>OX418220.1:37755872-38955872 GCA_948455865.1 Conomelus anceps | reverse complement strand
TGCTATACAGAGGAAACAAAAGACAATGTGAAAAACTTCGATCATACATAAACAAAATACATAAGAACATTCAATACACAGTTGAATATGAGCAAAACAATTCAATAAACTTCCTAGACCTCTCAATTACAAAGAACACAAACCAACAACACAGCTTCAACATCTACAGAAAACCAACAATGACAGATACCCTAATACACAGCACCTCCAATCATCCAACACAACACAAACACTCAGCATTCAGGTCAATGCTACACAGACTCAACAACACACCGCTATCCACCGACAATTACCACACTGAACTAAATACAATAAAATACCTAGCACAAGAAAACGGCTACAAACACGACCTAATTGACAAACTCAATCATAAAATAAGAAACAAAAAACAAAACACCAACACTACTGACAAAAAATACATCACAATGACATACATTAATCCACAATCAAACAGACTAGCAAAAATCTTTAAAAAAGCCGGCCACACCATCTCATTCAGAACAAAAAACAAAATAAAAAATACACTTACACTCAAAACCACACTGAACACAAACAAATACGATCTCCCAGGGATCTACAAACTGAACTGCTCTGATTGTAACAAATTCTACATAGGACAAACAGGCTGCACATTCAAACAACGTTACAAGGAACATTTTCAAGCCCTGACATCAAAAGCTGAATCGAATTTTGCCGACCATATCATTCAAACTGGACACACTTTTACTGACATCAGTACCAACCTACACATTCTACATATAAAATCTAAAGGACACGAACTCAACACCTTGGAACAATTTGAAATATACATAACACACAACACACAATAAACAAAACATTCTCAATGAACAACTAAATTTTAAATCTCACAAACGTTTTGATCACATTTTACAAAAACCACAACACTTCTAACCAAAAAACTGACATGATGATCTAGGAACCCACGCCTCTGAAGATGGATCTCATAGATTCGAAAGCGCTTGGCCAGATTAAGTGAGTTATCATACTTATTCTTAACAAATATTTGACTGCAAGTCGTTAAATTTCACATGAAAAGTTAAAGTTAGTGAATTGTAAATTATTGTAGTATGAATAATGTGAGTAAAGGTTTATTCACGATACGAAACAGTAAAAAGTATAAATTGGTTAGTTCTAAGAATAGTTTATTTTGAATTGATCTTATGCTTGAGTTTATCTATGCTTATGGAAAAGGGTAGCACTGCATGCTTACATTTCCTAAAAGTATTCAAAACACAAAAGAAGATGCGAGTTCAATAAATCATTCTGAGAGGTAGTTTCATTAACTTATTGTAGACTTGGAAAATTCAACCATACCATCAACTAATGTTTGTAGTATTTACCCATAAGCAAATTATATTTTTAGAAAGACCATATTAGATATACTATTTCTTTCTCATAATAAAAAGGGAAGGAATGAAATAGCCTAAAGACAACACAAAATAATCGCCTTCTTCTGTTTGATGAAAAAATCATCTAAATGTGAGCAAGGCTTTACAATAAATTCCCTATCAAATTACTAATGCTAAACCACTGCAACCAATCCTCAGAAGAAGAGATCAATGACGATTTTTGTCTATGAATTACTGCATAACCTATTGTATGTTATTCAATTTGTTTGATAATCTGGATAATCTTTCCAAAATTCATTTCAGTATGATATAAATACATATTTTAACTTACAACATAATTATGTTATTAAAAATAAAATATAAAAAATCAAATTTTTATTGTTTTTTCTTGACTATAACTGAAGACCAACCATTCTTACGTAAAAAATGATCAGGACTATTAGGAAATTTTAGAATTCTTTAACTTCTTGTGTATAATGCAATTTTTACCTACATCTTGTAGTTTCAGAGCTATGACGAAAAACCTCAAAAAGTTAATCTAAACAGAGCCCCCTCACCATAGCTCGCCCCCCCCCCCCCCCCCACTTCCAACCCACCGGACTTTTCAGTTTCTTTAAACATAGGACCAACTTGTCCTTTTTCAAAACTCTGGAAATTATTTCTTTCAATTTGTCTAATTTTACTGGGCTAATTTATCAGATAATAAATATATATTATCTAATAGGCCTACATAAAAGTCAGCGGGGTGTTACCTACTGGAATAATGTCCACATTAAAGAGTCTTGAAAACAAAATTTTTTATTGAAAAAATTGGTCAAATATAGAACCTTGTTCTTTTTGGAAGTCGGTTAAAAAATTACGTATTTTTTAGCTTTATCAAATATCAAATTGTAGATCAATTTGTACTGATGCATCAACACTAACTTTTAGTATTTTCCATGCTTCTGTACTTGGCAAAGAAATTTATGAGGGTTGTAATTATTGTGGTGAAGCCTTTTCTATTATAGTAGTATAGGTATACCAAGTTAGTAGCCTAGTAGAATAATTAAAATGTTACAAAGTTACCATTTATTACAATTAGAAAATGCAATGACAATAATACAGAATTGAATAACTATGTTTTTAGTTAACATGACTGTGTCTTTTGTGCTTTAATTAGATTCATATATTATTGTGTAAATGGCTTCTTATATTGGTAGATTTTTAATAGGAAAACTAAACCTATAATCGTAGGGTAATCGAAAACTTGAAGATTTTATATTTACCGTATCTATTTTTTCATTGAGTTTTCTGATTGTGTGAGCAAATATCGTTAGATAATAAATCAATACAACGGATTATCCAAACCCGACATTCGCCTGGTAAATTCTTACATATAACAGTTATTATTATTATTATTATTATTATTATTATTATTATTATTATTATTATTATTATTATTATTATTATTATTATAAGTTGTGCTGATAGGCCATGCACCATTAATTTATTTTCTTTAATTTTTATAAACATAATAATTATGCTTCTAGATTCACTAAAAAACAGCTGTTCTTGAAAAAGCGTATTTCTCTTATCAAACACCAAATACATGTGACCATGTTCAATAACCAAAAATATAATTCATGTTAATTATTAGAAATGATTATTGGTAATTATTGAAATAATCGTTGTCATGGCTCTACATGCCAACTATTAATGCCCGCCCGGTTTCTGAGTTGTTCATTAAGTTTAATGGATTGCTCCAGCATTGAGTTAATGGTCCATTAAGTTAATGAACAACTCAGAAACCGGGCATATTATTACCCTGGTTGTTACTTATTTAATATTTCTTTTATAATTGTTTAGTTTTAGATGTATTTAGATAGTCTTTATTGATGAATTAAATTCAATCAAACCCTCTGTTTGTAGTTTTACTCAGTTAGACGAAATATTTTAAAACCCAATTAATTAATCACAAATTGTTTTAATCTATTTATCATAAAGTGGGAGCTTTGTTGCTATTGTTAGATCTTTGTTGATTCTTTAGAGTGTTTATTGTGTTAATATTAAATATTATAGTAAATAACTATTAAGAAACTATATATTTTTATTATATTCATTATTAGCTATATTTATTGTTCTGCAATATATATTTTTAGATTTGGATTGATATATTACATGGCTACTGTAAACTATTTATAATCGCATAGGTCCATCTATTTTTACCGAAATTTTTCTTATTGATTATGAAATCTGATATTATGTAAAGAATGTTGGAGCTACTGTAAATTAGTTATAAACCATGCAATTTTAGATGAAATTTTTTATTGTCTGACGGTATGTAACTCATTGTAGTAGTGGAAAGCTAGCAAGTCTAGAGATTTTTACATCAATCCACAATAAATGAATAATCATCTGTACATAATAAATGTTCGATGAATCCTATACTGGCTTGAAAGATTAAAACATTGAAAATTGCTTCAGATGCAATAAGTTTCAATACATAAAAAATGTTTATTGAAATAATGAGTTAATAGCGGAGCTCTAAAATGTTCATAGAACTGTTTTTGTAGTGGAAAGCTAATAAGTATAGACATTTCCACATTAATAATTAATGATTTTAGTTAAGACAAATCTTTATATAAAATAGGCGAACATGTTTTTTTGTGATGACAACTCCTCCGTGGTTTCTCGACCGATTGTGTTCGTTAACGTCTCATTTGAAAGATCTCATCGAGTAGATGTTTGATAAGGTCTTACATGTTGAAAAACGTCATCGTGAACATGAGGAATGAACGATCAAAGTTTCAATTTTTGCCATTGCTTTAACATAGGGATCGGTGAGCTGAAAATTTTCACATTTCAACTTATGATTTGATGATCAGCTGTTTTGAAACAAAAAGTTTATTTTTCATTGTTCATTCAGAGAGAGAGGGTGGGAGGATAGGATAAAGAGGAAGAGAGAGGGAGGAAAGAGAGAGAAAAGAAGAAAGAGAAGGAAGAGGAGAAGATGAAGAAGACGAAGGAGAAGAAGAAAGAGGAGAAAAAGAAGAAGAAGAAGGAGAAGACGTAGAAGACGTAGAAGAAGAAGAAGAAAAAGAAGAAGAAAAAGTAGAGGAAGAAGAAGAAGAAGAAAAAGAAGAAAAAGAAAAAGAAGAAGAAGAAGAAAAAGAAGAGGAAGAAGAAAAATAAGAAGAAGAAAAAGAAGAAGAAAAAAAGAACAAGAAATAAGGGAACGAAAAAGAAGATGAAGAAGGAAAGAAGAAGAAAAAGAAGATTAAGAAGAAAAAGAAGATGGAGAAGAAGAAAAAGAAGAAGTAGAAGAAGTTGTGAAAACGAAGGAGTAGGAGGAGAAGAAGAAGAAAAAATTTCTTTAACCAGAGTGTTCAAGCATTTATTCCAGATTCAATGCAAAATAAAAAGCATTGATGTTTACTGAGAAATGGAGAAAATTAAGGAACTCATAGCATCATAGGTATGTTTGATACCCACTTAGAAATGGAGCAACTCATACTGTGCTTAAACTTATCATCATAGGCAATGCTGTCGTTCAGTATGTAGAAAATCTACATTTGGAATGTATTTTACAAACTTTAATAAAGTCGCACATTCGTGCGACCCGGGATAACCTGGAAATTGGAAAAACTATGCGTCATTTCTCTGAAGAAGATATTTGGATTTCCTTGCTTTTCTAAGGGTTTTTCATAATATCATGAAGGAAGCACAAAATATTGAATGTGAGGATTTTTTAAACATACTGTAACGAGCCTCAAAAACTATGCTTATATGGTTTTGTGTGATAGGAATGTTTTCCAGCACCTAATAAATATTTGTATTTCCCACAAAGTCTGATGATAGAATTTATTGCATTTCCAGTTATTCGATATTTTTCAATTTTTTATAAGAAGGCTTCCCTTCTAAATTTTATTATATTTTTTAAAAGGTTCTGTCGCCATAAAATTAGCATACTATTCATGAAAAATGCGTTTTATCAATATTATTTAATAATAATAATAATGACTATTCAAAGTGCCTTGATTTGAGTGAGGTTATTGATAACTATTTTTATGTGTCTGGAAAAATGGAGTGTTTTCAAAGTTTAAATAAATGATCTACTAACTGTTGGGACATAATTATTCTACATTCTCCACTCGTTACATCTGACTGCTCAGTCTACAGTTGAGAATGTCTTCTATAACAAGTTTCTGGCTATGTTTCAACTCAATAGTCGTAGAAGGAGCAAGGTTTACCATTCGGCTGCCAGTTAGGCATTCACTCAACTAATTTTACAAAAGGTAATAATTTCTAATGTGGCATTTTGGGGCGAACACTCCACTTACCATTTATTAGAAGATAGAACAATGTTCTAACGATTGTCAAACAATGTAGTCGCTCTATTATTGCTCTGGCATCTTGCTCTCTTATTGGTGGCTTTCAATATCACAATTAATCCATAGAGAACTGTTTTTCCTATGACTGGTGAATACAGAGCATAACATCAAATAATCATAATTTCAACAAATAATTAACTAATTTTATATGCTGTGTTGGTGACAATTTTCCTGGTAAAAGAGCATTGTTAACCATTTAAAAACTCTGTGATGTTTCCATGACGAAATACTTAATGAACAATCTAATGTTGAAACTGACACTGTATTTCACTTTTAAATAATGTTTTACTCACATAGGCCTATATTGGAGATGTTTGAGGAATGCATTTCACTTCTGAAAAGAAGGCTGATGAAGCTCCCTTTCAACAGACTATTTTAGAGTGAATTGTACGGAGTGTGTTTCTGGAGGAATTTGCCTTCTCAAGCTTTTATTTTCATCTCATCAAAATAATAAATGAAAGTCCATCTCCATACACATATAGATAGCTAAATGCGCGCTTAGTTACGTAGATAAAGAGGGTGAAACATCCCTCTAAATTTACTCATTCTGAATTTCGTATTGTCTCCATTGAGATAATAAATTGATTAGGCTCCATTTCAGTTAGCTGAAAATCAATCGAATTAAACATGTTATTGTAGTATTTAAAAGTGTGCAAGTAGGCACCTATTAAGATTTTCTACAAAATGAATAAAAATTATCATAAAAATATACATACCGTAGCCCAATCAACTTAGACTTTTGCTGGACAAAAATTGGTACAATGCTAGAACTTTTTAATCCACAATCAATCATCAAAAATCAGGTATTTTTACCCACTTTGTGAAAAATGAGTCATCTCCAGGTTTCAATGCATTCATTTTGTGAATGCACACTCCAACACACAACATTTAAACAAAATAAGTTCTTGGATTTCTGTTTCCATAACGATTTGCGTTGTTAATATCAACTTTTTATTGTAAATTCAACGCCTTTGATGATGAGTCTTCATGACTCGAAAACTTTTGGCCAAAAGTGAGTAGAAATATGATTTATTCATAATTAAAATTGTCTGCAAGTTGTTGAATTTACAATAAAAAGTTAACAAAAGAAGTTTTAGATCTTTGAATTCTCCTCCGGGAAAGTTCTCAATTTGAAAAATTTTCTAATTATTTTCTAAGATATACAAAAACCCGAACCACTGCATAGCGAAGTTTCATAAGTAAGTGATACCAGGAAAAGCCTCTAATAGTTCTTTTCTCAACGGACTCTCATGTTTTTTCAGGCTCTGAGTGCGAATCTGAGCTTTGGAACTCCAAAATGTGATCAGTGGGGCCTTCGTCCTCAACTTCGGACACACTCCGCCCCTTTGAACAGTCAATCGCACCCCACTCAGTGATAGCTCATTCTTATCGACTCATTGAGGCGGTTCAAATTCATATTTGTTACGTGCCAATTTCTGTCTATGATGGATAATTTCACTTGAAAGGGTAGTGTACTAAGGGTAGGCCTATACTGTACTTGGAAAATGACTATTTTTCAATTTGAAATAGCACTAACTCAGGTACTACTGGGAATAAATTTACGAGGTTGGTCTCAAATTATAGGTAATAGTTTCTTCTTCAATATCAGTACAATTTTAACGTATTAGCATTTTTTTTATAAAAACATATGTTTTTAAAATTCCGCTCTTTTTTTTATTTTTTTCAATTTTCCCATTTTTATAACCCAACTATGGATTGGATAGCAATACTAGAAAGAACCTTCAATTCAGGCAATGGAAATCCTTTTAAAATGACACCAATATTATCATTACCCAATGCATAAACCCTGAGTTATTAGTATTTAAAACTTTCAAAATTTATAAAATTCAAATACTATTTTTCAATAACAGTTTCAAGCTACTAGAGCACAAAGGGATTAAAGGTCTACCTATGGACCCTTTCAAGTGAAATTATTGTCAATTTTTGTCAGAAATTGACATTTTATACTTATGAATTTGGGCCGCCTTAATGAGCTGAGAAGAATTACCTATCACTCAGTGGAGTGCGAACGACTGGTCAATGGGGAATGAGGGGGTCCGACCTTAAAGACGAAGGGCCCCCTCCCACCACCCGCTGACTACATTTTGAAGTTACAAAGTTCAGATTCGCACACAGCGCCTGAAGATACTGTACATGAGAATTCGTAGAGAAAAGAACTACTAAATGCTTTTCCTGGTATCACTCACTTATGAAACTTACTGCCCTAATGCAGTAGTTCGGTTTTTTTACATATCTTGGAAAAAATTGCGAACATTTTCAAATTGAGAACTTTACTGGAAGAAAATTCAATGATCTAAAAATTATTTTCTATAAGTTTGATGTGTTGGAGTGAGCATTCACAAGATAAATGTATTGAAACCTGGAGATGACTCATTTTTCACAAAGGGGTGAAAATACCTGATTTTTGATGATTGATTGTGAATGGACAACTAAACCTATTTGATATTGTTATGCACCAATCTACTTAGAATTTCATATTCTTTAATTTTAAATAGAACAATGGTGTGAACAATTTAAATAGAACAATTTTAAATAGCGTGGTGTTCAAGTGGTCGTGATGTTCAGTCACGACCGCTTAAGACTGCGCTTGGATGGGTGACCGTGCTTCAATGACTTGATGTTACAAGCTTTATTATCACTTACCCGGTGGTTCGGAACCCACCTAAAATAGTAGATCCACCATGTTCCCCGTAACATGGCTCAAACGGCGAGGTGGAACTACCCGTAAGGGTCTCCCCACCATTAAAAGCCATACGCTTATTATTATTTATTAATAGAACAATGGTTTTAACGCGGTAGATAGTTTTCGAATTTTAGGCGAAAAGTCTGAAAATTGCCAAATTTGGATTTTTGTTGCCCCTCAAAAGTTATGCACAGTCCAGAAATTTTTATCGAAGACTAATTTGCTTGAGCTATGTACATTTTTATCAAGTTTGAGGTGGATGATGAACTGTGGTTATTAGACGATAAGAATTGATAATAATATTGGACAACCTAATATTAATTTTTAATGCTTGAGAATGCATTTCACTTCTGAAAAAAAGCTTCGTCAGTCTTCGAACCTTCGGAGGCTGACGAACCTTCTTTTCAGAAGTGAAATGCATTCCTCAATCATCTCCAATATATGTGAGTAAAACATTATTTAAAAGTGAAATACAGTGTCAGTTTTAAAATTAAAATGTTGAATAACCCAATTACAAAAACTTTTCATGTGATAAGGTTATATTGAATCAAAAATACCGATTATACAATGTTACTTGAAACTTTCAATTCTCTCTGCACTATATTATGAATATCATGTATAGGCCTACTAATTTATCTAAAAATTATCTCTAGTGTTATTCATCTTGAATTTATCTACAAGCTGCTATAGATGCATGTTGGTTTGATTGCTTTAAGAATAGTAGGGTACTTCACCTTTTACTTGCCTTATTTCTTATTTTTTGTATCTGCATTTTGGTTTGACTTGAGTTCGTCTCATACGCAAAGGGTGCTTGCACAATGGAGCATTCGATGATAATCACCATCTCAAAATCAAGCACATGCTGTGGAGTGGTTTAGGTCTATGTCAGATAATTTGACTGCAAGTCGTTGAATTCACTTAAAAAGTTAATAGTATATGACAGGTTGGAGGTGCACGAATACTGTCATTTCTCAGTATGTATTTGATTTTGCAATGGTGATTACGCTTAAGTATTGGATACTCCAATATGCAAGCACCCTTGCTCACAACTCTGTACTCTGTAGTGTTCAAGAAGTGGTGTAAAGGAAATTATTGTTACTTTTCCACTTCATATGTAAATTTGTCAACAGATATTTCAATGTTGCTGATATTGAATGTTGCTATTGCAATGTTTTTGTAGGTGGTGATACAAAAATTGATGACTTGTGGAAGACAACTGTGTTCGATAGTCTGCTAGCGGACACTGTGAAGCCATCTGATGAGATCAATAAAGATGTGCCTTTCACTTGCATCAAATGCGGTCGCAGCTACAAGAAACTGTTCAGACTGAAAGAGCACGTCAGAGAATGCAGTCGAGAGCCGTTGTTCGAATGCATCCAGTGCAACACCAAGTTTTTCTACAGTCGTAATCTCGCCAGGCATATGCATAAAAAGCATAAACCACCGGAAGCAGTTGATCCTCCCAAGTTAAAACGAAGAAGTTCAAAAAAATGCGTTTAAAGTTGTCAACATACTATATGGCAGTTGCAGTTCAGTAACCCAATCGAATGCACATATTTCGAATATATTTTGTTGTTCACTCGGGGTGTTTTTCCTTGATGGAGTATTATTGACCAATATTCTGTGAAAATGACACTTTTTCTGCTTAAGTTGACATATCATGAGTTATACCAAGAAGTTATCAATTTTATTATATTATTATATCAAGCTGATTAAATCAACTTGATATAATAATATAATATAATTGATAACTTCTTGGTATAACTCAAATTTTGGTTTGCATCACAAATGATATGTTTATTAATATAACCTAACACACATATATGCCTGTTTTGCTATTTATTCGACACTATTCGAGGTGTTTTCTTTGAATTAAAATTATTGGCCATCAGTATTTTGTAAAACTGACATTGTTTTTCTACCCATTTGTGCCAAAAAATGTATAAATGCATTCCGTAACTAGGCAAACTACTACTCATTTTATTACTGGCAGGCCTACATCTTGAATGCCTTTTATAACTAGGCAAACTGATAAAGATATCTGTTAGGAACCAAAATGCAATCTTCATAACTCCACATGAGTACAAGAAGTAATAAGATCAGAAACAATATTTGTTGTTCGCTCTCAGAGGTGGTACACTTCAAAATCAAATTTAAAAATTTATTGTTGAACCTAATTAAACTTAATGACAGAGTTTCAGGGAGAGTAAAAATTTGTAAATTTTCAGTTAACACTTCTGTTAAATTAACAGTAAAAGTATCTGAGCTTATGAGCGACTAGCTCTAAATACTGAGTTTCCTACAACGCGGATTTAGCCAAATCATGCAGGTATATTGTATGCGGCCCTGTCCGCTGTCCATTTAGGCCAAATTCGCGTTCCAGAAAGCTTGTGAAAAACGTAAAAAAATTTTAATAAAAAAAGAAACCGACTTCAATGAAATGATAATTAAAATTAAAATACTCACATACTAAATAATTTTAAATCAATTATTTAATTTAAACTGAGCAAATTTTAATATAATAAAAGTAAACTTTTAAAGTTGGTGCCAAATTTCTTATAAACTTATAAAATATTACATAGAATTCTTTATGAACTCGTAAAATATTTGGCGCTGACTTCAAAAGGTTGCTTGCATTAAATTCATATTTTAAAAATCTGGTAAGTGTGAAGCGCTCTATATGATACAATGATCAACCTGGTAAACGGCACCGGTTATCCAATTACTGGTTATGTGTGAAACTATCCTATTCAGACAAAATTCAAATGGAGATATTGATGAATGCTCCTTTTTGCTTGATATTTTCGGCTAAGTATTGGGCCGAAAACTCGGATTGGACCACCGTTGATTAAAAAATCATAAAAAATATTCAAATCGGTTCAATAGTGCTTGAGTAATTGATGCAGAAACATAAAATAAAAACACAGGTCGAATTAAGAACCTCGAATTAAGATCCTTCTTGTTGGAAGTCGGTTGTAAATTACTGCGGTACTTATCAGGAGTTTTATCTATATAAAATTGGTAACATGATGTGATCTAAATTTGATAGTTCGTTATTGTAGAAATATTACTTGTTATTATTTTGCCTGCATGTTTTTTCTTATGAAGATTTTTATCAATATGTTTAAATATGAGTAATTATAAGCTTTATTAGATTTGATGTAAGACTTTTCAAATAAGCAATACTATGGTGTAAAAAATCCCTTGATGAATATAAAAAGCTTTTATTTTTGTTTGTTATATTATAAGAATTTCAGTTTTATTAATTTCATTCAAATTTTCATGAAACTGGTTTTAATACTTCTTTGAATGAAGTATTAGTGATCATTAAACTATGCTCCTTCAAATGATATTAATTTTTTGTATTGATTTTTTCGGATTTTGTATTTTTGTTCCTGATCAATTCTTTATTTTATTATTTTCTACTTCTCAATATTTTGTAAATGATATAGTCTATTCAATTACTAATTGTTTATGGATACCTACTTGACAGTGGCGATTGTTATGCAATAGTAAACATCCAAATCCTGACTTAGATTGCATGGCCATATCAGGATCATTTACAATTCAAATAAGATTTTTAATGAAATGGATGTTGTCGAGTTATACTCAAAATTTATTTCAGAGCCTTGTCTTGGTGACTGGAACCTTTCTCTTAGATCCTTAGAATTCTCATACTTGACATTAAAAAAGAAGAAAACAAAAAAGTATTTCAAAATTAAAGTCATATTATCAGATGAATGTAATTCTAGTAATTCTGTATAAAAGTAAATGAAAAACAAGTTTCTTAATTTCTCTCTTTTGTTGTTACGTTACAGAATCCTTCATTCCCAATCTGTAGAATGATGTTTATTTTTATACAGTTCCAAATCAAAGATTGTTAAATTTTTTTCAGTTCTTGCAGTTTTAACTTAACCTTGCATTGCTAGAGTTTTAGTAGAATAATTTCCCTTATTTAAGTCAGGGCCCAACATATTCTTACTTGGATAGAGCTAAATGTTTGTTTTACTCCAATTAATTCCAATAATTTAGTTTTCCAGAGCCAGAATCAGCATCAACATCACACTATTTTCAAATTATTCATGAAACTATTTTCAGGATATAAATTATGTAGTTTATAATAATGTTGAAAAATTTTAGTTTGATTTAGACTTAGATGGTGATTTCAATTGTGTTACTACTGAGAATGATATTTTGTTTTTATGATAGAAGTGTTTGTGACAACAGCAATCTCATTAGCCTACCTTCAGGCTTCATTAACTCAAGGGAGGCTTGAAAAGCCTTTTGATTCAAGTTTATCTTGATTTGATAAAACATTTTTTATGTAAGTAATAATTAATAGGATTTCTTGTATCCAAAATAATCATGTATCAGAGGCTTATTTCTATTATAATCTCCTAATTTCATCGTCTATACTCACTATCTAAAATCTAAACCGTTATCTGTGCCATTTGAGTTCTTAAAGTCTATAAAGCCTCAAGTTGAGTTCATGAATATGACCAATATTTTATGCATATCTACCACAAAATCACTACTACCTCTACAAAGAAGATCATTATCGGAGTCTGTTAATATTAGCTAAATTAATTTCAAACTAATGAATATTAATTACAAATGTAACCTCCAGGTAGAGAGGTGATTGTTGACAATGGAACTGGGGAGCATTGCTGCCAGAACTGCGGTAAGGCCTACCGGTGGCTTGGCAATCTCAATCGGCACCTTCGCTATGAGTGCAACAAGGCGCCTCAGTTTGCCTGTCCCATTTGCAAGAGGATGTTCAACAGGAAAGGCAATATGCAAACTCACTACATTCTACAGCATTCGCTCAAAAAATGATCAAAATCATCAAAAAAGTTGGAAGATTCCTGCGGCTAAGTGAGAATAAAAATTTATAGGCCTATAGTCAGGTAATCGTTAGATCCAGGAAGAACTCCTTGTAAATTACTAAGCTCTTTCAATTTACTCTGAAGCCAAGAACACACTGAGAGACATTGGTTGAGTTTATGAGATCCTTACCATTTATTTTTCAATCTTCTATAAGTTTGAATCTTAGGCTCTTATGAACTCAACCATTGTCTCTAAACTGACTGAGATTTGTTCTTTGATCAATAATAACAATAATTATAATGATAAAAATAGTAATATATATTATTATATTAAAATTAAATCAATTTCAGATATATGCCCTTGTCATTAATTGAAAATGAAAGGTATCAGCTATATTATGACCAAGCTATACATACTCACTGACATGAGTGGAGTATAATAGGCCTGACATTGTCATCACAGATCAGCAGCTCAACAAGATCATGCTAATAGCCATTCCACTTGCTTCCAACATCAGCTAAAAGCATGTGGAAAATGTTAGTGAATATTGTGATCTTTGCTGAACAAATCAGAGAAGTATGGCGGCAAACAGAATAAACAACTGTACCAGTTATAATTAATTGGAGTAATCTCAAATAACATGTTTAAATTTCTATGTAATATTAGCACTCTGTAGAGTGGCTTGGTGAACAAGATGCAAAAGGCTCATCCTAAGCACTTGTCATATGGTTCACAGGTATTTAACATCTGATTCCTCAGCAGAACTGCAAAATATTGACCTAGAGGTAGAACTAGAATAATCAATATAATCTTGTTGAATGCCATAGTTTAAATTTTAAATTTCAATATTGGCCTACCATATTTTAGGCCTTGAACATTCTGTGAAGACCAGTCAAAACTCTTACCTGGAAAAAGCTATGTTCTCCTGAATAATTATCATAATAATAATAATAATAATAATAATAATAATTATTATTATTATTATTATAATATCTAATAGATTTTTCAATTCCCAACTCCCATAATTTGGAGACAACATGGATTAAGAAGTGTATTGAGTATCAGCTTTTGAAAGCAGGTGTGGAAGCAGGCAGAGGTGTATATAGTCCCTCTTATCATTTCCAGCACAGGACTCGATTATTAAAATAAACTGAGCACAGCTTAGCCCTGTTGAAACTGCCACCTGAGTAAATTAATGGTAAATTAAAGGTAAAGTGGGAACGCCACTGACTATTATCTACATAATTTCTGGAACGATCGCTGAGTACATGCCTTGAACAATCTTGCTAAATTTGATCGTTGATTTTACCATGCCACTTGATGACATCTACTTGACAAAAGTAGAAATATCACTTGATAAAGCACTATTTAGGAAGGAGTAGTGGTTGCAGGCTGTAGTTTGGAGACTCCTTTATCCCATTGCTTCCATATACTTCCCCTTGAAATTATTTCTTTTTTGTGCCATATTGGAATTTCCTTCTCTTTGGTCAACTGGTAAATTTAATTTATGAGGTTTGTAACAGTTTGGTCAAAGTCCATTTGACTCTCAAAAAGTGTGAACATCTCTAGAACTTTGATTCTTTGTTTCTAACCTTGAAGGCTACTCTCATTAACTTTTTACTAACTGTATCTGTTGAGATTGATATTTTGTAAAAAGGACTTTACACAGAAATCAGACTGATGTTGTCTTATAGTAATAAATGGGAAGAAGTGATAGCTGCTAGCTGTGGAAAGTATCATCTGTTCTGTCAGACAAAATCAGCTACAAACTCTTGGAACCTCTTTGAAAGGGTGACTGATTGGATTTGCTTGCAAAAAATGTCTGTTCTCTGCTGTAAAATCACTTCCTGATGGTTTGGAACCCAGCTTAAAATGTATGTCCAACTCATCAATCATCATCATCCAACTCCCACACATAGGCTTTAGGCCTATGTAGGCTTCATCCTCCAAAAAAATGATGAGTAAATATTTCTATTGAAAAGTTATTAACAATACTTGAAACTGGCTTTCATTTGTTTCACTTCACTGTATCCTCCAATAATTCTCATATTGCATTGTGAAATCATTTATAAAAATATTTTTTCCTTATTTTTTAAAATATTAAAAGATTAGATGCATACAGTGATAGGCCTAGCTTTGTTGTAACCACCTGAGACTGTATTTATGAATGTGGCTTACATTCATCTAAGCATGACTTATCTAAGAACAAATTGGAAAGGTTGACTATTACATTGAACACAAGCTTTGGTCACAAGCTAGCCTAAAATTGTGTCTTATTATCAGGCACTAACAAACATAAAATAACATACATGAAAAGATAAATATACTGCACTGCATGTAAATTTACAGTTACTGTTATGTAATTATTACCACACCAATATCATTTAAATTATTATTTTCTGTTTACGAATTTTAAAAATATGGCATTTTGATGCAGTGTAGTGAGTGCTACCTGCCAGCAGACAAAAGAACTTAATCCATTCTATTTCATCAAAAAAGGATTCTATCCTAGTGCCAAAATAATGTATAGGTTAGAACTCAATTTATATAAAAGAAATACAAATAATTTCAATAAGTCAAATATACAGCGAATTACATTGCAATGGTGCAAAAATTGAATATGATGACTTTATTTTATTTTTATGAGCTGATGTTATACTAAAAAATGAACCCAAAATATGATGCAACACAACAATCTAAGAACGGCTTCAAGTCAGCTCTGTACCTAGCTTGGCTATGAACGGATTTAAGACATCAATTATAAGCACGACATGACTTTTAAGTTAAAAAGATGTTTAGGTAAGGTTTATAAATACAAACTTTAGTTTAAGCATGACTTATACTGGGTGATTTTATGTGCTGAAAAGTGAGGTTATAAGCCAACCCAGTTGTCCCTCTAACATTTATGTAGTGTAAATTCTTATATTAGTGTAAATTAGAGTTGTTTAATGTAAATTATTAATGTTAAATTATTTATCAGGAGTCAGATCTTTGTTGTGGGAGCTGGGTTGGCTTTTAGCGTTACAGCTGCTTGCTGGCTTTTTACGTCATGAACCTGTTGGTGTAAGTATGAATTATTGCCACTAAGTCTGACTTATCCAAGTCAGTCTTTGATAAGTCATGTTCATAAATATGGGCCCGAAAGTTTCCTGATTTTTCAGCTTTCAAGAAATAGTTCTTCCTTGTTGAATGTGGTCCAACAATATCAATTCTACAACAACCTACCGCAGTTTTTGAAGAGTCTTGAAAATATAGAAATATTTAAAAATCAATTGAAGAAATATTTAGTTGATAAAGCTTTTTATAGTGTACAAGAGTTCCTTTCACATCAAAATTAAGCCTCACCTCAACTAATTGAAGTAATTATGGTATCTAGTGTATAATATTGTTGATCTGACTTGTCTTATACTCCTTAACTGGAGTCTCCAAGACGTAATCTACAAAAAAAAAAAAAAAAAAAGTGCAAGCGTAATATGACTCTTTTCATCAATTTAGAACTTTTGATCTGCTCTTTCTCAATCACTGCACACTTTCACTCACAAAATATTAAAAAATATAAAACTGGTACTACATTTGAACACTAGTAGAAAGCACACTCACCTTTGTCATTAATAATAATTATATGTAGTTTACATTTGCATTATCAATTTTTTCATATAAATTGTCAATGGCATGCTCGCGTTTGATTCCTTTGTAACCACTTTTTAACTGAAAACCGTTTATCTACCATCAGTATCGTGTTCAATACCATCAATATGTTCTTTTCTGAGATCTGTTTCAAGATCAACTACAAATCACTAGTGCAATCTACAAGTAAAATGTCCCTTTTTTAGAGAAATTATATAAAATTTTGCATTGGCTTTTGCAGCAACTTGTGCTACAATTATTCTTTGTTTGTACTTTGTTGTAAGGCAGGTCTGATTTTCTAATAGTTTATTGTTTTTATATCTGATTAGTGTTATTTTCATGTAGATTTAGTTTTATTCTCATGAATTCTCATTGTTTTTCATGAGTACACAACGTTATTTGCAGGTTGGCGTCCTGAGGTACCTGCGCAAAAGTTGAACGAAAATTCTTTAGTGGTGGGTGACAGTGGTGAGCTGAGATACGCTTGTGACAAGTGCGGTCGGTCCTACCTGAACAAGACTAGTCTCAGTCGACATAGGCGACTTGAGTGCGATCGCAAGAAACGCTTCTGGTGTGAAATTTGCTTCAAAGGATTCTACAGGAATGAGTCGCTGGTCTATCACAAAGTCACACATCGCTGAAATTCTAGTTATCCTCACAAAGATTACCTTATCATTGCAATAATAAATTAATAATATGAATTTTTAATATTGCAATAATCAATAAATAATATTAATTTCTTATCATTGCCGTTTTTTCATTAGAATGAGTGTAAACTAATCGGTGTACCGCTGTATATACGATTTAATTGTGATGTTTTCCAAAGAACCTACACTGTTATTCTAGTTTAAGAGTTTATTTATCTACAGTATTTTGATAAAATAAAATGCACTATTGAATAATTTGCAGAGTTTGTTGATTGATAGAGTTAGATAGGAGACAGTGTTGTTGATAATACTTATCACTGTATTAATTTTTTTTGTGTGTATCAAATTAAAACTTTATTAACTTTTTGATTTTATTAAGTTTAATTTTACGATTAAGTTTAAGGAATACAGGTGTTGGAATTTACATCAAGGGTATTTTTGCTGGACACAAAATAATGGGAGGACGACAAAGCTCAGAATAATTGTGGAAAAAGAAAGAGAGAGTTGAAGTTACAAGAAAAATGAAATATGAAAATGTCAAAAAGGATTGGCAAGGAATTGAAGGGACTTCATTACGAGTAGTGTTTGGAAATTCTAATTTCCATCAATTTTCTTATCAAGAAATTATGTAAGACAAAAACATTTTTTTTTTTTTTAAAGAGAGTGTGGTAAGTAACTTCAATTGATGAATGCAATTGAATGATAATCCGATAAATATATCATGTAGTAACATTCATATGTATTGTAAGTTGAAGACTACAATAAATTATTGTATCACAGTCTCACAGTTAAAAACTCAGTTTAGGGGCATGTAATACCGGTACATTATGAATGCAAAAATTCTATAAAACCAGACAATAATAATGAGTGCTTCCTACAACTTTATAATAGTAAATAACATATTTCTACTTATACTTCAGGCACTTATGTCAATAGAAAAAGTCAGACCATCGCCAGATTGTAATGGACATGTACGGGGTATTGAAAAAATAGTTAAAGTATAATGACTTTTTAAATTTCCTTTTTTATGCTAAAAATCATGTTTCATGAACTAATTATGTTCAATATATTTGAAAATTGAATAAAACTGTAATACATTTCAAAATAACTCCAACTTTGATAAATTTCAATTATAAACTTTGTTTATGGGATTTAATTTTGTCATCACTATTACATTCATTATAAAAACAGGAGATGAGATACTTTTGGCAACCATGTCATTCTCAATCTCAATCTAACTGAAACTAAAGTATTGAGCCCCCCTTATAATATACCCTACATGGGCGAATACTTTTTACTGATAGAATGAGAGCCTCTGATAGGCCGAACAACTCTATATGGGAAGCCTGTCATTGACTAATGGCTGAAACTAGTCTCTGTCTCTCAAGTCTTAACAAAATGTTTAATTTCAATTTTTTTCATTCTAGTTACTACAAAAATATAAACATACATTGATATCAATAATTATCTATAACTACTAAATTCATTATCACTTAATCATTACGGATATGTACCCCAAAATCAACATCACCAATGCCAGGAAGATTGAACCTTATAGTTGAAAGTTTAATAATATACTTATCAAACTAAAATCAAATCATTGTTGATACCTGACTGGACGTGGGTTCTGTTTCAGATTTCTTGGACAGTTTCTCGTTGTCTGAGTTTGAAATTTCATCGCAAGAGCGGTTTGTGTGCGAGAAGTGTCAGCGAGTGTACACACACCAGAGGTCGCTACAGAGGCACATGAAGGATGAGTGCGGAGTGCCTCCCAAGTTCACGTGTCAGCTGTGTCCTTACGCCACCACTCGCAAGACCAGTCTGAAGTTGCACTTCAACAATAAACACCTGCTACTTGACAAAACTATTGAAAACTTATTCTGAGCGGGAAACTAGCTTTGCTTGTTGAAGCAATACCAAATAGCTAGGGCTCTGTAAAGATTTTATAGAGCCCTACAAAGAACCAATTCTTCATTGATGTGTCTGCCATGAATAAATTGTTTGTTTCCTTAAAGTAGTTCATTCATGCAGAAACACTTAGATTGCTTTCTCTAGTCATAGATTAATCAACTTGAAATGGAATGATTAACCTTTGTCCCAACAAACACAGTTTTTCCTTTTCAGAAATACTGCCAACTGATGACAATCAGTTCCATTTAAATAATTTATTTACAATTTCACAATTGCCACTGCATCTGACAACACAGTAGAGGCAATAAACTTTTAGAATAGCTTCTAATTCATACATTTTTGTCAAGAATAGATTAGCAATAATTTCAATATTCCTCAATAGAACATTCACTGACATTCTCACTTGATAGAAATTAAAATACAAAAAAAGGCAGAAATCCATGTACTACAAGTGTTGAAAATGATGTGAGTTTCAAATATATACAGTATATTAACCTTTAATCAGTAGTGTAGCGAACACTTTTCAATGAGTGGGAGGGGGGGAGGATTCCATACCCCCAAGACTTCCTGGAGGGGGGCCCCAATATCGTCAATAGACCTAGAAACATTTTTTTCTCTGGGGGAGAACCCTTAGACCCATCCCCAGTCCCCTAGAAAAAACGTTTCTATGTCTTTTGACGATTGTGGGGCCCCTCCGGGGAATCTCGGGGGTATGGAATGCCCCCCAGGACAAGTGGGATCCGGGGATCCTGGGAAAATTTTGATATGTAATATAAACTTGAAAAACCACTTTTAAATGGAAATTAACTCACGTTATGGCGTGACGGCCGTTTCGCTCTGTTGTCTAGAGCATCGTCAGACGACCCACAGTACACTGACTTAAGGTATGAGTTTGAGGGTTATGTATGTTGGAATGGCGATGGGGTGGGTGGATAAGTAGGCGGGAGGTTTGAAATTGGGATTATTTTGTCAGTATGTGAGAAGAAGTTAAGTTGATCATTTAAGATGTTGTCAGGTTCCTGCTTTGCATGTTTGTAAATCTCATATTGTTCTAAAACATTGAGTTTCTGGCTTTTGTGAGTGAAGTGTAGTGTGTCTAAATTAGTGTCAATGTCTGTATAACTGTGGCCTGTTGAAATGATGTGTTCAGCAAAAGTGGAATGTGTGTTTGGGTGTGAGATGGCTCTTGTGTGTTCTTTGAATCTAGTGGTGAATGTCCTGCCAGTTTGTCCTATATAGAACTTGTTGCAGTCATCACATTTCAATTTGTAAATTCCAGATCTGTTGTACTTGTTTTGAGATGTTGTCTGAGAATGCAGGTGTTTTTTGAGTGAATTAGTTGCTCTGTAAGCTATTTTATATTTGAGTTTCCTGAATGAAGCTGCTATTTTATGAGTTTTTTTGTTGAGGTAGGTAAGTGTGATGAATGTATGGGGGTTGTCATTCTGTTTGTTGCTGGTGTGAGTGATTGGTTTTGTTTATATTCTGTGCAGTAGTTTGTCTATTAGTGTGTGTTTGTAACCATTCTGTTGTGCTATGTATTTTATAGTATTCAATTCTATATTGTAATCTTCTTGTGACATAGGAATGTTTGTTAGTCGGTGGAGCATGTGATTGAAAGCGGCATGTTTATGTTGGGTTGGGTGATTTGATGTGTTATGTATTACTGTATCAGTTGTTGTGGGTTTCCTGTAAATTCTAAATGTTTTGAATGCATGTTCCTGCTTTGTTATAGTGATGTCCAAGAAGTTGATACTATTATTGTGTTCATGTTCTAAGGTGAATTTTAAATTGGGATGGATTTTATTGAGATTGGTGTGGAATATTTCAGTTTGTCTTTTATTGCCTTTGTATAGAATTAGAATGTCATCAACATATCGGTGCCAGCTAATGATTTTGTCTGTATTATGTAGGATATGTTTTTGTTCTATATTGTGGACAAAGATTCCAGCTAGGATGCAAGAAATTGGGGAACCCATAGGAAGGCCATGAGGTTGTGAATAGAATTTATTATTGTATGTGAAGTAATTTTGTGAGGTAACTAGTGTTGTGAGGTCTAAAATTTCTTGGAGCTGTTCAGGTGGTGTGTTGTTTTGGATGAGCATTTGTTTAAGGTGAAGAAGTGTTTCATGTATGGGTACATTGGTGTAAAGATTTGTAATGTCAAGAGAAGATAGTGTGGAATTGTGTGGTATATGGATTTTTCGTAGTTTGTCTATCAGGTCTATGTTATTTTTTACTGCTGTGTGCTGATGGAATGTTATGTTCTGTCTTATTGTTTTATCTAGGAGTTTTGCTAATTTGTGTGCAGGTGCATGTGTGTGATTTATGAGAGGTCTGATGGGAATATCTGCTTTGTGAATTTTTGGTAAGGCATATGGTTTTGGTGCTGATGGATTTATGTGTTTGAGGTGCTTTTTGTTTCAAACCTCCCACCTACTCATCCCCCCGCCCCATCACCATTCCAACATACATAACCCTCAAACTCATACCTTAAGTCAGTGTACTGTGGGTCGTCTGACGATGCTCTAGACAACAGAGCGAAACGGCCGTCACGCCATAACGTGAATCTCCATTTAAAAGTGGTTTTTTAAGTTTATATTACATATTAGTGGAAACAAGATGGATCTTCAACATCAAAATTTTGATAAAAATAGTTCCTGTAAAATCGTATTTTAATAAATTCTATGCCCGGTTTCTGAGTTGTTCATTAAGTTTAATGGATCATTAATCCATTGCTCTTGCTCCAGCATAGAGTTAATGGTCCACTAAGTTAATGAACAACTCAGAAACCGGGCACTAGACTCATGACTAGAAAAAAGCTTAAATCCATTCATTTTAGTCCACATTATGAGAATATGTTTTGATTTTCGATTCTAGGAACTTGATTTGAGGGTAAAAACCGTAATTTTATTCGAGTATTTATTCAAATGAACTTTTTAAAATTGGTTAAGTGAAAGCTTAAATTTAAATTTTACAGTGTCACTTTAACAATAATAGTGGTTTCAAATTATTATTACATTCAGGGCCACCCACAGATCTTTTGTGACCCGGGGCAGAGTTTTAGCTGGAGGCTCCCTTACCCCTTCACCTTAAATACCAATTTTCAATTAGTAACTCGATTTTC
Source organism: Conomelus anceps (assembly GCA_948455865.1). Taxonomy (NCBI): domain Eukaryota; kingdom Metazoa; phylum Arthropoda; class Insecta; order Hemiptera; family Delphacidae; genus Conomelus; species Conomelus anceps. Next base: position 38,933,289 of record OX418220.1, on the reverse strand, counting down.
CAACTAGCATTAATTATTATTAAGTCTTCCGGGCAAACCCTCCAGCATGACCTAGTTGCCTACTGTACTCGAAAGTATCTGTGTAACTTATTTGAATTGTCTTTTCAATTTAGACCAACTGAAAAACATTCAATGGAAAAGTTCTGGAAGCATTGGGAAAGGGCACTGAGTAGCACCATAGAGAGCCTTAAAAAGTACAATGAACGTGTCTTCTATTTTTATGTAATCTCTTGAATTCGCATCGAACTATTCACGAATACTGGATTATGAAATGTGTAAAAATATAAAAATCATCATGACAGAATGGTACTTGATTCAATTCGCAACTAGAGAATGAACACAAAAAATAATAAACAAACACATCCAATTCCAAATGCTAACTTTTAGTAATTTTGTAATTACATATAGACGGTGACAGTACCCTACAAAATTGAGGGGTCTGGGGTTTCTCCCCTGGAGAAAAATGTCTCTAGGTCTTGAAAGTGCAACTCGAAGCTTTTTTGTGGTAATCAACCCCTCTTCTCATAGTATTTCTAGATTGATTCAATGCATGACAAACTATACGATCACAATAAAGTCTATGTGGTGTTGGGGCGCCTTAATTTTTAATAAAATGATGAAATACAATAAAGTGACTGAAATGAGCATTTGAAGCTCATCTGCAAAAAATATTAAGAATTTTCTCCTTTCAAGCTTACTGTGTAAACAACATTCAAACCCATGCTTGTGGGCTCCTAAAATCCTGGGACCCTCCAGCATGATGGACTTGCTTATTTCTCCAATAATACTGAATACATTTCCAGTAATATCTTTGTAAGGGTGACCGATTGGATTGGTCAGCAAAAAAGACTCTGTTCTCTGCTGTAAAATCTCTTCCTGGTGGTTCGGAACCCACCTAAAACTGTAGGTCCAACTCATGAATCACCATCATCCAATTCATTACCCACGCACAGGTCAGATTTATGTGGGCTTCATCCTCAAAAAAATTTAAATTGGAATATTCTTATATATATGGACAATAAGGAGGGGCCCTTGAAGGAGGTAATTAGGGGACCCTTTTGTAGAAACGTTCAAATTTCAAATATTCTTGATGCAGCATACTTAATCTTCAATTCAGGTGACTGCAGGGGTAATAAAAACGGGCCCGTATGGCCCGTTGCACTAGAGGGTCTTTAGTGTCTGTTAGGCTTTTAAGAGGCCTCTAGAACTCTAAACTGGAGCAATAAGGGGGGGCCCTAGAGTCTCTATCAGGTCAATTTTATTTTATTTTTGTTTTGTCACCTGCTTACATTTTTTGACAAATGGTGTGGCCCCTTTACGTTGAGCTCCGGGGAAACTTGCCCTGTTTGCGCCATCACCTCTGCAACTTCAACTACAATATATTCTTTTTTCTAGCTGTAACATTATTTTTTCGTCACGTATGAAAACTTTTTCGCCTCCAGTAATTTATATTATCGTTTTTTCATTGATGCCTCCCTACTCGTTTTTGGGACATCTTTTACAGACTCAAGGGGGATTTGCAACTCGGAACCCCCCTCCTATCTATAAGCCAATTTAATAATTTTTTATTAGAATTTAATAACAACGAAAAATAACAGTTTTCTTACGATCAACATATTCAACAAATTATTAGAATCACTGGACCATACACTCACACGCACATACTCCACTAACTCTAACAAGATGTAGTGGTACTTTCACATTTCACATTAGATGGTGAAGTTAGGGACATACGACCCTTTAACGATGAGGTTAATCATAATTGTTGAAAGGAGAGAAGAAAAAGGATATAATTCTGCTATTCCCTCTATTCACTATTTTTTCTTGTATTTTATTCCATTCAATTATACTTGGCTTCAAATATGAAATTGATCTAATTTGGATCACTTATTTAGTTGGAAATAGTATTAGGCTGCCTATTCTTTTACTTTAAAAATGTAGGATATTGTCTGTAAACTATTGTTTAATGGTTTATGAGTTTTTGTGATGAAAGTTTCTGTATTCTTTCCGCTTTTGGATAAAATTATAAAAAATTAACATTGTTAAGAATTTTTAATATAGGAAGAATTGATTTTAAATGTGCCTGTTTAACCTGTTACAAAAATAACTGACAGAATCTTCATTTTTCACAGGTGAAATTGTGGAATCCATGGGCTTGCAGTGTCCTGGCTGTGAGCGAACATACGGTAGCGCCGGCTCGTTGAAATACCATTGCCGATATGAGTGCGGTCAAGAGCCGCGTTTCCAGTGCCGCTTCTGCGGTAAAAAGAGTAAACGCAAGAGTAACGTGCGCGCACATATGTTCACGTGTTCCATGAACGTTGAATCGAACCAAATTAAAAATTTGCTCAATCAAAAGTATGCCAAATAATAACAATGAAGTTTTTCCTTATGATGCTATTGATTATTGATTTGACTCTACCTCAAAAATCGACTCAAGTTTCCCAAATTTCTTTAGAAACCATAATAAGAATTGAATTATAATTGAAATATAAAAATAGTTCCAGTAGTTAAGCTAGCTGAATATCAAGAATTAAGGTATGCAGAAAATCGAAGTTAAGTTTCATTGATAATTTTCATTTGTGCTAAAGTTGTGTCTTGTGGGTATAGCTACATATAATTTTGCTCCTCAATTTTGTTAGAAAAGTTCTATTGATATAAATAACAGAATAAATGGAATAAAGTACAGAATTTTAATGTTTCTATAAAAATAGCTTGTAGGCTATGAATAGCGGCTCTGCATGATAAATTCCACAATTTTCAAAAATTCTCTACAGGAAGGATTTTTTTATTGCTGATGATACCCACATGAGTCCGAGACTTGTGCGTAGGTAATGAGGTGAATGATAGCATACAGATGCCAGACGGAGGAGCGGGATTCGAACCCACGACCGCTGAAACGACAGCAAGCTGAAGTTGTGTCGCCCCAACCAACTGCGCTAAGCGGCCCGCCAAGACTCGTTTGAGATACTAAAGAAAGAACAATGTTACAATTATGATAAATATTTTTTAATTGATCTTTTACTTAGTCCCCCAAGATAAGACCTTATGTTTCTCCCTAACTTTGATTTGTTACCTTTGATTGCATTGGCACAGAGAAAATTGAATTGAAAATGGATTAATAAAATTCTGATTTTCTGTTTGATCTACTGAATCTATGTTTGCCAAGTGACTTATAAGAGAACGAATACCAAACCATTACAACTATGTAAATTGGAAAAGTTTATCTAATAGTATATATTTAGTATCTACTCTGTGAATTTATGAACTGATTTGTCCTTACAGCTTCTGAGTCCTTGCTGGCTGCAGGTGTTGAGTTCTCTAGCTGCACAGCTGCAGAGTCGTGGTCGGATGCAGCCTTATTCGTGTCCTCAGGCAGCAGCAAGTATATGTGTGACAAACGTGGTCGCTACCTCTGTCCCAATGAATGTGGCCGTAGCTACAAGTACCGGAGAGGCCTCAGTCAACACCTCAAGCATGAGTGTGGTCTTGCTCCCACACTAAAATGCACCTTGTGCTCCTACATGTGCAGGCATAACTTTCACATGAGAGCTCACATAGCAAACAAGCATACCTTACTGGACAATATTGTCTAATATAAAGTGATTGTGCCAGAAATGTATCAAGCATGTACTCACAGTTCATTATTAATCTGAGAATCTAATTATAGGTTCAAAAGGCATCAAGTGTGCAGTTTGTTTTATTGACTGTTTATTATATTTTTTTTAATGATATTTATGTTAATTTTGTAAACAAATTCATGTACCCTATGTTTTCCATACATGAATATTTTTATATTATAAAGCTATCAACCTGGCTAACAGCCATTGGCTAAGCCTAGTGGACTTTTAGTTGTATTCAAAGTTAAAAATGTGTTAAGTTTCTAAAATGTTGTTCTTTTTTATTCTACAAGTATGTATTTTTGTTTAATAAATTTCACTTAATTGATTGATTGATACTTACAGTTCATGAAAAACTGTGATATGTATTAAATTATGTGATACAAATTACTTATTGAACTGTCTTGATACAAATTCATTTTTTAATACACCTAATTTCATTTTTTTGAAACTAGGTTATGACTTTGTTTTTAATCCTACTCCAAAATAATAATCTGGGTGTTTAAGGAGTATTATGATCTTTCAGGAGCTCATCATGCAAAAATATACAATATTATAAAGTTCATAAAATTGTATATTTCTGACTTCGTTCTACATTTAATGTGGAATAGCATAATAGGCAGGCAAGACTTCAATGGCCTGCAGTTGTCAATTAAACAATATGCATGCAAGTTGTAATATCGCTAATGTAATCGTTCATATATAAAGTTCATTTTATCTGTTTGTTATTCTGTTTTAGAGGCAGCTAATAGAAACTATTGGTTGGCTGAACCTGTGACCAACCTGAAACGATTTCGGGACTCGAAGGGCCGTTTTGTGTGTCCAAGATGCAGCAAAAACTATAAGTACCTGTCAGGTCTCAGCCAGCATCTGAAACATGAGTGTGGCCTTGATCCGAAGCTAAAATGCACCTTCTGCTCCTACATGTGCAGGCATAACTTTCATATGAGAGCTCACATAGCAAACAAGCATACCTTACTGGACAATATTGTCTAAATTAATTGTGCCAGAAATGTATCAAGCATGTACTCATAGTTCATTATTAATTTGATAATCTAATTATAATCTAGGCATAAAGTGTGCAGAGTTTGTTTTATTGACTGTTTATTATATTTTTTTTAATGATATTTATGTTAATTTTGTAAACAAATTCATGTACCCTATGTTTTCCATACATAAATATTTTTCTATTATAAAGCTATCTACTCAGCAGACAGCCATTGGCTAAGCCTAGTGGACTTTAAGTTGTATTTTAAGTTAAAAATGTGTTAAGTTTCTAATTGATGTTTTTTTTTTATTCTTCAAGTATGTATTTTTGTTTAAAAATTTCATGAATTGATTGATTGATACTTACAGTTCATAAGAAACTGTGATATGTATTAAATTATGTGATACAAATTAGTTATCAAATGGTTTTGATTCAAATTCATTTTTTAATACACCTAATTTCATTTTTGATACTAGGTTCTGACTTTGTTCTTAATCCCACTCCAAATAATCTTGATGTTTAAGGAAAAATATGATATTTCTGGAGTTTATAATACAGAAGTCAGAAATATACAATACTAGCTGGCCCGACGCGTGTTGCTGCATTCTCATAAAAATTCTCCTTGATTTTATTATTTGCCACCTCCCGCTGAGGTTACATTTCAAATTAGGAAAGAAGTTAGTCCTAGGGCTCTTCCAGCTGATCATAGAGGCTTCGTTGTTTTCTTAATCACCACCTCTGAATGAAGAAACATTTCAAATTTAAACCTCCTATGACAATAAGGGTAGAAGCTAGGTTTTTTATTTTATTATTTGCCACCTCCCACTGAGGCTGCATTTCAAATTTCTAGCTGCATTGGTTAACAGACGTCATCAAGCTGGCATAATTACATTTCATCATACCCAGTCATATGTTTCCTACATATTGCAAGGCTATGATTGCATGGTAGCCTACATGAAAAGTGCAAAGTCTTTTGCTGTTCAAAGACAGCGTAAATAACGCCACTAAGGGGCCTGCCACATGATTAAAAACTGTTGACTTCTATCAGCTGTTCCTTTAAGCTGTCTGGCCGGCAAGTTCAGTAGGCTAGGTCTATAAAATGTATTAATTAATAATAATTATTAGCTCCACTATTAAAATTTATTGTCAGAAACCATCCCCAATATTCACACAACATATTCCTAAAGTTTTATGCCAATATGTCAAGTAGTTTTGAAGTCTATAGGGAACATGCATACATACATACATACATACATACATACATTCATACATACATACATACATACATACATACATACATACAGACAGACAGACAGACAGACATTCATTTTTATATATATAGATTATAAAGTTCATAATATTGTATACTTCTGACTTCTTTATACATTTAACATAGAACAGCATAATAGGCAGGCAAGACTTCAATGGCCTATGGTTGTCAATTATTATACAATATGCATGCATTTTGTAATATTGTCAGTGCTATAAGTTCATTACATTCTTTTTTAAGTGTCATTCTGTTTTTCATTAAGTTGTTATTCTGTTTTAGAGGCAGCAAACGGGAATTATTGGTTGATTGAACCCATGACCAACCTGAAAAGATTTCGGGACTTGCAGGGCCGTTTTGTGTGTCCAAGATGCAGCAAAAACTATAAATACCTGTCAGGTCTCAGCCAGCATCTGAAACACGAGTGTGGCCTCGATCCCAAGCTAAAGTGCTCCTTGTGTTCCTATATGTGCAGACATAAGTTTCGTATGAAAGCTCACATGGCAAGCAAGCATTTTGATATCTCTCTGTAAACATCATTTTTGTTTAATAATAAGTGAGAAGCTAACCTAACCTAACCTAACTTGAGACTTCCTTAACTCAAGGGAAACTTGAGCTGCATTCAATCTGAAGACTTTTTAAGTCTCCCTTGAGTTAAGGAAGCCTCAAGTTAAGCTCATAGATACAGGCCTAAGATGCTTGTGCCACAATAGCTTTATATTATTGACAAATACCGTATTGATAGAGTTTGCAGTGAATAACTGTTCATTAATAATAATAATTATTATTATTATTATTATTATACTATAAGGTCATATGTACAGAAATATTCACGAGCTGGAGGTTTTCTCTATTATTTTTTTTAATGAATTCTATATTAGTCATAATGACCCATAATATTTATCTTAATAATAATAATAATAATTACAAAAGTGACATGTCTTGCCAGTAAGAGAAACGTAGGCTGAAAGTAACCCAAGGTGACTTTATTAGCATTATTTCTAGCTTCATATTTTTCTACCTTCCACTGTTTAATAAAAGTTGTGGAAAGTATAGGATTGTAAAAGTGATTATAATAGCAATACTCCACACTTTTATGAGATGATTTTGGTAGTATATGGTTTTTTGCGGATGTACTATGATGGGATCTTAATTCATGAAAAGTGATAGGAAGGTAGAACTGAATTTCAGCAACTGACAACTCATAAACTGGCAGTGGCGGATCCACGGGTGGGAAGGGGAAATTCCCCCCAACCCCAACAGAGAAGAAGAAGGAGGAAAAGAAAAAGAAGGGGAAGGAGAAGACAGAGAAAAAGAAGAGAAGAGGAACGAATGGAAATGATAGAAAACAGTGAAGAAGTGGAAAAGAGATGACAATAGAAATTTGTAGGAGGAGAGAGATGAAATGAAAAAAGACGAAAAAGGGTAAAAATAAAGATAAAATGAAAAGTAGAAGAAAATGAATGAGAGTTTTCAAAGGTGTCGACAAGCGAGGAAAATGAGACAGCAATGCCTAACCAAAAATTAATTTTCTATTGCAAATATTGTGTACTTCAGTACTTGGTCTGAAAATGATGCCAGTTCTGAAAGGGTTTTCTGGATTCTGCAGCTTATCAATACATGACTGAGGACTACCATGGCATAAAAAGCAGACTTGTTTTATTAACACTTCTTTACATTCACTCAGATAATCACTCTTGGGCCTAGATCCTGGATCCTAAAAAAATTGTTGGGAGATTTTGGATGATTACAGAATTGTTTTTTCAATTAGAATAATGTATGTAATTTTTCTTGTTAATTCCATTTTCAATCAACAGCTTGCGTCAGTGGCCCAACTATGGAGGGTAACAGGGGGGTATTCCACCCACCACCGGGACAAAAGAAAATTTTAATTTTAGCAGGCTGTTGAGAGAGTTTTCAATGCATTCTGGAACACGCATAAGTAGGCTATAGTCAAGAAACGCAACCCATTGGTTGATTGATATATTACACATGCACTAATTTATTCAATTATTCTGATCGACTATACTTCATCTATATTATTCTGTTTTCGTTCCAGTGGATATTCCATGGATGGAACGTGGAACCAAACTGAAACAGCATCGAGATGCTTTGGGCCGTTATGTTTGTCCAAAATGCAGCAAAACCTATAAATACCATTCAGGTCTTAGCCAACACATGAATCATGAGTGTGGTTTGGCACCCAAGTTCAAGTGCCCTTTATGCCCATACGTCTGCAAACAAAAGTCGTCTCTAAAGCCTCATATAGCTGCCAAACATCATCAAATATATGTCAATGACCTAGCTAAGCATTCTATTCAAGGTGTCATATTACACTGAAAAAATGAGCAATAATGGAAAGTGCCACTTAAAACATAATCTATTATTCTTAATTTGAGCTAGAATTCTTCTATTCCATGATTACAAAGTTCAAGAACAAATCACAATTTATAGCTTAGAACTTTTCACAAGAACACTTTCCAGTATTATTAGCATGTAGCTTGTTGTGAAACAGTACTTGATCTATCACACATATTGAGTTATACACTATAAACCTTTTGTGTTGTTGCATTCTTATTGGTGTTAAAAAAAATGCTTTTATTAAATATTTTAAGTTAAGAATATAAACATTTCAAGTTTTTAATATTTTTTGTAGTTAGGGTTTGTTTATTAATTCCTAGTGCTGATTTTTTACATTCATGCAAAGGAACTAAACTTTCAATTGAAATGTAGAAATGTGTTCATTTGTGATTATTTGTTAACTACTGTTAGAGGGAATATAATGTAAGAAGCTAGATTCTCCTATTTGTCACTTCTTCTTCAATAGATGAAAGACTCTCAAATTTGTTAATCATGTATTGTTGATAAAATAACAGTTTCAGTTTATATTGAGAATCATTGATGAAATGAGTCTATACAGATTTAGTTCAAATATTTTTAATACTAATATTTTATTATTTTATTTTTTGTATTGACATTAAAATCGACTTTCTTTGGTTATTGAAAATCCTTTTGTCAATCATTATTTAAAGAGGATCTGGAGAACATTATATATATATATATATATATATATATATATATATATATATATATCCCCAGAAACAAAATTGAAGTGAAAAAATTTTTACAAGATAATATGCTTGGTGTAATGGAAAATACATTTTCTTACTGCAATAAATCATAGCTGCCACTTACAACTCAAGAAATTAAAATAAAGCCTGTACATAATATTATGACTATATATAGAGTATTTAGCTTTAAGTACTAGTTGTTAAAGCCAGATTATAATTCTATTTAACTATTTTTCATTCTCAATTTTGAAATAAGAATTATTAGAAAGCAGAGTTATAATATCCCCATACTACTTAGACTCATCATATCAACTACCTCGAAAACATTATTCTACAATAAAATTACTATTATTATTATTATTATTATTACTATTTCATGAGAAAATTCGCATTTTCTATTCTCTTTATAGAAAAATATGTTTATTTCCTTTTATAAATAAACATTATGAACCTACATTAGTCAAGCTTTTATACATCCATAGACTAAGTTGAAACGTGAGTCTATTTAGAGTGATGGTGACATCACTTGATTTGCATTATTTCTTGTGCAATATCAGGCCTACTGATTTAACATGAATATATACTATTATCAACATTGTTAAACTAAAATGTTATGTAGAGTGTAATAAACTGTGGTTTATGTGCCTTTTATTTCACAGTATTATTTCTAATGACCTCCCTAACTATATTTTTTTCAATTCACCTTATTTTTATAGTCATTAATGTGAATAGCAGTCAAGTTTGGTTAGGTCAGCTACTAGGCATTGGTGTTTTCAGAAATGTACCTTCATTGTATCATTGATGAAACAATAGACTTGAATTTTTCATTTCATTGATTGATGCAGTGATGAACATGAAGAATTTATGGAAGATTACATCTTGAAGACTCTAGGCATGGAGTATAAAACTCAGCTAAAACATATTTAATTTTTATTACTATCCAGGTATCATAAATGATAATAACACTTGGGGCTTGAATTTTATCACTATCCAGGTATCATAAAAGCTTACAACACTTGGGGCACAAATTTGATCTGATAGAACTCTTGTATACTATAAAAAGGTTTATCACCTAAATAGGTATCAAATTGACATTTTTCTATCGTTTACTAACTGCTGATATGCTACACACTAAAATCTGGGAAGAAATCAAATACTGCATAAGTATCGTTTGGGCTTGCAGATAGCATCACATTGAACATTCATGAAAAGGTTTGATCATATAAAAATTCAGAATTCATTTTTTCATATAAATATCCAAAACATCTTTCAAGTATCCCCCATATTTGTAATTGAACTGTACTAATTGCACTGAATTCCCTTAAAGTAATAGGAGAATATTACTAATAAAAGAATATAAATGTAATTACATGTGCAAATTTTATTCACAACAAGACTACAGCCTGATTTGGGCTTTGGCTTTCTCCACAACAATGATTGAACCAGTAAGTTCTATAAATATGGTTGAGTAGGATGATTTCTGCATGGATAATGAGGTGAATGATTATGCAAAAATGCCAGTCTCAGCTAGGGATGAAACCTGAGAACTACATGATTGTGGTAAGCTATGCTATACATTACTCCACTGATGCACCATTCAGCAATACTATAAATATATAATTTTATAGATATCAAGGTGACAAATCAATGCATTCTGCAACACTCAGTAGGCTATAGTCAAGAAATGCAACCCAATGGTTGATTGATGGTCAATGATATATTATGCATGCACTAATGTATTCAATTATTCAGATCAACTATACCTTATCTATATTATTCTGTTTTTGTTCCAGTGGATAATCCATGGATTGAACATGGAACCAAACTGAAGCAGCATCGAGATGCTCTGGGCCGTTATGTTTGTCCAAAATGCAGCAAAACCTATAAATACCAATCAAGTGTTAGTCAACACATGCATAACGAGTGTGGTGTGGCACCCAAGTTCAAGTGCCCTTTATGTCCATATGCCTGCAAACAAAAGTCGTCTCTAAAGCCTCATATAGCTGCCAAACATCATCAGATATATGTCAATGACCTAGCTAAGCATTTTATTCAAGGCGCCTTATTCAACTAAAAAAATTAGCAATAATGGAAAGTGTCTCTTAAAACATAATCTATTATACTGAGTTTGAGCTAGAATTCTTCTATTCCATGGTTACAAAGTTCAAGTACAAATCACAATTTATAGCTTAGAATATTTCACAAGAACACTTTCCAGTATTATTAGCATGTAGCTTGTTATGAAACAGAACCAGATCTGTCACACATATTGGGTTATAAAGCTTGGGTGACATCACTTGATATGCATTTTTTTTGTGCAATGCCAGGCCCACTGATTTAATATGAATATATACTATTATCATCATTGTTAATCTAAAATGTTATGTAGAGTGTAATATATTAGTATTATCAAAACATACTTATGTTGTAGTGATTCACTAGTTTTTTTGCCTAAATAAACTGTGGTTTATGTGCCTTTTATTCTAATGACCTCCACAACTATATTTTTTCAATTCACCTTATTTTTATAGTCATTAATGTGAATAGCAGTCAAGTTTGGTTAGGTCAGCAACTAGGCATTGGTGTTTTCAGAAATGTACCTTCATTGTATCATTGATAAACCAGTAGGCTTGATTTTTTATTTCATAAATAGATGCAGTGAAATGACATTCATGTCTGTATATAAAAATAAGAATACATTTATTTCCTTCTATAAATAAACATCACATACCTTCTTTAGTCAAGATATTAAACATCCATAGACTAAGTTGAAATGTGAGTTCCACTATTCTTTAGATCGATGGTGACATCACTTGATGTGCATTTTCTTTGTGCAATGCCAGGTCTACTGATTTAACATTAATGTACTGTATTATCAACATTGTTAGTCTATAATGTTGATGTAGATTGTAATATATTAGTATTATCAAAACATACCAATGTTGTAGTGATTCACTAGTTTTTTTTTGCCAAAATAAACTGCAGTTTAGAAATGTATCTTCATTGTATCATTGATAAACTAGTAGGCTTGAATTTTTCATTTCATAAATTGATGCAGTGAAGAACATGAAGAATTTTTGACAGATTACGTCTTGAAGACTCCAGGCATGGAGTATAAAACTCAGCTCAAACATATTTAAATTTTATCACTATCCAGGTTTCATAAATGATTACACCACTTGGGGCTTGAATTTGATCTGAAAGAACTCTTGTATACTATTAAAAGGTTTATCATGTAAATAGGTATCCAATGAAGATTTTTCCATCATTTGCTAACTGCTGATATGCTTCTCACTAAAATTTGGGAAGAAATCAAATACTGCTTAAATATCATTTGGGTTTCCAGACGGGTCACATTGAACATTTATAAAAAGTCTTGATCATATTTAATAATTTAGAATTCATTTTTTCATATAAATGTCCATGACGTCTTTCAAGTATCCCCCATATTTGTAATAAATTAAAGCCCTTTGCAACTGGAACTTTCTTTTTAAATCCTTGGATTTCTTGTTTTTATCTTTTTAAATAATCTGGTAGTGTAATTCAAAGTTGAGGAGGTTGAAAAATCACATCGTATTGTTTTTAAAAGGTAAAATCCCAATGATGATTAAATAGTGGGTGTGTTGGGGTTGGGGGCACTCACTATAAGCTTGTTGTATGACAGTCAATAGAAGTTTATTTTTAATAAATTGACTAAATTAATATTTTAACACTTTCTTTCAATTGACAAAATTAATATTTTTACACTTCTTTTTTCATACAGAACCACTCCTTGCCTACCCATTTATTTATCATTATTAGTAGGAGAGGGTAGAAGGGGTGGTCATTATTATTATTATTTTTTTTTTTTTGTAGATTACGTCTTGGAGACTCCAGTTAAGGAGTACAAGACAAGTCAGATCAACAATATTATACACTAGATACCATAATTACTTCAATTAGTTGAGGTGAGGCTTAATTTTGATGTGAAAGGAACTCTTGTACACTATAAAAAGCTTTATCAACTAAATATTTCTTCAATTGTTTTTTAAATATTTCTATATTTTCAAGACTCTTTAAAAACTGCGGTAGCTTGTTGTAGAATTTCCTACCAATATAACTAGGTTTTTGTTTGAATAAGCTACTATTGTGACTCACCAAGTGATAATCTCCTCGGTTTCTTGTATTATAATCATGTACATTAAGATTTTGGTTAATATCATTCATTTTTACATATAAAGTAGCTTCATACACATATAAGCAGGGTACAGTTAGGAGACCAAGTCTCTTGAACAACGGCCTACATGAATCTAATCTATTTACTCTTTCTATACACCTAACCGCTTTCTTTTGGATCTTAAACACCCTATCAAGATTTTGTTTTGATGAATTACCCCATACTAAGATAGCATACCTAATATGTGACAGTAAGAGCCCATGGTAAGCTGTAAAAAGTAACTTTTTGTCATTCAATCTAGCGAGCTGTCGCAGGACAAATACCCCAGATGAAATTTTACTAAATATTTTCTCAATGTATGGAGTCCAGGTCAATCGTCTATCCAACATAACTCCTAGAAATGCAATTTTTTCTTCCTGGTCTAATTGATTATCATTTACAAACACGTTTATAGCCCTATCTTCATTTAAATTATGTTTGTTTTTGAATTGAAGGTATTGGCATTTTTTACTATTTATAGTTAATTTCAACTGGTTTAAAAATTGGACAATGGACTGCACACCTATATGGGCACTTATTTCTAAATTATCTAGAATGGAATTGCTGAAAATGAGTGATGTATCATCAGCAAATAAGAGGGCTCTACCACTAAGTAATTCTTTAGGTAAACGGTTGACATATAACATAAAAAGCAATGGACCTAGTATTGACCCCTGAGGCACTCCAGCTTGCACCTCTAATTTATCAGATTTATTCTTTACTATACTATTACCAACTACTGTAGTTAGTTCTACACATTGTTTTCTCCCAATAAGATATGATTCAAACCATTTCAGTTCAACCCCATTTACACCTACATTTTGCAGTATTTCCAATAAAGTTCTATGATTAACACAATCAAATGCCTTTGACAGATCTAAGAAGATTGCAGTAGCTTTATCACCTGAATCTATTATATCTATTAGTTTTTCAACTAGAGAAACTATGGCTGTTTTTGTTGATCTCGCTTTCTGGAAGCCATGCTGTTCATCACAGATAAAGTTAGCTTCTTGAAGGTGCAGAAGTAACCTATTTAGAACTACTCTTTCAAAAATTTTACTTATTACATTTAAAATACTAATGGGCCTATAGTTTTCTACCTTTTTTTATCACCACTTTTGAAAATTGGCAAGATCTTCCCCTCTTTCAAATTATCTGGAAAAACACCTTGTTCTAATGAATGATTGATTAGATGAATCAAAGGGTCTAACAATTGATTTTTACATTCTTTCAGAATTTTACTGGATACCCCATCCATTCCTACAGTTTTTTTATTATTTAAACTATCAATGATATTTGACAACTCTTCTTGGGATACTGGGTGGAATTTCAATTCGTTCTGAATCCCCTCAGTATTCCTCATGTCACTAATACCTGTATTAAGAGATTTTTTAAGATTCTTAGCATCCAGTTGATAATATCTGTTAAAGAAATTACAAATGTCTACACTATCATCAATATATTTGTCATTCTCGTTAATTATTCTTGGGACACTAGTATAAGCATCTACATGAGCTACTTGCCTATTTTTGTTTATTACATCCCACACTGCTGTGTTAAAGTACACACTATTAATCAAAATTTCAGCTGTTTTCTTACATTTCGCTCTTTTCACTTCTTTCATATAGTTTTTCTTTAGAGCTTTGTAATTATCTTCACTTAACATATTTCTAGATAGTTTGAATTCATCATATGCATCTTTAACCCTATTTCTTTCTGCAAGGATATCATCAGTTATCCACTCTTCAATTTTGTCTAATTTGTTTTTTACAGGGACTTTTATAACTGGACAACTCATAGTAATATGAAACCTTAAAATATGAATGAAACTATCATATTTGTCATTTAAACTATTGCTATTGTAAACCCTACTCCAGTTTTCTTGTAGCAGATTCTGCTTCAAACAATCGATATTCCCCTGTTCACATTGTTGAATTTCTTTCATTACTCTACTCTTTTTAATTGATTTATGACCTTGCAACCCCACCTCTAAGATTTGATAGTCATGATCAGATAGTTCCGAGCCGCCTAATCTTGTTTTAGAGTAATCTATATTAGTAAGGATGTTATCAATTATTGTTTGTGATGTTCTTGTGACTCTGGTATATTCATGAACTTTTATTTCCAAGTTATTCATGCATATAATATCCTTCAAATCTTCTGTCATTTTATTCTGTGTTGCAAAGTCTGTATTGAAATCTCCCGCTATGATAACGTTTGTAAAACGAGTAGTAGTAATCTCTAAAATCCTATTGAATAGTTCAAAAAAACTGTTCCATTCCCCATTTGGTGACCTATAAATACCTTACACCGCTACTTCGAAATTATCGTCGATTTTTACTCTTAACCCAGAAACTTCTAAATCCATTTCCACAGCAAATTTCTCCACATATTCTAAATTAAATGTTTGCATATTCTTAGCATTTTTAGTGAAGATAGCTACTCCCCCACTCAGATGAGATGTCCTGCAATACGACGTTTTCAATGAATTGTTTGGAATATTAAGTTGTGACAATTCATCTTCTTTTAAACCATGCCCTGTGAAAATAGCTATATCAGGAGCCTCTTCTTTAAAAAATTCTTCGGTTCTATCTATTTTGTTACAAATGTATTGAATATTCTGATGGAACACAGTGAGTACCGGTACTTCCCTATCATCCCTTATTACTTTATTGATTGATTAACGTCTTTTAATACAAATGAAGATATGAATTTATCATTTGAAACTAGTTTCCCTTCCCGGTTTTGAGCCACTTTACTAAAAAAGGTTTGTTAGATGATTGTTTAGGAGAATTATTGACAGTAGATTGCAAACGACTTTCAATCAGCTCTGCCAGCCTATTACAAAATATTACTTTGCCAGATTGATTTAGATGTAGACCATGATTAGTGAAGTTTTGTTTTTTCAGCCTTTCATTTAGAAAACAAATCCCCAACTGCTTAGAATTCTTATTTTTTAGGCTGTTGATTGTATTATGAATTGATTTATTTGTTGACTTAATGGCTTCATTTAGCTCTGGCCTATCAAACCTATACGGAATTGTACTTATTATTACATTAGTTTTTTAGCTGAGTGGCACAATCTCTTTAATTTTTTCATTTATTTCAGGAAGATGTTTTAGATTAGGTTCATTTATATTGTTTGAGCCACCCAGTACATTATGACCCCCCACCTAAACTATTGGTTATGCATCACACCCTACCGAGTGGTGGCTCATTCTACTCAGCTCAGCAAGGGAGTTTCATTGCATGTGGAGTTTGACTTCCAGGTAAACCAAAAGCCAGAAGGAATAAAAATGAGACAAAGCCAGAAGACCTGATATGTGATGACTGATGGTGGTGCTTGCTCAAATGCAATGGCAAAAAACCAAAGTTCGCCTGTAATCTTTGTCCACATATCTGCAATTGTAAGACCCATCTCAAGATTCATATTTTCTCTCTTCATCCAAACTACTTCTATGAACACTTTTCATTTCTGTGCCACTTGAGACACAAACTCAAGTTATCTGCAATTTTGAGTTACCAAAGTGTCTCATTGGCAACAAAAACTAATAACTAATGAAGTTCAAGGAAAACTGGAAATTATTTTTAAAATTTTAGAATTCTTCATGGTTATTATTGCATTTTCTCACCATTTCTACCTATTAACTTGAAGTTTGAATCCTGGCTAATTCTGTCTTTTTTCTCCTTCACCTTGTTTCCATTCACTACCTCATACATTTGCATCTACATTGCCTAACACTTTCTATCAATTTCTTGTCTTATACACAGTCATATTTGAATAATCATTGGTGAGAGAAAAACAGACCTGCATTGAATTGATTATAATTAGAATCTTTCTTAGAGAAATAAGGAATAAAAATGAGACAAAGCCAGAAGACCTGATATGTGATGACTGATGGTGGTGCTTGCTCAAATGCAATGGCAAAAAACCTGCTATACATAGCAGACATATTTGTATAGTGTTGGCTATACAATTACACCACCTTAAAGCCTTTTTATACAGAGCCACTGCATTCATAGGCCACAATTTAAGGCTAAATTACAGCAGCCAAGCGAGTGGCTGAGCTCAGTATTGTTGAAGTAAATGAAGTCATACACATGTTGGGAGCCCTCAGTTGTTTAGTGGCTGATTTTTTAAAATAAAATTTACCTGGCTGGTGTAATTTAGCCTTAATTGTGGCACATGACTGCAGTGGCTCTGTATAATAAGACTCTTATTGGCTCCTGCCAGGCCCGCAGCTAGGCTAGGGCAGCCAATTGAATTTGAGTTGCTCACAGTTGAACTACTAACTTATCATGAAACTGTTCCATTAATAATGAAAAGATAGAAAACTATGTGGCTCTAAGAAAGATTCTAATTATAATCAATTCAATGCAGGTCTGTTTTTCTCTCACCAATGATTATTCACCTTTTATGTGCAAACTCTTGTGGGATTCACCCTCAAACAAAAATGTATAAGTTACACTCTATTTTCAACTGATATTATAAAATTAAAATAAGAATAAGATTGACTTTGAAGTGGGAATAAACGCAATTTTCTGTTTCTAACTACGAAATTTGGTATGTATTCCCTTCATGAAAACAATCTAAAATGTGGATTTTGATAATGAAAATGAAAAAATCAATTATTAAATTTGTAAAGTCTTCTCTACACCTCAACCTACATTTTTTGGGTCAAGTGAGCCATTTTATTACTTTAGTGAATGGATGGAATAAGCAGAAAATATCTTCAAATTAAATTACTAAATTCTATTTAATATATAGATTCACTACACATAACAATTGCTCAATTTTGACAGAACTGACCTCTTCATTTCAAAGGGAGAATAACTCAATCTGCTATGTCTTTTATGTACTATCAAATTTCTTTATTGTTTCAAAGTGCTTTTGTTTTGTTTTGTGGCAGGACTGAGCTCTATATTTCAAGGGGAGTTTGAAGTGCTTCAAGATTCAATTGCAATGTCTGGAAACCATGAAGAGGCAAGACTCATGTGTGACCAGTGCAATCGCAAGTATGCAAATCGATCAACTCTGAATAGGCACAAAAAATATGAGTGCGGTAAAGAACCAATGTTTGTTTGCCCAGTCTGCTTGAAACGCTGCAAGCTGAAGACTAATCTTAAGAGGCATATTCTCACTCTTCATGAAGACTACTTTTTGGACCATTTTTCATGCGATCAGAAGCAGATATTGCCATCCACACCTCAACTCAAGTGATTTGCAATCTTGAGCTGCTGATTCATTAAAAAGTGATTCATTTTCAAGGAAGCACTGGAATGATTTTCCAAATATTATAACTTTTTAATGGGCATGAATTGCAATTATTTATGAACTATTGTCTCATTAACAACAAATAAATCTTCGAAGAAAGGACTTGAATCATTTTCCACATTCCATAAGCTCCACATGATCTGAAATTGAATATAAACTACTGTTTTGTTAGCATGAACATCCATTAGAATTTGCAAAAGTAATATTACCTTTATGTAGATAGTTAAGAAATGTGGTTATAATCTTTTCTTCTTGACCTTTGAACAGTTCAAGAAAATATAGATAGAACACAATACTTTGATAAAGATCAAGTTCGTTTGCTAATAAATTTGACGTACTCCTTCGTCCTTTTTGAGGCAAATAAAAGGATAGGTTCCTCAGGCAATCATCACTAAAGGGAATATTATGGTGGAAAAATCATATGGAATTTATTGTAAATTTGATTTCAACCATGTAGTAGGAGTCTATGTAGTTTAAATGTGAGGAACAGCTGATAGAAGGCAGCAATTTTCAATTAATAATAATATTGTGTGATCTGGCTGGCTCAGGTCTGGTACCAGCGTTATCAGGTCGCACCTGAATAAGTTCAGGGCCTCTGACGTGACGTAACGACTGTTTTTAGGCAGCCGGGACCGACTGCTTAACGTGTCTTCAGAAACGCTTTGTTTTTAATTAACATGCTAGTGACTATAGTGTAGTCAGAGCCATTGAATGTGGCAAGGTAAATATTTTTTTTTTTTTTTTTTTTTTTTTGTTAAAAAAGGTTCGTTAGATGATTGTTTAGGAGAATTATTGACAGTAGATTGCAAACGACTTTCAATCAGCTCTGCCAGCCTATTACAAAATATTACTTTGCCAGATTGATTTAGATGTAGACCATGATTAGTGAAGTTTTGTTTTTTCAGCCTTTCATTTAGAAAACAAATCCCCAACTGCTTAGAATTCTTATTTTTTAGGCTGTTGATTGTATTATGAATTGATTTATTTGTTGACTTAATGGCTTCATTTAGCTCTGGCCTATCAAACCTATACGGAATTGTACTTATTATTACATTAGTTTTTTGGCTGAGTGGCACAATCTCTTTAATTTTTTCATTTATTTCAGGAAGATGTTTTAGATTAGGTTCATTTATATTGTTTGAGCCACCCAGTACTATTAGAAAATCGTTTTTCCAAAATCTTTAGTTTGTTCCTGTGCTGACTCTACGATTGCGTTTATAGGGGCACTTGGTTTGAAAAAGCTCTGAACTTCATACTTATTTTTTAATCTTTTATTTAGTAGGTCACTACAGTCTCGTCCATGACTGGATGTCAAGAGCAGTACTCTACCTTTCCTATCGTTATTTGCCCTTACTTTAGTTTTGGTTGCTGTTTGCAAAACCTGACTATACGTTTTTGTTTGACCATTTCTATTTATTTTTTCCCCATTTGATTTAGGTTCTACTTTTTTTGTATTGATCAGAGGTTCAGATCTTACATTAGCCAAGTTTATTTTTGATTTTAATATTTCGATTTCCTCTGACATAGACCTACATTGACTCGTGAGATTTAGTATTTCAGTTTTATGGTCTTCCTGCTGCAATTTTACAATAACTTCCAGAGATTTTATGTGATCCACTAACCCTATTCGTTCTTCCTCAGAATTTTTTAATGATGATTCTAATTTTGTTTTCAATTTGGTGTGATCACTCAATAGTTTAGCAACCTTTTCTTCTACATCTACAGTAGCTTTAAGAGCTGCTGGAGATTTTTTTGTTAATAATTGCTGAGATCGCGTAGCTACCTGAGTTTTAGTTAAACAATTAGATTTACATGCCTTGTTTGGACTCATTTTCCTAGCTAAAAATTGTTTTCAATTGATTTTAGTTAAATGTTTAATGAAATATTACTTAATTTATTACAATTGTCAACTTGAGACTATTTAATTACAAGAAAATTTATCAATATCGGTACACCTAACCTCGAAAATAGAATTTGACTTTTTATTTAAATACTTTAACTTATATTAGACACGTTAATGATGTAAATTATTAATATATTATAAGTACTAATAATAATAAACAAAAATACTACTTATCCGTTCGAATTAATATGCTATTCTTCAAAATTCGCAGAGCCTGTTCTGACAACGTATGCACAGTACCACTGCTACCTCGATTCTCCTGAATATGACACAGATTCAAGCTTTGAATTTTTTGCTGTTTAAATAATGCTATAATGAAAACATTTTTTTGCTTTGCTTTAATTAATTGTGCCATATTTGAAGTTTGGAATTAATTAATTGTTATTTGATTATTTATTATGCAGTTAAAAAAAGAATAACTAGTGAGCCCAACAGACTGGAGAACTCACTTGCAAACAACTAATTTTGGAAAGAGAAATTTATTTCCAGCTTTCTTTGAGAAAGCTTCAAAAACGACTGTTTTGAAGATACTGGTTTAAATTCACAAAACATCTATTACTTGAAGTTCAAGTTCATCGTTGCTCTGATACACAAATATATTTTCCACAGAAAAAGAGCCACTCATATGCCTATATATCAGGGCAATGGAATTATAGTCTGTTTAGCGAGCCTACGGAGTGACCCAAACAAACTTTGCATGTGTGTGAGTGACAAATTCCGAGAATTGTACTGAAAAGGGCCTGGCATCAGCTGGTCGGCCTATTCACACTCATTGCCACCTACAGTTCGTTCTTAAAGTTGTCGCACTTCCAGTTTAGGCTTCACTGTTTGACATCGAGCATACAAAAGTCCTACATTGTGATTAATAATTCGTTATGTTTGTGTTTGTACAGTAGCAGTTAGTAAGTATAATTTGATTTCTCAAGTAGGTGTTTTTTTAAATAATTTTATTATTTCTTTGTCCATTACAGTAGTTTATATTTTACAGTAGTCTAGGCGTTTTCAATGGGTTGGCCTGTTGCCTGTTTGATGCGTTTAGAAACTATACTGTGAATTGGGCTTCATTGGGTCTCGGCTTGCACGCACGCACATGTTTGTTTACTCCACTCCGTAGGCTCGCTGAACAGACTATAGTGTATCTATAGAGTAGATAATTATATATACCTCATAAAAAAACAGCTGTTTATATATCCATATCTTTATCAGGGCAATGAAATTAGTATATCAGAATGATAATACATTCTCTATTAAAAGCTTATTGCTATATCTTTTATAAAAGGTTAGGGAAGCTTATCGTAGGGGAAAACAGTAACGAAAAACGGCTGTTTTGAAGATACTGATTTAGATAAAATTCACAAGACATCTATCACTTTAAGTTCAAGTTCATCGTTGCTCTGATACACAGATTTATTTTCCACAAAAGAGTCCTACTGTACTCATATACCTATGTATCATGACAATGGAATTAGTGTATCTATAGAGTAGATATAATTATATTTACCACATGAAAAACAGCTGTTTATATATATATCCATATATCAGGGCAATGGAATTAGAATATCAGCTGATAGAGATTCTATAATAAAAAGCCTGATCGCATTTATTCACCTACAGCTGATGATAACTCAAATTCATTATAAGTAATTATAATAAATTAGTATTATAAGTAATATATAGATGTATTAATGAAGGGCTGAGAACCTACCCTTTTGTTTCGCCTCGAAAAGGATGAAGGAGTGGGTCAATTTCATTGGCAAACGTACTTGACCCGTATTAAGGCTCCAAGAATGTGTGATTAGAATTTGAAGTTGATTGGTAAAAAGCGTTCAAAGGTTATCGTCGAACATACATACCCACAAACATACAGAAAAAGCCGCGAGCCTCCAGTTAGGAGTCACAAGTCAAAACTAAGAACTCGCTACGCTCGTTCAATTAACTCTAACTGAAGTAATTCTTCAAATTTAATTTGTTAAATTCAACTTTCATTTTTCAAATGAATGTCAACATATAAATTCAAATTCAAATTATGTGAAGTGAGCTCAATTGGATAAATTCATCTATAATAATCTTCGTATGACTAAAGTCATAAATATTAGTGTGGAATCATCAGTGTTAATAATGATTTAGCTTGGGATTGATGAAGAACTTAAACCGTTTTTCTGGTAAGTGATTGTGTTTTCCTGTCTTTGCCCCAACGTTTTCCAATGTTTGTTGTCAGTAACTGTATTAAGGACCTATCAGTGCCTTATCATCGTCCAGTATTACAGAATCAAGTAACTGCAAATAGCATGTATTGCAATTTTAGCACGTGGTAAGTATTCCTGAGCTTGATAAATAATTATTTTTTGTTACTTTGTGGAATTTTTAAAGAACGATATTTTTTCAAGTTTTGTATTTAAAAGAAAAAATAATGCAATCATCATGATGTAAATTTAGATTAATAGAGTTTTTGGGAACTCCTGTTCAATCTATATATATAAAAATGAATGTGTGTATGTATGTTTGTATGTATGTTCCCAGTAAACTCCGAAACCGCTGAACCGATTTGAATGAAATTTTCAGGGACAATGTAGAATAGTCCTGAGATGGTTCCTGTGAAGTTTGGAAGTTCATGATGCCCCCCATTTTTTTCTGGGGGGCAAAACGTAGGCTACTGTACCTCTTAATATTTATGTGTCCTAATTGAACTCAGAATCCGCTGAACCGATTTCAATGAAATTTTCAGTGACGATGTAGAATAGTTCTGAGATGGTTCCTGTGAAGTTTGGGAGTTCAAAGCCCCCCATTTTTTTTCTCCGGGGGTTAGGGGGGGCATACTTATACTTTGATATTTTGTGTCCTAACCGCTGAAGCGATTTCGATGAAATTTTCTGGCACAATGTACAATAACTTAGTCCCAAGATAGTTTCTGTGAAGTTTGGCAGTTCAAAGCCCCCCATTTTTTCTCCGGGGGGGAGGGGGGCATACTTATACTTTGATATTTTGTGTCCTAACCGCTGAAGCGATTTCGATGAAATTTTCTGGCACAATGTAGAATAGTCCCAAGATAGTTTCTGTGAAGTTTGGCAGTTCAAAGCCCCCCATTTTTTTCTGCGGGGGGGAGGGGGGCTTACTTATACTTTGATATTTTGTGTCCTAACCGCTGAACCGATTTCAATGAAATTTTCAGTGACGATGTAGAATAGTTCTGAGATGGTTCATGTGAAGTTTGGGAGTTCAAAGCCCCCCATTTTTTTTCTCTGGGGGTTAGGGGGGGGCATACTTATACTTTGATATTTTGTGTCCTAACCGCTGAAGCGATTTCGATGAAATTTTCTGGCACAATGTAGAATAGTCCCAAGATAGTTTCTGTAAAGTTTGGCAGTTCAAAGCCCCCCATTTTTTTCTTCGGGGGGGGAGGGGGGCATACTTATACTTTGATATTTTGTGTCCTAACCGCTGAACCGATTTCAATGAAATTTTCAGTGACGATGTAGAATAGTTCTGAGATGGTTCATGTGAAGTTTGGGAGTTCAAAGCCCCCCATTTTTTTTCTCTGGGGGTTAGGGGGGGGCATACTTATACTTTGATATTTTGTGTCCTAACCGCTGAAGCGATTTCGATGAAATTTTCTGGCACAATGTAGAATAGTCCCAAGATAGTTTCTGTAAAGTTTGGCAGTTCAAAGCCCCCCATTTTTTTCTTCGGGGGGGAGGGGGGCATACTTATACTTTGATATTTTGTGTCCTAACCGCTGAAGCAATTTCGATGAAATTTTCTGGCACAATGTAGAATAGTCCCAAGATAGTTTCTGTGAAGTTTGGCAGTTCAAAGCCCCCCATTTTGTTCCGCGAGTGGAGGAGGGGCTGCTTACTTACCCTTTGATATTTTTGTGATCTAACTGCTTTTGTTCCCTTTGATATTTTTCTGGTACAATAGTCCCAGATAGTTTCTGAAGTTTGAGAAATCAAAGTGCCCCTCACCCCCTGAGTGATGTGACCGGGGGGGGGGGGGGGGGTCAAAGAAGTGAAATTATGAATATTACAATTTGGAAAAAATGATTTTGATGTAGATTTGAGGTGCAATGCAGTATAGTCTTGAGATAGTTCCTGTAAAATTCGGAGTTCAAAGTGCCCCATTGTTTCTGGGTGGTGAGGTGGGGGGGGGGGGGGGGTTTGGGAGTCATACTTTTTTAAATATTTTTTTTACTATTCGGTAGATCTTTTTAAGATGAACTAAAATATTGATTTTACATTTTTAAAACTTCAAGCTTAACTTGAACTTATTTGTAAATATCAATCTCAATATCAATATCCATTTACAATTTATATTTTTTTAAAAACATGTACAAATAATAAAATTCCTGAAAATATATTGTTACAAAATATGTACAAAAATTAGGTGTGTTTTTATTTGGGGATAGCCCGTCTACCTGCCCCACGCATTCCTCATTATCACAGCCCACTATGCCCCCTCTCATTGCTGCCACTGGCGTAGCAACGCACGCCGGGTACCGCTAGTAATTTATGGAAATTGAGAATGAGGTATTTCTCAGCTAATCAACTCATATGATTCTAATATTTTTCTCAGAAAATATATGCTTTTCAATAAACTTGGACGTCTCCTATGATTTATGGTATACTTAACTGTTAAGCCGCGTCTCCACCAACCGAACATGTCTGCCCAACATTGTTGGCGAATACAAAAAACGGGCAAACATTACATATGGGTCACCGAGCATGTTCGTGAGTTCAATTGAAATGTTCGGTCTGTGAGTGAACTGACGACCAACAACAGGTTCCCGCCACTACCCTACCACACCGATAATAATGTTCGAGAAGGCGTCCACACCAAAGCAACTCCAAAAAATGTTCGTCAACATCAGCTGATTCCAGAGAACACTGTTCGCCGAGCATGTTCGGTTGCTAGAGACGCGGCTTACATCTACGGCATTTTTTATGCGATCATACAATTATCAGATTCAGAACACTCGATAATGTTGTAGCATGTACATCACATCAAGTACTTTTCGGGTATTTGAGTTACTCACTTCAACTATTTTTTTAGTTATTGTGAAAGCCGTGATGTTTTCCATGACAGAATACTTAATGAACAATCTAATATTAAAACTGACACTGTATTTCACTTTAATATAATTTTTTACTCACATATATTGGAGATGCTTGAGGAATGCATTTCACTTCTGAAAAGGAGCTTCGTCAGCCTCAGGCTTCTTTACAGAAGTGAAATGCATTCTTCAAGCATCTCCAATACATGTGAGTAAAATATAATATTAAAGTGAAAAACAGTGTCAGTTTTAATATTAGATTATTGTGAAAAATTAAATATTAAATTTTGATGAAATGGAGTAGATAAAAAATATTTGATTCTAATAAGCACGAAATAATTAGTTGAAGGTATCGATTTTGGAGGATAGTATACCTATTTGCAATCAATATTACTATACTTGGACTGCATCTATATATCTACTGAAGTTACATTATCTGAGTCTATGTTCTAAGTTTTAAATATGAAAAGAATTCTATAGTGCCCTATAGGCTTACGGGTCGGTTGAATGTTAGTTAATAAGCCCCGAAGAGCGTTAACATCTACCGGTATTGTACAACATTCTCGGAGAGCGCTAATTTTAGGTAAAGAGGATTCCACTCACTTTTAGACCAGAATAGATGCATATTACGGGGAATCCTTAGGTGTGACTGTTTTTGATGAAATTTAATCATATTTAGTTCTAGAACACTCAAATTTTCAAATAATTGAATATGAATATGAGACTGCAGTTGTGTAGCAAGAAAATTTCGTTCACAGTGATGGAAAATAACAGGACTATTTTTTGGCAGAAGGTGTGTATGAAAAAGAGAGAGGGTGTGTGTGTGAGAGAAAGACGGTATGAGAGAGTGCGTGAGGGAGGCTGCGAAAAAAGAGAAAGGTTGAAAAAGAAGCTTGATTAAGGGAGTATTTTCAGAATGATTTTATGATTGAGTAGTTTTAGAACTTGCTGTTGGAAAAATCCAATATAATAGTGATGGGAAGAGCGTTTTTTAGGTTCCTAAGTGGTACAGAATAGAGTGAGAGAACGGAAGGGAGGTAGTAGTGTAGGCAGTTCTATTGAAGATTTTATTTTTTGTTTTATCAAATTATCAATTTTTTCACCTTACCTTGAAATTTTTCTTAAGCATTACTTGAAACTAATCTAGTCTTAAATTAACCTGGAATTCTAAACTTTTAAGGCCACGTGGCTGCTGAGAAATGGTAAGTGTTCAAATATAGTCAATTCTAGGTGTATTTTGTGGAATATTTCACAATTGTTTCCAACACACGTTTTGCTTCTCCAGCTGAGCATGAATAAGAAGATTTCATTTTTTGTACACCTAGTACTTACGATACGCTGAAACATAATCTTCTAATCCTTTTTAACCGACTTCCAAAAAGAACAAGGTTCTATATTCGACCTGTTTTTTTTTATGTTTGTACATCAATTATTCGAAGAATATTGAACCGATTTCAATGATTTTTTTTTCAAATGAAAGAGCATCGCTCAGCGGTGGTCCCATCCAAGTTGCGCAAGGATCGGCCCAATACTTAGCCCAATATTAAACGAAAAGGAGCATTCTTCGATGTCTTCATTTCAATCTTGTTTGAATAGGATAGTTCCACACATAACCGCCAATCGGATAACCGGTGTCGTTTACCAGGCTGATCATTGATGGAGCGCTTCACATCTAGACGATTTTCGAAATCATATGTTGCAAAGCAATTATGCCGGGTAAACGACATCGGTTACCCAAAGCTGGTTAAGTGTGAAACAAGCCTGTAATGTCCCGTTTTGACCAATCACTTGAACTTAATTTGAATCGGGAATAAGAAGAACATTTCTGTTCATATGAAAATTTTAAATAATTTAGTTGATGTTATGGAGTCATAGAAATAAGGTTATTTAGTTTTTATATTTAATTTCCGTAGCCGAGTGGGTTAAGTGCTGGTTTGCTAGCCCAAAGGTCCCGGGTTCGATCACAGTTCTGACCGAAAGTTTTTACCTCGGGCCACTCCCGTGTTTCGGAGGACACGTTAAGCTGTCGGTCCCGGCTGCCTAAAAAACAGTCGTTAAGTCACGTCAGAGGCCCTTATTCAGGTGCGACCTGATAACTCTGACACCAGACCTGAGCCAGCAAGGTCACACGATATTATTATTATTATTATTAGTTTCAATCATGAGTTGGAGTGAAAAATGTTTTTGAAATCGTTCATTTCAAAAAAATAATTGAACAATATTCTTCTAAGTTATTAATTCTTCGTCGAACCCGCCACTACCGAGAATTTGGAAAAAACAGCTAATTTCAGAAGTATTTTTAGTTTCACTGCTGTGATGGATTAAGAATAATTATTTGCCATTAAATACATGTTCGTAAAATAGGCTATTTTGAGGTTTGTTTGATGATACTTGTTGTACTAGCTCAAAGTTTATGCTTTTTAAATAAAAAATATATATGACTAATATCACGAAAAATATCGTACGTAACTCATCCGGGAAGATGTTTTACCATGCTCGTATAAAGTAAATTCGTATGGCTTTTCGTGGTGGGGAGACCCTTACGAGTAGTTCCACCTCGCCGTTTTTTTAACGACTGCTTTTTTTATATGCAACCGGGACCGACGGCTTAACGTGTCCTCCGAAACACGGGAGTGGCTCGAGAAAAATATCTTGTTCTCAACTGGGATCGAACCCAGGACCTTTGGCTGATCAGACCAGCGATAAGCCAACTCGGCTACGCCGACTCCACCATGCTCGTATGATAATACCGCACTCGACCTCGTCTCCTTGGATAACTTAACTTATCATACTTTCAGTAAACACCATTTTCCGCACTTGTAACGTAACGTAATATAGGCCTACTATTTCAGTGTAGGTATATTCTGAAAGGGACCACATCAAAATGAATCAAAAGCCATTTCACTTTTAAAAAGCCTTTCGCTAAATACAATATTCCACATTAAATAAAGCGTTGTAGAATTTTCCTCAGTTTATCTTGTTATAGTTATCTTAGTTTATAGGTGGATTTTTAGTTACTTAAGTTTGGATGTTATAAGTTGATTATTGGCTTGCTAATTTGATAAATATTTCATAATGTAGGCTTTAAGAAATTTCTCATGTTTTCAAAGTTTGAAAATTCAACTAAAAATCTTAAAATAAAACAAATTTTAAAACAAAAAAGAAACCAACTTCAGTAAAATGATACTCAAACATTTTTCCTCACGTACTAAAAAGTTTTAAATAAAGTATTTACTTTAAACAGAGAAAATTTTAATTTCATACAAGTAATCTTTTGAAGTCGGCGCCAAATTTCCCATAAACTTGTAAAATATAAAAAAATTACTCTGTGATGTATTCCATGACGAAATAATTGAACAATCTAATATCAAAACTGACACTGTATTTCAGTAAAAGTGAGTGTAAATCACATATTTTATTGAAATACAGTGTTAGTTTTGATATTAGATAGAATTTCTTATCAATCACTTCCCGGTGGTTCGGAACCCACCTAAAACTGTAGGTCCAAATCATCAATTACCATCATCCAACTCACTACCCACGCACAGGTCTCAGACCTATGAAATAGGTCTCCATCCTAAAAAAAATTTCATAAAATATTTGGCGCCGACTTCAAAAGATTACTTGTATGAAATTAAAAATTTTCTCAGTTTAAAGTAAATACTTCATTTAAAACTTTTTAGTACGTGAGGAAAAATGTTTGAGTATCATTTTACTGAAGTTGGTTTCTTTTTTTGTTTTAAAATTTGTTTTATCACTATTGAACTGCTGTCCCATATTCATAGTTCAGATATTTGAATTAACTGAAGATTAAGCCGAAATTCCATAACAAAACGGTCACTTTTAAGGTTTTTCCGTACCGCACATCTTACCTGGTCTAAGTGTGAAGGAGCCTCATTTCCTAAAAGCCCTCCGAGGAGGTTGAAGACGTTCTTTGCATACTCGTTAACTACTAACATTCAACTGTATTCATAGGACATTCTCTAATTCTTTTCATATTTGAAACTTAAAACATAGATTCTGATAACGCAACTTCAGCAAATATATATTAATATAAATATATAATGATGCTGAAATAGTATACTGGTTGCAAATAGGTTTTCTATCCTTCCAAATCACTACCTTTAACCTATTATTGCGTGCTTATTAGAATTAAATATCTATTTCTCCAATACATTTTCTTTGAAAATTGAATAGTTAATCTTGAAAATGTACTTGAACTTCTTGTTGAAGTGGATTCAAAGAAACAAAAAAAAAAGAAAGCCAAATGAAAGAACTCAAAGTAACCGAGAAGTACTACCCTTGATGTGAAGTACATGCTGTAACATTATCGAGTGCTCTGAATTTAATAATTGTATGGTCTTATCGAAAATTCCGTAGATTATCAGTAAAATATACCATGAACTATAGGATACGTCCAAGTTTCTTTAAAAATGTTTATATTTTAAGAAATGATTCATAAAGTTGAACAATTTAACATGGAAAAGATAGACGAAATCGTGAAAAGAGATCGATTAAAAATGCTGGCCAGTATCTCAATTGATATTTATAATATTTAGCTATCTAAATGATGCTTAATCTTATTTGATTAAGAGTGATATTCTTTGTTATTTATTGAAAGTTTCTGTTAGAATGGTTGCTGCTAAATTGAGCTTTACTGGGGTTCACCTTACTTCCCGCGTGTTTGATGTGCACCTTTGGTGTACAGGAGTAGGAGAGAAAAGCAACTCATTCTTCCTCCTTATCATCAGAACACCCTCCATTACTTGCTGACTGCTTTATATACCACGTTATACTGTAAGTCATACTATCATATTATCTGAAGTTCTCAAAATGTTCATTTCCACCCAATGTATTAAATGAATTTTCATATCTTTAAATTCACATCAATATTTTTACAATATAGTTATATTACTTCATTCTGTTTAACGTTGTCTATTGCTATTGTATTCACCTTTATTAAATATCTTATTAATTTATTCATCATTCATATTCCGTAGGAACAAATGAATAAAATCAATTGCTAACAAATGAAGCTCTCAAAATCAATTAAATTTAGTAACTTGCAATCAAACTTATTTGCAGAATAGTTCAACTCAAAAAATGCAGAAATGTTGGATAATAATGATGAATAATAAATTATTGTATTCAGTTTTTCGAATTCATAATTGTTTCATTTTCTGGCAGGACTGGCTCTATTTCAAGATGAGATGAAAGACTTCCAAGATGCAAGTTTCTTTTCCAGAAGTCATGAGGAAACCAGATTTGTCTGTGACCAGTGCAATCGCAAGTATACACAGCAGTCAACTCTGAGCAGGCATAAAAAATACGAGTGTGGTAAAGAACCAATGTTCGCCTGTCCGGTCTGTTCAAAACGTAGCAAGCTTAAGACCAATCTCAGAAAGCACATACTGCATGTTCATCCAGAGTACTTCATTGAAAACTGTTTACGCCAGGCAAAGTGATAAGACCCATAAAATTATAACCTTTCAAATCAATAAATTATCGATTGGATGATGATAATGGTTATTTAAATTTGTATTTGTCATGGGTTTGCCGATTTTTCTTGGTACCTAACATCTGTCAGGATACAAACGCCCAGTTTGAGACTAATCCAGTGTTATTCTAGTGCCTGGTATAAGGCTAGCTGTTGATGAATGAATTCAAAATCATTTTTTATCAAACATAAAAGTGGTGATTACACTGGTCGAGTTTACTAGATGACAAGCCAGCGAGTAGCAACACTACTAACTGACCCAACTCCTCCCACCCCATTCCTGACTCCTGAGCCTTGACACTGCAAGGCCAAGTTCACACCATGCTTGGCAATTGGCAATCCAACCAAGGTAATAGTTCTGCAATGTAATTTTCAGTCCATGTTCTATTTCACATTAGTTCAAATATTTCACTATCAGTGGCGTAGCCAGGATTAGATTTCGGGGGGGCTCACCATGGGGGGGATGTGGGCAGTGGCTTAGCCAGGATCAAATTTCGGGGGGGGGGGGGCTCACCAAGGGGGGGTCTGGGGTATAGGAGGGTCCGGATTTTTTTTAAATTTAGTGGTGTGAAAAGCTAATCTAGACAACTTGTTGGGCTCTAAAGTTCAAAAGAAAGTTTTAAAAAATTACTACCCAAGAACCTAGGTGGCCAGATTTGAAATGTGATAAAGTTTGATATACTGATATCTGTGACTATTTTGAGTCAAAACCCTTGAATTGGAACTAATCATACTTAACTTATGTACTGAATCTCAAAATTAATACTAATTATTATAAGATTCATATAATTTATGTCATTAGCCTAAAACGCACCCAAAGTTCATGAAATCGGATTTTTTTCTATCATAACACACTCATTTTACACGCTTGCATAGAACTTGCATTTATTTGTGTGTTTTCATTTATAAAATCCCGATTTTATGAACTTTGGGTGCGTTTAGGATAGTGGGTTATACTGAATTTTAACTTCAAAACTAAATTTTCTACAAGATGAGTTTATTCAAAAAGGTGATTTATCAATAATTAACAAAGTTAATCCACTTCAAACTTGAAAATTGCATTTTATTTAATGTAATAAATAAATAATTATGGTAGTCACAGTTTTCTAACATGTTTTATTCGATTTCGTAGCTCATTTTAAATCAAAATTATCCATTTGAGCACCTAACAAGTTTCTATATGAGTAAATATTGAGGAAAGTTTGAAAAATGCATTAATCTGACTATAACTGTAGCTATATTCCATCACACAAACAGGGTTTCTGTAATCTGTTCGTTATAATACAACAAAACAGATAGAACCCTTCGGCTTTAATAAGTCCTTATCTATTAGTTATTTGAGAATTTTTTATTTCTGAAATTTCGCGGGGGGGGGGGGGGCCGGGCCCCATGGGCCCCCCTGGCTACGCCACTGTTCACTATATTTACTGTTTATCATCAGTTCTGTGCTTAACCACACTTGAAAATTCAATTATTGATTTTTTATCCATCTGTTAAGGTTAAGTATTCAAAGAGCAGAGGACTTTTGTTCAAACTTCAGCATTTTATGTTAATGCATCACTTAGATTCTCATTACTTGATATTATCATTTGCTTCACAGATAAGACATACCCGAACACCATGTTAAAAGTAGCACCGTTTTACTGTCTTTGTGATGTTGATAATATTGTTTTTTATCACGCCTATGAAAAATTGGTTGGCTAAATTGACATAGGTAACTTCATCTCTGCAATAAGCTCTTTCCATGCTCATTACTTTCTCATGCTTTTTAAAAAGTCTCAATCATAATAGTTTTTTTAATTATAAAATAACTTAATAAAATTATTTATTTTTCTATACATGTTTTCATTCAAGATCATTAAAATATCAGCTAAGGTAGTTTCACAGAAGTCTACCATCCCTCATTTCAGCAATCAAACAAAACTATGTACCCCAAAAACCTAGACCTACAATTCACTTGAATAGTTATAGTTTACTACATTATCATGTTTTGATTCAACAATAAAATCTGACCTAATATGTTTTTTTTTCAGGTAAATTAGTGTACAACTTTCAAGAACTTCAAGATGGCAGATTCTCAACTCTTGGCTCAGAATATTCTCATAAAGATCTGGTGTCATCTGAAGCAAGGGCGGGAGGCCAGACTATAGAGAACAAGGGGTTTGTATGCAGTGTTTGCAACAAGAGCTACCGTTGGCGTAGTGGTCTAGCAGAGCATGTGGCATATGGGTGTGGCAAGGAGCCACAGTTCCAGTGTCCTTTGTGCCATAAACGCTGTAAACTAAAAGGCAACCTCAAAAAGCATATTCTTAATCGACATAGTATGCGTGGCTTGTTCAATACTTGAACAATACAATTCATTTTTAGGATGGTATTAGAAAATTAGGTTGAATTTTATTGGCGTAGCAACATATACCCTGGTTCAACACACACTATTTTCTGAAATAGTTCAACTGATGCTGTGATTTTTGTTCAGACTTCCTGAAACCTCCTGTTAGATCAATGCAAATGAGGAATGTAGGTTCAGTTTGATGACTAACTGTTACTACTAGTAGACTATCTCACATCACCACCAGTCTTTAAAACGAAATTTGATATTTGTGATTTGCATCAATCCAAATGGTGTTTTTTTGTGCAGTATAATATGAAAGTAGTACAAAAGTTGATTCAGCATTTATGCTACAAATAAATTGCAAAGAAAATTGAACATGGGTGATAGTTTGCCAATTTCACATTTTTATTAGAAAACTGGACCGTTTTTGTGGCTTTGCTTACACATTTTGAACAAGTAAAGCCCCGAAAATGAACTAGTGCTATAATGAAAACGAAGAATTTGGAAAGTATCAACTTCGTTTAATTTTATTATGGTGTTCCAGATCACTGATAAAAATCTGCTGATAAGATATGTGCAAAGGCAAATGCAAAGTGTCCTTATGGGTAGTTCCTACTATCAGTTTGATGTAAGATGATGCAACTCATGAACTATGTCAGTATCAATAGCGGCTTTGTTTGTTAACAAATAACTTGCATTGATTTACGGACTTAATTGTTACTGAGTGGCCAATCTTAGTAGCAACTGCAGCCGATGTCAATATAGTTTATTATAGTCATTGATCACAACTTGAAATTTCTAAACCCACCCAATAGAAATGAAATAAAATAAAATTAAAATGCATTACCAACGTCATGATATTTTTTTTAATGAGCACAAGAAAAATTCACAACGACTCAATAATATACTATAAACTATGCTCAAATTTGTATAAAAATTTAAATTCAATTGTATTTTCTTGTATCAATGTTCTACAATAACTTCTATTACTCGACATAAGCACTCATCTATCAATATTGGTTTGATCTTAGTTTTAAATTGAATGATACATGATCAGAATATCTCTAATATTTGCAGGCAATGAATTATAAGCTCTTGCATGTGAACAGCAAAATTTATTTAAATCTAGTGGAGTGTGGAAAGTCAAGTCTGTTCTGGGATCAGTCCTATTCTTCTGGGATCAAACAGAGTATATGAAATGGACAATCTAATTTTTAAAACGCTTTTTGCAAATAACTTTGAAAATGAATTTTGAAGATGATGCGGGGAAGTGATAGCCGAATGCCGTAGCAGGTATCTGATCAATCAGATGTAAGCTACGAAACTCCTGGGCGCTCTTTTTAAGGGTGACCGATTGGATTGGCCAGCAAAAAAGACTGTGTTCTCTGCTTTAAAATCACTTCTTGGTGGTTCGGAACCCACCTAAAACTGTAGGTCCAACTCATGAATCACCATCATCCAATTAATTACCCACGCACAGGTCTCAGACCTATGCGGGCTTCATCCTTCGAAAAAAAACTTGAGGAACTTTTAGAATAACTAATTCCACCCTTTTTGCAGTTTGAAAATCTCAACAAATCTTGAGCTGTCACCCCATAACACTCCTGATAAAACTCCTAGTTTATCCCAACATGATAATTGACCGAACGAAGAGAGATCTCTGTTTCAAGTCGACCGTTTTCCATTTGTGTGTGTGTTTGTAACACATTTACGGCTAAACGCATGAACTAAATTCAATAAAACTTTGCATGGATCTCCCTTTAAGCGATGTATGTGTAAGGATTTTTAAAATTTTCTTGCGTTTAAAGGATATTTAAAAGGGGAAAAAGTAAGGCTATTAGGCCTTCTTCTATAGGAACACATGAATTTTAAAATGAACTTCTCCATCATATGCAATTGGAATAATTTAGATCCATATATAGCCCTTGGGCTTCCAGATTCATCTGGTTGAGCCTTATTCATAGGAATTAAGTTATCATTCGTAAGAATTACATATTTGTTCAAGAGAAACAATTAATCATTTCTAATATTTTTATAAAGTGTAATAACAAGTGATTACGGTACTAAGTGAATGATAATTATACCAATTTAATTAGTATTGTTCTATAAATTCATTCATCACAATGTTCAAAAATTCATCCTGCATCACATCACTGTATTAGTTAATATCAATTCAACGTTATAGTGTGGGTTGTAGGTTACATTAAGTTGTGCTATTCTGTAACCTAAAAAGGAGTACATAGTTTCTATAGCCAAAATACATAGAAAAATAATAAATTTTTTCGCCAATTGTGCATTTCATATATCCCCCAAACCTGCTGCAGAAAGTAAAAGGCTGAATAATATTTTTCCTACAGTGACCCGAAAAGTGCTTATTTTGCACTAACTGTAGCATTCAAAAATTCCTGCACCAGTGCGGGAAAGTAAATTCCAGTGCATTAAAATACTTTTCCAAAGATTTGCAACCAAACACATAATAGTGAGCATGCAATATGCAGGTTCCCGATTCTGCATTCAAAAATAGGTTGGCTAACCTGCTTCAGCCACGCAAAAAGCGAGCTCACAGTCAGCTGTAGTTGTTGTTGAAATCGATTTGATTTAAAGATAGGTCATGAGAGGTTTTGTTTGTCCTGTTTTGTTCTGTTTACTTTATACATTACTGAAGGAAAAATTTAATGTATAATTCGAGCGCAAAATATTGTTGCTGCACTCAGGAAACTTTCTTTACTCGCCTCCGGCTCATGAAAAATACTCTTTCTCTCGGTGCAGGAATATTCATAGAAATAACAGCTGAAGACAGCCATTCCTATTGTGACAACTTTAATGAGGATCAGAAGTTTTTTCAGTTGGTTACCCCTCTTCATTACATTTTTTTCAGGTCGTGTTCCTCAAAACTCCTGAACGGTTCGTTTCAGGCAAGGGTGTCTAATAAATTGTGTTAGATCTGAAAAAATTCACTGATTGTAATGATTGTGTTTAATTCTGTGATGACGATTATCATCGAGTACATAAAATGTGTTCCTTTATTCCTCTGCGCAAGCCCCATTATTGTTGGGCACGAGGTCTGCTGTTCACAGAATACTAGTATAAACCTCTATAAATTGAACATCACATCAATTGTCATGGCTTTACTGTACTGAATCATATGATGTATCTTCTATAAGTTATTTATTGTGACCGGAAATTTTGATAATTCAATGTATATGGTATTAAAATGTTAACTATATTATAGAGATTCGAAGTAAAAATAAAAAAGTTGTTCATATAATTTATGTTTTTCTATCACACTTTTCTTCTCATACCTCAACTTTCATTATTATGTTACCCAGTCACTAAGGTCAGTGTGGTCGCACCCTTGGAGAAACCTTTCCCTTATTTTTCATCTCAGAAACTTCAAAAATGTGTTCTAAAAAGAGCTCCAGATCAAGTCTCAAACAGGGAAACTGATTTTGGAATATCTACTATGTATTTTTGTAGTGTACTCCTTGCGATAAAAGTCATCCATACTGGAAAGTATGAGGGTTTCAACTATAATAAAGTAGTGAGCCTCACAGGCTGGAGAACTCGCTCGCAAACAACTAATTTTGGAAGGGCAGCTTGTCGTAGAGGAAGGTTGTAGCAAAAAACGGCGTATCCAACAGGACCATGCGATCACAAACGCACTTTGAACTTTGGAACATGACCGCAAGCGTTGGCCTTCGTTCGCCATTCAGTTTTTCAGTCCATTTAATTAGATTACTTCATCAAGTAGATGATGGTCAACGATACAACAGATTATCCAAGATCTAACGAGTTTACATTGAATAATAATAATAATTATTATTATTATGACTTGTACTGATAGGCCTATGCACTATGCACCATTTAACTTTGTGATTTCTTTAAACAAAACACCATTATTATGCTTTCTGATTCACAAAAAATACACATCATAAGTTTTCACCATTGATATAATATTGGAAACATATTATGAATATATATATACTTCTCACAAAAACGTTTGGTTCTTTTTCTTAATAACAGATCTCAAACTATATCATGCCTCAATATTTTTCTTTGAAAAATTCTAATTTGATCATTTAAAATTCAAGAAAATATTTCAACACAATCAAAAATAAAAACGACCACGCTTTAAACTGCTAAAATTAAAGTGGATAATTGGGCCATACCGCAACCTTTGTAATATTCTTCAAAAAATCTTTCCTATTTGCATTGAACCAGCTGTACGATGTTATGTTTCTCTAGTTATTATTTGAACGAGCCTAATGCCGGCTCCACACATGAGGCATTCGGCGAGAGCCGAATATTCGTCAAGTGGCGAGCTGCTCGTGCTGGTAACTAGCAGCTATCTACACACATGCGTGTTTTTCAGAGCACAGTGCTCGTTGCGGGACTAGCCCAAATCGTAGAATAGCGAACAAACATGGATGACTATGATGTTATTATTTCTTTTGCTGCCTTCGTTGTTATCGCTGGAGGCTATTTTTATTGTTGAAGAGAAGAAGAAATCCAAGGAAAAGGAAGTCGTGGGCGATATCATTAAAATAATATTTTCACACTAATTGTTTAATTATAGTAGTCCTTGAATTTGATCTTTGTTTTAACTACATTATAACGATACGCCCATTAAAAAATTTATTTTTATCCTATTATGCATTAAAAATCGGTTTATTACACCCTTAAACTCAATACAACAAAATTTGAACAACATGGATAACCGGGCTCTAATTATAAATTTTGTTTAAGACTGCCACATAAACGTATTTTCTAAAACGCTTGAAAATATGCAAAGAAATGCGCTAACAGTGTTGAAAAAAAAGAAGATAATAATAAGAAAAAATACGCCAGAGGACCCTAAAAAATAATAATAGATAAATAAACAGAATTAATTAATCAACAAATATAACACGTAGGATTATGAAATTAAAAAACATGGTTTTACAAAAGTTTTAAATGAAATCAAATGTGGATTTGAAAGTATTAACAGGTAACACTTCGCAAGTAGACAGCCGAATTTGTGTAGGCAGACTGGTGCTCGCCTTTTGTCGAATATTCGTCCACTTTGAAGTGTGTCACAGACCGACACTAGCCGGGAAACGACGAGCACCGCTATTTTCCGAATTCACGAACTCCCATCCACACTACTCGCGATTCGACGCGCGGCTGCTCGGGATTCGCCGGATGCCGCATGTGTGGAGCCGGCATAAGTCTGTTCAACGAAAGGAGAGACTGATGTAAACAATGATGTGCGTGCGGGAACGACTCGTCGGACAACATTATCTGTTCACAGCAGGACAGCAAGATATTTTTCTCGAGCCACTCCCGTGTTTCGGAGGACACGTTAAGCCGTCGGTCCCGGTTGCATATAAAAAAAGCAGTCGTTAAAAAAAACGGCGAGGTGGAACTACCCATAAGGGTCTCCCCACCACGAAAAGCCATACGAATTTACTTTACTTTACAGCAGGACGAATATTGTTTGTGCCAAATGTCTATTGTAATTAGTTGCTACCTTCTTGCAAGTTCATTAGTCATAATAAATGACAACATTTAAATAAACCATAAAAATCCATCATATTTTGATAAATATATATTTAACAAAATGTTATCAAATGTTGATATAGATACTATGTTATATTTTTTAAATTCTGTTTTTATAATAATATTCTTCAACAGAAAAAACATGCGTATCTCCCACTAATCGACACTTGATTCATGACAAATGGCTTTCAAAATATTTATTTATGTTGATTAAGAGTAGAAAAACATGACTGTAACTTATTGCTTATTTGTTTCTTATTCTGTTCGGTAGTTGAACGTGTTCCCAGTTAATTTGGAGCCTGTGGTGTACCAAGTGGGGGTGCTTTATGGGCTTGAGCCTCCCCCGCCCCTCATGAACCTGTGGTCATTATTACATTTATATAGAGTATTTATTGTTTAATATTTATCGATTAATGCATTGGTGAATGGATGCAAGAAAATGCCTATCTGCATATTTCCAAGTTTGATTATCTACTGTATGTTGAAGATAGTGCAGCAAGCGTTCGGCATCCTCACCGTATGAAAAATGATTTTAAGATTGAATGTGAATTGGAGCCTCATTTAGAATGTTCATACCGTCACCATATTGAACTAAGATCAAGAGCAACCTAAACGTCGTATCATTCAAAGACACAACAATGTAGTTTTCGATAATTGAAAGTCCAGCAAATTTTTCGTCTTCTATCTACCGTGGTAAACGTAAATAATATTCGTTGGTTGTTTGAAATACTATGTTATTAGCACGTTTTTTAAAAATACGATTATTGCAAGCAATTTTCATGAAATTATGTGAAAAACTAGTTTGGACTCCACCACTTCCAGTCCTTAGATTACAACTACTATCATGCATGCAGTATTAGAATACTGGCATGCTAGTATTCTAGCTGATGAGTAATACTTCTATCATTCGCACTTCCACTCACTTTTTCAAATTTTTTCAAGATTTGATGAAGAATTTTGTACCCAATATTCTCATGCTGCTTGTTGCTTGTGAGAGGAAACAATGAGTAACTCTATAGACAGTTCTAAAACTTCCTATCATATAAACGTATTCATACTGTCATCTGTCGATAAAACTCTAATGCTGGAGAAAAGATATTGAAGAAGGAGAGGAAGAAGAAAGTTGGGAAAGTTTATACAAATATTTAGCATACATTGCCAAGGCTCATTTGAAGAAGAGGTGTCATTTGTGTTCTGTAAGATAAAGAGTGCCTTTATTATTTTACATTAAGTGTCCTTAGTACATTATTAGTATAATGTTCTCTTTTTATTATTAATAAAAATAAAATGCAACCCTACACATCTTGTATTGTAAAATGAAGCTAGGATGTTTGTGGATGTAGTATTTCACTCACGTCCTTCATCTGGATGGAAATTATAGCTATTGAAACTAGATATCACCTGCAGATTTCGTGGAATGAGTTGCAGATTAATTTCAGGCAAAGAGATTAGGTTGATACACGTCCAACCCCCAACCTGGAGGACCAAGTCATTTTTTCAGGTATTGTTCCCTTGACAAACCAATGCCAAACTACATGGCAGCAGTCAATTTTCTATTGGGGAATTGTTCGTTCAGCCTTTCAGGTTCCATTGAACTCTATCTGCAAGGCAGCAGTTTTGTTGGCTTTGGTCCACCCTGGGTATTTAATTTCCCCAGTACCACCTATATCTAGGAGGCACACCCCTATCCGCCACCTGATAGAGGCGCCTGATAGAAGTCCAGCAACTCCCACTGAATTAAGGCATTGTTTACGAATGAGAAACTTTGCAGCTCAGCCTCATTTTCATTAGTATCAAAGTGAAAAACATTCTTCTACTATAAATTAGTGACTGTAAAATATGATTCATTTTTATGACAATGCCATTTGAGACATCAGGCTGATGAAGCTTCTCTTTAGAAGTGAAATTCATCCCTCTAGCATCACCCATATAAGTGAGTGAAAATCATGTATTAAATAGGATTTTTTTTTGTAGATTACGTCTTGGAGACTCCAGTTAAGGAGTATAAGACAAGTCAGATCAACAATATTATATACACTAGATACCATAATTACTTCAATTAGTTGAGGTGAGGCTTAATTTTGATGTGAAAGGAACTCTTGTACACTATAAAAAGCTTTATCAACTAAATATTTCTTCAATTGTTTTTTAAATATTTCTATATTTTCAAGACTCTTCAAAAACTGCGTTAGCTTGTTGTAGAATTTCCTACCAATAAAACTAGGTTTTTGTTTGA
Organism: Conomelus anceps; assembly: GCA_948455865.1. Classification (NCBI taxonomy): domain Eukaryota; kingdom Metazoa; phylum Arthropoda; class Insecta; order Hemiptera; family Delphacidae; genus Conomelus; species Conomelus anceps. The sequence goes on along the minus strand of OX418220.1, from coordinate 38,892,320 downwards.
ATAAGCTACTATTGTGACTCACCAAGTGATAATCTCCTCGGCTTCTTGTATTATATAATCATGTAAATCAAGATTTTGGTTAATATCATTCGTTTTTACATATAAAGTAGCTTCATACACATATAAGCATGATAGAGTGCACATAAGCAAGAATACAGTGTCAGTTTTGATAGTAGATTGTTCATCATGTATAAAAAACATCACAGATGATATTATTAATTTTCGAAATTTTCATAAATACTGAAACATTTATAGATAGTCAACTCAATTTTAGTTTTAAATTTTATTTTTCAGGTAGAAGATATCTTTAAAGATAAACAGTAAATTTTATGAACAGAAAGATGGGTTAGCGATGGGTTCACCACTACTAGCCAGATTATTTACGGATAGCCTTGAATGTAGAATTTTTGAAAATAATAACCAGTTCAAAGATAGGATTGTTTATTGGTTTAGATATGTAGATGATATTATTTGTTTGTGGAAGAGTAGTAATAGGCAATTACATAATTTTCTCATCTATTTGAATAGTTTACACCTTAAGATTAAATTTAATATAGAGTTAGAAAAGGATAGTGTCAGCTCTAATATTTGATTATCCATCTAGTACCAAGTCATGGAAAACATCTGCAATAATAATGTCAATTTCAATATATTTATCTAGCATCATGCATCTTCCATTATCATTCCCATGTCTTTCCTGCTTATCTTTTCAAATAGGCAGCAAGCTGTTAATAACTTGAATAATATTGCTCTTCTCTCCTTATTATTTCCAAATCTTGCCCAGCACGAGTGACTCATTTTCTGACAGTGAATGTTTTTGCAGTGAGAGTTCGTAGAGACCTGGTGCCTTTGGTGGACAAGATTGAAGCAGAACTTGTGCAGAGAGCAAGTCGCTGCAGTGCTGCCGCTGATCCTGCAGTGAGGCTACCCTCGGAAGATGCAGGGGGCCGACCGTTCAAATGTGATCAGTGTCCGAAAAGCTATGGACGCAAGTCGCATCTGAGGCGCCATCAGGCTTACGAATGCGGCCAGAAAGACGCTCAGTTTCAGTGTCCATTCTGTCCAAAACGCACCCGCCAAAAGTCAAATCTAAATCAGCATATGATCGTCCATAGCAGCGGCGCCGACTTCATAGAATTATTGGGGGGGCATGATCCACCAGCAGGGCAGTAGCATAACTAGAAGATCAGTCTTGGAATGGTAAGACATGCCCGAGGGGGGGGGGGGGGGAAGGGGGTAAAATATTGAGAGGGATATCTGCGGGTTTATTAGTAGTTAATTCATTGAATGAGTTATTATATTATATTATCTAACTGATGGAGTGGCCGTAGCCGAGTGGGTTAAGTGCTGGTTTGCACACATATCCGCACCGCGCACTCACCGCAAGCGCACCGTATGTTAGCCGAGTGTCAGTGAAGGTGATTCCAAACCACACATATCCGACACACTACCGTGCATCGGCCGTGATGCATACTGTTCAGTTCAGTATACATTTTGAAGCACTTGCAATAGGTCATTTTTGTGGAGTTTTACTATCATTTTGTGTAGTTGGTACAGTTTGTGGACTGGTCATGTTTCTTTACTAATAAATTTAAAAGAGAAATATGATGTACTTTTTAATTGCAATTTAAATGTTATAGCTAACGGTTCTCCTAATCATTTAGATCATTCGATTACTCCATTTATTCATTCATGGTAAAGTCTGTAGGTAATAATTAATGAAATTAAAAATCTTGAAATTAGTAATTGATTTAATTCTATTAAACTTATTGAAATAATAATCGGAAGTATTAAACTTAATTTAACATCAAATATTATGAAAATAATAACAATTAAGAAAGAGTGAATAAAAATGATATTATTTGGGGTGATGGAAAATTTGAAAAACAACACTTAAATAGTGAAGTTTTATTATTATCTGGAACTTATTTTTTGTAATAAAAATGAAATTAATATAATAATAAATAATAAAATAGTTGAAATTAAAAATGCTTCCTCATACAAAATTCTTTCTCCTTTTTCAAACTCCCATTCCTTTTCATCTCCTATTTCACTTATCCTAAATACATACTATGGCTTTGCCATAGTTGTATAAGTTTCGTTTTCCCACACACACCAAAATGGAGCCACTTATTTGTAATTGTCTGTTTGTTATTTATATTTTTGTGTACGTTTTTAGTGTGTTAAATAAATTGAATTGAATTGAATAGTGCTTTGAACCATATCAGCAATAAAATTGATTTTAAATAAAAAGGAAAACTTTGGTTGAATTATGGCTGAATCTGGTGTGTTCAGCAGTTTGTCAAGGCACATAGCCCCCCCCCCCCCCCCCCGTAGATCCGCCACTGCGGTCCTTATCATCACTATCACCATACTTCTAATGTGATTGATCAAACAGCACAGGAAAGTTACATACTGATTCTATCAACTTCCCTATATCCATGTAGAAAGAGATTAGAAACAGGCTAGAAAAAGGGTTTCGCACCCTTTTTCTAGCCTGTGCCCGTCACGCACCGCACCGTGCCCGTCAAAAAGTAGTCTGAACTAGTGGGGCTCGGTGCGGTGAAGTAGTTGCGCTGATGGTGCGGAGTAGTGGGGACTCTTTGTTCAAATCCCAGGCCGTGCGATGGCCTACACACGGCCGTGGCACTGTGCGGACGCGGTGCGGATATGTGTGTCTCTAGCTTATAGTCTGTTCAGCGAGCCTACGGACTGAGTAAACAAACATGTGCGTGCATGCAAGCCGAGAATCAACGAAGCCCGATTCACAGTTAGCCTAGTTTTCAAAATGCATCGAACAGGCAACCGGCCTACCCATTGAAAACAACTTTCAATAATCATTTTCAAACAGCTACAGTACTTGGATAATACTTATTATTTATTGTAAATGGAAAAGGACACATGAGATTAATGAATTATATGAATAAGATGGCTATTTTCTTACTTTCAATGCTTAGGTAATGTATCCAAGTATCCAGCAATCAATGGTATCACTATTATTAGAATTGTTCATAAATGTGTCGATTGAATTATTTTTACCTATACATTTGAAATGAAAATACTGACATGATAACTGAATTTAAAATCTAATATGTTCATGAAATAATACAATAATAATTATTTATTTCACCAACTGGAAGTGCGACAACAGCTGTTAAGAATGAACTGTAGGTGGCAATGAATGTGAATAGGCCAACCAACCGATGCCAGTGCAATTCTCGGAATTCCTCACTCACACACATGCAAAGTTTGTTTACTTCACTCCGTAGGCTCGCTGAACAGACTATAGTTCAGTTTACTTTTTGACGGGCACGGTGCGGTGTCGGTGACAATTATCTAACCTTTTTCTAGCCTGTTTCTAATCTCTTTCCACATGGATATAGAGAAGTTACATACGTGACTTAAATCAGTACGTGACTTTCCGGCTGATGCACAGTTAGGCCGGCCACACACATGAACAGTCGAGGCGAGGCATTTCGACTAAAGGTGAGGCATTTTGACTGCAGGCGTCTTGAGCGACAGAGAAAGCATGGGCGCTTACAGAGCACCATACACTTCAACAGACGTGGCGAGGCGAGGCGAAAAGGCGCCTTTAGTCGCAGAGCGAAACAGTCAAGAATTTCGTTTCACCTAAAGTCACCAAGAGTCGGAGCATTCTGTGCATGTGCAAAGTCACGTGACCACCAATCAGCTTCTATTGAGTGTCCACTTTGCCAGAGTATCTGACGGCAACTCAACAATGAAACCACTCATATCCATTTTGTGATTTATTCAGGGGTGCCTACAGGGGGGAGCTATGTCGCAATTTACATTTTGTATATTATTGACTGGGTTTGAATTTTTCCAATACCTTTTTTAGTTTTACCCTTTAGTTTTATACCTTTTTTTAGTTTTATATAGAATATGATGGATTATTTTTTCACATTTATTTTATTTTTTTTTGTAGGGGGTGCCTAATTTATTGGGAGGGCTGAATTCAGGGGGGTGAGGCTTGGGGGGGTGAGCACACCTGATTAATAGGGTGTACCCACATTCTTCTATTTTTCACATTGCGATCCAGCAACTGAATGAAATTTGACATTATTAAAACAATCTCTTCCTGTTCATCCATCATGCCTCGATTAATGCTACTAGATACACTAGAAACTTCCATAATGAAACTACTGAAACTACTATAGTGAAATACTAGAACTGCGATATGTTCACTCTGTGAAAGCACAGTCACAACTTTGCTGTGAAATTGAGCCAAATTTTGGCCATGACTTGCCTTGCCTTCTATTGTGTGTGTCCGCTTTGCCGCAAGGCAAGTCAAGCATCTTGACAAAAGTCATTTGCCTCGCCTCGACTGTTCATGTGTGTGGCCGGCCTTAGGCTACAAAACTGAGGTGAGGCAAAATGACTTTAGTAAAGACGCTTGACTTGCCTTGTCACAAAGCGGACACACACAATAGAAGGCGAGGCAAGTCATGGCCTTCTTCTCTATTCTGTGGGTGAGTTGCTGTCAGATCCTCCGGCGTAGTGGACACTCGATAGAAGCTGATTGGTGGTCATGTGACTTTGCGCATGCGCAGAATGCTCCGACTCTTGGTGACTTTAGGCGAAACGAAATTCTTGACTGTTTTGCTCTGTGACAAAAGGTGCCTTTTCGCCTCGCCTCGCCTTGACTCTTGAAGTAGAGATGAGGCGTATTTACTGGAACAGGTATTTTTACTGAGTATTTGAACGTACAGACTAGCACCTAGTATTTGAAGAACAAAATACTCAGATATCTGTGAGTATTTCTAGAAGCTAGTAAACTATGCAACTTCAAGTCCCCACTCTAATTTATGGAGTGGGAGTGGAGCTTTGTAATTTGCAGTTGTACAGTAGCTATTAATAGCTCATTTCTTGTTATAGAACTATTCAACTACTCACTCCCTCTTTCTCGCTCACTCTCACACTCTCTCTCTCTATTCACTATACTCGATTGTAGGCGCATGCGTCTAGATTGTCTGGTTGCATATGGCATACGCGCATACTTTTCCAGTAGAAATACTTCTTGAGTACTTGAGTATGCAAGTACTAAAAAGTAGTTTGTTATTCAAGCGGCTCAAGGTCTTGCCGTCCGCGTCTCATTTCGCTACAGCACATTTGAGAGCAACTCAATAATTAGATTCATGCTGTATTTAGCATGAGTAATAAAGATTCATGCTGTATTTAACGTGAGAAACAGTACCAGTACTGCAGTACGATACTCTCTTGTACGCGTACTCTTGTACGTCTACTCTGGCAAACTGGCTAATATAAAATACTACCTAGTATTTTGGAACAGGTATTTGGAATAGGTATTAGAACGTACTAGTACTCGGAATACTTAGTATCAGAAAAACCTAGTACGACCCATCTCTATCTTGAAGTGTACGGTGCTCTGTAAGCACCCATGCTTTCTCTGTCGCTAAAGACGCCTTTAGTCGAAATGCCTCGCCTTTAGTCGAAATGCCTCGCCTCGACTGTTCATGTGTGTGGCCGGCCTTAGTTCACGGTATTGTGATGGATATGTGTGGCTTGGCATCACCTTCACCGACACTCGGCCAACATACGGTGCGTTTGTGGTGCGGGCACGGTGTGGACATCTGTGTCTCTAGCTTAAAGCTATCCGTTCTATTATACTACTCAATCTTGATTTATTACATACTACACACTCACACGTATTCTTCTAATAATTATATCAGTCATTTCAAATAGAAGATAATAATCAATAAAATCACTTCAAACAGGGAGTTTGTGGGAAAAATTTAAGTTTTAAGAAATCCATGGATAACTTTTTTTCTATTCCGCATTGAATTGCCTTCTAGTTTCTCATATAGCTCCAGCAGCATCCACTTTATTATCTGAGGCTAACAATAAATTATTGGATTTATTGGATTCTTGGCAGTCCTTAGATGATGGAGAGGTTGATGAGAGGATGGAGAGTATTTGGATCCAACAGACTCCAATTGCCGTTATTGCTGGAACTCACACTGCTTTTGGTAGTTTTTATTAGAAACTTTTCCATTTTTATTAACTAATAGATAATATTCACTTATTATCAGGATCACATGTACGAAATTCACGGATAGCAAGAAGTGATACCGACCGTCAACTGAAATAATTTTGGCTACTATAGGTTACTATATTCTTTCTGTAGTGGGACAATCGGACATTAAAAAAAAAACAATATTGAGTCTGCATGAGTAGATGTTATGCAAAATATTGTTATTACTGGCTCATTTCCGGTGCTGTTGCCTCGATAATGGTCCCTAACAGTAGGACCTAGGCAGTGGAAACAATAAACAAACAAATAAGACTTGCTTGCTTGTCTATGCTTTGTGTAAGTTTGATCATTTATACTTTGTAGAAGTGAGGAAAAATGACAGTATCGTATTGTAGGGCGTACTTTTGGGCTTATTGGAATCAAAAATGTAATTTGAAAATGAATTTGGAAAAATTCTGCTAGTTTAACAAATTTCTGTTACGTAGTGTGAATGCAGCTCAATGTAATTTTTTACCAGATTAGTGAGGAATGGTATTGATAATTAAAAAATTAATGTATTTATACTGTTGTACTTTTGCATAACGGAATCGAATATTCAGAAAGTTTCACTCAAGAAACAATTCCCACTTTCCTGCGGCTCGTTTTTGACGCAAATAATCTTGTTATCAATGATGATAAGACAGAACACATCTATTTTTCTTTGAATAGTGAATGTGAAAGACAGGCTGTGAAACTTCTTGGGCTGTACTTAGACAGTAAATTGACATGGAAGGAGCAAGTGAATATGTTATGTAGAAAACTGTCTAGGGTAATATATCTTATTAGAAAGCTTAAATACTGTGTAAGCTCGGAAGTGCTTTTGACAACCTATTTTGGTCTTTTCCATTCCCTGATAACATATGGAGTTATACTATGGGGTAATTGTAGCACTGCTAATAAGATACTTATTCTTCAAAAAAGAGTGGTTAGAATAATTGATGGCCTTCAAAAAAGAGAATCTTGTAGAGAAAGTTTTGTAAAGTTTCAAATCATGACAGTGCCAACATTATATATCTACCATAATTTAATTCAAGTCAAAAGTAATTTAAACAATTTCAACAGCATTGGGCACTCCTATAACACAAGAAAAAAGTTGGATCTTCCTATTCCTCAAATAAGATTGTCAAAAACACATAAGAGCCATTTCTATCAGAGATTCTTGATATTTAATAAACTTCCACTATGGGTACGTAATCTGCCAGAAAAACATTTTAAATTAGTTGTCAGTAGATGGCTGAAGAATCAGCCTTTTTATAATCTCAATGAATACATGGACTCCAACCCAAATACAATTAAAAATGACTGAATTGTAATCCACCTGTTTGTGAATCTTATGACTTTGTTTTTGATATGCTGATCTGTGAGTAAGCTATGAGAAATTGTAATAATACATATTATAGGCCTATCATTATTTATACAAATTTTGTATATTCATTGTTGATTTTATGTGATGACGAAGCCTATTGCAATTGTTTTGTTTAATGGCAAATAAATATTCTTATTCTTATTCTTATTCATTGTAAAGCTTTTCATTCATGCAACAAAGTACTAGTTTGCACAACACTTACACAAATAACTATTTAAAGAGGTATTAGTTAATGAGTAGTCTTTTTGCCAAAATTATTTTGTTATAAATTGAATTACAGTTGAAAATCTTTATAATAAAATCAATCAACGTTTAACTTTCAAAGTACAAATTTTTTTGCAAAGTTGGAATTTACTATAGTTGGGTTTACAAGAATTCACCATTACATTATTTATTTGACTTCTCAAACTGTGTTTAACCTAAGTTTATTTTAGTGACTTTCATTAATTTTAAATGTTGTTTATTATAGATTTGTATCACTGTTGAATAATTATTCATAACTAGGTTATCCCGGGTCTGACTTTATTAAACTTTGTAAAATACATTCCAAACGTAGATTCTCTACATACTGAACGACAGCATTTTTCAATTCTTTATCAGCTGATAAATATAAAATTTTCTTAACACACCTGTGCTAAAGAATTTGTTTAACTCTTCTCCTTCTTTTCCTTCTTCTTCTTCTTCCTCTTCTTTTTTTTCTTATTATTTTTCTCCTTCTTTTTCTTCTTCTTACTCTTCTTTTTTTCTTATTTTTCTCCCTCTTCTTCTTCTTCTTCTTCTTATTTTTCTCCTTCTTTTTCTTCTGCTTCTTCCTCTTCTTCTTTTTCTTCTGTTTCTTCCACTTCTTCTTTTTCTCCTTTTCTTTCTCTTCTTCTTTTTCTCCTTTTTCTTTTTCCTCTTCTTTTTCTTCTTTTTCTCCTTTTTCTTCTTCATCTTCTTTTTCTACTTCTCAATCTCCTTTTTCTTCATCTTCTTTTTCTTCTTCTTCCTCTTTTTCTTTTTCTTCTTTTCTTCCTCTTCTTCTTCTTTTTCTCCGACTTCTCCTTTTTCCCCTTCTTCTTCTTCTTTTTCTCCTCTTTCTTCTTCTCCTTCGTCTTCTTCATCTTTCCTCTTTCTTCTTCCCCTTCTTCTTCTTTTCTCTCTCTTTCCTCTCTCTCTTCCTCTTCATCCTATCCTCCCACCCTCTCTCTCTGAATGAACAATGAAAAATAATTTTTTTGTTTCAGAACAGCTGATCATCAAATCATAAGTTGAAAAGTGAAAATTTTCAACTCACCGATCCCTATGTTAAAGCAATGGCAAAAATTGAAACTTTGATCGTTCATTCCTCATGTCCACAATGACTTTTTTCAAAATGTAAGACCTTTTCAAACATCTACTCTATGAGATCTTTCAAATTAAACGTGAACGAACAAAATCGTTCGAGAAACCACGGAGGAGTTGTCATCACAAAAAAACATGTTCGCCTATTTTATATAAAGATATAGATGTACTGTGATAATAATACACATTGTTCGATTAATCATTAATAATAAGAGGTGTGATATAATAGTTGGCTATTTTATAATAATATATATACTTTTAATATGAGAATTAAAATTCTTTTGAAATTGATAGCTACTGTGATGATATTTCAATGTATACAAATTCATTGAATATTTTTAAAGATAATTATTATATTTAACAGCAAAAATATGAGTTCATGCTCATGTTGCATGTAGCAAATGAGGGCGAATGATTTTGTCAAATTGTAGTTTCTTTATGGTTCGAATTTATTTCCTATTGCTTAGTTTTTATAATATATTTCATAATACATATTGCTTTATCAATCACATTGAATAAACCAGGGTATTTGATATACCAGAAAGCACTCATGCTCTTAATTTGGAACTAAAATTTCAAAATTTTGATTCATTCAAAAGAATTTTTTGTGCAATGAAATGGCAAGGGGAAATCACATTTTTCTATGTAGCATTGTTATTTATTTATAATAATTATCAACTTGTATTAGATGTTGTTTATGCATCTGTTCTAAACTTCATTGTTTAGCTATTGCTTGTAGTTCTCATTCTATTTGTAAATAGAATTTAATTACGACTCCCACCAGCGAGCAAGTTTTACTTTCGCTGGAGCTGCCATGACGTTTATGATCGTGGACTTGTCTTATTTTTTATCATTGTTTATGATTTTTGTTTATTTATAAGTCAAGTTTGCTTTGTATTTTTATTTTTTCGTGTTTGGCAATAAATTGATTGTTTGGCCACATTATTACATTTTATGTATAATTTATGTAAATTTATGTTAATTATATCTATAGTATATACAGATCTTTTCCAATACAATTTATGATTGTTTTTAATGTAAAAATACAATTTTATCAAATATATTGTGGGTACTTTGAATTTAAATTTTCAGCTATATTAAGGTACAGTATTCAGCCCAGTCAAATAAGACAAATCAAGGGGAACAGTTGGTAGAGAAATGGTTTTTTCACTAGTCGTTTATTTTAATTTGGGTAGTAATATACCAAGCGCCCCTAAGAGTGGGGAATGAGCTTGATGAGGAAGGGGTTGGGAAAGCACAAGCCTTCAATTTTTTGGTTAGAAATCAGTAACGATAACTAAAGCCGTTTTTTTAACCAAGTTCCAAAAAGGAAGATGTTCTTAATTTGGGTTGGATTACATTTTTGATGCATATCAAAATAAGTGAATTTATGTCTAGACTTGCTTGTGGTACTGCTTTCAAATGCCAATTTTCCAAAAAATTCCAGGGCATTACCCCGAAACCCCTCATCACTTTGACAATAATGAGTTCGAGAATCAGATTACCTGAAAAGCTGATCTCCTTAGTTCAATGCCTCATTTCATGAGTTGAACAAGAATCTTTCTATTATATTATAAACTAGCCGGCAGACTCGCTTCGCTCGCCTTGACCGTCTAGCCAGGGGGCTCCGCCCCCTGGACCCCCGGGGGTTCCAACTAATTTCCATTGTGATTAGATAAATTTACAGAAATAGGTGATTTTGGGGAGAATTTTGATACCATTACTTAGTATGCATCTAGGGTCTTAATCAAACAGTGGTATTTCGATTATATAGATATAGATTTCACTCCATGTGGCCTTGAGGATTATATATTATAATTATAAATGTATATATATGTTCCCCACATACTGTTATTTACACTGTCTTTGAACAGCAAAAGACTTTGCACTTTGCATGTAGGCTACCATGCAGTCGGAGCCTTGCAATATGTGGGAAACATATGACTGAGTATGATGAAATGTTATTATGCCAGGTTGATGACATCTGTTAAGTGCAAATTTCAAAATATTTGGCTGTTTATCACCAAACTTTTCAAAAATCGTCGATTTTGGGGCTAATTTTGAAACTTTTTTCCAAGGTACATCTAAGGCCGATACTTAACATGAATACCAAATTTTATCTGATTTGACCTTATGGTTCTCTAGAAATTGTTGTCACCTAAATTTTCAAAAATCTTCAATTTTGGGCCCATTTTGGGGTAAATTTTGAAACCCTTTCTTAGCACGCGTCTAGTCCCCCTACTGAATACGTGTACCAAATTTTATCGTTTTTGGTCGAGTGGTTCCTGAGAAACTGTGATGAATGAGTGAGTGGTATTTGGATTATATAGATATATAGATTTACTGAGGATAATCTTCATTGAGTATTAAAATTTGAAATCGTTTTTTTTTATGCTTCCATCAAAGTTGAAGCTGACAAAATTCTCTACAAAAATGATTGTCTGCATTTTTTGTAGCGCGTTACAGACTTCCCATGTTTAGGGGTTGCCTAGTATATCACATTATGGCTCAGAAGAATGTTATTCCAGAGCTATTCTACTATGAATGTGATTTATTATAGTTTAATTCATAGTTGGGGAGTTTGAACAATCATATCATAACATTTTTAACGGTAAAATCTTAATGATGATTAAACAATGGATTGGGTTGGTGGAGAGTACCCACTATATGCTTGATGTATGGATGACAGACAATTTATTTGAATAAATTGACTATAATCTCATTTTAACACTTCCTTCTCTCTATTGAACTCCTCGTTGCCAACCCATTTTTTATCTATCAATATTATCTCGAGTGGGAAAGAGTGGAAAAGGTTTATATTGGATAATTTTTTTATGTATATTGTAATTTTTTTCTAATTTTATCATTGAATACATATGTTAGAAGAAGCCAAAAACCAATATTTTCCATTTTTCCAATCATAGAAATATGAAAAAACTCCAACTCCGTAGTCAAGCAAGTTAGAAAGTAGGAATGTGTATAACATTTTACATAATTCCATTCTATACAGGGAGAAATAAGACTTGCTTTGCTGTCCGACACTTAATTTTGTAAGATTGTAACAATTAGGAAAATTTAGGAAATCCAAAGTTACAATAGAATGGGATTGTTTTCTCAATAAACTAATTTTCAGGGTAATGATGCTGGGAATTCAGAAGTAGAGGTGCTTTGCACGGGATTTTACGTATAAAACTCGTTTAAATATTCAGTTATTATTATTCTTGATCCATACAGGCTAACTAAAATGAGTGTTTGTTTCTGTAAAATGAATATATGGATTTCGACCGCCTTCATCAGCTGAGTAAACTGAACTATTACTCATTAAAATAGGATGTACTGTTAAACAGTGGGTTTCCAGGTCTTTACGTCTTAATAGGACCTCATAATCATGTGATACAACGTTTCCACTCAAATCATATACCGGTACTTAGATAGCCGTTATATATACATATAGCCGTTCGCTCTCGAGTCGTCAAGGGTTGGGATCTTGAGGTTCCCGCGCTCTAGTCATCTGCACGTGCGTTCAGTGAAAAGTCATTTTCCACGATATTTGTACTTTCTTGACCAGCAAGATCATCTGCCGACTCGTATTGATCTTCGTGCAACAGTCTTCTCCTCTTTGCGTCCTGCGACAATCTTCCTAAGCAACTTCTTTTTTCCGAGGCATTTTGAATAATTCAAATATGATATATCAATATGAATAATATCAATATGCTAGTAAATATTTACATATTTCCAGCTGAGCATTTCCAACTTAAACAACGTAAACAATTCAGTGACAGTTATCAGAGAGAATATTAGAGAACAGCTGATTGATACATCATGATAAATCACGTGAATGTATCCAAAATCGCACAATACTTGGTTTTTAAACGTTTATTATTCTGTTAAAAAAAAGTTAATTAGTTTTTTATAGCTAAAGACATTGTCAAAATAGTTTTCAATACTGTTAAATAACTTAAATCCTGATCGATGCTCTCGTTTTTCAGGAGAAGGCCGCATAAAATGCCTTTTGGCCGTGACAGATAGATAAGACAGAAATTGAGATAAGACTTATTTCGGCTTCTTTAATGTATAAAACGTGAAAATAACCAAAAAATATATAATTCTGATAAATGTACAGACAAAACTAATTTTATTTATATAGATTATTATGTATGATTTAAGACCAAGTTTGAAAATTGTTCGAATTTGTATCTTAAATTCTCAAAAATCATCTTCTTTCAAGTACCTATAGGGTTTACATGACAAATGTCCTTTCTGGTGAAATTTCAAATAATAATTATATTAAATAATAAAAATTAGGAAAATATGTGAAAGATAAATTTTTACTAGTTGCAAATTTATCCTCTGACTTTTTTGTGTTAGAGTAGCTTCAAAAATCGTGTTTTTTCAAGTATAGGGACTAACATAACAAATTTCTCCCCATGTGAAATTCCAAATGATGGGTCGAATTCATTTTTAACTTCTGTCTAAACTAACTATTGAGTCATACTAAACCCGCTCATTATTCTGCTCTAACACGCAAATATGATTTCCAGGTCTCCTTTCTTCCGGAAGCTCGAGGCTGCAAGGATTACTGCACTCAAGTAGTGGTGACAGAATGATAATCTTTAAGCATATAACAAATGCAGTACTTGCACAAGGACACCCTGAAGCGGCACCAGCTTTATGAATGCGGCAAGGAGTCAGTGTTTTCATGTCTCTACTGTGATCACAAGTGCAAGCAGAAGTTGAATCTTCTGTATCATAATACGGCGCAACGGCATACACAGCAATTCACTTTATCACAGCTAATTAATCACCGTATATTTGAAGATGCATAAACATACAACAAATTTAGGAAGAAAAGAAATATTTTTCTTGAATTACACCTCCTTGCTCACTGGTATGTATGTATATAGTACCATAGCCGATTCGACTGTAGGTGACTCTTCAGACCTCAACGCTATGTTTTAGTTCAAAGAGCATACTATGCAAATGAGGAGTGAGGTAGTTTGTGATTGCTTTCCTCACTGAGCTAACAGAATTTTATCAGTATGCCAAGCCCACCATAACAAATTCTGAAGCTCTATGCTTGACAGTTCACTCCCACCTTTACACAGGGTCTGACTGTACAGGTGAGTGTGTATACTATCTAGCACACCTCTGAGCTACTTCCTGCGTCCAAGCCATCATTCGACAGAGACGTTTGAAAGCAACTCAATTGACGTAGCCTTTTTTGTATTTGAGATGAACAAAATTTAATTCATAAGGCTATTGGTATTACTGGTATGACTTGATAATTAGAGGTTTCAGATATAGAATTTATTAATTTCGAATTCCTTAAAGTGCTATTAATTTATACTGAAGACTTCTGCAATGGCAGATATTAACAACAGTATTGAATAGCTGATGAAAATCGATAAATGTCAATATCCGCCATTGTGGAAGTCTTCAGTATAGATTAACAACAGTATTGAATAGCTGATGGAAATCGATAAATGTCAATATCCGCCATTGCGGAAGTCTTCAGTATAAATTAATAGCGCTTAAAGGAATTCGTAATGAATAAATTCTGTTTCTGTATATTTGTCAGTTTTTTAAATTGTCAGTCATTTCTAACAAACTTGTGTCTTAGATATATTTGAGTTTTTAACATACCCTTTTTTACTATTATAATTATTATCATTGATGAAGTATGTTATACTCTTGTAATTCAAATTTTGTTCATTTGTTATTGTCTCTGCATTTCTAAATACTATTCTTTTGAATTCAATATAATTAGTTGATCTGTGATGTTTTTTATAGTTGCCAAATTAAAAGAGTAGATAGACTCTTTTTTATGAATAGGACTCATGATTCATTTTTGTTGAACTTATTTGTTACTGCACTTCATACATTTACTAGTTATGTAAAGATTAGTATAGCTAGATGAATATCATAATGAAAAATGAATCCATATAACACTAATACATATACACTATAACACATGGCCACTTTAAATACCACTTATCTATTTCATATCCACTTTAATATTTCATATCCGACCATTAATGCTACTTTCTTTGTGAACAAACTAATACATACACTCTACCTAATATTTTATTAACAATATGCATGATTTTAACAAATTCGAAATTAAAATAGTTTTTGTCTTTCCCAGTGATTATCTAATTATAGTTCAATCCTCAAGAGAATGGACCACAGACCTTTAATACCGGGTGTTTATAAAATAATGACAGAGTTTTAACGCTTTGTTGTATTTATTATATACAACTTAAAATTGAATAAATCAAATGGAAGAGAAACTCAAACAGTTTTATGTACAAGCCTAAAAGTGTTGAATGTAAGCTCCATTCATCACACGGCACAAAACCAATTCATAGACCAGTTCTTCCTTCACTTGAGTTTGTTGTCTGGAGTGATCGTTTAAAAAGCTGGTAGGTCGGCTGGTAGTGAAGGCACATATTATATGCACGATCCTCAAAGGTCCTTTATGGTAGAAATCAAATGGCTTCAGAACGGGTAAACTTGGAGACCATGCGAAACATGCTTTGTTTTTTGCGGCTATTTGCGGTCGGGTACAGTGACGTTAAACCAATTGCGTACTGTGTTGCTGCCAAATGAAATTCTGGATCATCTTCTTCCATTTAAGAAAATGGCGAAAGTTCTAGATCTAGAGCATCACGATTCATGATAGGAAGCACAGTTACAGACCCTTTTTCAAAGAAAGAAGTACCTTAAACTTATCGCTGAGCTATGACACAAAAAACAATCAATTTAGTGGAGACAGAGAAAAAATTACGTGCCCACTGGAGCTAACTAACAAGAACAAAACTTCCATTTGATGTAATAATTCCAATTGTGAGTTTTAACTTATATAGTAAACTTATATAGTAAAAACTACAAAGCGTTAAAACTCTGATATGGATACCTTCCACAATATCACCTTCGCCACTACAAAGAAAAAAAAAACTTTGATATTCTTTTATAAACACCCAGTATTTAAGAATTGTACAATTTTGAAAATTTATTGCTGATGATTTTGTGAATTCCATTGTTCTAGCTTGTAGATGACCAATAAGATAATTTTGGAGTGAATTCCTATTTCTGGTGTCACTTACTAAGCAACGAGACTAAAGACAAGTAACAGAAACTTTTCACAGAAAAGACTGGAAAAAGGTGTTCATATTTAAATATACATCGATTTATAACAGTTGATCTCAGTTTTCATTCACGTGATTCATAATTGTATCCAATCTGTTCAGTGACAATAGGCTTAATCGAGTGGTATTGGCATCCTGCATGCTCATGCTTCCATTATACTGAAGTAACTCTTGCTAATATTCATCTTATTGTGGAATGCAGATCATTGTAAATAAAGTATTATTTCAATCATATTAAACTATGGTCTAATCCGAGAGAGAATGGATGAAGCTCTGTCCAAACCTCAATGGGCCAGACAGCTGTGGCCAATAGGAAGAAAGGCCATAATGTCACTTGTGCTACTTTCTAGTCATCCCTCAGTCTGCAGTTAGCTGCTACATTCTTGCTTCAGCTTGATCTTAGTTTTGTTGAGATTTGGCTTGTGAATAGGCTAGACCCAATGTTATTGACTGTAGGCGGCGCTCCACTCCATTCTCTTATGGAATAGATCGTTGTTTTTCAACAACACTCAATAATGGTGAGGTATTTTTCAATTTACACAATTTCAAACTAGAATGTTTAACACATTCTCTAAAAAGAATTGAACTTATTTTGTTCTTCTCTTTCAATTATATTTTGAACGTTATCTACTAATGCACATTTGAAGTTACTGCAATACCTTATGGAAGTTTTTCTAGTAGATTGTGATTGATTTTGTAAATTGTTATGCAACTGACGTTCTTTCTGTTGTTATTGCAGTTGCAACCGACTGGCGACAAGCGCTGGCCTTCTGGACGAGTCGCAGCCTTATAAAGGAATACAAGTGTAGCGCATGCCACAGAAGCTACTGTCGCAAGGAGAGTTTGCGACGTCATCTGACGTTTGAGTGCGGCAAGGAGCCACAGTTCGAGTGCACCATCTGCGGAAAAAGATGCAAGCTGAAAAGCAATCTGCAGCAGCATGTACGGCTCTGTCACAAGGACGTCCCAATGCCGCTGTCCCTTGAAAAGCCCAAACAACCATTGGCATGATTGCTTCTGTGCACCTCCCACTGGATGCAATATTGAGTCTTTGGGTTCGGTCTGTATGAGCGATTCAGCGTCATATACGACACTAAGTCGGATCCTTATTTGACTTCCTCATGGCCTTCTACTGTGTCAATCAATAGCGAGTTTGAGCAGAACTATGAGAAAGCCAATGCTAACCTAAGTATTATGTGCCTCCACTTGCTCTAAATGAAAGATATTGTAAGGTAAGCTGAGACATGAGTGGCCAGGTTAGCGTTATTGTAGTTTTGGTAAACTCCATGTTAACTTCATTTTATGTGAATTGATAAGCAACCAATTCATAATTTTTTATATGTCCAATAAGATGAAGTGAATTCTTATGAAGTTGTGAATTGGTATTTCTACTTGTTGTTAATTGCTGGAGTCTTCTAGGGAATCACAGGGCATAAAAACAATAATTACCGTACTCGCTTTTCTTATTGCTGATGATTTCCACATTAGTGTCAGACTTGCGCTTGTGTAATGAGGTGAATGCTGATACAAAAACGTTTGCTCTATATCAAACCCAAGCTAATTTGGATATCACTAAGCTGCAAGCTCAAATAAATCGTCATTTAAAATGTCTAAATAGGAGCAGAATCAAAATAGATTGGAACATACTGCCGATATAACAAAAAGATTTTGTGCAATAATTTATCTCAAGCATAAGTTACATGTACTGTAATCAAGGTGCAGTATTCATTGGTTTACAGAAAAAAGAATGTCACATAACGAGCGTCAGAGGACGCTATGAAAATCAAAAATATTATTTCAAATAATAATAATAATATAATATAATCTAATCTTTCTAGTCGTATAAAATGGTAGACACCAGTGTCACCTCATTACTCTTCAAGTAATGCTCAGGGTCTTTTCAAGGTTCTTAAACGTTCAGAAATTGCAATGTGTTTCTGGAATCACAAATCTATTCTTTTGGTTGAATGTGTACTTTTTGTTACATTGTGTGTCGATTCTGAAATTTGTATTTGCATTTCAATGATGATTTATTATATGTTCAATATTGTTGAAGATAGGATTATGTTGGTAATACACTGGATAAATATACACTTGATCCCTAACATACAAGAGTAGGATTGCAGAATATATAATATTGCAGCATATTATCCTTTATCATCAATCCAACCATCCAATCCAACCAATCAATCCAACCAATCTAACCATCAATCCAATCGATATTTCTAAAAGCATCATATATTGAATCAAATTCAAGAAAATATTCAACGCAAGTATAATATTTTCTATTGTTTCTTAAAATATGTGTCTTAATGATTCCTATTGTAATCTTCTAATAGAAAATTATGCCTAGTAATCTTCTTTTGAAAATTAATGTCAAATCTATGTTTCAATTAAGAGATCGAACTGTAAAGTATTTCTTTTACTTTGAAATGGGGAAACGCCACAAAATAGCCCTTCGCTTGATATTTTTATAAGATTTTTGTAGAGAGCTGTAAAGTTATTTTTGCAAAATAGGAGTGATACTTTTATATTATGAAAATGAATATATTTTATTGCTCATTGTTTGACATTTATTTATAATAATGTGTTATATTTGAAAGATATTTTTTATTGTCCACTATTGTTGTGTAATTTGTTTGTTAAGTGTTGGTTAACTAAGTTGTATTATTTCAAGACCAGCAAGTTGTTGTTTATCATAGTCCACACACATCATTGTTACATTGTTATTGAGAATGTTTAAAGATTATTTTATGCCATTGTCAATTATTGAGAATCAAAAGTTAACGATATTAAATATTATTATTATTATTATTATCATCATTATTATTATTTTTTTTTTTGAGGATAAAGCCCTGTGTGTAGGTAATGAATTAGATAATGATGATTGACTTACAGTTTGAGGGGGGGTTCCGAACCACCAGGAAGTATTTTACAGCAGAGAACAGAATCTTTTTTGCTGGCCAATCCAATCAGTCACCCTTAAAAAGAGGGCTCAGGAGTTCATAGCTTATCATTGTCTGCTGAACAGATACCTGCCACGGCTACCACTTCCCATCCATTATATCCATGCTATCTTTGATTGTCTCAGTTCAACATGAATAATTCTTGTTAAATTAAGAAGTGTTTTATTGTAATAATTTATATTATGTGGGCTATTATCATAAACCAGAACCAGTCAATTAACCAGAGTAGAGTTTGAAAAATTCAATTTGAATAGCTGTTGAGAGCTACCGTCGAGAGTTTTTAGTATTAACAGCAAATCAAATTAATTATTTTAATTATTAAGATGTTCAACCAGAGTAAAAATTGAAAAATGCAATTTCAAACGTTTTTGAGAGCTACAGTAAGTAAACGTACAGTATTTAGTTTAGCACCAATCATTTTATTATTTTCCAATTCAACCATCATATTAATTGATAGTTATTCAATAATTGTACTTCATTGACAATAGTAATAATTGTATTCTATTGATAATACTGTAGTAATAAGTACAAGTCCTAATGACAACATAAAAGTTCTATTTTGTTTCAAGAAAAATATCAATTAGAAACTGATGTTTGTCCAGAAGTACTCCTGTCATCTGAGCTTATTACTGTAAAATTACATTCAGGCACTTCTAATTCCAGAGAGTGAGTCTTGAATTACTTCTCTTTATTTTTTGATAAGCCAACCATTTGTAAGCAATCAAAAAAGGAATGGTTCAGAGGAATCTGAACATCCCCATACTATACAATTTCATTATAGTTGTTGAAAAAGGAAGGAAAAATATTCCAAAATAATATCAATTGATTTTTCATCATAAAGTAAGTGTTCTTATTTTTTAATACTAAAATGAAAAGTTCATAAGAGGGTTTACAAATGATAGACCAGTTATTGCTGAAATATAAAAGCTTGCCATTGAAAATTTCCTAAAAACCATTAAATATAGAACTGTATAAATAAATAACATAAAAAGACCCAATTATAATGATAATCAAACAGAAAAAAGAGTTGCTCTTATTAGTAAATATATAACTGTTATTGTTAATAGTGTTTAAAGCAGAATTTTACTATTTGTATGTTGTGTTTGTATAAATTAGTTTTGTAAGTAATATTATATAAAGAAATATATATTTTAGTAGAAAATGGATGTATGTGCCATATTTTTCTATTGCATAGTTAGATATTTTTGTAGTTTGTGATCTGATAATTTATATTATGATGAAATAATCAGATAACACTTCAAGTGTTTGTCTCCATATTGCGTACAGTTTATTTATATGATTCATTCATCGAATAACACTGTATTATAAGATTTTGGTATACTAGTTGTTAAATATAGTAAATATAATGTACTGTATTTCGATTTATGAAACAGGTGAGCTATGAAATATTGTTGATTTTACTATTTTTCTCAAGTCTTCTCAATGTACATTCATCAACGTTCATGAAGATTGTAGATTATCCAGTAATGCTTATTGTTAAATATTGATGAAATTTAATTTTTTCAGTATTAATTTACTAATACGTTTCCTTCTATATAACATTTACAACTCATTTTATTCACTGCAACCAAACTATGTTGAAAAAACATAATGACTGTTGGAAAACAACTTTGAGTCCAATCAGTTTCATAAATTTTTTTAAAAATAATTTCTATAATCTGGAGAATAGTGATATGCAGCACCATATTAATTAATAATAATCATTAACATGGAATATAGTATGAGAATCGCTGTAGAATATAAAAACCATGTATTTTTGTAAGTTTTGAAGACTAACATAACATTTAAATGGATATAATATGAAGATTTTTACTCTTATGTGATAAAGTAGAGCTATTTATTTAGATAATAAGAGCTATTTTTGTTAGAAAAATGTTGTGTATGATGTATAGTTATGATTTAAGCGGATCTGTTGTTTATTAAATATGTTTAACTATTGCTTGTTTTCAGACATTAATTCTTCATTAGATTGTCTTTCATTAGCGAGGTTCTCATAAAATTCAACACATATGTGCCAGCTTTGGTTTCAAGACCATAGCTCTACATTTAATGGATAATATTGTTATGGGTTCTATCACTAAAATAATGCTGTGAACATTTGAAAGTAATACTCAAACTTACAACACACACTAATATGCTATTATCACACAAGAAAATGAATAAAGATCAATCACTGTACAAAACCAATTGAGATGTAAACTGTCAATAGGCCGATCAATTAATTAATGATAAGTGTCCAATCAACTGTTTAATGACTAAATAAAAAATGTTTAATAAACTCAATACTAAAGATTAGGATTCTGCCAAGTTGCTGGTGTGCCAGTACATACTCCTTGAGCAAAATGAACAGATCCCTCCCACTTGTCTGGATAATTTTCTCTTCTGGTGCTGGACTGTAATCATCAGCAGACTACTTTGGTGATGTAGTGCACTGAACCTGAGCTGTTTGTCTTTCCAGAGCACTGTTACTACCATGAAATGGAGTCAAACGATTTAAATTAACTATTTTTGGCATAAGCTAACCTTTGGACATGGGCTTCTGTTGCAAGTGACCACCCCTGGACTCAAAAAGCATTTGGTGGACTTTAAATCATGTCTTTCCATCACAGGATGGCAGTCCAGTATGATGTGGTAGAATTACTGACTGTTCCTGAAAGTTTTCCTCCTTGTCTGTCATCAATGTTTTCTCCCGGTCACCTGTTTCTGAAACGCCAGCAGATTTATTCACTTCTTCTTGGTTACTTGAAGATCCAGCTCCACATTTTAACTCTTAGGCCAATTTTTCATGGTTTCTAAGTCTTCCTGCAGTCAATCTTCTATGGTCTTCAAGTCTTCCTGCACTAGATCTTCTACTTTTTTTGAATTTTTGTTTCACAGAATCAGTAAGGCCACTGACCTTTTCTTCCATGGCTCCATCTAATGAAATCTCTATGGGTGCCATATTTTGCTGAATATCCTGAATATTCACTTGTAGTTTGTCCTCCATGGATGTTATTAATTCAATGTTTGCAGTCTTAAAGAGGCAGGTAACTGGGTCTTCTCCTTCTTCCAATAACGCCTCACATAGCCAGTCTTGTAGAATTGACTGCTCTCCAGATGTCTCAGCCACTTTTAAATTGCACAATGTAATTTTGCCAGCCATTTCTAATGAAACTTGAAAAATTCCACTTCTGACACCAATTGTTACATTTCCCAACACTAAAATAATGCTGGCAACACTTGAACTCTATTTACACAATATTGACTCACAGCACACACTTATCGATTATTATCACACAAGAAAATCCATAAAGAAACAAACAGTTTAACAACATTCAACTGATAATGAATATTCCTATAACCAGATTAATTACTGTACAAAACTAATTAGTAACTGTCAATAGGCAGATCAATAATTTAATGATGTGTCCAATAAACTGTTCAATGGCATAAATAAGAAATTTCTAATAAATGGCTTATAAACTAAATAATAAACTATTCACTCACAAAATACAATTTAAATCATTACTTTTATCAATTATAATTGATACACTGAATTAAAATAACGCTTTGTATACTGCCAAAGTTTATGCTTTGTAAACTGTCACTCAATATGAACAAATCTGTTGAAATCTGAATAACAACTGACTCCTGCTGACATGCATTGCTGCTTTCATGAATTTCATTGTTCTAGAAATCTTCATTTCAGAGAGTTCCTGATCCAGATAATTCTATTAAAACAGAAAGGCATTATCTTGGAGAAGCTTGAAAATACCAAATGCCTCTTTGACATATGAGAGCAAAATCATTTGCTCATTTGACATATGAGTTGAAATCTGAATAACAACTGACTCCTGCTGACATGCACAACCACTTCTATGTTTTTTGTTCTTCACATCTCTATTCCAGAGAGCACCCAATCTATATATTTCTATTAAACCAGATAAGTGTTATCTCAGAAAAGCTGAAAAATACCAGATGCTCTTTTAACATGTGATAGCAAAAGAGAGAGCCAAGGCAATGACAGAGAAACAACAAGTGCTTGTCTGTTATCAATTGCAACTGGAAGCATTGTTGACATAATACAACATTGAAGGATGCCCCCCTCTTCCTTTGCGTTTCCTAACACTATGATGTGATATGTAATTTCTGTAAATAATTGAACATAGTGTCTAGGATTTAGAAAATACTCAAACCCAGTAGATATTCTAAAAGACCATGTCCTTCTTTGAACTTCTATGGTCAAATATTGTTAATTACTGGTATTAAGAGGTGCTGCATAAATCTTTAGATCACTCAAGTACCTTCTTTTTTGCAAAATGACTTTGTCAATGTAACTATATATATTATATGCTGATATTTCTTCTGCATATTACTTCCATAAATGCTGCACATTTGTCTTTCAGCCATAGTTTTTTTTAACTTGTATTGATTGGCCATTCATGGGTTGAACTAAAGATTCATTATCTTGCTCCAAGATGACCAATGAAGGAAGTCTTTATTTTGATATGCAAATAAAGACTGTGTTGGTTTTGAATGAAACTAAAAGTATGGTGAAGGTTATCTCAAGACAAACCCAAGTTGACAAGAAATGCATTAGCAGAACTTGAAGGTTCTAGGTGATCTGTGGAATGAACTGATTTTCATTTGTATTTGTGCATAATTACACATAATCTCATCACCCTTCATCTTATTACTAATAATTCAATTACCCAAATTTAATATTTTGACAATGAATATCAACGAATGTGTTTCATTTGCCTACTTGTGACAAATAGTTGAATGATACAATGTACAAAAAGGAACTAATTTCCATGAAGCATTATCTGTCTATATATGTCTTCCAACTAGTCTTGGGTCGTTGACGGTTTTCTCATCAACGAAACGCAACTAGTTTTGAATAAACGATAACAAGTTGAAACTGTCAACTAGTTGAATGTTGAATTTAACAAAGAATATGCGTTTTCATCGAATAATAACGAGCTGTGTACTTATCTACTGTCTCCCGAAAACGTTGTGTGTAAATTATCAAGGAACGCAAAGGCATCGACTGATACCTTCTTCAGCACTACATTTGGCTCCCCTATAAAATCAAACAGATGTTGTAGTTGTCATCATCAAGATAAGAAAGAGCGTGTCCAGTTGCAAAAAACGAACGCCATATGCAATCTAAATCGCTTAAAAATAGAGATAGAGAAATTATGATTGAAGATTTGAATTCAGCGTCCTCAAATTAATAACATTATTAGCGAGTACGCAAAAATAATTAAAATAAAGGAAGTTGATTTTTATTGTATAAAAAGTTGAAATACATCTATTTCATAGAAATAATAAAAAACTTGCTCAGTTTTCATTATTTTTAAGTCTTTGCGAAGCATTTTATTAATTTGAGGGCGCTGGGTTCAAATCTGAAATCAGAAATTGATTTCAATCAAATCTGAATCTGAAATCAGGGAAGTGATAGCTGCGAGTCGTAGCAGGTATCTTCAATCAGAGAGATAAGCTGCGTTCTCGTAGGTCCTGTTCGTAACGGTGACCGATTAGATTGGCCAGCAAAAAGACACTGTTCTGCTGTAAAATCACTTCCCGGTGGTTCGGAACCCACCTAAAACTGTAGGTCCAACTCATCAATCACCATCATCCAACTCATTACCCACGCACAGGTCTCAGACCTATGTGAGCTTCATCCTCCAAAAAAAATATTTTTTTTTATCTCTATTTTTACGCGATTTAGATTGCATAAGGCGTTTGTTTTTTGTAACCGGATACAAAAATTGTCTTGAGACAGTGGTGCAGTGTTATCGCATTTCTTACTGGCACAGTTACTCCTACTCCTATTTCTCTACTGCATGTGATTTGTTTTTATTTTGAACGTTGATCAACTAGTTTGCTATTTGCACTTGGATTTAACAAAGACTTCCATTCCAGTTA
Source organism: Conomelus anceps (assembly GCA_948455865.1). NCBI lineage: Eukaryota > Metazoa > Arthropoda > Insecta > Hemiptera > Delphacidae > Conomelus > Conomelus anceps. The sequence continues at coordinate 38,867,534 of OX418220.1, read as the reverse complement.
TGTGCGTTGAGCCCATTGACCATTGATATGAAAATGTAGTTGAAGCATCAACTGGTTTAGTTGAGGAGACAAAACAGTTGAATCGTTAATAACCAATAAACAGTTAATTCAACTAGTTCGTTGAATCAACGCTCATCAGTACTTCCAACATAAAACACATCAATAATCATCAGTTGAAATAATTGATTAAAAAATAGATGGATAATTTCATGCCCTTTCTGTATAAAATATTACATTATTTTTAATCTGATATTTCAGTTTCATTAAGGAAACATTATTTTGAAATGTTAAACAAGTGTTCTTTTATAAATATCTACTTATGAAAAGATGACCAAAACAAAAAGCCTTTACCAAATCTCTGTTACAGGACGACGGCCTAGATGAATGTATCCGCTAACACTTATTTCTGTTTGCAGGTTGGCTGGTTACCTTGCGTGGTGGCAACGGCACTGATTTTGCACTGGATGATGACTGTCACCACTCCATACTTGGCGACGGTGGCCAAGTGGCGTCGCCACTAGAGTTCGGTTTCCGCCAATCACATCAGCCGAAATTGACTCCATTCAAGTGTGAAATTTGCGGCCGCGCCTATTGCCGCAAGGAACACCTCCGTCGTCACGAGATGTACGAGTGCGGCAAGGAGCCACAGTTTAAGTGTACCTTTTGCGGCCACAAGTGTCGTCACAAGTGCAATTTGCGCAATCACATTGTTCTCAGGCACAGGGAGGCACTTGGTTCGGCCAACATCAATAGTGTGTTGGAACAATGTGCACAAGTATTGGACAAACAATTTCATTGAAACTGGCCAAAAAAATGAGTAGACAAACCAATTAGGTTGAGGAATATGGGGAAAACGATTGATAATCGATGTGACTTGGTGTTGTCACACATTTATTATGAAAAAACAACTACAGATTTAGCAGTCACGCCGTTCTCATCTCAAACTAGAATTTGAAAGTTTCATATAAGAAAATTGCACAGAATTTAATAATCGAATTGAGTGTTTTAAGTAAATTAATTGAATTTAGTCAATTATCAAAATATAATTCGAAGAGTTTTGACTTTACAAAGTGCCTTGCATTTTATAGTAATGACTGGAACCTCTGCTTCCAAACTTCATCTTTTTATAATTTTCCTTGTATTGCATTGTAAAACTAGTGTGCCCCACGGGCACGAAAACTCGCTCGCTTGCAAATTATTTTGAAAAAAGTAACTTATTTATTGCTTATCCTAGAAGGTGTTAACGAAAAACGGCCTTATTCAACAGGACCATGCTTTGACAAACACGCTTTAGAACGTGACCACATGCGTTGGCCTTCATTGGCCATTCAGTATTTTTCAGTTCATCCAATTCGATTATTGAGGACCTGACATGGTCTTATTGAAATCATGTCCCGTTGTCCGTCCGTCCATCCGTCCGTCCGTCAGTTCTCTAGCGCTTGAAAGGAAGATTCTAGACTCTTGAAACTTAGTATATATAGCTTCCTCATAGTCCAATTGAAATTGCAATCGATTTTGGAGTTTGGTGTTTGAATATAAAAACTCGTTGCAATTGTCAATAATCTAAAATCTTTTGGGAATGTTACAACATTTTTTACATGGTTTTGTTGTCTGTAATCTGTTCCTATTCATATGCACAATGTATTGTATTTCAATTCTGTTTTTATCCATAAATTTTGGATACTGAGAAGTAATGCAAATGAGGAGTTCAAATAACATCACAGCAAATTATCTCTGAATGATTAAATTTTTGATTAGATTTATTTGCCATTTGGTTAATTCTCATCTTCAAGTTGCTAAAAATAGTTTTCAATGAGATTTTACAGACATTTTTAAAGAGATTAGGGTCGGTAGCGTACATTAATTTTATAAGTGGTACATTTACAATTATACCAAAGATGTTTCATGAAACTGTGAAAAGCTACAAGTTACGTATCTTCAAAACGTTTCAGGTATTTTTGATAGTAATTATTTTTTGGAGGATGAAGCCCACATAGGTCTGAGACCTGTGCGTGGGTAATGAGTTGGATGATGGTGATTGATGAGTTGGACCTACAGTTTTAGGTGAGTTCCGAACCACCGGGAAGTGATTTTACAGCAGAGAACAGTGTCTTTTTTGCTGGCCAATCTAATCGGTCACCGTTACAAACAGGACCTACGAGAACGCAGCTTATCTCTCTGATTGAACAGATACCTGCTACGGCTCGCGGCTATCACTATTATTGATGAGCTATGCGGTTAAGAATAATAGTTGGAAGCTATTATGATTTAATTGCGGTAATGATAAGTGTTTCAAGTGCCTGAAAAACAATTAGAAGAGATGAAACCAAACTGAACAAATATGTCTTCTGAGAAAAATGATTTTCTACCAGTAATGAGTTCGGTATTTCATATTGAAATTCATAAATCAATGTATTTTTGTATTTAATTAAAAATGACTTTTCATTAGAAACATTTTTGAATTTTTTAACCACTCTGTCCAGGTATTGAAGATTTGATATCTTTATCATGAAGTTTATGAACAAATGTTGTATCAAGAGGTGACTAAAATTACTTTTATTATAATAGTTTCCAAAAAACTGTTGAAAATTCTTGTCAATATGCTTTAATGCTTGTCAATTAATGCGTTATGCTGAATTCAGTTTCACTCTTGGATAAACAATATATGAAAGAAGAATTCGATAGGAGACAAATATTGTAAGTATGAATAATGAATCTATTATATCACTGTAAATATAACCAAACCCATTCTTCAAATAGGTAAGAAATCAGACAAACCTATTGTCAAACAAATCCTCCTACTGTGTTAAAATAATAGTTCCTATTTAAATTATATTATTTTACTTTCTTATATTTTGATCAATTGGATGATGTAGAACACTACGTAAATATACCCTATAGAAGTACTGAACCAGTTGCAATATTGTGCAGTATTCACAATAAACTGATGTAATTGTTGACTCTATCAAGATATTTGATTGAATACTGTGAAAATAATAAGTACCTCGGATCTTCATCATGAGTCCAAATTTTATTAATCTATCTCACAACATTGCATGAAAGCAACAGGTTAAGACCCAAAAGTGCTTTCCTGACACAAGTAACAACTGAAACAATGTATTCAATGATTATTGATGCTTGATTGTGGTTTGAGGTGAATTAAGTTTCGTTCATCCCAGATACAGAAAAGGCTATATCAGTTGTACTGTTTTTCAAACGTCTTTGTTGAAGGATGTCTTGGATGTAGGAAGTGTGTTAGATAGTATATACACTTACCTGTGCAGCCAGACCCTGTGTAAAGATGGGAGTGGACTGTTAAGCCTAGAGATTCAGGATGGGCTTGGTGGGCTTGGCATAGTTACAACTCTGTTAGTTCAGTGAGAAAAATAAGCACAACCTGCCTAGCTCCTCATTTGCTTAGTATGCTGTTTAGACCAAAACTTGATGTTGAGGTCCGAGGGGTCACTACAGTCAAAATCGGCTATAGTACTAAACATAAAAAAATCAATGATTACCTTAACAAAAAACCTGTTATAGGTAATAGAAATTGATTGTATAAAAAATATTGCAAACAAAATAATTTGTGATATTGTGAGAAATATTTTTTGAGAAAAACTAGTAACTTTTGGCATTCTGCAAATAATATTCTCTCATTGGCATAGACTTGCTAGAAATCAAATTTGCTAAAGCTTTTTCCTTTTTGTTTTGCATTTTCTAAGCTTTCTGTGCTTGTGAGGAACTCGGTAGGTACTCACTTTTCTAGTTATTTTGTGATTGTTTAGTAGGCTAGTCTTTGGCTCAGTCATAGTCATAAAATAGGAATTATATGGTCAGTAGTTAGTTATTTTTTTAAATGAGATTGCAATTAGTATGTTTTTAAATACAAAAGCAGTAGTTTTGAACCTGATAATGTAGGAAGTAGGAAAACCTGATAATGTTTCCACTCTTATAAAATTTTCAATTTTTCCATGATTAGTTACATTGTCTCAAATCCATGTAATTAATTTGTCAATAATTAAGGATGAGTTAAGAATTGAGGAAGAATAATATTTTGTTGGTGGTTGTAATATTTTTAGAGCAAGAGTGTTTTGATTGTTATAAATGCTTTTGGCTAGTAGTAGATGTTGTAAGCTCTTGCAATACACTGGAATCATCCAGCACTCTTGTTAGTGTTTTAAAATGGAGAAGAATGTTGAATGTACTATGTCTAGTGCTGTATTTAGAGAGCTTGCACAGTAAGATTCTATACTAGAGCCAGGAGTGAACGCTCGCTACTCCACTGTTTCTCAACCCATTTCACAGCATGTGTTTCACTTCTCTGCTATGCTGTAGGCTCTAATATTGGATCTTTACTGTGTAAACAGGGGGGGGGGGGGGGTTTACACAGTGTTGTTCTGTATGTACATTTAGCATTCAAACTGTATTTAGCATATTGCACAGAGATGGATTCAACTTGGTTTAAACTGCAGATTCATATACTCATACTATTGAACTAATTGAGTGTAGGCTAAACATCCAAATATAGTGGTGAACTGAGGTTTAGTTTAAACTAAGATCAGATTGTACATATTGAAAATAGATATGCTTTTTTGATGGGAAATTTTCCAGGTAGAGGTGAATGTTGAAAGGGTTACAATTCACCCTACATTTTGATTTAAACTGCTTAAGGATCACAGTTTTCAGGAGGAAACATCTTTTGAATTGAAGTTTTGTTGCTATGTGCTTATCATTATGAAATTTTTAATTTAAAAGTGAAATTAAATAAAGACAAGTTTTTAAAGCAAGTTCGGAAATAGCAAACTGACTCTAAAAGAGATACTATGTTAAGATGAGGTACATCAGTTGCTATGACAACTGCTTCATCCTGATTGGTCTAGCTCATGGTGACCTTCCAGCCCCCACAATGACCATGCTGTCCTCAATCCTAAAGCAGTTTAAATCATACTACAATTGTGCACTTTTGGTGGTGTTGTTAAGTGGATATCTATAATTATATGTTCAACCACTGGAAACATATTTTAGTGAATGTTGCTGGCAGCTCATTCCCCCAATGTCAATCCTTTAAACTTCATCCATAGATTTCTCCATGAAACTTTCACCTCTTCCATGAACTCCATACATTTCTATAAATAACTTACACCCCTCGTCCATAAATTACATAGATTTATCTATAAAACTGACATCTTACTTGTTACAGGTTTCTGGGTGAACTACACACATCCTGCATTTCCCGGCTACTTGGAACATGAGTCAGATGAACAGAAGCCAGCTAGTGATAAACGATTTAAACCAGTGAAGAGGCAGTCAAGGAGATCAGACAAGGATGCTCCTTTTCAGTGCAACACCTGCCAAAAAGCCTATGTCCGCAAACAACATCTACAGAGGCACCAGAAGTACGAATGTGGAAAACAGCCACAGTTTGCCTGTCCTTTTTGTGGCAAGCGATCTTTCCACAAATGTAATCTGCAACAGCATATCTACACCACACATCTGATGCGAGTGACTGCTTCTGCAGGATCTGTATTGCCGCCCATCTGAGCCTGGCTTCTAACTTGGTGTTCGCTCATCTGATGCCTCTTCAGGAACTCCTTCTTCTGCAGGAACAGATCCAGGACATCTGCTAGTCAAGATACTTCATGACTCTTGGTAGGAGAGTCATTGAAACAAGATTGTCTTCCCAAATTCTATCAAATATCTTAGTCCAATTCAGTCAATCAAAATTGAAAGAATTTGCACAAAATGTCAACAAATTATTTATCTTTTTTTTCGTAGATTCCATGTTCTTATTATGAGCTTTATACAAGAATATAAGACATTTGAGATTCGGTATATTTCACTTTCAGATTCAGAATCATTAATCTACTTGGAGGCTTTCGTAACTAAAGGGAGGCCAAAAAATCATTCACTAAAAAAAATTCATATTTTTTTGAACCCACCTTGCGGCTTTCTCTACTCAAGGGAGACTTGAAAAGTATCCACTCAAAACACTTTTTATGTGATTCTTGATTCAAGGAGCCTTGAAATGGGTTCATGAATTCAGGTCTAAAATTCTCAGTGCTCAACTTTATGTAATGAATGTTCAAACAAATTATTAATCAACAGAGTTCAAAATGAAACTGAAATAGCTGACATTTCAAACTTTTCATATTTTAATAATTTAGTTCTGGATAAAAGTAATGATATTGTCTCTTCCACGTGTCTATTCAATAAGTTGAGGAAACAACGATTAAAAAAATAAAATAATATTAAAAATAATTTAAATAAATAATATTTGTGTTGCCAAAGCTTAATACCATAAATTAATACCTCAATTGGCTGTCAATATTATTGCATTTACAAATGCTTCCATCATTCTTGAATTCTTATTTATCATTAGTGGCCAAATTAAGGGGGGGAGCTATAGTTGCTGCAGCTCAGGGAGACAAAATTTAGGGGGTGGATTTTCTTGGAGTATGGGTTTCTGTTGAAAATAAAAAGAAATGTTTAAAATTTGATATTGAAGAGAGTTACAAAGCCGGTATATGATCTCAAGTGAGCTACTTTTTTTGTGGTAACAGTTAACTGACAGATACTACTGTCCTCCACAGAATGGCACTGGAATTGAAAGTTCAACTGTAGCTCTGTACAACCATAAGTATGACATGCTTGTAACTGTAGCTTTATGCAGTAGCACATCAGCACCTGAATATTACTGAAGTTGAAAGAAACCAATTTTAAAACCCAAAAGCAAAATGATTTCAAAATTTATCATTTTCCTGTTCTTGTTTATGTATCAACGGTTCTTTGGTCTTAGTCTAGATTTGTAGAGATAAATCAGTGTATTACACTGTAAAAGCGAAAATAAACACAATAAATTATTGGGAACTCCAAGGATATTTTTGAAAAAGATTATCACAAAAGCATGGTGTGTGTGAATTATTCCATGAATTGACTTAACTATCGAGGATCAGGCGGATAGATCCCCCCCCCCCCCCCCAGAATCGAAAAATTCTAGAATTGGGGCATTGAGAGATCCATTTTTGACAAAAGAGTCGAAGACAGAGTCACTAAAACGTAGTTTAGAGATTATTTATTTGTTTTCAAATTTCTGGGGGAGTACCCCCAAATCACCCTTTTAAATGGGGTTTTTAAGTACAGTACTGCATGGTGCCCCAATCTGGTGAGGTGCGGGTTCAGAAATAGCAGAGTGAAAATGATTTCAAGTAGGTGTGCTTTAAGTTTTTTACTAAATGAATAGGGTATGGATCTCTCACTGTCAATGACGAAAGAACTATATAAAATTTACTTTAGTACATAATGTGGGCTAAAATGTTGAAATGGATCAATTCATTTCTAGAATTGCTTGAAATGTGGTTTTAGAGGGATTATTTTTCAAAAACTTTCTGGGGGGGGGGTTCACCTTTCAGAAGAAATTATTCATATGCTATATTATCTCCATATTATTGCTAGAAGGCTCTTTCTACTATTAACCCCCCTCCCCCCCCCTCCCACAATTCCCCAACGTTGAATGGGCGGCAGATTGTTACCAACGCCTAGGTGGCAAAAATGTAAATCTGCCTCTGTTTATCACAGAAAAATATGATTCACTTTGAGAGTTGACAACATTCATATCGCATTTTATTTGCAGGTCTAGTTTTAATTTAGTGTCGTTTTATTGTTGTGTAGTATTTTTGTCAATTATGTAGAATTTCTGCTTCTTTCATATTGCAAAGTAGTGATGGAATAAGTGGTATATTTTTATTTATTTATTTAGAAAAGTTTCACAACCATTTCAAATTTTGATAAATGAGTCTTATTTTGTATGGGGTTTCAATTGCATTGATTTTGGAAAACTACATTTTTTAGATACCGTTGATATTTTTTATTTTTTTTGACAGTGATACCCTTGATATTTTCACCTTTTTTTCTTCTTCATTTTTAGCTTCCTATCATAACCTTATCTGCTGGTTTCATATCTCAAACCAACACTACAATATAGTAGCACTATGCTGTATCTCATACTACAGTACAACACAATAACGATTTTAAATTACATAGCTGAGAAGAAATAACAAAATTCATGCAGAAATGCCGAATTTGAACAAACAAAGATACTGTAAAGTTACCACAAATAATAAAAAGTGCTCTAAACTCATGTCCCATTTTCAATAGTTATTAATACAATTTTTTTGAAAACTTTGCCATTTTTTGTTGACTAGCCATATGAGTTTCACTTCTCAAACAGTATTTTTTACAACTGAGAGATTTAACAGATATACATGAAATGTATATTATTCAATGAATTGAAATAATTCAATTCATAACCATAACAAGAGGTAAGAGTGATCAACTTAGGTCAGGGGCGTATTTTCAAAAGCATTAAGTGGGTCAATTCTTGTCAATAATATTTTTTGTCAACCCTCCTCACCACTCATTTCAAATCCTCGCTAAAATGGTTGTTTTGTTGTAAATGAGAGCCAAACAAAGCAATTAAGTTATTGCTCATCTGTAATAGTAAAAGTAAGGATAATTTTATAATATAACTAGCTGGCCCGACGCGCGTTGCTGCGTTCTCATAAAAATTCTCCTTGATTTTATTATTCGCCACCTCCCGTTGAGGTTACATTTCAAATTAGGAAAGAAGTTAGTCCTAGGGCTCTTCCAGCTGATCATAGAGGCTTCGTTGTTTTCTTAATGACCACCTCTGATTGAAGAAACATTTCAAATTTAAACCTTCTACGACTATAGGAGCTAGGTTTTTGATTTTATTATTCGCCACCTCCCGCTGAGGCTGCATTTCAAATTTCTAGCTGCATTGGTTAACAGATGTCATCAACCCGGCATCATACCCAGTCATATGTTTCCTACATACTGCAAGGCTCCAACTGTACGGTAGCCCACATGCAAAGAAGTAAAGTCTTTTTCTGTTCAAGGAGTGGCCGTAGCCGAGTGGGTTAAGTGCTGGTTTGCTAGCCCAAAGGTCCCGGGTTCGATCCCAGTTCTGACCGAAAGTTTTTACCTCGGGCCACTCCCGTGTTTCGGAGGACACGTTAAGCTGTCGGTCCCGGCTGCCTAAAAAACAGTCGTTAAGTCACGTCAGAGGCCCTGAACTTATTCAGTTGCGACCTGATAACTCTGACACCAGACCTGAGCCAGCCAGGTCACACGATATTATTATAATTATTATTTCTGTTCAAAGACAGCGTAAATAACGCCGCTAAGTGCCTGCCATACGATTAAAAACTGTTGACTTCTTTCAGATGTTCCTTTAAGCTGTTTGGCCGGTAAGTTCAGTAAGTTAGGTCTATAAAATGGATTAATTAATAATAATTATTAGCTCCCCTATTAAAATGTATGGTCAGAAACCATCCCCAATATTCACACAACATATTCCCAAAGTTTCATGCCGATCTGTCAAGTAGTTTTGAAGTCTATAGGGAACATACATACATACATACAGACAGACATTCATTTTTATATATATAGATAATTAAAGATTCAAATAACCTTTGGCTGTTCATTTTAAAATTGCTTGAAGTCTGATTGTGTGCATGTTTGATATTCCAGCCACCTCTGAAGTTGAGCCAATTTTTTTATTTTATTGAAACAAGAATATTTTGCGATATGCAATGACACAGTATTATTTGTAACAACTGATCTACATTCAAATAAATAAAGAGGCTTTAAAAAATTATTGTTATTATTAAAACAATTACATATTTTATAACAAATGCAGTTTCTGTATAAACGTTTTGCGAATTCAATAAGGGCACAGAATGAATTGAAAAGCACCAGGCACCATTGGCAGGCATTAATCCAAATAAATTGTTTGTTTGTTTGGAAGATATGCTCTAAGCAAAGAGCTCTCTCTTTAGACTTAACTTAAATCCTATCATTTCTTCAGTTCTAGTTTAGCTCTTTCAAAATATAATTGCTTGTAGGGGCATGAATTCAATGCATTTGTATATGACTTTCCCCCAGAACCCCTCCACCTACTTACCATCCACTGCATTTGATTGGCATCACTCAGAGCGCCGCTATGTAGATCAAAGTCCTGTTGTAATCTTCATGTTTAACTGTATGCTAGCATTTCCCAAACAAATTTTATCATGAAAATTACTTTTCAGTATTAGTTTATAGCAGTTTTTACACATTTTAAGTCCTAATAAGTTATTGGGAGGTATTAAACATTTTAAAATGATAAATTAAAGAAGGGTCGGTTCCAGGGTTTTACGAACTGTTTCACCACCTGGGGCGGCAGATTTTAGGGGACGACATACTTAGTGGCAACAAAATACTTTTGAGTGCCAAGAGTCTTGCAGCGCGCCTAACTAAACTTGTAGGCTGTAAGAAGAGACTCTTTGTAATAGTAATTTTTATTTTCTACTGATTTACAAGTGAGAAGTGACGCATAATTAACTTTTAAAGTCTCACTCCGACCAAGATGGTACAGAATCCAACCCCGGTCATGTCAGCTGCACAGGAATCTCCCCCCTCACTAGCCACAAGATTTTTCTTAAAAGCGTGTGGCTGTTACCAATGTATTTTATCACAACAGACACAACAGACAGAAACTTACACTCATAAAAACGTATCTTAAATAAACGATGTCCGAATCACGTCTCAGCGGTCTGGCAACAATGTCAATAAATTGAGCATCACATAGCTCAATCGCTAGATTACAGCAAAATAATAAAGGAGTTTGCTAGTGCAAAAACAAGAAGAGTATTTAACCCTTTGAGGCTCATTTTCTGGAATTTTGTTCATTTTAAGTCTGTACCGTGAGTGAACAGTAATTCTAAAACATGTATATTATATTTTTTATTCATAAATATTTAAATATTGAAATTTATAACAAAATATGCATCCAAAAAAAATTGAGAAAATTGAATTTTGTCAAGACTCATTACCAATACACATAAAGTAAAGTAATATACATGGAGTCGGCTTATCGCTGGTCTGATAAGCCAAAGGTCCTGGGTTCGATCCTAGTTGAGTACAAGATATTTTTCTCGAGCCACTCCCGTGTTTCGGAAGACACGTTAAGCCGTCGGTCCCGGTTGCATATAAAAAAAGCAGTCGTTAAAAAAAACGGCGAGGTGGAACTACCCGTAAGGGTCTCCCCACCACGAAAAACCATACGAATTTACTTTTACCAATATACATTAAAGTATCAAAGATACTCTGGAACATTTCTCGCTTCCTCTTATTGTCTATCGGCTTAATTCGTATGTTGCTCTTTAGATTCCATCATCGATTTACTTTTTGCATAGACTACATATTAGCCTATTAGAAAAACAAAGTTTTGCTACTTCTGGTTTAACTCTTATTTTTTCCGGATACATAGTATTGCATCCAATTTCCAAGACATAGATCAGCAGTCAATGTTACCCTATAAATCCAGTAGATTCAATCATGCATCCTCAAGTATGGAGCACAAAAATTTTAGTGAATTTCTTCATAATAGTATTTGCACTACTAGTCGCTCAAAACCGTGATGTGTGCCTGTGACACAAAATGTGTACAATCCAATAAAATTGCTTTTAAAAAAGTGCTCAATAATTTTTTTTTATTTTTTTTATTTTTACTATAGTGACTGTCGTATTCTCAAATGTAACTAGCTACCATATATCAAAGAAACTTGGACATTTTTTCATATCCATAGTCATTTATCTCTATTATCCGAAAATATGATCAGTATTATTCTCTGTATTCAGTCAAGGAATCCCAGAGAAGAGTTCATTTAAAAGGTTATTAATGTCAAATTTAGTTTTGGTTCAAATTCAAGTTCTATCAGATTTATATTTTTTTTATTAAAGTATTATTAATCCATTTTTATTGTAAAATCAAATGTCTTTTCTTTTTTGAAAAAAGTATTATTGATTTACTCTATCTGTTATCCATCAGATATCTGTTAGATATTATATCCATTTTTATGATGTTGAAGATCCATCATGTTTCCACTTAAAAGTGTTAAGTTTTATTATCTATTTTTATATGAATATTTATTTATATTGGTCATGTTATGTTTTCTTACACATTAATTTTTTCTCATATTATTTTTTTATTATCACTCGAATTCATTCAAAGGCCAAAGACCTGTCCAAACAGGAGATTCTTTAAATACCATAGAACAACAGCTTAGAGCTAATCCACCTGTTAAGCCGTAAGCTAGACAAACTGCTAGAATGGTATTAATCTCAGAGCTTGTGTTGTTGGAATCTACATTGGAGATCTCTGCTCTAAAACGATATTAGTGTATTTCATTTAAATGAGTTTAAAAATGAAAAATTATAATTTAAATAAAATAATACAATATTCCAGTATTTTCGCTAGCAGTATGAATTTTTATCCACTGACATTATTTGCTGAAATTTCCACAACATTTCATGGATTTTCATGAAAAGTTTCTGTAGTAACTCCTGTAAATGGTGAACTAAAATAAAAGGAGTGGCCTAAAATGAAAGTAAGATCTACTTAAACATAAAATGTATTCTATTTTTAAATCGTGCTATGTTCTATTCATTATTAATGTCGTTGATTGTGGCTCTTTCAATATTTAAGATTATTTTGTTAATTAGCTTTTAAATCTATTGTAATCTTTCATGATTATGCCATTAATTTAAATTTTTTTAACATGCATGTCAAATTTTAGGTTGTGGAAGTATAGTTTGGTGGACTTGAAAAATATCTATTTATAATTTTATTAGGCAATTATTGAAGTTTAGGAGAAAGTGGTGTTGTTTGTTATTTTGTGTAGTTTCAGTGATTCGTGACTCACTTTATAAAGATTATATTATTATCCACAATTTGTTAAATAGGAAACGGTATTTGTAAATAACAATCGAAATAGATTAATATATATATAACATTATGGAAGTTATATTTCAGATTCTTTATAAACGCATCTTTGTGTAAATGAGCATATAATCTAACTTATTGTTATATTTTACTATTATTGTTGTTGATGATATTTATGTTTTTGTTGGTTATTGTTTAATTATTATTGAAATTTATCAATAAAGACTAATATTTATAGTTAGAAATAATTGAGACTGTAACAATTACCTCATTATGTAAGAATGATACTAAAACAAATAAATAAATTGAGGATCAATAAACATGGCTTCTTTGAGTACCGGTATTCAATCAAATTCTTAAATTGCTTTTCAAATTAATATTATTTTATTTCTTATAAAGCAAATTTAAAAAGGAGTCTTAACTTCCTTATGTAGTTGTATATTTCTTTCTTGTTAGTTCAACATTCTATGTAAGAGTTTAGGTAAGCTATACTAATTGCATTACAGTCTTTAGTTTACATTCTACTTTTTTCAATACAAATACTCATGAATGAGTAACTCAGTATGCAGATATCTCACTTGGACAAAGAGCTCCCTCCGAACTACTGAATTAATTTTTTGCAATATCATTGGCTTATTACAATAATTAATTATCAAAAAAAAGCATAAAAACTACCTATGACTAATCTAATATTAAAACTGACACTGTATTTCACTTTTAAATAATGTTCTACTCACATATATTGGAGATGCTTGAGGAATGCATTTCACTTCTGAAAAGAAGCTTCGTCAGCCTTTTCAGAAGTGAAATGCATTCCTCAAGCATCTCCAATATATGTGAGCAAAACATTATTTAAAAGTGAAATACAGTGTCAGTTTTAATATTAGAAGTATTTCGTCATGGAAAACATCACAGATGACTACCTATGTTTTACCTTCTGCTAGGCTAACATTTTGAGGTCATGCTGCTACGCAGGTATGATATCAATGACGTTTCATCTTACATCAAGCGAAGTTTGCCAATTTGATGCTGATATTTCATCTCTGCAAAATAAGCAGTACAGAGGTGATATGGGAATGGCTGTTGGCTGGTATACCCGTTCATGCTGTGGACCTCTAAGCCAAAGCAATCAATGCTTTCAACTGTCAAACGAAGGTTAAATACCATGGCCATTCCATAGATTGAATTGATGCATTAATTTATTGAAATAAAGAGTCAATAGTTAAAAAATAACAGAATGTCACTGATTCAATTGAATGTCCGGTTGATTTGTTTTTATCAATTGACCGGTTGAAAACATCTTCAAGTGTGCATCAGCAGGATCATCATTAGTCATCCTCATTACCTGTCAATAATATATTGACAGCCTCATAACTGCTCATGGACTTCAGATCATGATTCAACAATGCTGATAAATTAATATGTTGAAGCTAATACTCGATCGTAAAAGTTTTTCTTAACTTGACTCAGTTTTTCTCAATTTAGGCTGCGTCCACAGACGACGCATGATATCCACGTCTTTGAACCTATTACATTAATTTATTACATTTAAATGTTATTATTTATTATTTTCAGATATGTATCAAGCTCAAAAAAGCCAAGCTGATTTTAAACTACCGAATATCCCGAAGTACTGTAATAGGGAAAAAATCCTGATAGCATGGCACTTCTCTGAACTCTTAGCTTATTGAATTTTATCAAACCGTTTCAGATTGTAGACGTAGCAGATAATTAATTTATATCCAATTGAAGATTCATAAATATTTTATCATTTCTTGTTGTTGTTAGGTAACTTACAACTGTTCATTCGCTTTGGAAATTGATATTAGTAGATTATTTAAATCAAGATTCGCAGATAGAAGAGAACTAATTTTTAAATTGGCATGTAAATTATCCATTGGAAATTTCAGAATTCTTGCCATTGGGTAGGCTACTGTTATACTACGTCTTATTTGGTTACGAGTAGTGTTGCTGTAATCTCTTCAGATCTGTTATATTCTATTTGCTGATCAAATACAATAATTTTATTTCAATTGTTCAATAATCGATTTAATTTTATGACACTAACATTACTCTTTTTATGTTTCAGATGAACTGAGATCGAAAATGAAAAATATCAAAACTGAACTACAAAACGTCGACAGTAAGTTAACCCATAAAATATAATTTAGCTTTTGAAATTCATTAAGTCTATCGCAAGTTCTATATAATACCACAATATCCTACCATGTACCATTTTTTATACTGCTACGGGTTCTATGTCTAAAATAACGCTGGCAACACTTAAATTTATCACTCGCACTTTATTTACACAAATAATCACAACACTCACTGATCAGTAATGTCTTACAGAAAAATAAGCTATTAAAAACAGATAACACGATATTGTTCAACTGATAATGAGTTTCCATTGAACTGTACACGAATCAATCACTAAAAGTTGAAAGGCCGATCTAATATTAAACAATAACTGTACAATAAACTGTCCAATAATACTCAAAAAGAAACGTCGAGGAAGAACAATTAACTTACGTAGCACAAGTCCGTCAATACAGTAATAGATAAAAGAATTATCACTTTTGAACTGTCAAGAGAATTATCACTACAGACAACGAAAGTTCATTGCATGGTTTGTAATAGCGCCAACGGGATTTCACTGTCTGTATTAACGGGAACTGTCACTACTGCCACTTATCAACGTAGAACAATAACTGAACTACTTAACTGTCACACTTGTTTATTGTTACGGGTTCTATGTCTAAAATAACGCTGGCAACACATAAATTTATCACTTTCACTTTATTAACACAAATAATCTTCAACTCACACTGTTCAGTAATTTCTTACAGAAAAATAAGCAATTAAAAACAGATAACACGATATTGTTCAACTGATAATGAGTTTCCAATGAACTGTATACGAAACAATCACTAAATGTCAAAAGGCATTAAACTAATATTAAACAATAACTGTACAATAAACTGTCCTATAATACAAAAAAAACTCTTTTCATTGTACTCAACAAGAAACGTCGAGGAAGAACAATTAACTTACGTAGCACAAGTCCGTCAATACAGTAATAGATAAAGAATTATCACTACAGACAACGAAAGTTCATTGCATGGTTTGTAAAAGCGCCAACGGGATTTCACTGTCTTATTAACGCGAACTGTCACTACTGCCACTTATCAACGTAGAACAATAACTGAACTACTTAACTGTCACACTTGTTTATCACGACATCTCAAACAATACTGAACTCATTTACAAGAGACTTCCTCTATTTATATACTGTATCATAATTGAGATATCTCTAGATTTCTCTACCAACTTCTGAATAAATAAATCAAGGAAACTAGCACTTTCTAAAATATTCGAAAAGATTCCATTAATCTCTAATCAAACAACTAGAACATTCTACTGATTACCAAGTAAACACTATAAAAGTGTCAAAAGCAGTGTAATTAATTGCTTAAAAGTGAACATTTACATAACGCCAAGAACCACTGTGCCTTCTTCCTCTCTATTTCTCTGCAATTTCATATTCGCTACACTCATGACAAATTACAAACAAGACTGAACTCATTTACAAGAGACTTCCTCTATTTATATGATTTTCCATAATTGAGATATCTCTGGATTTTTCTATCATCTTCTAAATAAAGAAACTAGCACTTTCTACTATATTCGAAAAGATTCCATTAATGTCTAATCAAACAACTAGAACATTCTACAAATTACCAAGTAAACACTATAAAAGTGTCAAAAGCAGAGTAAGTAATTGATTAAAAGTAAACATTTACATAGCAGATAACATCAAGAACCACTGTTTCTTCTTTCTTCCTATTCTCTCCAATTTCATATTCGCTACAATTCATTTATTTAGGCCTATGCCTGCCGTATAACTTTTGTGGTTGATTCTTCTTAGCGAACATCACTAGCATGCTCATTATAAGATGGCGCCTGTATGCAAACACTTTTTAATGTCCAGTTGTACCTGTGGGCAAATAGCATATTCAATCTAAAATAAAATGACAATTCAGAATCTGATAAATGGTAGACAGACAGTTCTAAATTGAAAACTTGTTCTTTTAATCTTGTTTTATAAAATTTTTGGTACAGTTAGTTTTTATGGCTTCAGAAGCTTTCAGGCTGAATTATATATTTTTTAAATATTGTATTATTGCTGCTTTTTAATTGTTTTATTAATAATATCTAGTACAGTCCAGACTCCAGGCATAGGCTCAATTTAAGAATATATTTATTTCTTTATTCTTGTTCTTCTTTGATGCATGTGTTAAATTGAAGGAGAAGTAGAAAGAATAAAATCGATTTTTCAAATCTAAGTTCAGACTCTTCTACAAACACAGGCTTATGAGGCCCATTGGAAGAATATTCCTTTTCAATTTCCATTTCCAATTCTATTTAGCATATATTTTGTTTCTAATCTTATTTAGAATATATGTCGAATTTAAGAAATCATAGATTAATTTTAAGTTGCAACCGCATTTCAAGCTTTATTGCTCATCCTTGGCGCTTGGTTACACACTTGAACAATTCTATTTGCTATTTTTACAATTCAAGTATCATTCCCAATCAATCAATCAATTAATTCGAGAATCATTACAACAACGGTTTTCCTAAATAGGTTTTCAGGAAGTTCCAATACAAAATTATTACATGTATAACAAAAAGCAAAATTACATGAGTACTACATCAGAAGAAAGTGACCAAACAGACAATGTAATAATTAATGAGAATTATGAATTATGATGGTGAAAAATAAAAAGTGAAAAAGTTGGGACAATGAAAAAAAATGTTATCAAAAGAAGTTAACTAAGGAAAAAAATAGAAGAATAATTATTATTAATATTAATAAGAAAAATAAAGAAGAAGTGGTCTGACATAAATTAGTTGTACAGAGTGCTCCAAAAACGACTTTACAACTGAAAATTATTATAAATTTATTCCAAAAAGCTTCAGAGCTAGTTTTAGTTTTGTTTTAAAGGGGCCGTACATCAAGTTTTTCTCTTAACGTTTTATATGGCTTCCGTTGGTTATCCTGTACACATTCCATCAGTAGTAAATTTCTTCCCGAGCATTGCAGGTGTAACTTTCTCAGCAGTGGCGTAAATTCTTACTTCAAGTTCAGGTAGAAAAGCTGGCAAAGTTCGTGATAAACCCTCATAAGAAAAATCTCGTATCTAATCCATGACTTTGATTCTTCAAACCAAAACATACAACTAGCATGTACGAGTCCAGTAAAGGCAACCAACCATCTTTGACATAATTGCCGCAATCCGGCAGCTGCAATAACTGTAGTGCAATCCGGCTCTAGCAAACCACAGTTAGTAGCAGTTTTTTCTACTAACCTTGCTAGCAACTATACGAATCAAAACTTGGGTGTGCTTCCAAACGAATTGACCTTTTTGAAACACCCTGTATAATATTTGCTCTTACTTCCTAGTTTTATTAATAAACCTTTTTTATAGAATCTAATTGTAGAGACATTTAAAAAACTGTTATTGTTTCATTAGACTTTAATATTATTTCAGGCATTAGCAGCGATGATTTCTATTATGCGACAGCCTTCCTCAGTCAACAGCTGAGTGCTGGTGATGATGATGACGATGATCATTCATCGGTGGTGTCGCTGGCAAAGAGTGAGGGCGACGGAAAGATGAAAAAGTATCCGTGCGACAATTGCGGCAAGGTGTACACACTGCGACACAATCTCAATCGACACAAGAAGTACGAATGTGGTAAACAGCCTCAGCTGGTCTGCTCTTTCTGCCAGAAGAAATTCACCTACAAATCAACATTACAGTTGCACGTCGCTAGTCAACATTTGAGGGTGTTCTGAGCTCTATATTCATACCTCCCACATGCCTGCTTCATAACAAAATACAAACTAAGACATTTAAAGTACAAGTATTAATAAGTAGGGGTACTAACAGTATAATACTGAATTAGTACTGCTTGTAGTTTGTTTTCTGTAACAAGCTACAATGAATCTACACAATCTAGCAACACTGTACTTTGATCAGCAACTGGTTCTGATGTTGAGAAAAAAGATGAACTAGTATCATTTCATTGTGAATTATACAATAGTTAACAGATGGTTAACTTGATTTTTTTGTAGCAATCTACAAGCTCAAACTTCCATAAGATTTTGCAGTAATTTCAAATACAATTACTAATAATAATTATAATGAATAATAAGACGAAATTGTCACAACCACATTTATTAAAAATATAGAGACTATATTTTTAATAAATGTGGTTTTGACAATTTTGTCTTATTATTCATAATGGATATCTTCCACAATATCACCTTCACCACTACAAAGAAAAATAATAATTATCAGCTCGCACTTTGTTATTCTGTAACAGGATTAGTACAGAAACTATGGGAACTAAAAGCCTACTACCAGCTTGTTGTTTATTATCCTGTTACTAACTACAGGTGCAAACATCTAAGACATTGTAATAATTTCTAATTACTAATACTATCAGCTTGTAGTTTGTTATTCTTCAACTACTTTAAACAAGCTACTTGATATTCCTTAACAAACTACAACAGTTGAACAATAATTTAAACAGTTGTGTATTTTATTGTTCTGTATAAAAAAATCAAAAACATTTTCTGAAAATGTACAATTTAAAAACCTATCTGGCGAGGCTCAAAATAATAATAGGTTTCAATAGCATTTCATGATATATTCATTCAGCCTAACTTATAATTTAATTTGATTTCATTTGGGTTGTAATTTCAAGCAACGCCAACTTGAACAGACACTAAACATAAATCTCAAACTTCTCAACTCAAGTTTTGTTATAGGAGCAGTATTGGGCTGAAAGCCTGTCTCCTTAAAATAAGTTGAATGTAGCCTGTATGAATTGAATAGGCCAATAGTTGCAAACTAATAAATTTAATTTGGGTGCTGGGCCTCAAATAGAAGGCTTATTTACAAAGTTGAAAAATAGAGTTGGGAAGAAACGAATGAAATTGAAAATAATGAAATAATTATTATTTTCAGTTGAGAAAATTATATTTTCAGTTGATAATAGAGTGGAACAAAAACGAATAAAACGTTCATGACAGAATAGCTGCTTGTTTTAATTTTTAAGCAAATTGGCTGTAGGGAGTATGTTCTTCAGGCTGATTAGTTTTGGTACATTTCATGTTTTCACACTTTTCAAGTAGAATGTGTTCATAATCAGAGGCGTAACATTGTGGGAGGGGGCTCTGGGGCTTAAGCCTTCTCCTCAGGTCCTTCATTTTTTTGGAGGATGAAGCCCACATAGGTCTGAGACCTGTGCGTGGGTAATGAGTTGGATGATTGTGATTGATGAGCTGGGAAAATGTCTCCAGGAATCTGCTAGATTCCTTTGGAAACACTTCATTACAGAAATAGAGATAGCAGAAGAGTGGAGCTATCTTTATCAATAAGAAATAAATAAATTAGATCACATTCAGAAAACTTTAGGCTTTTTGAGCTCTAATCTAGATGGTGAATTTTTCATTTGATGTAAAATGAGCTAAAAAGTCACTTAAAACAATAACTACTGTGATTATTGAGTTATTCTATGATATACGCTAAAAGGCCAAAGGAAGGCGTTTCTAAGATTGAAAGGTATGGACTTGGTAATCGATTGTGAATATGCCCCCAGAGTTCATAAAATCAGAATTTGAATTGGATAAAAAGATCACAAACAAAAATAGCAAGTAAAAAGCCTCTGTGCAAATTAGTGTACTTTGATTCAATAAAACTCGACTTTATAAACTTGGGGAGCGTTCTTCACTATTGAATACATTCACATTTCATTTAAAAAATGAATTCACAAGTTTTGAAGGAGAAATTGTTTTTTTTTTTTTGTTCATTGGCAATCAACTCCCTCAATTAGGTAACCGCAATTCGCCTTCAGACTGATATTTTTCATCCACTACATTACCCACGTACCAGCCACAAAAACATTTTGAACATTCAGAATGATGTGGGCATCAAAACAATTTATGATAGTAAATCTTGTAGCACGTTTCAGCTAAATTACATTGATTCAATTGAATTAACACCATCTACATGAAGGCCTTGGAGATTTCTAAATGAATGATGGGAATAACTGTAATCTCCCGCCTTCTTTATTTCTGAAACAAAGCGTTCCAGACCTACATTCATGTTAATTTTATATCTATATATGAAGATGCTTATGCGGTCAGGCAGAATCATCTTGAACTCTTGAAACACTGTATAAAAAGACACATGATAGACATATTTTGTTTCCCCATAACTAATACCATTTAAAGTCAAGTAATGAACACCCCAACCCCTCGACAAGGAACTTTATTGGGCAACAATAAAGAGTTCTGCAAAATTCCAATTTCCTCTCCCCCCGCCAAAAAAAATTCACCTGGTAGGACAAAAAAGCCCCTCCCAAACCAAAACTCTGGGTGCGCCCCTTACATGTGAATGGTGAACCGGTTTAATCTAAATTATCTATTCAATAACGTAAATTCTTACTATGTGGAACCATAGACGAACCATCAAGAACATCCATCAACCTTTCTATCCCTGATCAATGGTTATGTTATGTTATGTTATGTTTGAAGGGACGGATTCAAAGATCCAGAAGATTCAAAGATCCTCACACGTCAACCGAAGCTTATTGTGTGTCCCTAGTACGTTAGTTAGGCAAACCAATACCTGTGCCCTTTACAAGATCCAGGAGTTTCTTCCCTATGCTAACGTCCCATTCATCACCTGGTTGCTTAAAGCCAAACAGAGCCATTCTCCTTGCCCCGAGTCTCTCGCAATCCAGTATGATATGCTTGGCAGTCTCTTCAGACTGATTGCAAAGCCTACACATCTGATTTTCATTTCTGAGTCCGATTGTGTGGAGATGTTTCCTGAAGTGGCCATGTCCAGTTATCAGAGCAATTAGCTGCTTAACCTGACCTCTACCCAGCCTCACCAGCCAGTTGGTGAAGTAGGAGCTTGTGTCTGCTAGCAGCCTTTTGCCAAGTGCTTGGCCTGAGTGACCTTGCCATCTGATCAATGGTGGAACACTATAGTGGAAAACATGCTCCACACATACATGCACATGCAAAACAAGTTTGAGTTACAATAAAAATTCAGATTGATTGCCAATCGATCGCTTATTTGACAAACTTGTCACCAAACTGCATAACAAGACAAATATAACAGCGCTCTGTTTCATTGTGTATTGAATTTTATAAATAGAAAAATCCAGCCCGAAAATGGCCGAGTTCACCGCCCTCATGAAAGGATATGAAGATTTGGCGTGAAGCTTTCTTTCTTTCTTTTCGGAGGATGAAGCCCATATAGGTCTGGTTAGCCCACTTGTGCGTGGGTAATGAATTGGATTATGGTGATTGATGAGTTGGACCTACAGTTTTAGGTGGGTTCCGAACTACCGGGAAGTGAATTTACAGCAGAGAACAGAGTCTTTTTTGCTGACCCATCCAATCGGTCACCATTGAAAAGAGCGCCCAGGAGTTTCGTAGCTCAAATTGAACAGATACCTGCTACAGCACTCGGCTATCACTTCCCAGCTAAACATAAACCCCCTCTACTCATTGATTCGCTTCGGACCAGTGGCGGTCCCAGGAGGGCGGTGGGGGTGGTAGGTATATATCCCCCCCTAAATATCAAGATGGTTGAACCCCCCCCCCCCCCCCCCCCGAAAAAATAATTTATTCATAATTATGTATGTATAGTTTTTGCGAGAAATAAACTTAATCTGTGTCATTGTTACTTGTTTGCTAGAAGAATAAACAAGAAGGATGTGTACATTTCTAACATCCATTACATCGTTGTGTAACAATCTGAGTATTTTTTGGTTATTCCTTCGTAACTTACATGTTAAAAATAGGGCCTAACCATAAAGAAAAAATTCGCAGTGAACACTTGATTTATTTTTGATTTCATTATACGTTTATTTAACTGAACTTTGTCATCATGCTCATTAGCTCATCAAATAATCACATTGACTTTTAATCAATTTTCTTTGTGTAGCTAAAGAAAATCATCTATGGTTGGGTCCTGTTTCACCCAGGTACAATAAACTTTAAATTAAAAACTATTTTATTAGCTAACATAAATACTATTAGCTTGAGCATATTTTAGAGCTCAAATACGTATAAGAATACGTTTTTAGGCTTTAAATTCCACATTTTTTCCGGGGGTGGGGGGGGGACCCAGACCCCCCGGTGTTCATCCCCCCCCCCCGAAATGAAATCCTGGGACCGCCACTGCTTCGGACTGTAAATGAATAGGTATGTTCGTATGTTGTGTGAAGGTGACTTGTGGGAAACACTCACTACTATATGATTGTGGGGTAGTAGTCTAACAAGCGCTATCTCGTTCCCTGTTTACACTTGTGGAGCACATTATCCATCTTTACATCCATAAAGACAATAAATTGCCTTTGAAATTAATATATTCTTTTTTCTAATCATACATTGAAATAATGTTTTTTTAAATATCTCAGTCATCGGCTAATGCATAGATGACCGCGGACGCCTCGCCTCTGATAACAGAGTATTCAAGGACCCAACAAATTTTCATAAAAGTAATACACCTGACAAGCATGTGCACCATTCAACTTCTTCAATTCCTATAAACATCATATATGTTTTTTAATTCACAAAACATGCACATGGACAGTTCTTGAAAAAGAGTTTTTTTTTCAATGCAATAAGGAAGGTCTCTGTCAAATTTCAGAAAGTTTGTTTTCATTCCGTGGTTAAACCATTAAATGCCTGGACTACTACAGCAGATGATAACTCAAAATACTATTCTGATAACTGAAATCTGATGCATATTCCATATAATGAAGACTCCTATTTCCTATATAGTAATACATAGATATATTAATGAAGGGCTGGGAAACCTATCCGTTTTCTTCATCTTCAAAAAAGACAAAGGAGTAGGCCAATTGAATTGGCCAAAAAAATCAATCTAAATAAATTTTGGAAGTATATGTGTTGAAAGTTATTGTCAAACATACACAAATACCCACAGACAGCCGCTAGCCTTTAGTCAAGTCAAAACTAAGAACTCGCTACACTTTTTAACTATGAGCTTGTAGTTCGTTATTCTGCAATAAAATACATAAAATACAAACATTCATGAAAATCTTCAATAACTTCAAGATCTAGCACTGTAATACCATAGGTAAACTGTAGTTACAATATGTGGATGAAATCTGTAATTAAGGAATTGTTTATCTATGCTAATCGGCTACTATCAGCTTGTAGTTTTTAACTAGCTACATGTGCAAACTCTCATACGATTGTACAGTAACTTCAAACAGGCCTACAATTACTAATACTATCAGTTTCAAGCGCAAACGTTATAAGATTTTTCAGTAGATTCAAGTTCAAGTATATTACTGGAAAAGTGGCAAATCTTATCCCGGTTCATTTCTTAACTTATAATAAGAAAAATAAATCATTTGGTAAAACGTTTGATGAATGGATCATAATCTGAAAATATTACTGAAAAAAATCTTCTTATAGTACTTTTTTGAAACTCTTATTTAGAACTTCAACGTTCATCTTTCTTTTTATTTCCATCTTATTTCTTTCCTTCCTTTTTTACTTCTATCTTAATTAGGATTAAACTTCTGTTCAACTTTTATATTTTCATCCTTGCTTTTCATTTTTTTAAATCTTAATTTTTTAAATTTTTATTTCATTAGACCAAATAATTGTCATTCTTACTGACTCATACTAAGGGAATCCTCTGCAGGTATTTTAATTTATCTCTGTCATACTTTTTCTTATTTTGTTATTGTGATTTTGTAAATAGTTAATTTGTATTATTTTGAGAATAATAAATTGATTGATTGAGAAGTAATAATACTCATAATATCACAATATCAGATTATTGTTTTCTTATTCTGTAACAAAACAAACATTTGAGGATTCTAGCTCGACGTCATGCTTCAAGGGGCCTATTCCTTAACATACTTCATAATACTTTGCTGGTTTATAAAAACCTTTTGAGTGCTTCCACGTGAAAAAATGTAATCATACTAATATATAAACTTCTAAACTATTATTGGGAGTCTTTGATTCTGAATCTTCTATTAGCTTGTTGCATATTATTATTGATTTGAAACGTGATTGCAAATCTTCACAAATTTAAAGATCATTTAATGAAACTAGGAAGCATCCAGAGCTAGTTGCTAGTGAATAAATTTATTTATTTAAAATTTTAATGTTTATGCTACTTTTGTTTTGTCTTTTGGAACATCTTGCCAATCAAAAATATCTATTATATAAGTATACTGAGCTACTACAATGAACAAAATGTATTTTCAATGCTCAATACAATCCATTAGTCAAAAAACTACCTCTTTAGAGTACATAAAGTTATTTATATATTTATGTAGGTGATCAGTATTTTGTTGGAGCTTTATTTGTCCTATTATGAAATTGTATGGAGATTATTTTTTTTAGTTTCTCAATTATGTCCTGACATTGGAATGAGGGCCGAATATTTAAATACATATTTGTAATTTGTGTATTCGCCTCTTGATTTCATAGAATATATGCATAAAAATGATATATGAGAAATATTTACATTAAAATGAGCTTATGAAATAAGAAATCTCTTCTATATGAATCCAAAGATGTTGGGTAAACATTTGTGTCCTAGAAGTTATGATATAAGATGAAATTATCATAACAGACTCAGGAAAATCTCCTATATAAGTATTAGTTAATTTGTATTTGATAAAAATAGAGAGGCTGCGCAGACCTACGCTAAAAATCCTCTAACAGTAGAAAATTTGATAATCGGTTTGAAGGCACTCTTGTTACAAAAAAATAAACATAGCCAATCTGCTTCTCATATTTGAGTGAAATGGATTCTGTTTTGTCATGCATCCTGTATTAAAATATTCTCTTTGCCATAATAATGTAGCTGGTAGGTCAAAATATACAAGCCATATCTAAATATTTATATATTATCTGTCATAATTGAATTGAATACATCTCAAAGTTACTTAGTGGATTTGGTTGAGGTAATGATTTCACTATTGATGACTATTTATTTGTAATGACATATATTAAGGCCGATCCTGTCAAAAAAAGAGATTACAAACAGAAGCTGCTGTACTGAAATATAATTTTTATAGTTAATTTTAAACATGTGTTATATTTATTGATATTTCATTCATTTATTGAATTGAATGCATCAATTCTCAAATGTTATATACTGTTCTACCTATACCTCTGAATTTGTAAGAAACCAATCAATTCAATTATCCCAACCTGTTTGCTGTACAATTGTACCACAATCTTGCATGTAAATTTACAAGTGGTTTGAAATTGTTTATCATATTTTTCAGCGTTAACAGGTTTTTGGTGTAGATTTGTGCTATCTCTCTATTATAGGTAATAACTGTATATAGTATTTTATTGTGAAAAGTACATGACTTTGAAAAACTGCTGTTCAATTGTTACAGAAACTACCTCTAGATAATTCTCATAATAATAGATTAGTTATTAATAGATAAGTTCGTATAAATGAAACTATATTTCAACTGGATACCTCGCATTTTATCTTATTGTATTCATTGAAACATGACTTTTAATTAATATTAAGTTATGGCAATAATATATTTGTGATTCTGAATGTAAGATAGAATGAATAGTCCAGTCAAATTAGCATGAATTTTTGGTGAGAAAGGAGAAAGCTCCACATGGCTTAAAATCTGGATCTATGACCAGAAAAATATGATGTTAACATGCTTGAAGTCTCCTAGCTGTGCTTCGGCCACCATCTTGAAAAAAAGTAAAATTTCCTCGCCTTAATATCGGTTTAAAAAAAAATTAAGTCTAAACTAAGCCTTGGGCAGAAAAAGTTTCTTCTGCCATTTTTCAAGTTGCCTTTATTAGTTCGGTCTAAAATTTGAAGAGAGCGATAATATGGTAAGAACAAATTTTACAGTTATTTCAAGATGGTGGCTGAAGCACAAATAGGATTCTTGGGAACTTTTACCCCAATTGTCACAAACATCCTACTTCAATGATGGATTGTTATGTTTACAACAATAACAAAATTATAACAGGATACCTATACCAAAGTACATGCTGTACAGTATTTCATAAAAAAATGGTGCCCTGTTCTTATCACAACCTAAAATTCATAATATGAAATGCCAAAATCGGGAATTGCAAATTACCAATTCAAAAAGCTATTCCACTCCAAACTATATAATATTATAAATTATTTACCATAATTGAATGTATATTGGCATCAATCAAATTATAAGAATACCATACAAGATAGATAAATAATATTTAAGCTCAGCTGATATAGATACCTTCATTCATGATATAGATCACTTACGAATGGCAGTATGTACATTGGTAATTTGTAATTTCCATAAACCTAATGGTATTAGTAATGAACCATCATTTTAATAGGACGTTTGTGCAATCGGGGGTTAGTATGTTTTTCAGGTCATATATATTCAAATTTTCAGTAATTTTGGATTTTTTCCTTACTTTTTGCTAATTTGAATGGACTAGAAAACACAATTTTATTTTAATTGTACTGTCATCTGTGTTGGAAATTGATGCTAAAGAAATTATTCTATAGTAATAATTTATCATAGTCATTGTAATTCATCACCATTGAGTAGTACAAAAATATGTGGAAATAGATAACATTATAATAGTATATTACATGAAAAGTCTAGGAAATAGGTAACTACCATAATTATGATAATTCCCCACAAGACAAAGACGAGTATGATTAACATCTTCCCGGGTGAGTTAAAGTACATTTCTTTTGTCATACAAGTCTAATAAGTCTCCTAATAGAAAAACAATGAGTTGGAACAACAAACCTTTATTTATTGTTTATTTGTTATTTATATCAATGAAAATTCTGGAAGCATTGAAGAGTATATAACATTAGAAAATTTTCAAAATGATTACTCAAAATAGATTGATTTAATCAATAAATATCAAATGAACTATGGAACATATATGAATTAAACATTAAATTACTTTTTTAATGTTTATTACATTTCCTGTTTTGTGGCTGAATTGATGGTCATTGAGCAAATCAATATGTATTCTAATTAAATTATCTAAATTATATGACCGTTTTGAAAATACTACTATATCACAGCAGCAATTTATCATTGTTAGAAACCGCTTGAGTATGTTAAAATTGATTGCAGTAAGTTATACTTTAATGAAATCAGCTGTTTCCTCTATTCAGCAATCAGCTCTTTTCTGGTTCAAATCCATAATAGTAGTTTATGCAATGATTTTATTTTGACCCTTATTAAGGCATGACTTAGATGTAAGTTATAACACAAGCAAATGCGAGTGTTATAAATATCTCACGAGTGCTTTAATGGCCAAATAAAATCGTTGCATACACTATTTTATCTATGACCACTAGTATACATTTAATTAAAACAATTTCATTTTACCTGTGACTGTCACAGATACCTTACCTCTCATCTCAAATACGAGAAGTTATAGTAGATTGTTAGGTTAAAGCAGCTGGTGTAGCAGTTTGATCAAATCAGCTGATAGTTTCACAATATTGAATTACGATATTGATTCCATCAAAAATGCTTCTGATTGGTCCAGAACCCGTTTTATAATGTAGAAACTGTACTATAATGAGCTCATTATGCAACAGGTTTCAAAAAACATTTTGAAAAGACAGCTGTTTTGGCATCAATTGTGAAACTGTAATGTATACATTATGACATGGTTGTAGATAAATGTTGTAAACTGTACCAGTATGATGAAGTATAGTATATTATGCTACAAGGCCGGAAAGTAGCTGTTCACGGTACGAGCATGATAGTTCCTGTGCGAAGCTTGCTGAGTTCGGTTGAACTCTATTTTATTTCATGTGAGTACCGTTAACACCTTCCCGGGTGAGTCGCATATAATACTTTTCCTACAACTGCTCATAAAGTAGTTCTTTACATACTGAAAACTAATTGTAAAATAACTCTTTACTGCTTCACAAGCGGTAAAGTACTTTATGCTTGCCAGCTGTTTTCTTTACGCTTCTGTTTTGATTTTGATGTCTTCTCATTGGTGGATCATGGAATCCATGAAATTCACATAACCTCAACAATGGCGAACACTAACCAAATCCGCGCATGTTCTGTGATGTTACAAACTACAAGATTTTATTGTGTTGGAATCCAGAACTGCAGTTTTAGGAAAAATATTGTATGCACTCCGCATGTGAAGCTTCTTTTTCGCTCTCGCGCTTCACGCTCTTAATACATAAATATTTCACCACACTACCACAACTTTCATCATGAACAGAACTTTCATCTTTCCAATGTTTATTGTAAAAGTGCAATGTGATGGTCATCGATCCAATTGATTCAAACTAAGGAATAGCATTGTTGGGAGGAAAATGTATTGTCATGCCATCTAGCGGTGGTTCTTTGAACTACTTGAAAAATGCAAGAAAAAACCATTACGTGATAATTATTGATGTGATAATTATTATTCTCATCATAATTGATGAGAAGTATTAATATATCAATGGTAAATTTAACGGATTGCAGCTGACTTTACGGGACTCCAGCTGATTTTCGTGAAGCCCAGTTTGTAAACAACAACTGGTCTGCAAAAAGACCAGAAACCAGCTTCGTACTGTGTAGTGTGGTGAAATAGTTATTTATGTATTAAGAGCGTGAAGCGCGACTTTATTGCTCGAGCCAAAACATTTACTGCGCGACGCATAGCAGAGCGCAGTAATTTTGCGAGAGCAATAAAGAAGCTTCACGTGCGAATTGCATACAATATTTTTCCTAAAACTGCAGTTCTGGATTCCAACACAATAAAAGCTTGTAGTTTGTAACATCACAGACCATGCGCGGATTTGGTTAGCGTTCGCCTTTTTTGAGGTTATGTGAATTTCACGGATTCAGTGATCCACCAATGAGAAGACATCAAAATCAAAACAGAAGTGTAAAGAAAACAGCTGGCGAGCGTAAAGTACTTTACCGCTTGCAGAGCAGTAAAGAGGTATTTTACAATTAGTTTTCAGTACGTAAAGAACTACTTTAAAGAAGAATTTTTCTGTTTATTATTATTATGATTTTATTTGACCTTTCCAATATTTCTCACTATGGAGAAAAAATAATACTTCTTTGAAACAAAGAGATTCCAATCAATTACTTCATGTATTATTTTTAGTTACTTCATACAATATTATAGATAAGTTTCTTCAGTTTTCTAATTTACATTTTTCTAAACATTCTATCTTAGAAAGTCAATAATCAAAATTGTTCACCAATTGTATTGAAGCCATACTGTATTAATTTATACTGTACTATACAAATATTACACTGTTATTGATTTCATTTTATAATTTTTAAAGGACAAGTAATGATTGATCTTTAGCTTACTGTTTCTACTACTATAAAGAAGGCAAGAATGAATGAGAATGCTTCTATCATGAATTGCACCTATAGTAAAAATTCTTACAAGCACGAAATCTGAATAATAAACTATCAAGTTATAAATAAATAAATAAATAAATATAATTTTATTGTCATTAAGCTCTTTGAACAATAGACAACGTCAAATACAAATAAAATAGATTTACAATATTAATTGTATACACAAATACAAAACAAGCCCTAGAATATATATTCAAACAATACATGTGACTCATCATATGGGTTATTATGCATAATGCTCACAGCACAACCTAAGCCTCCTGAACAATTACATAAAAAATACAAAAATGATGTAAACATCTCTAAGCAACAATTATTTCACTTTCAAAGAACTCATTAACAGTATAATAAGGATTAATTACAAGCCAATTTAATAACCTGGTCTTAAATTTCTTTCCCGTTTCCATAATTAAATCTGTTGGTAATTTATTGATGTCATGAACAAACTATAATACTTTTTCAATTTTTAGAATCACCGTTCTTTATGATTATTTTCATAGTTGTTGACCCACATTAATTTAACTTGATGAACATAGCATCTGAGAGTAGTAACGTAGTATGATTATAATAGTTTCATTGACTACTAGAACTAGATCAATCCATTGCTGTCTCCCTTATGTTTTTTTTTTCATTAATAAAAATGTTCTATTTTGAACTATGCATAGGGAAACTGGCAACTAGTTTTGATAAATAGACTGAATCCACATAACACGCTTATTTTGACATATAGTAGCCTACTCTTAAAATCAAATTAAAAGCTACAATATTTAGTAAAATAAATTGAATAATGAAAAATATAATAAATAATAAGTTTTTAATTATAATAAAGAGCAACGTAGAGGTTAACAATAATTATTATTAACCTCTACGTTGCTCTTTGATCAAGATAAGTCCCTCAAGGATTAGTAGGTTTGCTAGAATATCTTACTTTATTATCTACCTAGAATTAGGATGAAATCTGTAAGTGCTCATGAGAATTTTGCTAATAGTTGAATATTAGATATAGAATTATTATAATTATACAGTATTTTTAACTATTTTAACATTGATCAAGTTTTTAGAGTGAAAATTCAAAGGAACTATTGCTTCCAAATATTTACTAAGTGATAAAGATTGATCTTGATAAATCGTGTTAGTGTATCCAACTTATATTGTGATGACATTAGTGATTTTCGTTTTATTCTAGTGTTTTGTTCAACTTTAATACGTTTTCCCATTAATTTTATGTTTCCAGTATTAGTTTTGTGCATGCCCAAAATGAAACTGAATTGATAAAGATTCTGCTGATGTTTTTGATTCACAGCTTGAGTATTATTTTAGAATAAGGTATTAAAATATAAAGATCAAGTACTGTATCTGCTAGTGATTTTTTTAAATTAAAAAAAAAATATCATCCTAAAATTAAAACTAATATACAGTTCAATTAGATATTATATTGGAAATAGTTAGAAGGTCATGTTTTTCTTGCAATTTGTTTCCTTAACAGTCTGAAAAATCGTCCAATTCGAGGGTATTATCTTATTGCTTTAGAGCGCTTTTTGGAAGCAATCTAGGTTTTTAGCAGGAGAATAGATTGCTCTCAGAGAGCGCTGTATGAGTTCTTCTGTTTAACATGCATAACATTTACTAAAGAAGTATCAGGTTCAATCCAATCACCCCCAGAGCTCAATTTTATTCCAGAAAACATATTGAAATTAATTCAGCATTTCTTAAATTTTAATTTTATAACTCAAGTTTTTCCGAGTTGTAAAAAACAAATTTCATAAATTGAAATATTGAATATAGTTCTTGATTATTGATTATCATATTTTTGAATTTCTTTATTTCTATAAATAGTTTCTGTAATAATCAGTAATATTTTTTCATACTCTCATACTATGTTTTTTCACCATGCATAACTAGAAGTTCTATGTACAAAAGTTTCCTTGTTGAAACTACAGGTATATTACATTGAAAGCAGTTATACGTCTGTAGAAAAATTTCTTTGTTGATATTAAACAATCTGATTTAAAACAGACCTCATACTTGTTATGGACCTTATAGTTTTTCAACCCGTTTTTATGTCTCGGAAAAATTATTTTCAATAACACAAAAATAGAATGACGGCTTCTCTTAGATGTTTTTCAATTCATGTAATAAGTACCGGAATGAAGATAATAAGGTAGAAGAGTGTGAGTTAGATACAGTTGCCAATAAATTTCTAATCTCACAATATTTATGTCTTTATATCATTATTAAAAAGATGAATTGATTTCTATGCCATTTCTGAATTCGATACTATTTATTTATTTTGTTAGATGAACTTGTTACGGGGGATCTTTTGCCGATCAAAAGTGAAATCTTGAACGAGATGACCATGTTGTAGTGAAAAACAGGATATTTCGCAATATCAAACGAATACTCATGCATCATTTATCCTACATAATATCCTGTAGAACCATGATTTTGGCGCGTGTCCACCTACTCGTTGGTACACTAAGTCGTGACCACCCACAAGTGATGGATACTTCTACTAATGAATTCGCCATATTTTATATAACTATTTAGAGAGGGGGATCGCGGGGAATAGCTTTTCTTAGCGCTTTTGCAAGCTGCGACAGTCAGTAGTTTTCCAACCTGAGACCGAAGCTACTCGAGGGGACTGCTGCGCAACTACCAAGGAGGCCTTTCCTAGATCCTAGTGGACCGACATGTAAGTTACAAGTTATTCAGTAACTTCAACTCTCAGATAATCTCGACTTTGCTTCTTTGATTCCTTTTTCCACAATGGTTAGACTAATCCAAATGGACAGCCCCTTAGGCAGTAAGGCTACGCACTATGTTGAATGTACATACGAATTTCTTGCCGTCTCGAATCGTTGAAAAGTCAAATCGTTTCGGTAAGCATATACAAATGGTGACAATGGCGTAAACCTACGCTTTCCTAGCCACCGACAACAGAATGAAAACTGAAACTAGTCCAACTACAAGAAAATCACTTTTCATGTAGTCTGACTCTAATTTTCAGTTTTTGGCTAGGATATCGTGGAAGCAGCTGAAACAGAGGCTTGCTATATGATGTCTCTATATGAGTTTCAAATTTAAAATCGGATAATTTCTAATTCCTGTTACAATTTCTCCATTACAGATAATAATTATAATTCACTTGCTGGTGACATACCAGCTGGAGTAATATTTCCGAAGCCACGAAGAAGGCAGTCCCGGGTTTACGGCGGAGATATGGAGGCCAACAAGTGTACGCGCTGCGGGAAAATGTATGCAAGAAAGGTGTCGCTGGTCCGCCACTTGAGACACGAATGTGGGAAAGAACCACAGCTGCAGTGTCCGCATTGTCCGCGCAGATTCACCTACAATTCCCCTCTCCAGCTGCATGTAATCAACAACCACTCTTCGCTCTTCAGTGGGACAGCCACGTGAAGGGAACCGTCTGAACTCATTAAATAATTCGGAAACAAATTTTGTCTTGCGAGAAAGGAGTACAATGTGAATTTAAACATAATACACCAATCCAAATTACTGAACTCACTTTAAAATTAATAAATACTATCCTCGCGATTTGAGAGTATAGTGGAGAGTTGTGGATCGATCGGGACCGGGACCCCTGCACATTACGGTACTGAGTTGTCCGGATTTTCAAATATACTCTCAATTATTGTATATAGTATACAGTAGAACTTCAATTGACGGAGTTAATGTCAATCGAGGGTAGCTTGAGTAATAAAAGCTCGGATAACACTGTTTCTGCCGCAGTAGAATTGGGAAATGAATAAAAACATGACAAAAAGTGTGAGAAAGCCTTTAGTCCCAACGGAAGTCGCACTGCGCTCTGTTTAAGACAATATCAAAAATTATTTTATCCTAATATTTTATGGCATATTTCATTGCAGCTCGGAAAACCGAGCTCACTTATGCTCACAATTCTTAAGAATTCTGGATACAACTGGCCCGTAGAGATGTATCGAGGATAAACGATTCGTGAGTCTTTTGTGATGTGTTCTTGAAAAGCTCAAAATGTTCGGAAACTACAGTATATACCCCACAAGATATTTTTAATTAGGTTGCAGCATATTACGGGGAAGTTACTTGTTTTTAATTACCAATTTGTCAAAGCTTTATTTATAAAATTCAGTTCGCCGGACTGCGCTCCCTGCCAGGACCCGTGGCCCAGTCGGCCTAATGGTGAATCAGCTACTGGTGTTTATACTCTATGTATTCATTCTCAAAGTCTGTCTAGATGAGACTCTTGCTTAACAAAATATAAGTTTCATCCATATTAAGCATATAATAATGAATAGGCCTTTGTTATAAATAAGCATGTACAATAACTATGTTTCAATCTAGATTCTAGACTTTTGCTATGCGTGGTCTCATAAATAAAACTTCCTGGCAATAAGTGCCTCCATCTATATGAGCCTATAGGTTGCAGCTCTTACGGGAGTATTTTTGTGTTGTTATGGATATAAATGTATAGTGATAATTTCGTATTTTATGAAATTTTATCTGTTTCTATCAATAATAAAAATCAATTTAAGAGTTTTCACTAGAACTGTGTGACCTACTATTCAGTCATTATTGTAGGCATATTATCTGGGTTCTACAATCTGGGTTATGTAATCTTTAGCTGGAGCTTTTAATAGCTCTGAATATAATGTGTCCACAAAAATTGAAAAATATAAAATTAATCAGAATTGCGTGTTTCTTGTTCCACATTTGTTACGTAATTTTCCATATCCCACGTTATTCCACATTCGCTTGAATGAAAAAAAATTGGAATCATCTACCAACATATTCTGATGGTGCTCAAAAGCACATGGACTCTACTGTACCATGTTTTCTTAACGCCAGTGTCACGCCTCAGGAATACTCCGATAGTCTATTGCGTGGTTCATCAGGGACACACAGGTCAAAAATACCTCTGGGAAACTTACGTGAGTATTGGAGATTATGATTTTGTTTTACTATGCAATCGAACTTAGAAGAAGTTTTTGCATTACAGACCATTGTCACTATATTTCATAACTGAAACGACGAATAAATGCTACAGACTAGCTCTGAATCTCAAGATTCAGGACTCACAAAAATGTCTTCTATTGCAATCAATATTGGAACAATGAATCCTACCATGATAAAGAAAACTAAAGAGATTTCTTGCAACACCAAAATCTGTATTTATATATTTTTCTCATTGATAACCAAATTTATATATTATATATAGTTCTAAGCACTATTTATTCATACAGGGCCCTGAAAGAGATTTGCGAGAATTGGAAAGAACATTATCCCACCTAAAAATCTTGCTGTGCAGAACTGACCTTTTTGAGTCGCGGCAGACGCGTTCGAACTATGTAACAAAGTTCGCAACTTGTCTGCAACTACATAGGCTACTTGTCTGCAACCAAGCGCCGAAGAATAACCACAAAGTTTGAAACGCTTCCACCGCGACTCAAAAAGGTCAGTTCTGCACAGAAAGATTCTGCATATATCTACAAGTTATACTGCAAGTTAAACTGCAGTTCACGAAAATGGATACAGTATTCACAAGAATTATATGGAAAGAACAATATCTTTTATAAAAAATATTAGTATTAAGGAAGTATTTTAGTTTAATTAGTATTTAGTATTAGGGAAGTGATAGCCGCGAGCCGTAGCAGGTATCTGTTCAATCAGATAGAGATAAGGTGCGTTCTCGTAGGACCTGTTTGTAACGGTGACCGATTAGATTGGCCAGCATAAAAGACACTGTTCTCTGCTGTAAAATCAATTCCCGGTGGTTCGGAACCCACCTAAAATTGTAGGTCCAACTCATCAATCACCATCATTCAACTCATTACCCATGCACAGGTCCAAGACCTATGTGGGCTTCATCCATATACAGAAGTACAGAAGTATACAAAGGAATATAATAGAAATGTGGTAAAGATATCTGAAGTATAAGTACAGAAGTATACAAAGGAACATAATAGAAATGTAGTAAAAATATCTGACTACTTATCCCAGTGGTCCCAAGCTCGATTCCAGTCTATCACTCAGCAGGAAATAAATTCAGCATATGCCTTTTTTATGAAATTACCTTTTTTGCAAGGATGAGCCCTTTAGAAGATCCCTTTGTCGGGGACCCTAGCTATGGCCTCGCATTTCCTGTCGTTTTTATTTTTTTTCCACATGATCATCAACGCTCAAGTATCAGACTAAAGCAATGCTAACTCTATAAGCGAGTGAACTTCAAAAAAGGTCTAGCAATAATCAGTGAATTGTGTTCTAATTTTATATTTATCTATTAATCAGGATGGACGAGATGGACGCACAGCTCAGTTTCGTGGACAAATGCTTCCAGTTCTCTAGAGACGGCAACAACAAGGAAGGATTCATTGAAAAGTTTATCGCTGGCGTTGAATAGCCGCCCCTCGACTAGCGGGCAGCAGCCGCTTGAGGCGGAAGAAGATCATGGTGATGGAGACTCAGACACGGGACGACACAAATGTCCGCGATGCGATAAGTCGTACCACAAGAAGCAACATTTGATGCGACATCGCAAGTTCGAGTGCGACAAAGAACCACAGTTTCAGTGTCCTTATTGCCCCAAACGCTGCAAACACAAGTACCATCTCACGTCACATATACGGAATATACATTACAATTTGCTAGGACTTGACAAAAAAATGTTAGGTCAAGTGATCGAGTTCTTGTGAATGCCAAAATTGTAATTTTGATGACTTCATTGTCATTGAAGGGTGAATCCAGAATTGTTTGGGGGAATATCGAGTGAGAAAATATCGTGGGAGGGAATATCACCCATAAAAGGTCCTCAATCCCATAAAAGACACAAATAAAGCTTTTTTTAGTGATGGTTGAGAATTTCGGGGGGCTTATTCCCAAATCCCCTCCATTTGGATTCACCCCTTTTGTTGTCTACTTCCTGGAGATCCTGTCCAAACGGCGAGAGCCTAGAGCTGTGTAGATTCCAGCTGACCAACGTGAGAGCAATAATTGAGTGTCCCTTGCAGCTGGTCTGTTTAGAATACTAGTTGTCCAACTTGGATTGCATACATTTTTTTTGAAAGCTTAGAGCAAATCTAAGCGTATAGATTGTAGCTAGATCACCTATATTGATTGAATTTCTTTCGTGGATCGTGCGAGTCTTCCGGTTCTCCCCAGTGTAGATTTTAGCTTGACTAGGTTGCGAGAGCTACTCTGGTAGATCTGTGCAACTAGTGTTGCTCTTGGTCTCGTCGTTTGGGCAAATTTTTAGATATATATTTCAAAAACACATTATACTTTCCAAAGTTGTTGACTGTGATCGTAACTTACATTTTGGAGCCAAACACAAGTGAAAATACGTTGTAATCACGGGTGATAGAAGAGCAATTCTTCTTATAAATTGTAATGTATATATAATTGTAACTAGTAACCGAACAATTTTATATTCATTAATTTTCGGTAAAATAATAGTATTGGAGTTGAACTGATGAAAATTTAGGCTACATTGTAGGCCTACAAAGCTTTGTGCTTGTTTCAGTAAAAGTACTGTTGTTCAGTAAAAAAATACTGCTCTACGCTGCTCTTCTGGATTTGTGTCCTGCATTTATGTTAAGAAGTCCATCTAATATTAAAGCTGACACTGTATTTCTATTTAAATTGAGATATTTACTCACTTATACTGTAGGAATGCATTTCGCTTTTAAGGAGAAGCATTATCAGTCTACAACCAGGGGCCGTGTTTTGCTGATGTTAGGATGAGCGGCGGCTATTAAGTTATATTATTTGCGTTGAATTTGAATTGTGTCTGGTCATTGAGTAAGTTGGTCCTGTCCTTCTTTTGAGCATCCATTGACTGAATTGTATTGTTTCAGAGTATTTAGTTTGTGGCTTTTTTGTAAAGTGTGTAGAATTTCCAAGTCAATTTGGATGTTTTTGTGAGAATGTCTAGTCTTGATTCAGGAAGATGTGCGCTATTTTGTGTGATTTTTGTTGAAGTATCTGCAAATGTTGAGTCAATTTTGGAATGTAGGGCTTTGATGTGTTCTTTTTATTTAATGATCTGCCTGATTGTACTATGTAGTATTTGGGGCATGTGTTGCATTTGAGTTTATATAAGTTATCCATGGTTTGTACTGTTTGTTCGTTAGATGTTTTTTGTTTGAGCTGGTGTTTCAGGTGTTGTATTTAATAATTATATTAGTTTCGTCAGCTTGTGATAGTGAACTTTCAAGAGACTATATGTATCATAGAGTTGAAAGCAGCAAGTATAGTCTATGTGTTGAGGTGAATGATTTGATGAGTTGTGAATGAGTGTCTGATCCACAGACTCATCCTAACCTCAACAAAACATGGTTCCTGGTGGCAGACTAATGAAGTTTCTCCTTAGAAGCGAAATGCATTCCTCCAGTATAAGTGAGTAAAAATCATAATTTAAAAAGAAATACAGAGTCAGTTTTGATATTAAATTGGTCATCAAACATTTTGTCATGGAAAATGTCAAAGATCAATTAATCAGTTAGAAAAGCTGAAATATGATTTCTATAAATTATTTGCCAGCTTATTTCTGTTTATTACTATTTTCACTTTCACGTCTTCGGCTTGAACATAAACTTTAAAAACGCAAATTTTAAGTTGAATTAAACTGTGTGAATTATGTTACAAAATGATAATTTTGAATTCCGTAACATTTAAGTTTTATTTTTCGTACTATATTATTCATACAAATAATATAAATGTCGTTGATTCTTCAGTCTCAGTTATGACCGGTAAATGCTGCTATGCTAACAAAAAATGAACTATGAAAAATTCTTTCTTGGTCCTTTGCCAAATGAAAATATTCTGGGAAATTTAAGTCATTGAAGAATAGATTATAATGCAAATTATCTACAATGAGGGTATCGCGATTTGGTTTAATTAGTTCACGTTTACAACAGTTTTGGTAGGTCTACCTATAAGTAGCTTAGCCATGTTTTTTAAATGGGTGGGAGGGTTATTGGAGATTTTTGGGCACGTCTTGGGGGTGCAAGGGGGTCTTGATCGTATTTTAAGAGATTTCAGGCTCATTCCTAGAAAAAGCTTGAATCCATTCATTTTAATTTTTTTTGTAGGGAAAGCAAGTATAATATTGTTGATCTGACTTGTCTTATATTCCTTAACTGGAGTCTCCAAGACGTAATCTACAAAAAAAAAATTGCCAAATGATGTGGCTCCTTGACATTGAGGCCAGGGTAAACTCCCCTCGTTTCCCCAATCCCCTCCGTAACGTCAACGAACTACTGTAGGCAGTTTGGTATTTCCAGCAATAACATTATTCTTCCTCTAGTAACCGATACTATCGGCTTTTTATGCCTCATTAATCGTTTTTGGGGCCTCTTTTACAGGCTCAAGGGGGTCTTGTAACCCGGAAACCCCCTCTTTCCACTCCTGGCTACGCCACTGCTACCTATTCACCGAATTTAAAGCAGTCAGTTTCAAATGCTTATCGCTCTGCAACAACTTAGTACAATAATATAATTTGACTAAACTTAATTCTCTATTTTTATCTAAGGGGTTCATTTTTCACGTTATATTCTATGTTATGAAAATGTTCATGAAATTTTTTTGTTATAATTTAGTTGCAATAAGTGCATTCTGATTCCACTTGTAATTACTGTAGTTCCTAGTAAATTTAATTCTCTAGACTCATGACTAGCCTATATTATCTGTACTAGAAAAAAATGTTGCATCCTTGTAAGTTGAATAGGGAATATTTTTTTATAAGTAGACTTCATTCTTTGTGTACACTTTGTTACTTTGGATCTTAATTTGATCAGCTCTTTATTTTGCTAATGATGTCTTCATGAGTCTGAGACTTATTCGGGAGTAATGAGGTAAATATGATGATGACAAGAATGTCAATCTAAATGGAAATTGAACCTGTGACCGTCCTTGCCGACTGCACCAGTGCAGCTCACTAAAGCTTGAAACATTTACATTTTATCTATGTAAAAATCATAGCAACCAAATTAATTTGTATTTGGCTCAATTCCAAAAACGGTGATATATATATATATATATATATATGTGAATGTAGGTTAATGATTTTTGTACTTTTGGGCCCATATTTATGAACGTGACTTACGTTGATCTAAGCACGAGTTTACAAAGCCGAGTTGGAAAGGCTCTATTACATTGAACATGGTCACAAGCTAACCTAAAATTTTGTTGTGTTATCAGGCACTAATAAACATAAAATAACATGCATGAAAAGATAAAGATACTGCACTGCATGTAAATTTACAGTTTCTGTTACATAATAATTACCATGCCAACATTTTTCAAATCATTATTTTCTGTTTCCTGAATTTGAAAAATGAGTATTCAATGCAGTGTATTGAACGCTATCTGCCAGCAGACCTAAGGACTCCATCCATTCTATTTCGTAGAAAGAGAATTCTATCCTAGTGCCAAAAAATGTATAGGTTAGAACTATAAAATAAGTAGAAATAATTTCAAAAAGTCAAATATACAGTGAATTACATTGCAATGGTGCAAAAATTGAATATGATGATTTTATTTTATTATTATGAGCTGATGCTATACTAAAAAATGAAATCAAAATATGATGCAACACAACAATCTAAGAATGACTTCAAGACAGCTCTGTACCTAGCTTGGCTAAGAACGGATTTGAGACTCCAATTATAAGCACGTCTTGGTTTTTAAGTTAAGAAGATGTTTAAGAAAGGTTCATGAATACGAACTTTATTCTAAGCTTTACTTATACTAGGTGAGTTTACCAGCTGAAAAGTTAGGTTATAAGCCGACCCAGTTGTCCCTGCAACATTTATGTAGTGTAAATTCTCATATTAGTATAAATTAGAGTTATTTACTGTAAATTATTAATGTTGAATTATTTATCAGGAGTCAGATCTTTGTTGTGGGAGCTGGGTTGGCTTTTAGTGTTACAGCTGCTCACTGGCTTGAACCTGTTAGTGTAAGAAGACTTATTGCTGCTAAGTCTGACTTAACCGATCTGACTTAAGTCGATCTTTGATAAGTCACGTTCATAAATACGGGCCTTAATGCTCATTCTCCAACCCATTACTAGTTGTTCCTAATCATTTATGTATTTCAAGATTAATCAAAACATTTAATTTTCAATTTTTCTATTGTATTGATTCTCAATCTACTTAAACTTGTTGAAATAAATTTGAATTTATTAATTTTTATTCTAATATTACCAGTATTAGAATTGCAGATTTCTTAGATGCTAAGTCATTCTAGTTTTAATTGGAATAGTTCAGTCAATTCAATAATTATTCTGGGACTGTATGAGATACTATCTATTCTACTTGAATTAGAAACGCAGATTACTGAGTTTGCAATAAATTGTTAAATAATGTGGAAATTATATACCTAAGCAAAGTATGAAAGTAAGCTTCACCATAGTTGGGGGAATTGTCCTCAAATGGATATTTCCCTCATATGTGGTTTCACTATTCAAGTTATCTGAAACATCAGAACTGCCTTTACAAATAGCCTACAGTAACAGCATGGTCTTGCATTACAATTTTCAAAACATAAAATTTTGTAGAAGAATATATCATTGAATGAAAAATAGCAGTTTTCAATAGCTGTCATATGGAAGTAGATACTGTAAATCTTGTTCTACTTCAATTACTCATTTAGTTATAAAATAATTTATTATCAAGTGTATACATATTTTTAATTTTTAATCAAATTTCATTCCAAATACCGATAACACTTGTGATATTTGTGACAATTTATATGTCATGTAGTTCTAGTCTTTTTTTACATTGTTATAATTTTGGTTCTTTCTTGAATTTTTTACCAAAATTGTCGTTTAAAATGTATGTTTTACCTATTCCATATTACTTATGATACTTATGCTTCCATAATTAGCTGTTGTTTAAAAATATTGCATAATTCTATAATTTTTATAGCGAATTATTTATTTTCATATCTATTATCAGTGAATATCTAAGATCAGTATCTGGATACTTGTTTAAAAATGGTTGTTATTCAATTTTTTATATTTTCTTTCAAAATTTGTCTGTAAAAAAGAAAAATTTCCATTTTTATTTTGTGATTTATTTGAAAATTGAATTAAAACTCAAAATTGCTCCATTGTTGTTTTCTATCTTTTTTTCATAAGTGTTGTTCATATAGGATGACCATATTGAGATATCCAATTATTAGCTATTGTGTAATATATTATAGATGAATTTAATTTATAATTTGATTCACCGCATTCCACAGAAAAACTGAAACTTAAGAAAAATAATTATTAATTATTTCAGAGCTTATACCATGACAATACTTTTATGAAAATAACGTGAATGAAGGTCAATACAGCTGGCCTTGGAAGTAAATTATGAGAACTTATAAGTTAAGTACTCACCCAACGAACTTCATACCGCCTAAAAATGCATTCAAATTTACATGAACGTAGGTAAATTTAGGTCAGACACATAACATGAAATGAATGTTTGGTAAGTTATGGATTTTAACTGCCTTGTTGAGATGAGTAGAATGAGCTATCACACATTGAACAGATGTAAGTTACCATTAAAAAGTAGAATTTTTACCCCTTGTAACTTTTTTAAAATTTCATTTTTCTTGGTTTTGGGTTAAATGTTGTTTTTGTGTTGACAACTATGATTTAGAGTAAAATATTATCATATGGGGTCAGTAATACTGTACAGCCAAAACATGAACACAAACCTTTCTCAAGATATGGAGAAAATAGGAGTGAAAAAGTACTCAATTGGAGTGCCTGCCAAAAATATTTTTAAATTGAACATCTGGAATTTGAACCGCCTAAGCAAGTTGAATAGAATAAACTACCACATGATACAACAGATAGTTAAAATTCTTGAATTTCAGACCCCCTGGTGCCCCCGCGAAAGTACCTTCATTTTTTACATAGTTTTGAAATTGAACAGCACCAGTAAGCTAAGTGGAATGAACTATTTATTACATGATATAAAGTAGTGGATAGCTAAAAATTCTCATATTTATCACTCTCCTCTTGTAATATATTTCTCGCAAATGATGTTTGGGGGGGTTCCCGATTGGTTTTGAAATGGAACTGCATTGAAAAGCTGAGTAGAATGAGCTAGCACACAATATGTGCAATATAGATAGTACAAATTCTCAAATTTAGTAGCCCCTGGCACCCCTGCATAATTTTTTTGGGAGTAGTAGATTTTTCACATGGTTTAGATTTGATCCGCCTTGGCAAGCTGGGTATACACACATTAAGAAGCAGTGGATAGAGTTCTAGTTCTCATATTCATAGTCCACCCCCCCCCCCTCCGACGCTCCAGCTAATACGTTTTGGAGATAAATCTGGTTATGCTTACGCTATTAATTGTCTGATTTATTAATTTAGTTTTTCCTCTCCTCCATCATTTAATTGTTACGTCATTTGGCACACTGCGCTTCCAAGTAAGGTGTAAGCTTCTCATTGGAGGAAAACATTTTGCTATATACACTGCGATTGGCGGATTTGCCGCATGACACCTGAGGCTTCTTCAAGCTCCATTCCCGGAGCTTGAAGATTTGAGAGACGAATTTTGGCTAGCTGAGGGAGAAGTCCTGTTGTAAAACCTCTCTTTTAAAGTAACTTTTTTTAAAACTTCTAATGTAAATT
Source organism: Conomelus anceps (assembly GCA_948455865.1). Lineage (NCBI taxonomy): Eukaryota > Metazoa > Arthropoda > Insecta > Hemiptera > Delphacidae > Conomelus > Conomelus anceps. Next base: position 38,823,625 of record OX418220.1, on the reverse strand, counting down.
CTAGTTAAGTCAGTGCTGTTAATGTTTTAATGTCCCTGCCGCATTGAGCACAAGTATTTAGATTGCCAATAATATTTTTAAGTCATCAATTGAAATTAAATTCGCGACCGCCACGTGCAGCCGCTATCCAAGATGTCTGAATGATGAAGCTAAGGTCCAAGGAGCCATAGAAAAATTTATCATCGACTGCGCGAATATAATTGGGCCCAAAGTGCGAAAGGTATGTGCTAAAAATGTATTATATGAGTTTATTTCACCAAATCATTGACATATAAATTGCCATCAAATTGTAAATTGCGATAAATTCTAAATTGCAATAAATTCTAAATTGCGATCAAAGGAATCAAAATCTTGCTTATCTGAGTACCATTAGGCAAAGTCCTGAATGCTCATACAATTTTCAATATTTGATACAATATTTGAATACAAGAACAATTCAGAAAATTTCTTCAAATATCGAGAACATTGTCTCTTTATTCAAAAATTTTCTTGAATCTGCTTCAAATCTTAATTTTGAGATTGTATCAAAAGTCACTATTACTTTAACTGGTAGTTACAATTTAACTTCCTGTTCTACTCCGGCTGTAGATTATGCTAGTAATTTATTTCAGATATTCAACGGCCGGTGTTGCCGGAAAGAATCACTCATTTTGTTGGTATCACCACATGACCTTGATGAAGGACATGTGAGGATTGGTTCTTCAACCTATTTGGAGAACAATATTCGACATGATTCTCCCATAGTTTGTCCACCTCATTAGCGTGAATTGCGAGAGAGGTGCAACTAGCAAGTATTGCACGTTCCACACTCATTCCTCGCTCATGAGAGGGACTAGGCCGAGAACCTCCTGTTATTTAATTTTATCCTTCTTTGTTGGATTGAATTGTGTGGACGGTTTGAACGGCTATTCCGTGTTTATCCCACAATTCTATTCTGCAAGGATTGATGTTTTCTTTGTGTGAGTTTGAGTTGGAGTGGCGCGTCCACGCAATTTTTATGAAATTGCCACCAACTGCAGCTACCTGCCACCAGAATTCAAGTGCACAAAGGGCTCACCCCCTGCTCTCACCCACAATATATTATATAGATCGATCAGAAATATCTGTATTGAAAAGTTACAAAAATATGTTACATAAAAAATATTATTCGAAAATTGAGTTTCAATCATGTTTCAATGACTCGGTTTTGTGTTATCATTAGTTTTAGATTGTGATAGATATCCAACACAAATATGACTGAGTGTTGTGGCACCAAATTTATTTTATGATAACCTGCCAACTGCTTTTAGTAATTATGTATATTAGTTTTCTATCTTCTACAGCCTTGTGAAATCTATCTGCTTGAATACTGTATATTACCTATAGTGTTGTAATAGTGTAGTGTTCTGTTACTAATTTTATTTATTTTTCAGGGTCTGGGTCTCACAAGCCGTACTTTTTGAAATCAAGAAAGGGCGGAAATCTGCTGGTGGATAAGGGCTTTGTGTACCACAGAGTGGGTCCTAAGGGACCCAAGTCCTACTGGAAGTGCGTCAACAGAGCATTCTGCCCAAGTAAAGCCATATCAACATCTATGGAGCCGGTTCAAGTGTTCCAAGCAACCGAACACAATCATGTCCCAAATGCTGACAAAGTAGTTCGCAAACGACGTCTTTCTCAGGCTTGGAGTTTTCTGTCGTCTTCAGCTGGTGCTTATACCACACAACAAAATGATATTACTATCACACCAACTAATAGTGATCAATATAGATACTACTTTAACAGTAGTTTGTGAATTTGATCTCATTTGAATTCTCAACATTATTGAAGTAATTTGTGAATTTGTTAATACCTGTACTTGGCCTTAGGCAGTGTAACAATTATATTCAACAGTTTGATAAAAAAATTTCATTACAAATTTTTAATTTGTTGCATATCATTGTTATAAAAAAGGGAAAAATTGATATATGTATACAGTATATAAAAATTATGTTATATGAAATATTGATTTTGGAAACTGGATCCCTTTATCAAAAGCTTTACATTGTACAACATTGTTATATAAAAGGTCTTTTAAATACTCTTGACCATAATCACAGAGTAGATTTTTCTAATCCCTGTCCTATGATCGCAATAAAAAAAATGCCACACTTTTGCTATTATATTGCATAACCATTGGAATTTGAATGGGAATAACCATTCTAAATTCAATCTCCAAGTAAAATATTCTTGTACTTTAGAATACATTGAAAAATGTAAAGCTGCAATGAAATAACAACTTTGAAGTAAAAAGATTACTGTGTTATTCTTATCCAAGTATAAACATGCCTGTCATTTGGAGACAACATAGTTGGCTTGGAAGATGATAATATTACTCAACTGTATTTTTATGTTGGATGAGAATAGCTTTCATATTGAACTTGTTGAATCGGTTACACTTTTCCATACCATATTATCACTTATTTATCATATGGCAACTAGTCACAATCAAAATTGGTTTACTAGTATCTTGTGAAGCCAGGAGAGCCATTAGCTTGTCTAACCGCCATATTTGCCCATTCTTTTAGCGTTAAATTACACAGGGTAAACTCAGTGGGTGAACTAGCTTTAATTTAATTTTTTTTCATCTTCAGACTATCATACCTATTGATATTTGTACTTCATAAGTTTCAATAATTAATTGATTTAACACAGTATTCTTATATACATTAACTTAGATGTTAGTTTATTCTATCCTAAATCACCGATTCTATTTTTATTCATTAAGTTATCAGTTATTATTTTCCTAAATATAAATGAATGAAATTGTATTATACTACCTTGATCAACAAAATAGTGAAGTTGATAAGTAATGAATTACCAACTATATGTAATTTCATTTGTAAATTAACTGCTACGAATTCTTAGCATAATTAATTATGGTAGATGATGAAAGATTATCGATTTTGAATATTGATTAAAATAGTAGGCTAGTTTAGTAGTGTAGAGTAGTAATTGAATCCCTCGTGTTTTTTGTATTTTCAACTTTGTGATAGTTGGTCCATTTTGGTGTGATTAAATGAAAATGTCTATATAATTCTCAATTTTAAAATATTTAACTTGTTCAAAGTATGAACTTCTATGTAATAAACACTAAATTCCTATTTTTTATTTTTAATAGTCATTTTGCATCATGATATGATTTTGACATGACATGATTTTATGTATGCTCCTTAACATTTATTATCAATTTGTTCAATGTTTTAAGCTGTTTTAACTTATTTAGTTTTAATATTTTGTATGATATGATCACATTTATTTACTATTATCTCGTTTATACTTCTAGGTTTAATCAAGCATTACAGTTCCAAGAAGAATGTTAGTATTTTCTTGATGATGTAGACATATTTTCTCATTAATTGAAACAGAAAATAAATTCATTTTTCATGCAACGTTTCAGCTTACTAATTATCAATTTGCATTTTTGTTGTGTCAAGAATACTGTCCTGTTTGTGGACAACTTATGTAAATATGCTATTGTGTGACAGATTTTTGACATTTGTGTGGATTGCATTTACTCTGTCACTTTTTTGCCATTTTGTCACATCTTAAATTGTTCAGCTTAAAAAAGGAATAATAAGTTGGTTCAAAAATCTATCAATTTGATATGAGTGATGTAGAGCCTTGAAGCAAAATCACAATTCTGACAAAAGCAATAGTTGAACACCAGACAATTACTGTTTTGTTGGATCTATTGTTTCATCAGTTACTCAAAAAGAAAGTCCATGTGGAGAGAGTCAGTGAAATTAAATAATAGTACAATAAGAAAACTAACAAAAAAATAGAAAGATGTATTGGGTATAATAGAAAAATTTATAAATTAAGTAGATTTATGATTAAAAAAATTAAAAAAATCCAATGACACCGATGTTTGGAATGTGGTTGCTGCTTTTGATGGAGATGGATATATAATGAATTAGAATAATAAATACAATAACACTAGTTGGCCCATCGCACATTGCTGAGATCTCAAAGGAAATTCTCCTTGATGTTATTATTCGCTACCTCCCACTGAGGCTGCATTTTACATTTCAACCTTCTAGGACTATTAGGGAAGAAGTTAGTCCTATGGCTCTTCCAGCTGATCAGAGAGGTATCCTTTGTTGTTTTCTTCCTCTCAATGAAGGGTTATTCCAAATTTAAACCTCCTATGACTGTTAGGGCCTCTACACACTGGCGTCTTAGACATCATGTCTGAGACATCTGTTGTGTCTGAGGCATTTTTATCGAAGACCAACCCATGTTATTAAATGGGGTACTTACACACTGCCTGAGACATCAGTGTGACGCGACATTCCTGCTTCAGACATGTGTTGCATGAGACCGGTTGGTCAGTGTTTGGTAAGTCATGACTTACATAACCGCCCTGGCACATGCGCACTAGTGCGCATCGCCCAAGCAATGAGGCTGTGAGCCGTCAACAACTGAGCTCAACAATTAGCCGTCTGCAACGCATGTAAGACATAAGACATGCATAAAACATCCATGTCTTATTCAATTCCGTATGACACAACAGATGCCTTAAGACACATGTCTTAAGACACCAGTGTGTAGAGCCACTTATTCAATTCCATACAACACGACAGATGTCTTAAGACACATGTCTTAAGACATCAGTGTGTAGAGCCACTTATTCAATTCCATACAGCATGACAGATGTCTTAAGACACCAGTGTGTAACCCGGCTTAGTGTAGAAGTTGGTTTTAGCTCTAGTTTTGCGCTTCATGTTTACTTATATGACGTTCATATAAACAGAAATAAGATATTCTTCTTATTCTTAATTCAAATTAAGTTCATCCAAAACAGGACATTACAGGCTTGTTTCAAACATTACCAGATTTGGGTAACAGATGTCATCTTCCCAGTATAATTAAATTGCATCATATGATTTCAAAAATTGGGTAGATGTGAAGTGCTCCATATGATACAATGATCGGCCTGGTAAACGACACCAGTTACCTGACTGCCGGTTATGTGTGAAACTGTCCTATTCGAACAAAATTAACACCTGGTGGGTGTAGACTGGTAGGCTGGTTGGGATAACTGATCAATTATGGTATCACTTGCGCAGTTACTGTCCAAGGTAAAAAATTATTAAATTAAGAATATTTATTAAACAATAGCTCTCAGGAGTATAAAAAATAGATAAAAACCTATTCGCAGACCTACCAAACGTATATTCAAAATCTCATTAAAATCGTTCAAGCCGTTTTGGTGGAGTATGGTAACAAACACTGTGACACAAGAATTTTATAGAATACTTTCAACCATTGTACTGGAATTTCTCCACAAATGCATGTTTCATTTCATTATATAATTTTTTTTTTTTTTTTTTTTTTAGGATGAAGCCCACATAGGTCTGAGACCTGTGCATGGGTAATGAGTTGGATGATGGTGATTTATGAGTTGGACCTACAGTTTTAGGTGGGTTCTGAACCACCGGGAAGTGATTTTCAGCAGAGAACAGTGTCTTTTTTGCTGGCGAAATCATTAAGCGATTCATTTACTTGTGATTTCCATATGAGTGTGAGACAATTCTTAGGGAAAATGGTTAAATACATAATTAATTTGGTAGTTGTGCTTGCTTAATCAGTAAGGACATTATCTCTGATAGTGCTGGCTGGCTGCTTCTTCTGCGGCCTCAAGTCTGAATCTCGTTCAGCCTTGGATGTTTTCACCTTGTCATCATTCACTTCATTACACACACACACACACACACACACGCACACTATTAGACTCATGTGGGTTTACATTGCTGGGTTTAATTTTTTGCTGGAGATTAGAATTTTAAAACTCCAGATAAGGAGTAGCCTTTATTATGACTATCGAGTTCAATTGAACTAGCATTGGAAGAATGATGATTTTGATATGGCTGAAGCATCCAATACTCAAGGATAATCACCATCGTAAAATCAAACACATGCTGTGGAATGACATATATGACAGATTGGAGCTACTTGAATAGTATTATTTCACAAAATGTGCTTTTTTTGCGAAGTTGATTATCATCAAGTATAACTCAAATCTTCCATACACCATTGCAGAGCATGTTTGATTTTGACATAATGGTCATCTGAGGATTGAACTGAGATCATACTCCACTGAATCGCATTTAATCTGTAATCATGCTGCATCATACACTATTCTAGAGCATGTGTTCAATTTTGTGATGGTGATCATCATTGAGTACTGAATGTTCCACTGTACAAGCATCTTAAGTCGGATTTGCCCATTAAAGAGGTCACCCATAAAAGCACATTCCTATTTTCCTAGAATTTATCCATATTGGCATGTGCTATAAGAGTAACTGAACTTGACTTCATTGCTAAGTTTGAACCTGACACTTCTCGTTTTTCTTCCATTAGCGGCGGCACAACCTACAGCAACGGAGGTTGGGGAGCGACGTCCAGAAGGTTCCACATACTTTCTGACATCACGCAAAGGAGGTCACCTGTTGGTTCATGAGGGCTACGTGTACCACAAAATGAACCTGACCGCCAACAAGATCTACTGGAAGTGCAGTCGATCAGCCAAGTACTTTTGCACAGCGACCGCCACGTCGGCCACACGTGATCCTTTACGTGTCCTCCAGAGCACTGTCCACTGTCACGGACCAAATGAGCGTGAGGCTGCTGCTCTTAGCTCGTGGAACTCCATGTTATATCCATCAAGGCGGTGACTGCTGCCCCAGGCTTATATGCAACACGGTTATGATCGTCCCAGTTAATACTCATGCTCATAAAGCAATATTTAAAAGGGTATCGATGGTATATTAGGCCGGGTTCACATGTGCTACAATCGCGCAATTGTAGCCAGAGCAGTTATTCTGATGGGCAACAGCCTCGCCAAAGCAATTATGAATCGCAGAGCTGTCGTCGACTTTTCTCCTAATACAAATACAAAAAACATAAAAATTTCAGATATTAAAATTTGTTAGATCCCTTGCTACTGTAATCAGCCTCCTTAATCCAAACTAACTTTAATTTTTCTATCACTAAAATTAACATTTTTATGCTATAAAATAGATCGACCTTCATGGATCACTTGTTATAACGGCAACTAACTTATGCAGTTCAAACAAATATTCTATAAAAATTCTATTATTCATGCTAGAAAAAATCTCACGTTCCTACATATTTACGACAGTGAGCTGAGTACGATAGGATTTAAAAAAATGCAAAAATCCAAAATTTCATGTTCTTTGTTGCTAGCTGAGCTAAAAACGTTAATGACTTTGGCTACAAGCGCGCGATTCTAGTAGAATCGGCTACAGGCCGGCTACAACGCAGCGAAGTGTAGCTCGTGGGAACTGCACAATCTGATCCTTTTCTCTACTAGAATCGCGCAACTCTCGATAATTTCTCTGGCTACATTCACGCGATTGCAGCTCTTGTGAACCCGGCCTTAGAGGGTTTGAGCAAAAGTTTGAGCGAGTGATTAGCTGCTTGCTGTGCGTGGTGGCAGGTTTCAAAGTCGCCGGCTAGTTATGACACCAGCCCAATGTAATCGAGGCTTTTTAAGTCTCCCTTGAGTTATGGAAGCCTTATGGTGCTCATAAAATGATAGAGGCCTACGTCTTTTCAAGCCTTCATATTATGCAGTATATGATCCTGTAAATGTCAAACATTTGTCCAGTGTGTGGATCTAGCCAGTGAAACACTTGAAGAAATACACATTTTCTACCTCGGCTGAATTCAGAGCAACTCAAATCTCAAAGAAATCCACTATAAAAATTGACATGTGTTTTTGAGTTGTTATTGTTTTTAATAACTCAAATTGATAATGCGTTTTTTCAAGTATCTTATTTTATTTTCAAAGTATTGTATTCAAGTTTTGGATGATTTTTTATTTTAGTTTTTGAAACTTGCATTCATGTTTTGTATTATGAGGTTAATAATAGGATAATCCTAGTGCCTCACTGTTTATAAATTCTATTAACAAATACGGTAGATAAGTCGAGTACTGATGCTTCTCTTCAGCAGCTAAAATAATTTTCTGAGTGTTTTTTAACTGTTTATGCATTTTCGTTGCATAAACTTATCATTACCAAAGTGATTGAAAACAAAATCCACTCGGAGCAAGCGTCAGTCATAGTAGATTGTTTTGTAAGTATTTCGTCATGTAATAAAACATCACAAATCTTAGTTTAAATGGAAGTGATTAAATAAAAATTCTCTCTATAATAAAATTTATAACTATTCAATAATGTGCTTGAAACCTGTATCAAAGCACAAATATTGTAGCAATACTATTGTAAGTTGCAATACCGTACAGCGTACACAAATACCACTACTCATTGTGTGCAATAAAATGAATAAATCGAAATGACCTAGTATTAAAATGTAAAGATGTAAAACTTAGGAATTATGTAATGTAGAAAACATTGAAAATGTCTCTTCTAATATGATTTGCTCTCATGATTAATGTTAAACTAAATGTATTTTCAAAAAGTAGTCAAAAATAAAATTTGACTTCTCTAATAATCATAGGCTTGTAGTTTTGCTTAAGATTTTGGAACTAGCATTGCTCTGATGCTAGTTATAGCATTATAAAATTAATGTAGCATTGTAAATGGAATATTCTATAAAAAAAACTATATTATAAATATATCATATTAAAAACATGGTTCAGACTTGGAAAGATTCAATTTAAAGTTTTGTTTCTAATAAAACATGTCAATTTAAAATGAATGTTTATGGATTATCTTACCATAGTGTTATATTGCATCAATATGATGATTGAGAAATAATTTATACCATCGTTTTCATTCATTTTACTATTTATTGGGCCTTCTATACCAATAGATTATGAAATTAGACATACAAGACCAGGTTCCGTGCCAATAGAGAGCAATAAAGTAATAAGTGTATTATATGAAGCATAATAAACACCAATCAATCTCGTATGTTGTTATGACCCAAAGAGTTATTGTAATTGAAAAAGTATCCTATTTCAGTAAATTAAAAGATCCCAAATTCAATACGGTATTGCTTGTATAAAGGCTAATCAACTACATGCGTTTAAAATATAGGATTATCATTAGAATATAGGCCTATATTCTAAACTCCTTGACTCAACTATACCTTGTGTAGGCTATAATTTTATATTTGAGTGAAGCATGGAGGCCATCAACCATAAGACAATGCTTATAGAGGAAATGTGATTAATTTTTTCATTTTAAGTTTATTTTCCTCCTGAATTCAGGAATATTGCTATTTTTATGCTATATTGAGTTGATTGTGTTCTCGAATATTGTTGGTTTTATGCTTATATGTTATTTCTCATACAGTATTTATTTCGAGACTTGTAATTTTGTTCACTGTATTTGTTTGTCATTTCCCGACTTTCCAGCTGGCGATCGTGTGATAAAGCCGTCTATGTGTGTAAAATAAGTATCTTGTATTTTAAAAGAATGAGATTATAAGCTTTTTTCTATTCTAGAGGAAATGGAAGTAAAAATCAAAATATTCTACCTGATTTAAAACTCTCCAGTTCACAGTTTTGTGATGAGTGTATGACAGTTTATTGTGTAACCATTGTGATTTGTATGTTTTACTGTGAACAACGAATGAAATAAGTTTTTTAATAAATAGTTGAATCATCACCCAAAAATTGAAAGAATTTAGTGCAATAGACAATTTTATTAAATGTAGCAAAATCAATTTAATTTTTCCAGGGGATGAATAATTGTTTTACAAACTCATCAAAAGATGGAAAAGAAACAATTGATTGATTGCTGCTGAAATGAACACATACACATCATCTAAATCTAATCCTACATATTTTCTTTCATTTCTTAAAAGAAACACATTGCTCTGGATTTCTCTTTCTAATTACCCCCACCCCTTTTTCCGAAGATTATGCCTTAAAGACTCAGATTATGGAGTATAAGACAAGTCAAGTCAGATCAACAATTGTGTACAATATTACCATTCTTATTAAACGTTACCACAATAACAATTTAAATTAGTTGATGTGAGGCTCAATTTTGATATGAAAGGAACTCTCTTGTACACTATAAAAAGCTTTATCAACTAAATATTTTCTTAATATTTTTCAAATACTTTAATATTTCCAGGACTCTTTAGAACTGTGGTAGCTTGTCATAGAATTTCTTACCAATATAACTAGGGTTTTGTTCAAATAAACTAGACTACTATTGTGACTCACCAATTGATAATCTCCTTGGCTTTGTGTATTATAATGATGTGTGTTGAGATTTTGGTTTACATCACTCTTTTTTATATATAACTAACATTTTATCCAGTCTTGCCCGGTAATGCAGTTTGGAGTTTTTATTTTCTGGTGGATAACTGATGTTAATGGTCACAAAATTGAATTGTGTTGAATTTCATAGTAAATTCATTCTTCTTTGATGGCGCTACTTCTCAAATCAAGCCCTGGCCTCCTCAATTCTGTGCCTCCATCCATTGCAATCTCTTGCATTTACTCTCTCAGCATACATATCTACTTTATCTTTGATGATATAGGTGAGTGTCTTAAATGCTGTTGATAGGACAGATATGCCTCTGTAGTTCATGTGCTTAAGTCTGTCACCTTTTCTATAGATGAGGCAGCTGATTGTTGTGTGCCAATCTTCAGGGAGACTTTCAGTTTCCACATAGAATTTATGTGACAGGTCAATCTTGTTGCACCTCCATACTTGAGTAATTCCCCTGATATTCCATCTATCCATTGGGCTTTGTTACTCTTCATTCTCTTCAAGGCCTTCAAAAATTATCATCAGTCATCATCATCAACATCATCAGTCGATGTGTCATCATCAACATTATTGACAACATCATCACATGTGGGTTGTTCTATGATTATTTCATTGTTGTGGGCTTCTAGTCTCTGGTCTGACACTTTACTGTGATCTAGGTTGATACTAAGTAACTGACTGAAAAAGGACTTCCATCACTCCATAATGCAATTCTTATTTTCGATTATTTTTCTACTCACATCTTTACGGAGAGTTGTTTTTGACTTGTATCCTTTCTTTATCAGATTCACTCCTCTATATGCTTCATGCTGGTCTTTCTTCTCAAAATCGTTTTGAATTTTGGCAACCCAATGTAATATTCTCGTTTTTTCCCCTTTATCACACTTTTAGCCTTCCTTCTTAGAGTCTCATAGTCATAGTATGCTTTTTTTGCTCTAGTTGGCCTTTCTATATGATGATTCTAGGCCTCATTATTGTTTTGTATGGCCTTCTTACATTCAACATTGAACCAGCTCTTCTGTCTTACCTGCAGACTTTATACATAGCCTCCTTTGCTGCTTGGGTCATAGCCTTGCCATCAGATCTTGCCATCCCTCTTCAGTTGTTCTATTTTCCTCTTGTACATATACTGGCATGTGAAGAAGATTTTCTTGTGCCTCTTTGTATTCTTTCGTTTTGCCATCCTCCCTCAATTTATCTATGTTCAGTTTTGGTGGCCTCTGCTGCCTTGTTTTGTCTCTACTTCAGATTTGGCATTTAAAATCAGCTCTAACAAGATAATGATTTGAGTCAAGTCCACAACTCTGCAACTCTTAATGTTTGATGCTGGAAGCTACTCTTCTTTCAACCAAGACATGATCGATCTGATTATGGTGCTGACCATCTGGCGATGTCCATGTTCACTTCATCACTTGTGTATGCTATTTCTTGGGAACTGTGTTGAGGCCACTATCATGTTTCTTGACATTGCAAAATCCAAAATACGCATTACATTGTCATTGCTATCTTTATGCAGACTATGTGCTCCAGCCACTTTTTGGAATGCCATCACCTTACCAATTTTTGTATTCATATATCCAATAACGTTTTTATATCATTTGAGGGGATGCTATTGTATGTCTGTTCAAGCTTACAGTAAAATTCATACATATTAAACTCATTAGATCCTTCAATTTTATTCTTTTTCAATACAAGTAAGTTTTGATTCAAGTAACTCAATTTCTTGTTTTCTATTGATTCATTTTTAATAATATTAATTAGCAAAAATTATGTCCAAAAATCCCTGTTCAAGCCCTAACAACATTGGATTTATTTAAATAATGAATATTTATTATTGTTTAAAAAAAGCTACATATTCATTATGCTGATTAGAATTGAAATAATAGTTTCTCTTACAGAACAGAATTCAGATCAAACTATGAGAAAGAAATTATACAAATTAAATAATTTCTACGAAATTGATTTAGAAAATAGAAAACTTATTCTGTAGAGTTGACTTCTGTGAGCAAAAATGTTTTGCCTGTACCGAGATTTGAACCCAAGTTTTCAAGCTTGATGAAGAGCTACTCTACGTACAGTAGAAACAATTAGTCTGGGCGCGTGGCTCTGGTTTCACTACTAGTCGTCCTGTGAAAGTTGACTAGTTGACCTTGAAGACATCTGCAGCGTCGCACGGGCCACATGTTTTTAGTAATGAGCGATAAACACTCCCCTCTCCACCCCGTGCCATGGCTGACTACCAAACGGCCGCGCGCCCAGACTAATTGTTTCTACTGTACTGCACTATCAGGGTCAATGGAAAAATAAGCTACTGAAAGCTCTCTTAGAACTACAAAAGACAAAAAATAATTATTACTACCATAGGGGCAATACAAATTCTGTAGAATTTTAAAGTTTTAAACAATAATTTTGAAAAGTCTGAAAGGAAAATCAAAAAATCGGGTTTGAGGTGTACTGAATCAAGTTTAGAGGAAGCTATGAGCCAAATTAGTGTTCCAAATTGTTGCCTTTTTTTTAAATCCCTAGGACAAACTCACACACACACACACACACACACACACACACACACATAGAGTGGCGGATCCACAGGGGGAAAAGGGGTAATTTTCCTTCCCTACCCCCAAGCAGGAGAAAAAAGAAAAAGAAGAATGAAAAAGTCTGAAGAAGAAGAAGAAAAGTGGAAGCAAGTAAAATTAATGAAACGAGTGAAGAAGTGTAAAAGAGATGACAATTAGTAAAAAGAAAAGGAAAATAATTATTAAAATAAAAAAGGGCAAAGAAGAGGAAAATTAAGGAGAAAAATAATACTGTTAGACAATGAAAGAGATTTTCCAAAGTTGCTGACAAGTGAGAAAAATAAGACAGCAATGCTGAACCAAGAATCAATTTTCTATTGGAATCAGAGGACCAGGGGGATAGAGAGTTTAAGTAGGCCTGCTTCAAATGTTTTACTGGAGCTGTAAATGTGATTTTGATCGCATTTGTCATGTTTCATCACGTTTGGCAGCATAATGTCTGAAAGACATAATGATTGATAGAAGCTGGTAGAATGAAAAAGAAGAAATAGTGAGCTGTAGAATGTGGTGGAATGGCATAGAAGCTTCGATGAGTACCTATATAAATACCGCTTGTGGCCATGACCAGTCAGTCCTGTTTTAGTTACACCAGCTTGGGATGGATGTAATTAGATCTTGAGACGGGATGGACCCAGTTTGGGATCTTGAGATACTTGGTGAAATTTTATATCATTCTGGTTTGTCTCAGCATTCCACATGCTTACATTACTAATACATGAATTAATAGATTTGTTAAGATTCTTGACAATTAGTTGGTATTATTTGCTGAAAAAATTACAAATATAATGAAACTTAAAAAACACTTTCAAGTGGAAATTGTGACTCACGTTATGGCATGATGGCCGTTTCACTCTTTTGTCAAGAGCATTGTCAGACGACCCACATGCGGTCGTGTCAACAAAGTGAAACGGCCGTCACGCCATAACGTGAGTCTCAATTTTCATTTGATAGTGTTTTTTAACGTTTCATTATATATCAGTGGAAACAAGATGGATCTTCAACATCAAAAAATTACAAATGTCTACACTATTTTCAATATATTTTTTATTCTTGTCTATTATTCTAGGGACACTGGTATGAGCATCTTCATGAGCTACACGCCTATTTTTGTTTGTTCTGTCCCACACTACTGTGTTAAAATTGACACTATTATTCAAAATTTCAGCTGCTATCTTGCATTTGGAATTTTTCACTTCTTTTTAAAGTTTTTCTTGAGAGCTTTGTAATTATTCTCACTTAACACATTTCCAGATAATATAATTCATCACTTGCATCTCTAAGCCTATTTCTTTGTGCAAGAATATCACCTGTTATCCATCATTCAATTTTGTCTTATTCGTTTTTCACAGGGACGTTTTAGCTTGGCAGCGCACACTAATATGGAATTTTAAAATGGTTATGAAACTATTATACTTGTGATTTGAACTATTGCTGTTGTGAATCCTGCTCCAACTTTCTTGTAACACATTCTGCTTCAAACAATTGGCATTCCCCTGTTCATATTGTTGAATTTCTTCCATTACTTTTCTCTTTCCAGTTGGTTTATGTACACAATTACTTTTCACACTTAAATCTAAGATTTTATAGTCATGCTCAGAAAGTTCCGAGACACCTAAACTCGTCATCGATATTTGTGAGTATGTTATCAATAGTTTGTGATTCTTGCATATTCATCATTTTATTCTGTATTGCAAAGACTGTGTTAAAATCTCCCTCTACAGTAACATTTGCAAAACGAGTAGTAGTAATTTCTAGAAGTCTATCAAATGATTCAAAAATTTGTTCTGTTCCCCATTCTGTATGTATATATATATATATATATATATATATATATATATATATATATATATATATATATATATATATATATATATATATATATATATATATATATATATAATATAAAAACCTTATACAGCAACTTCGAAATTATTGTCAATTTCAGCTCTGAACCCAGTAGCTTCTAAATCCATTTACACAGCAAATTTTCTATACATATTCTAAAATATATGTTTGCTTAATCTTAGCATTTTTAGTGAATATACACCTACTCCCTAATTTAATGAGATACCCTGCATTATTAGTTTGGAATATTAAATTGTAAAATTTCATCTTCTTTCAAGCCGTGCTCTGTAAAAATAGCTGTATCAGGAGCCTCTTTTGTCAAGAATTCTTCTATTGAATATTCTCATGGAACACAGTGAATACTTTCCTATTATTCCTAACCATTTAACTATTTTGCGTACTCCTTACTATTTTGTTGAACTAAATCTACTTGTTCTCTATAATCTTGAGATTTTTCGCATGATAAGCATTGTCTACTACAATTATTTCAGCTTTATGTTGTAAATTTAACGACTAGCATTCAGTTTTATATTGTGAATATATAATAAATGTACTCATATTTGGCCAAACGTTTTCGAGGTATTGAATACCATCTTCAAGGCATCCTAGATCGGCGATGTTGGTTTGTTGGTTAGAAGAATTGTGGATTTTGTATATGGTCAAAAAGTTTGTGTGATTTGAAATTTAATTGTTCATTGAGAATGTTATGTTTATTGTGTGTGGTGTGTTGTAAATTTCAAATTGTTCCAAGGTTTTGAGTTCGTGTCCTTTATGTAGAATGTGTAGGTAGGTAGTGATGTCAGTAAAAGTGTGTCCAGTTTGATTTATATGGTCTGCAAAAGTCGATTCGGTTTTTGTATGTAAGGCTTGTGAATGTTCTTTGTAACGTTGTTTGAATGCGCGGCCTGTTTGTCCTATGTAAAATTTGTTACAATCAGAGTAGTTCAGTTTGTAGATCCCTGGGAGATCGTATTTGTGTTCAGTGTGGTTTTGGGTGCAAGTGCATTTTGAATTTTTTTTCTGAATGCGATGGTGTAGCCGACTTTTTTGAAGATTTTGGCTAGTCTGTGTGATTGTGGATTAATGTATGTCATTGTGATGTATATTTAGTCGATGGTGTTGGTGTTTTGTTTTTGGTTGTTATTTTATGATTGAGTTTGTCAATTAGGTCGTGTTTGTAGCCGTTTTCTTGTGCTAGGTATTTTATTGTGTTTGGTTCAGTGTTGTGATTTTCGGTGGATAGTGGTGTGTTGCTCAGTCTGTGTAGCATATTGTCCTGAATGCTGAGTATTTGTGTTGTGTTGCGTTGGGTGATTGGAGGTGCGGTGAATTAGGGTATCTGTCATTGTCGGTTTTCTGTAAATATTGAAGCTGTGTTGTTGGTTTCTGTTCTTTGTAATTGAGAGATCTAGGAAATTGATTGATTTATTGCGTGCATATTCTGCTGTGTATTGAATGTTTTTGTGTATTTTGTTTATGTAAGTTCAGAGCTGTTCACATTGTCTTTTGTTGAGGAAACAAAAGACAATGTGAGCAGCTCCGATCTTACATAAATAAAATACACATATTATCAGTGGCGCACCCAGGGGGGGGGGGCTTAGGGGGCTTAAGCCCCCCCCAAGATCCCGAGCTCCTTGAAAAATTGTAGATAATTTTCAAGAAAATTTACTATAGAGAGTATGTGCTGCAGGCTGATTACTGTTGGTACATGTCATGTATTCACACTTTTTAAGTAGAATAATTCTCATGGCTTGACATGGGGGGCTTTGGGGCTTAAGCCTTTCTCTCAGGTCCTGATGAAATCCTTATCAAAAAGTTGATAATTTTCAACCGAATTGACTGTGTCACATTGACACTTGGCTGTACATTTCAAACTTGTTTAAATAGGATAGTGTTTATAACAATTAACAATATCGTTATATTAAAAGGAATGCTATGAGTGACTACCATAGGTGGAAATAGAGTTTGAAGCCTTGCACAATTAAATCCGAACAGGCGGCTGGGTAAAGGTAATAAAAATAATTCGTTTCACTCATATCAATATGGCAATTATTTAACCAATAAGCACAGGACCTCTAGCCTCTAGAACCTCCTAAACCTGTAATACATTTAACGTTATGGTAATAGTGTAATTTATTTCGGAATGTGAAGCCCAGATAGTTCTGAGACCTGTGCGTGAGCCCACAGTTTTTGGTGAGTTCCGAGTCATCGGCAAGTGATTTTATAGCTGAGAACCTCTTTTTTGATAGCCAATCCATTCGGTCACCCTTACCCTAGGAATTTGCAGCTTATCTTATCTGACTGAACAGGTACCTGTTACGGCTCGCGGCTAGCAATTTCCTAAAAAAGGTTCACAGGATTTTCCGAAAAAAATTCAATAAGATTGCAAAAGCTTATTCATTTGAAAACGCTTTAATAAATAAATAAATAAATATAGCAGAAGAGTAAAGCTATCTTTTTCAATAAGAGATCAATAAATTAGAACTCATTCAGAAAACTTTAGGATTCTAAAGCCCTCATTTAGGTGGTGAATTGAACGCAGCATTTGTTGTGAAATGAACTGTAAAATCACATAAAACATTAACTACTGCGACTATTGAGTTACTATAATTTATTATGAAATACGCAAAAACGGCCAAAAGAAGGCCTTTTTGAGATTGAAGGGTATGAACTTGGTTATTGATTGTGAATAAAGCACCCAGAGTTTACAAAACCATAATTTAAATTGGATAAAAAGACAGAAGAATAGGAAGTGGAAAGCATCTGTGCAAAATCAGTATGCTTTGATTCAATAAAACTCGACTTAATAAACTTTACGACCGTTCTTGACTATTGAGTACATTCATATTGCATTTTAAAAAATGATTTGGCAAGTTTTGAAGGAGAAATTGAACAAAATGTTTGGTTCATTGGAAATTGAATTGGCCACTAGGCCGACAATAAAAAAACGTGTTTTTATGATCATTTTGTGAATTTTTGTAAAATATCCCACCAATTTAAAGATTTGGTAATCTCGATTCGCGTTCAGACTGGCATTTTTCGTTCAATTTATTTCCAACGCAAAAGTCTCAGAATGGTGTAGGCATCATAAAAATTTGAAATAGTAGATCTTGTTTCAGATAATTTTACATTGATTCAATTTAATTCACACCATAAGAAGACATTAGCCATTTCTGAATGGATGCTGGAATAGCTGTAATCTTTCGCCCTCTTTATTTCAGTAACAAAGCGTTCCGGACCTACATTCATTCTATTTTTTTTACTCTCATGAGAAGTTGCTTATGCAGTCTGGCAGAATCATTTTGAACTCTTGAAACACTCTGTACAAAAAATACTCAATGAATCCCCGCCCCCTCAATAAACTTTATCAAGCAACACTCTTGTAAAAAGAGCTCTGAAAAATTTCCAATTTACCCCTCCCCCCCCCCCCCCACCAAAATGTTTCCTGGTAAAACTGGTAAGCCCCCCCCCCCCCCCCCCCAACCAAAAGTCTGGGTGCGCCCCTGCATATTATGAGTAAAATAGTTGAGTGGAATTAGAGTTTTCAGCCTGGAAGAATTGAATTCGATGGCTGAGATCAGATAATAAAGATAATTGGTTTCACTCTAATCGATCTGTCAATCATGTAATGTAATACAGAATCTCAAGCCTGTAGAACTTCCAGGATCTATAATAAATTTGACGTTACAGTAATAATGTAATGTTTGTTTTTTTTTGTTTTTTTTTGAAAATGATGCCCAGATAGGTCTGAGATCTGTGCGTGAGTATAAATGAGTTGGATGATGGTGATTGATGAGTTGGAGCTACGGTTTTAGGTGAGCTCCGAATCAATGGGAAGTGATTTTATAGCAGAGAAGAGAGCTCTCTTGGTGGCCGATCCAATCCGTCACCCTTACAAAGCTGGCCCAGGAATTTGCAACTTATCTTATTTGACTAAACTGTCTATTTGGAAACGCTTTATTATAGAAATAAATATAACAGAAGAGTGGAGCCATCTTTATCAGTGAGGAATCATAAAATTGGTACTCATTCAGAAAACTTTAGGCTTCTCATTTAGGTGGTGAATTGAATGCATTCAATGTGAAATTAGCTGAAAAATCACATACAATTTTAACTAACGTGATTATTGAGTTATTCTATGAAATATGCAAAAAGAACCAAAAGAAGGTATGAACTTGATTATTGATTGCGAATAACGCACTCAGAGTTCATAAAATCAGAATTTACATTAGATCAAAACACACAAGAATAGCAAGTATAGAAAATATCCATGCAAAATCAGTGTGCTTTTATTCAATAAAACTTGACAAGTTTTTAAGGCGAAATTGAAACATTTTTTGGTTCATTTGAAATTAATTCTGTTAATCCACTAGGTCTACAATAAAACAGCATGCTATCATGATCATTTTGTGAATTTTTGTAAAATATCCTACAAGTTCAAACATTAGATAATTTAGATTTCCTTTCAGACTGACATTTCTCATTCACTTCATTACCCACGCACAAGTCTTGGGAAGTTTGTGCGAACCATACAAATTTCTAGTAGTAGATCTTTTAGCACGTTTCAGTTAATTTTACATTGATTCAATCGCATTCACACCACCTACATGAAGACCTTAGAGATTTCTGAATGAATGATGAGAATAGCTTTAATCTTCCGCCATCTTTATTTCTGTAACAAAACGTTTCTGGACCTTTATTCCAGTGAATTTTCTTCATGAGAAGATGCTTATGCAGTTTGGCAGAATCATCTTGAACTCTTGAAACACTGTATAAAAAATAAACATGGAGAATACATTTTGTTTCCCAATAGCTAATAATAGCCTCTAAGAAGTCAAGTAATGAACTCAAGGAACTTTATCAGGCATAATTCTAGTGAAAATAAATCTGCAAAATCCCAATGCCCCCCCCCCCCCCCCCCTTCTACTAAATCTTTACCTGCTACCTGGTAGGACGGGTAAGCCCCCCAAACCATAAGTCTGGGTACGCCCCTGAAACTTCATATTTGTTTTATGGAGCTTTACTCCAATTTTCATTTATAATCCACTAAAACATCTCACATTGGCTTAGGGCTGTTGCCAATGACAAGAACATTATATTTTAAATAATAACCAGCATTAAGATTTTTTTTTAGAAGAAACCCTCCACCAACAGTACTGGAACATTTTCAGCTAATGATTATCATCAGGAATAGTAACGTTTTACTTCGTTTAATCTAGTTTGCTTAATCATTTTGTAATTTTTCTCTTATAATATTTATCAACTTTTAAAATTGATAACATCATGCCTATCATAATCCACGTACATACAGCCTAAACTATTAGACTTATGCATGGCTCCTCCTATATTTTGCTGGGGCTAACAGTGGCAAGTTTTTAGCACATAAATTTTAGCGCTTTAGCAAGTTTTCAGTGGCAAGTGATTGAACACTTCCCACCACATAAGCTTTTTATTTAGCTCCCGTCCACATACGAAAGTTTTTACTAAGTTTCTTGTTATTTTTCAGTGCGAGCCTACTACCTGATGTCCCGAATGGGCACCTACATGCTGGTGATCGATGACTATGTTTTTCACAAGCATTCGAGACTTCCGACCAAGACCTACTGGCGATGCAGTCGCCATGACCAGAACCAGTGCAGCAGTCGTGCGGTCACCAACAGCGAAGGTCCGCTCAAGGTGTTCAGAGTCACTCAGCACGTCAATCATCCTCCCAACGTCGAGGACAGCATCCGCGGCAACAACTACATGCTAATGCAGCGGTTGGGTGTCGATCAGCTGACTACGCGTGCACCTATGTTTAATTTATGATTGGCTCAACTGCAACAGGCTAATGTTCATGAATAAGGAAATTTGCTCCATTTATAATAATTCCCAGCTGATGAAGTTCTTCGCTAAAAACGAAATTTTTGCAAACGAAATGCAGTCTGAGATTTGTGCGTGGGTAATGAAGTGAATGATTACAGAAAACATGCCTGTTAGGAGTAGCAGTGAGTCCTGAAACTGCTTGATAGAATTGAACAGTATTGTTGAGAATATTGTAAAAGTAAGGCCACTGCGGTCCCAGTGCTTTAATAAAACGTGGAACTTTATATTCAATTTAAATGCTGGGGTGTTGCAGAAAAACAAATTGTGTAATAAACAAACAGGTGAGGGGTAAACTGTAGTTCGATTCAAACTAAGATTAGCTTGCCCTCAGTATAAACGCGGATTTTACATTCAGTTCTAAAAATAATCGTCATTCAATAGAGCAGGTTCTACTCGTCTCTAATGTTTAGACCTCATCGTTCTTGACTCTTGACTTACTATGATATTAATTAAATTCTAACGCTACCAATTTTACAAAGTTTTGCTTAAAAGCATCAATTTAAAAAATATATTTTTAATTTATTCTCATACTTCTTTGAACAGCAATAGTTTTTTGAGACTCGGTGAGCAACGATTATAGTTGACTATAAGTGCACAGGAAACTGCTGTAATGACGATAATCAATTGGACCACGAAGAAAAATTGCATTTCTAGGAGTTTTGTTGGATAGACGATTGACCTGGGCTCCATACATTGAGAAAATATGTTGTAAAATTTCATCTGGGGTATTTGTCCTGCGAAAGCTCGCTAGATTGAATGACAAAAAGTTACTTTTTACAGCTTACCATGGGCTCTTACTGTCACATATTGGGTATGCTATCTTAGTATGGAGTAATTCATCAAAACAAAATCTTGATAGGGTGTTTAAGATCCAAAAGAAAGCTGTTAGGTGTATAGAAAGTGTAAATAGATTAGATTCATGTTGGCCGTTGTTCAAGAGACTTGGTCTCCTAACTGTACCCTGCTTATATGTGTATGAAGCTACTTTATATGTAAAATGATATTAACCAAAATCTTGATGTACATGATTATAATACAAGAAGCCGAGGAGATTATCACTTGGTGAGTCACAATAGTAGCTTATTCAAAAAAAACCCAGTTATATTGGTAGGAAACTCTACAACAAACTACCGCAGTTTTCAGAGCCTTGAAAATATAAAAATATTATAAAAACAATTGAAAGAGTTCCTTTCATTTAAAAATTAAGCCTCACCTCAACTAATTGAGATATAGTAATTATTATGGTAACTAGTGTATAAGAGTATAAATGTTGATCTGACTTGTTTTATACTCCTTAACTGGAGTCTCCAAGACGTAATCTAAATAAAACATATTTTAAAACAAAAAAGAAACCGACTTCAGTGAAATGATAAAATACTCACGTACTAAAAAGTTTAAAATAAAGTATTTACTTTAAACTGAGAAAATTTTAAATTTCATACAAGTAATCTTTTGAAGTCGGCGCCAAATATTTTATAAAGATGATAAGAAATTCTATCTAATATCAAAACTAACACTGTATTTTTTTGGAGGATGAAGCCCACATAGGTCTGAGAGTTTTGCGTGGGTAATGAATTGGATGATGGAGATTGATGAGTTGAACCTACAGTTCTAGGTGGGTTCCGAACCACCAGGAAGTGATTGATAAGAAATTCTATCTAATATCAAAACTAACACTGTATTTTAATTAAATATGTTATTCACTTTTACTGAAATACAGTAATTGATAAGAAATTCTATCTAATATCAAAAGTAACACTGTATTTCAATTAAATGTGATTTACACTCACTTTTACTGAAATACAGTGTCAGTTTTGATATTAGATTGTTCAATTATTTCGTCATGGAAAACATCACAGAGTAATTCTGTTATATTTTAGAAGTTTATGGGAAATTTGGCGCCGACTTCAAAAGATTACTTGTATGAAATTTAAAATTTTCTCAGTTTAAAGTAAATACTTTATTTTAAACTTTTTAGTACGTGAGTATTTTATCATTTCACTGAAGTCGGTTTCTTTTTTTGTTTTAAAATATGTTTTATTTTAAGCTTTTTAGTTGAATTTTCAAACTTTGAAAACATGAGAAATTTCTTAAAGCCTACATTATGAAATATTTATCAAATTAGCAAGCCAATAATTAATTTATAACATCGAAAGTTAAGTAACTAAAAATCCACATATAAGAAAAGATAAACTAAGGAAAATTCTACAACGTTTTATTTAATGTGGAATATTGTATTTAGGAGAATTATAATAGCGAAAGGCTTCTTAAAAGTGAAATGGCTTTTGATTCATTTTGATGTGGTCCCTTTCAGAATATACCTACACTGAAATAGTAGGCCTATATTACGTTACAAGTGTGGAAAATATTGTGCTTACTGAAAATATGATAAGTAAACGCAGGAGATGAAGTTGAGTGCGGTATTATCATACGAGTATGGTAAACATCTTCCCGGACGAGTTATGTACGATATTTTTTGTGTTATGATTGCAACTGAATAACCTTATTCCTATGACTCAATAACATCAACTAAATTATTTACAATTTTTTAACCGACTTCCAAAAACAACAAGGTTACTATATTCGACATGTTTTTTTTTTTATGTTTGTACATCAATCATTTGAACAATATTGAACCGATTTCGATGAATTTTTTCTTAAATGAAAGAGCATCGCTCAGCGGTGGTCCCATCCAAGTTTCGCAAGGATCGGCCCAATACTTAGCCCAATATTAAACAAAAAGGAGCATTCTTCGATGTCTTCATTTCAATCAAGTTTGAATAGGATAGTTCCACACATAACCGCCAATCGGATAACCGGTGTCGTTTACCAGGCTGATCATTGTATCATATGGAGCGCTTTACATCTAGACGGTTTTCGAAATCATATGATGCAATGCAATTATGCCGGGTAAACGACATCGGTTACCCAAAGCTGGTTCAGTGTGAAAGAAGTCTTAAGAATAACCTTATTCCTATGACTCAATAACATCAACTAAATTATTTACAATTTTCATATGAACATATGGACAGAAATATTATATTCTTCTTATTCTCGATTCAAATTAAGTTCATGTGATTGATCAAAACGGGACATTAAAGACTTCTTTCACACTTAACCAGCTTTGGGTAACCGATGTCGTTTACCCGGCATAATTGCATTGCATCATATGATTTCGAAAACCGTCTAGATGTAAAGCGCTCCATATGATACAATGATCAGCCTGGTAAACGACACCGGTTATCCGATTGGCGGTTATGTGTGGAACTATCCTATTCAAACTTGATTGAAATGAAGACATCGAAGAATGCTCCTTTTTGTTTAATATTGGGCTAAGTATTGGGCCGATCCTTGCGAAACTTGGATGGGACCACCGCTGAGCGATGCTCTTTCATTTAAGAAAAAATTCATCGAAATCGGTTCAATATTGTTCAAATGATTGATGTACAAACATAAAAAAAAAAAACAGGTCGAATATAGTAAGTAACCTTGTTGTTTTTGGAAGTCGGTTAAAAAACACATAAAACTAATAAATGTAGCACCCCATGAGTAATGTAAAGCATATTCTTTTCACATGCTGTTGAAAAGATGGCGGCTGCCAGCCGTGGCTAACTGTAGTGTGTAATTAGAGTTTGACCAACAAGTTGGTTTATTCAAACAAAAACCTAGTTATATTGGTAGGAAATTCTACAACAAGCTACCGCAGTTTTTAAAGAGTCTTGAAAATATAGAAATATTTAAAAAACAATTGAAAAAATATTTAGTTGATAAAGCTTTTTATAGTGTTCAAGAGTTCCTTTCACATCAAAATTAAGCCTCACCTCAACTAATTGATATAGTAATTATGGTATCTAGTGTATATAATATTGTTGATCTGACTTGTCTTATACTCCTTAACTGGAGTCTCCAAGACGTAATCTTCAAAAAAAATATCCTATTCATCACATTAATTTATTTATCTACGTTATATTTATTAATTTTTTCATCAGGATGACTGAAGTTAGGTTTTTTTTATTAACTTCTTGGTTAAATGGATAATAAAACCATTTTATTTTTTGTAATTCTCATGCTTATGTCAACCAACTATTCCTATTTTCCTTGAAGCTCCTAATATTTTACGTAGTGTGTGTATGGATAATGATAGGCATGATTCTATCAATTTTAAAAGTTGATAAATGTTATAAAATGAAGAGAAAAATTACAAAATGATTAAACAAAATAATTTAAAAGAAGTGAAAAGTACTGTTCTTGATGATAATCATCATGCTGAAAATGTTCCAGTACTGTTGGTGGAGGGTTTCTTTTATGCGACAAAAATCTTAATACTGGTAACTATTTATAATATAATTTTCTTGTCATTGGTGTGACAGCCCTAAGCCAATGTGAGATGTTTTAGTGGATTATAAATGAAAATTGGAGTAAAGCTCTTTAGTCTGAAGAAAATGTTATAGTATTTATTAAAATCTCGAATAAGTTTGTTTTATAGACGTTCTAATCTTGATAGAATGAATTAATTCAGTTGGATCCACTGTGAACTGATAAAACTTGTAGGTGATGACTAAAAGTTGTTATTAATATTGTAGAGTCGCAGAGTTACTTATTGAATAATTATTCAATTATTAAAACAATTTTCAAATATAAGATTTACTTTAATTCTCGAGCTCATTAACATTTCTCCTCAAACCTAGATAAAGAACTAAACTGTTTATAAGAAAGCTCGACAAACCAGAAATATTACTTTCTTCTTAAATTAGAGTGGAGTGGCCGTAGCCGAGTGGGTTAAGTGCTGGTTTGCTAGCCCAAAGGTCCCGGGTTCGATCCCAGTTCTGACCGAAAGATTTTACCTCGGGCCACTCCCGTGTTTCGGAGGACACGTTAAGCTGTCGGTCCCGGCTGCCTAAAAACAGTCGTTGAGTCACGTCAGAGGCCCTGAACTTATTCAGGTGCGATCTGATAACTCTGATACCAGACCTGAGCCAGCCAGGTCACACGATATTATTATTATTATTCTTAAATTAAATAATTATCATATTGTACATAAAATCTGGTTCAGCTTTCCGATCAGATATATCTGGTACGTCTAATCAGATGAGTTATTATTTTGTATTATTATTCTCACCTGATTGACCAAAATAGGACATTACAATATCAATGTGCAAAGTTGATATATGATAACGAAGGTGAACAGCACAGTTTGTGATGAGTCAAGAAATCCTGAAAAACATGATATCTGATACAGTCCATGAATCCAAAAATGATCTTGGACAAATCATCAGTCCATCGTCATCTAATGTACCAGAATCGTATTTGTTTAAAATATTTCAATTTTACTTGCTTATAAAATTAAAAGATAATTCTATACATTATGTGTGGATACAACATTTTGAAAAAGTTGATATGTATAAATTAATATTCACGTAGTTTATAAAATATTGCAAGCAATAAATTTCAAATAAAATGGAAAATTACAGCAGTATATAACCGTAACTTTTTTAACTCAGAAAATTTAGACAAATTAGCAAAAATGTTCCATACATGAATCATAATGAGCAACCAATTTAACAAAGAAATGCCATTTTAGTGCATATTTGGAAAAGTTGAACTTTTATTTATTAATCTAACAAGTGAGTGAAATAAAAGACTTGCTTTCAAGCAGGAGTGGTGTATGAAAGTTACAAGCAGTGTGATTACCATTATTCTATGTTTGATTTTTTGCAACGGTGATTATCCTCGAATATGGGATGCTTAAATATTTAAGCAGCCTAAGTGAGATATAATAAGCATAATATATGTATTACTGACATTTTCCAATTTTCTATTCGGCTTAGACTCGCCATCTCATCAGTCACGTACAGTATACTTTATTTTGATTTATTCATCTAGCTATTAATATTGGCAAAGTACATCTGGTCATAAAGAAGAAAAAAACAGTGGTATGATTGTGTTTGTTTTGCAATAAAGATTTGAACACATTCAGCCTTTACTAGTTGAGGTAACTTCAGTTACATTTGAATAAAGGGGTGCTTCTACCACTTTTGTTTCTTTTCTTAGATTAATGTGTTTTCATTGGTTCTTAATTTATTCTGATATAGATGAAAGATGACTCGTATATTATGCTTCTGCAATACAAGTGTTCATGTAGCCTACTATGTGCCTGTATGTTGACCCTATCTTACTGTATGTTTCTCATTTCCGGTGCGGAATCCAGAAGCCTACTTCATCACTTCAAGACGTGGCACAAAGCTTCTGGTGCACAACGGCTATGTCTTCCACAAGCACACTGTCAACTCGGCAGCCGAGAAAACTTATTGGCGATGCTGCAAGCAACAGATATGCAAGAGTAGAGCCACCACTCTGCTCAACACGGCCACAGTGGTCGTGTCACATTCATCTCAGCACAACCATCCTCCCAATGTTGAGGAGTTGCTGATGTCCACAACTGTACCTGTCTGTGTCTATGGAGGTTATCAGTCTGTTCAGCCATTGCCCAGTGCTCTCTGAAGTATTGGCATTGTCATGTTCCATCCACATCACCAACTTAATATAAACGCTTAGAGTTATGCGGGATAACAAAAGAGTGAAATCTGCGATAAATTCGAAAAACCTAACATTAGAGAGTTTGAGCAAAACTACATTAACAATAACTCTAAGCAGTCTAGCAGTCAGACACTTAGTGTTTATAGGTTAGCGTTATTGTTAACATAGTTCAGCCCAAACTGTATTAAAACTGACACAATAAATTGCTCTAATTCAAGTTAACCACAGTATTCAATATTTGTGGTCACTTTATAATCAATGATATCATGAAGCTTCATAAATCTAATATTGTACTGAACAATTTTTACTTCTACAATATAAGTAGTGTCACGATGTACAATTGGCAATAGTACATATTACAATTTCTTAGGAACCTTAAATGATAAATTGATCTGCAATGATTGAAAACTAATTAGGTTATTTTTTTAACCTGAATTGAAAGAAATTTATTACTTCCCTAATCCCATTAATCGATTAGGAACCTGTTGATCTCATTGGCCTATTTATGACTTTTTTTAAGACTTGTGCTTTAAGTATTATTAAACTGATATTATCTACTTACCGGTAGTCTAAAGTAGGCTATAACTTATTTTAGTGTTAGTTGATTATACTGTAACTAAAACATGAAGATTTTTGTTTTCACCAATAACAAAAGTTCTGCTGTGTACTATATTGTTCCAATCTTGTAACACAATATGAGGGGCAGTAAACATTCCACTAAAACTGATAATTCGATTAACTGATTAGTAAGCTGATTAGCTTACTAATCAACAGATTTCAAGATTTGAAATACTTTTATTTTATCAGAAACTCAACAATTTTACAATAATTACTTACGTATAATGACTCATGTCATTACACAGTGAATACACATGATTACCTGCACTGTAAAATTATTAAATTCTGAATTTTCAGTTCTATAGCTGGCTGGATACAATTATAATGTGTAACAATAAATCTTTGTATGCTAATAATAATATTTCAGTATATTCATATACTACTAATAATTCCAGTGTAAATATATTGATGAGGAAATAATCAAATATGAATTTATCTTCATTCTTGAAGGTAACTAACTTTGTGCCATGTTTCCATTTTAGCTTCAAACAATTTAGATTGTCTGTTAATTTTATAAGGTTCAAAATAAGCTTTTTCATAACGTCACGTTATCTTAACCTATATATGCTATTCAATTTTTACTTGTATGCACAATGTAATATGTTTTTCTATGCATGCAAAGTACTTTTTAGCGTATGCATGATACAATACAATGAGGAGGTTGCGCAGATCACCGCTAAAATCCCCTTAATCCATTCAAAGTCATTTCAAAGAACTTTTTAAAGAGATTTTAGTGTTGATTTGCGTAACCTCTATTAAGAAAACGTGGTGCTATTCAAAAACTAGTTATTAACTGTTATAACTTGCTTCCATGTATTATCTCCCTCTAATTGGCTGTAAAAGTAAAGTTTAAAATAATTTCTCTAGAAAATTCGTAGCTTTTATTGTTAAGAAATCTTTTAATGCTTGTGTGATATGAAATACATGATAATAAATATCATGATGTTGAAGATCCATCTTGTTTCCACTAATATATAATAACAACTTGAAAAACACAAGTGGAAATTAACTCACGTTATGGCGTGACGGCCGTTTCACTCTGTTGTCAAGAGCATCATCAGACGACTCAAAGTTCTTTCCCTACAGTACAGAGTAGTCTGATGATGCTCTTGACAACAGAGTGAAACGGTCGTCACGCCATAACGTGAGTTAATTTCCACTTAAAAGTGTTTTTGTTTTAGTTTTTATTACATGAGATCACTTATTTAATAATGTGCAGAAGATGAAATTAAACGTATTAAATGTAATGTATTAGATTAGATGATCTTTAATTAATGTTTGTGATTTTTATATTAGGATTTTTAATTTATTAATAAACTCATGCAATGCAAAATAGGGCTTCAAATAAGTAACTAGTAGATACAAATAAGTGAAATCTTGGATAAATAATCGCTATAACTATTCATTATAGATATTCGATATCTTTAGCCGAAATACTGCATTTATTCAGAAAATTGATTTATTTAATAAAATATATATTAATAAATAATTATTATTTATTAGTTTATTCGAAACGCGACTTCAACAGTATTATTATTGGGCTTTCGCTGCAGAATATTAGTAACTCAACTTCATTTACTACCTCGAGATTTGATATAGCCGCACAATAATAAAAACATTCTCTTTTTTATCAAGAAAATGAGTAATGCATTCATGTTTATAACTGTATCAGGTATTAATTGATAATGTACTCTAAATAATTGAGATTTTTAGGAATATTAAGATTGTATAGTATCTTGTTGCTGTGTATAACCTATGATGTGGTGTAATCTTCTGTCAATGATAAGAAATGTAATTTATAGATTGAAATGGTAATACTGTATTAGTAAAGATGAAAATAAAACATTATCATTTTAGTGTGCGGTATTTGGTTACTTATTTACGATTAGAAGCTTCAAAATTGATTTTATTGGAAGTTACATGCGATTCCTACTAAGAAGCATCCTCAATAAAACTTTGGAATATAATAATTATTGCTGAATATCTTGATTCTTTTCATCAATTTGCAATTATTGATGCTTTCATTTTATTTTTAGAGCTTATGGTTGTAAAGCACATAATTTCCTTTGTCACATTTTCGCTTTTTGCTTTAAAGTTGATTAGATTAAATTATTTATGTTCTAAAACATAATTAATAACTTTTGAATTATTTGTACTCATGTTTGCAATACGTTTCGTGCACACATAAGTACTGAAAATAGTTGAGAGAAAGTCTCCCTTGTATAAGGCCACCGCCGTCTGTCGGCCGACTCTGTTTTCCTTCTAGTCTCTTCCATAATAATAAGCCAAAGAGACTCTGCCTTTTGACCCAGCCATTTTCATTTGTTGAGTTCATGGGAGCCTTACCAATAACCGGTTAATGTTGGCGTCTGATTGGTGTATTCGCAATTTTTAACGTCTATTAATTCAAATAGACCAATCAGACACCATCAGTAAAATTTAGCATTTGCCAGTAAAGCTCCCCGGAAAACAACCATTGTTTGAGTATCAGTTTCAATGATGGCTTTGACGAGTGAAAATCTCGATCTTCCCAGCCTTTTTCTTGAAAAAGAGAAGAAACAGATCAGAAAATATTGCAAACATTGGAATTCAAGATAGGATTGAGCTGTGAATAGGGTGGATGATTGGAGGGGAATTTTGAAGGGTGTATTTTTTCTAATCTAGTGGTTAAGATGCCTGACCGGCAATTGGGAGGTCCGTGGTTCGATTCTCGGCGGTGACTAAGTAGTATTCATCGATTTCCATCAGTTATTCAATGCTGTTAATATTCGCCATGGCGGAAGTATTCAGTATATATAATAGCACTTTGAGGAATTCAAATTTAATAAATTGTGGTATATTTTTTGTTACTGTAAGCATGCAAAGTCTCCTACAGCTAAAAGCTCCCATATACCTCAATGCCCCATGACCGTTCCGAACGACTTTGTACATTTGAAACTGTCTCCAGGCCCCAAAAACTTGAGAAAGACTTTTTTGTCATCAAGTCTGGTCATCCATTGCCCCTCTGTGACTCATTGCTTTTTGACCCTTGTTCGACTCTGTCTCCTTACTAATAGCGGCCTAAGCGATTCTAAGATGAAAAGTATTATTTTTCACCAACACATCTTAGAGAGAATTTCACTAAAATGTTTTTGAGAATTCGGTAACTGCAGAAACTAGTATCCTATTTGGTTTTAACAATGTTTCTCGTCAATATCTAAAGAATTGAGAATATCTGTAAAAGTATCTATATAATCTATAAAGTGAGGTTATTTTTTTCTGAAACTTGGTTGCAGGACACATTGTTATTTTTCTTGATCACCCACTGCTTTTAGCTTCCAATATTGAATGAGCTGGGGTCTATTACAAACAAAGAGCAAACTTGTATAACATTTTGCAGTAACTATAAGTACAAATACCACTAATATTAACTTATGTTTCCCTGAATCAACACCAATATTCATCATCATTTGTTGGAGAGGCTTAGAAGAATTCATATTGAGTTGGTTTTTGAAGGAAATAGAAATTAATCAACCTGTCAAATATATATCATATAAACTTGTATACCAGCAAATCTGTTATTTTATAATAACATATATTATCAATGAAGAATTTCCTTTCAGTTCTATCAATTTATGCTGAAGATTCTCAACGTGGACATTGAAAAATTCATATTTTAATATTTCAACCATATGTAACATATTGTATTACCTACCCCAATATTACATATTATGTTGGAACAACCGTATTATGGGTTTTGCAATAGAAATCCCATTATAAAATCACACTTTGTTGGCATTACGTTTGGTTCCATGCTGTAACTAATACAATTTAGTTTGTTATGCAACAGGCAAGAATAGTATTTTTGTGCCAGTATTTCGCTGGTAAGCCAAAATAATTCTGACACTTGGTTCTGTTCTGTGTGCAGCCTATCCCTATTACCTGAAATCGAGAAAAGGATACAACATGCTGGTGTACCATGGCTATGTCTACCGCAAGAACTCCAAGTACATGAACAAGACCTACTGGATATGCACTAATCGTGGTGATTGTCATGGCCGTGCCGTGTCAGTGGATGAGCCTCTTCAAGTGCTGCACTGCTCCAGTCACAACCATCTACCCAACGAAGAAGAAGTTGTTAACCACAATGCTGCCTCAACTTACCTCAATTATTATCTCCAAGGAGCACACGGCGCACATTTCGCACTCATGTCAAACTCGCAGATATCCGTAAATAGAACTGAAAATCGTTTCAATCAGCAGACTACAAAGAATCAAGTTCAAAATAAATCTGATCACAAATCATGATTCCATGGTCGAAAACTTTTCATAAGTATTTGTTGGAGAGGTATTGTAGTAGAATATTATATGATTGTTGCAATAAAAATGTTATCATAAAATCAAGATCTTTGATAAAGTGAATTTTCAAAACTTCTCCCTGAAGCTGTAGGAATACTATAGTCAAATAATATTTGAATTGGTAAATACCAAGACCTTTGTGAAATATAAAGGTTTTAACTATGAAACCTATTCAATACAATTGTAGCATACCATTTCAGAATGTTAGCTTACTTTTGAGTTGAAAAATTTAAATGAAATTTCTGGTGGTAGCTTTACAGATTTAACTGAATTTCAATTTGATTTCATCCATGATGGAGCTTATTCTTTCAAGATTATATTTAAACTGATTCAGTTTGAAGATTAGATATAATAACATCATTCAAATTATTTGGTGTGTTAAATGTGAGTGTGCAGCAATAGCAGTTTATCAATGAGCTAAAACTGGAGGGTATGTACTATACTTAATACGAGTTTTTTATATGATAAAAATGTTTTCATTTTGTGGTAAGTGAAAGTTAATTCTCAATAGGAAAATGAATTTATATTTTTGTTTTCAAAGGAAATTCAATTTAAAATAAAATGAACTGTATATAGCTAATTTATTTGAAAATTTGTTTGATCAGGTCTCAGCAAAGGTATCGATGCCAAGAAGAACGATGGTAATAATTGTAATAACTTATTAAAAATAAGTCAATGAATTAATATCAATTTTTATCACAAGTGACAATTATAAAACGTAGGTTTATAGCAAAAGAAATTGCCATAATTATTCTATGAGGTATGTTCATTGAGAGCAATCCACTTCAATCAAATTTCTCCAATAGCTAGACTTACAGTAATGTAGATTACTCAACAACACTTTTTCACTTTCTCACTAAATCAGTGGTTTCGTTTGATTTTTGCTTACTAGAAAACAATTTCTCAATGGTGAATCTATCTATAGTGAATTTCACAATTATTAATGCAGTTTATGTGGTGTCTCTTGTACCATACTTTTTATGGTGTCCCTTTTATACTATGGTGTCCCTTTTATACTATGGTGTCTCTAATCTTGACAAGACGACTTCAAATTACATTACATGCAACAAGTGAGGCAAAGTGTACAACGACAAATTCATGCTGAAAACGCACTTGGCTGAGTGCAGTTCGAGTATCTATGTTTGCTGTATATCTTGTACATTGCATTTTCACATCAATCTCATTAGCGAATGGAACCTGTCTAAATGGAATTAGGAACCTGTCTAAATGGAATTAGGAACCTGTCTAAATGGAATTAGGAACCTGTCTAAATGGAATTAGGAACCTGTCTAGAAAAGGGGTTTGCCTTGCTAATCAATCAATTTCGTTATACAGTTCAACTATAATTATTTTCAACACATTTTTCAATTTCTGACAAATGAATTCAATTTTTTACAGAAGCCCGCTTACAGTCGGAGGCCGAGCTTCGGCTGATGAAGTCAGTCTGGCAGCGCTCCCTGTCTCTCTCACATGTACCCGGTATTTCTGCACATGCGCACCAGCCTTTTCCACATCCAGCTGCACAGCTTGTGCCTCAGCTAGAAAGTGCGCCAGTTTACACGTGCAGCAAGTGCGGTAAAGTGTATAAGGACAAATATGTGCTGAAAACGCACATGGCCGAGTGCGGTGTTGCACCGCAGTATCCGTGTCCCTTGTGTCCACGACGTTGCAAACGCAAACATCATCTGCAATCGCACATGCGCATCATTCACTCTGTCAGCATGACGTGATCCTCACTGTCGTGCTGGTCCATTTCCTAAATATTGAAATCCTGATTTCAAATCTAAATTTAAATTGTTGTTCACTTATTATTTTGTAAAGGTGCGTTTGGATAATGTAACAATTTTACTACAAAGTTGTCATATGACATTGCCATGAAAATGAAAAACCATTGATATAATTATATAATATATATATAGTTAATGTCATGGTGCAAAATACACCAGCCCACTTCGTTAATAAACATCTCAAGAAAAACAAAGATAAAGAGTAAATCTAGAAATTAAGTACTCACATGAGATCATTTTTTATTATATTTTATCATGGGCACACACATATTTTGTCAAATTGTTCAGGTTTTACCGCCATACAATGGTTATAATTCATAACGAATGTTTACGTTATTCAATCTGTAAGGGTCTCCCCACCACGAAAAGCCATACGAATTTACTTTACGTTATTCAAAAGAGTCAAATTTATCCAATGCTTGCACTAGCCGGCTTATCAAACAGCTATTTGTCGAATTATCTCTGCCGGTTCTTTCGTAAACATTTAATTATTTCTTGAATTTTTCTTTCTGTATTTATTTTCTATGTTTAATCAAAAAATCTGCTTATTCAAATCCCATCAATTATTTAATTTTTTAGCTTAAATATTATTTCCTCCAAATTTTGTTTTCTATTACGTAATGATGTCAAACTGTAAGTTCGGGACCGTTGTAGCCTTACTATTGGAGGATTTCTCCTAAATCTGCTAGGATTGGTGGATTAATATCACGCCACCTTTTTTCTTTCCAAAAAATCTGGCTTCAGAATTTGGACAAGAAAGACCCATTTCGGCAAGCTGAGGAGGAGGTCCGTTTTTAATACCTCTCCTATAAAAGTTTTAAAGTTTTAAATTTCATCATTCTAGTCAATTTTAAGTGTTACATGTATTTATTCCTCTATCGCTTCAAAAGTATTAAAAATTCCGATTACCAAAAAGTACGGTTACCTCGAATATCACAAATTCGCGACCCAGACTTGATGTCGACCCAAGATGTCCGAAGAGAAAGCGACGCCAACTCCGATTGAGTACCAGTGAAATAAATCTCTCATAGAGTGCGCGAAAAATTGGGCCCAATCAAAAAAGTTTGGTATGTGAAAAATTTATTATTATGTTGAGGACATATAATTAATTTGGTATATCACTTGTACATATACTGCTGAAGCGAACTCTCGTAATTGCTTCACCCTTAGGAGACAAAGACCTAATTGCTCAAATAATAATTCTATTTCGAATTCATTACATTGTTAAAATTTC
This sequence comes from Conomelus anceps, assembly GCA_948455865.1. NCBI lineage: Eukaryota > Metazoa > Arthropoda > Insecta > Hemiptera > Delphacidae > Conomelus > Conomelus anceps. The sequence goes on along the minus strand of OX418220.1, from coordinate 38,788,584 downwards.
AACTACTATTCATGCATATTTTTTCCATTTGTCACATAATTTCCAATTTTTATGCATATTTTTATTCAAATTTTATAATAAATCACATTGTAATTTTAACTAAATTTATAATTTAATTTCCTACTCGACTCTGGTTGTAGAATATTTTAGTAATTTAATTCAGAAACCCAACAGCCGGCTCCGCCGAGTTGAGTTGATTATTTGGTAAATAATCGTATGCCCTTGATAGAGGACATGCGTGTTGACTCAACATATTAGGCTACTTGCATTTTAGACATCCTATGACTTGATGGTTTTCGTAGCTTTTTCACCTCGCTGGCGTGAGTTGTTGGGAAAGTGTAACTAGGAAGTATTACACGTTCTACATATGATTTTAGTTTGCGAGAGGAAGTTTATCTTTCTTTGCTGGGTTGAATCGTGTGGACGACATTTATGGGCATTCCATATTTTCTCCCGCGATCCCGTCTAGCGAAGATAGATATTAACTCATGTGGTTGTAGATTGAGATGGTGGTCCTATCATTGTGATCTTCATAAGGAATTACTCCCGACTGCAGCATCCGGCAACTTGCTTCGTCATAGTAAATTCAAATATTTTTTTAGAAAAGGGCACCCCACGAGCTAGAGCTCATCAAAGGACACTATCTCAAAATGCAGCTTACATTACATATCCTATATAAGATATATATAGTTACGGGTTCCTTAACTAAAATAAGGCTGGCAATACTTGAAATTAACACTCGCACTTTATTTAAACAAATTAGCCTACTCTAATAACACGCACTAATCACAAGAAAAACTAATAAGAAAAGAAAAACAGATCAATAATGTTCTGTTAATAACTGATTTTTTGTATCTATTTACAAAAATTAGTTACCAACTGTGAATAGGCCGACCGATAATTAAATAAACAACTAACCAATAAACTCTACAATGAAGTAAAAATAAATGTCAGAAAGAACAGTTAAACACTTATAAAACACAGTCTCTTACAGTATTTGATAACCCCAACAATAGTACTCGATACTCATAAACACAATGTCTATATTGAAGTGATAGCCGAGTGCCATAGCAGGTAAGAGATAAGCTGCGAAACTCCTGGGCGCTCTTTGAAAGAGTGACCGATTGGATTGGCCAGCAAAAAAGACTGTTCTTTGCTATAAAATCACTTCCCAGTGGTTCGGAACCCTCCTAAAACTGTAGGTCCAACTCATCAATCATCATCATCCAATTCATTACCCACGCAGACCTATTTGGGATTAATCCTTTGAAAAAGAAAGAAATATATACACTGTCTATCAACTGGCACTGGATTATATACGTTGATAATCTACTGCACTGGATATATACTCTGTCTTTCAACTGCACTGGATAATAAACTCTGTCACACTGTCTGTATATATGGTCCCTGGAAACGTGAACACATGGTCTATATAACTGCCTCCCAGACACGTACATTGAAGAGCAAATGACAAACTGACTCAACACAGATGAGAGAGCCTTTTTATACTGTTTGGAAGTGTTTCAGTAACTATAGGAAGACAGTAGCACATTCTGGAACATTCCTTCTATTTCTCGAAAGCAGTAGAACTGAATCTATCAAATAGGGGCGAGAGAGACAGTCAAGGAGAGTGAGTCAACAAAGGCCAATTTACAATCTCTTTAAAAGCACATTTGTCGATCAATGGAAGTGATGTTTAAAAACAAGTGCATAGACGACTGCTTGTCTTGCTTTCTTAACAATATATATATATAATATACATTGTTATATAGTCAAATGTTTTGCCAAAATGTTCTTTGAATGAAAAAACATACACTTATACATTTATTCACTTCTAAAGTTTTAAGCTATGCAAAAGTATATTCTCAGAAGTCTTGTCAAAATAACAATTAAAAGAAAAATACATAGCCTATAAATACTTCATTTTTACTAGAAATCAGTAGACACTGTTAGCTTGTTTCACAGATATAGAAACCCTGGCTTCAATCCAAATCCAAATCTTGTAAGATACCCATAAATATGCTTGTTACAATTTTATGTTTTGTTGAAATATCAATCAAAATATTAATTTACATTGCTTCTATTCTTTCATCCTTATTAGTTTTGCCTTTTTATTTTATTCGAAGCATCTCTTTTTTCACAGGAATACAGTATCGATGAATAGTATCTATCCATTTTCAGTCAAATTTCAATATTTTTGTCAAGAGGTATTTGTAAAAAACTACATTTTTATAGGAAATTTTTGAGGACTAGCATAATTTGAAACTTGCATTTCTTGAGTATGTTGCAAGTGGAAAAATTATTCAATGTGCATATTATAAAATTTTAATGAGAATGTGCTTTGAGAATCAGCATAGTTTGAAACTATTATAGCTTAACATTAAATTAAATATAGTTGGTTAACATTTTCCTATACTATACTAATGGTAACGATAATTATTTTCATGAGAGAATGTAACATTTTACTCAAAATACTACAATAAATAAATAAATGAGTTATTAGCATTGCCTACAGGTTGTTAGAATTATTTTTTCTGACTGAACACACAATAAAACGTGAAGAAACAACATGCTCTAAACCCAAAACTGCTCCTATTACAAAATGTTAAGCTAAGTCAAAATCTGTGTAAAAAGTTGATGAAAATGTATTTTTGCAAGTGGTGATAACCAAAAGTATGAATTTTTTCAGAATTTGCCGACGACCACTTTACTTTTTTTCTCATTGCAATATTGATTAAACATTACTTTTTTCTTGATGTAATTTTTTTAAATTCCAAATTTTAGAAAGGCATTTGCTGGAAACTGTAAACGCTGTAATGATCAAGCCATAAAAGTGTATTATTTCGGTTATTTTTAATCTTTTGTTATGATAATATTCCATGTATAAAACATGATTACATCTATTTATTCTGCGTCTCCTGCAAGTAAATGCTTGTGGTTTTCATGCTACTAATGGCCACTTTCTATTTTTCACTTTGCAGACCCATTGGCAGATCCACTTGACACTTTTGATTCCAGTGATGCTAACAGTATCCTTTTGCTTGAAGATTTTTCTGCAACTCAAATGCAGCAAGAAACAACTGCACCACAATTAATTGGTGATTTGGTGATTTTGGGTGACAAAAAAATTAGTTTCTGCTGTGGGGATTGTGATAGGACCTACAAGAATAAATACGATCTCAAACGACATATCAAGCTTGAGTGCAACAAAGTGAAACAGTTTCAATGTTCAGATTGCAAAATGAGGTTCAGGCACAAACACCATCTCCAGGCACACATTGTTGCAAAACATCGCAAAGCTGCGCCTGCTGCCCGTTTCATTCGTCCTGTACCTATAAGTTAGGCTATTCTTCCTAATCCTGAATAATCCTTTCTTTTTTTTCATCAACACCGTCTGTCAACCTGACTGGTATTTCGCAATGAGAAGTGCCAGCTCACATCAGCAGTACTCAAATTGATAGTGCATAGATTTGAATTTAGCCCTGTTCTTTGAGAGACCTGCTTGACAGCTTGGCAATTCAACCCATCCGCTTTAATCCGTGTCCTTCACTTTAGCCTTTAGATGAATGATCATATCCATTACTTTATATGATAGGCATGAAATTATTCTTGAATCACGTGGTAATTTAAAATTAATTTTTTGTGAGTGATAAGTACATAAGTATAACTTGAATTAATTCAATACGAATTTCAACGACGATATATTTTTTATAGCTAAATGCAATACCATACCGGTACTACAAATGTATGGGCAATTCATAGCTGTAGCCTACATGGTTGGCTTAATTTTTTTTAAAGATATGTGCTACAAACTTTCTATTGTGATTCTTTGATAACATTATTGTTAATTGTACAAACGAAGAGAGGTCTCTGTTTCAAGTCGACCGTTTTGCATTTGCCTATTTGTTTGTCTGTTTATAATGCTTTTACAACTGTATGCGTGAACCAAATTCTTTGAAATATTGTATGTATCTTCCTTTAAGGAATGCCTAGCGATGTATTTGTGAGGATTTTTAAAATTTGTGAGGATTTAAAATATATTTAAATGGATAAAATGGAAAGGCCTTCTTCTATAGGTATCATATGATTTTCAAAATGTGCTTCGTCTCCATCATATACTATTGGAATCTGATTACTAGATAGCCCTCGGGCCTCCTTTTTCATCTGGTTGAACCTCCTTATGGATTAAGTTATCATTCATAAGATCATTAGAATTACATATTTGTTTGAGAGAAACAAATCATTTATAATATTCCAAACAAGTATAATAACAAGTGATTATTAAGTAAATGATAATATGCAAAATTAATTAATATTGTTTTATAAATTTATCGACCATACATGTGAAATCTGATTTTAGTAATCAACTGTCTGGAACAACATTAGTGCAGGTTCAAAATAGAATTGCAGCCGTGGTGACGTGATACAGAGTGAATTTTTGTGGAATGCAGACATTAAATAGACTATGCAACTTCAATAAAGGGTTAGATCTAATGCATCTCTGTGTAGGTGGTAATCGATATCAATTCGATGTTATATTGTGGGTTGTTCAATATTGTGTGTATATTGAATTGTGCTTTTCTGTATCCCAAAAATAAATATTCATTCACAGTTGCTATAGCCAAAATTTATGTAGAAATAATAATAATTTTTGCCAATTGTGCATCTCATATATATGTGCAGAAAGTAGAAGGTAGTAGCCCCCCTCAAACCTGCTGCAGAAAGTAGAAAGCTGAATAATATTGAAAATAAGTTTTCAGCACATTTTTGATAAGCATGATACATAAACAATACACCTGTGCCCTGTAAAAAGAAAGAAAAAAGTTATAAGTAGGTTCCTCGAGATTACTCTGTATGGGGCACCATAAAATTAAACATTTAAACAAACTTAATAAAACAACTTTTGAATGGAAATTAACTCATCATTTATCAACATCATCATTTAAACAAACATAAAAAACACAATTCAGAAAAAATAAGTTAGTTTTATGCTACAGCCGAGCAGCCTTGGTAAACTCTATTATTTTACATTGTACCTATTTGATTTACTACTTGAATCCAATGCATTTTGTACCACTGCAGGATAATATAATGTTGGGTTATCACGCATTAAACATAAAAGTTAGTTCTAGCAGTGTCATACGTGCCTTTTCATCTAATTTTTATTTATTTTTCCAGCTATTTCTCTTGAATATGCACATAGTAAGTCACTCATTCTTGAGAATAGAGCTTCTATATCTTCCTGTAAGAATATCCACTCTTTAAGATACTTTTTAAACTGGTGCACCTGTTTCATGTTCTTAATTTCATTAGGTATCAAACTAAATACCCTGGTTGCGGTGTACAGGTAGAACCGCCTGAAAATTTCCTTATAGGGTCTTGGTGGTACAGGTTGATTTCTTGACCTTAAGGTCTGTCTTCTGGTTCCCCCATCCTCCCAATTACCGCATCCTAAATAGAAGTTTTGGATAACCCTAAAAAATACAAATATCATATTTTTCAAGTAATACTGGAAATAATAGCTGAAGACAGCCATTTCTATTGTGACACTTTCAATGAAGATGAAATTCTATTTTTAGATGTTTACCTTATTTTTTCAGGTTCTGTTCTCCAAAACTCCTTAGGGGTTCACCTTAGGCAAGGGTGTCCAATAAATTGTGTTTGACCTGGAAGATTTTTTTTGAGTGTGATAATTGTGTTTAATTTTGAGATGATGATTATCATTGAGTGCATACTCCTCTGAGCAAGCACCCTTATTCTTGGGCGTCAGTTCTACTGTTCACAGAATAGATATAATTTATTTCACATGGGTGATTTTAGTGTTTACTCAAGAGTATGTTGCAGGCCAGATTAAACTAGCTCGCAGGCTGCACTTGGCCCACAGGCCATAGTTTCCCATCATTGATCTAGACCATTGATAACTCAATATTTCTGCATAGTAGTTTATGCAGCGATTATATCATGACTGCTTTCAAGCCACAAGTTAGATGTAAATTAGGACTCGAGTTAAACGAGTGTCTTAAACATCTTATGAGTGTCTTATAAGCAAAATAAAATCATTGCAGACAATATTTAATCTATGATTACCATATATTATGTTGAATTTTTCTCTCCAAACAATTTGAAAGGTACATACACTAACATTAACTAGAATGCATGTTTGTTGTTGTTAGGTTCTGAATTGAATTTCAAAGTGATTTCAAAATATTTGAATCAGCTGATGTGATTGATGCATAACATTTCATGTTCGTGGCATTTAGATTTTTTAATGCTATGCCTCTTAGCTTAAAGTCAGCAATCATGGCATCTAATAGTAAAAGTCTGATTAAAAGCAAAATTAAAGTGTGGCTATTGTCTCTTACACCCGACTACGTAGAAAGCTTGTTCCAGATCCTTGTTTGAGCTTGTAGATTGAGCAATTCCATTTGAATTCTAAACAAGTGCATACTTTTATTTATATATAATAATTTGATGATAATCTCTTATGGTTGTACATCAACTTATCTGCAAACCCTCCCACTGTTATTTCTATCCTACTTAGTAAATCCTTAGTAAATCCTAATTAAGCCCTCTTTCCAGGTGGAATTTTTCCTCTGTTAACCTTCTATGATCACTTTTTGTAACTTGCTTCTTTTTATTCTTCTTCCAACTTATTATATTGTACAGTTCATTTGAATAATTATTTCAAAATATATAACTTATTTAACATCAGGATATTACATAAATAATGTTTCTTTTTAGTTTTTCTTCTTTTATTCTATCTCTTTCATTTAAAATAGGTTTATTTTATAGACTCCCTCCAGCGGTCCACATGTTGCATCTTGTGTGCTGGATTGTATTTTCTCTTAAGTTTAATTTTTTTTTCATTTTATATTGTTTTTTTTTTTTTTTAATGAATTATATTTTTGGATTGAACATAGCTTTTCTGTAGATAAGAAAAAAACACTGTATATTGCTATTTTTCTTTTGAGAATAAAATCTATCTATTAATTTTGACACTATTTTGAAGAAATTCTGTCTTCTGAATGGTCTGACTCCTGGACTGAAAAGTGACAATGGTGTTAAAGTAGCTTTATTATGCAACTAGTTTGAAAATCCATGTAATGAAGCAAGCCGTATTTGGCATTGCTTTCTAAACTATTATACTTACTTTATAACATAGCAGTAGATAAGAACAGTGTCAAAATTGATGTTATGCAATAGTTAAATCAGTTGATTTGAATATTTCAAAACCAAATTGGGGTTCATATTGATACCAAACCCTTAACTGATCATCAGCAAGGAGCATATTCTATGTTATTTTGACCAAGTTACTTACCGTATAGCATAGATAGAATTAATAGTGTTTTGTTTATTGTTTATTGATTCTTCTTTCATAAACAACACAGTGCAATAACAATAAAGGATAAATTATATATAGTCACAGTCATATAATTATTACAACAAAATAATCACGTACAGAAATTCTGTAGCCATGAAATGACAATACTTTAGCAATAAAAAGAAGAGAAATATCTTAATTAAAAGACCTTGCTGTTGCTGTCACCAACCTGTGAGCCAACAGTGAATGCAATGATTGTATTAAAAGCCTTAATAAAGCCACACATGAGATGTTTAGAAGACTCACTTCGCTTGTGTCAAAACTTACATCTCACTTGTGGCTCAAAGGCAGTCGTAATACAAACATTGCATGAACTATTATCATTCAATAGTTAAATCAGTTCATTTAATTATTCCATCTTATATTGAATTAAATTTATTGATAATTCTATCACCATCCACTTGATTATACTACTAATATGCCACTTTGAATCGCATTGTCACAGACATTTTTTGCTGTTAGCAGGCTTGATTGAAGATGATGACAACAGTATTGGTGACAGTGCAGATTTTCTGCACATAGCATCAGTGCGCAGCCTGACACGTACTCCAAAAACCAATCGATGGCAGTGCGACCAGTGTGGCAAGTCCTACTCACGACGCCAGCATCTGGCCAGGCACAAGGCCGAGTGTGGCGTCGACTTGCGGCGTTTTACGTGCGACATCTGTGGCAAGAGTTTTAAGCGCAAGGATCACCTCAGCACTCACATGGTGGTGCACAACCGGGCCGAGCTCGATCAACTTCTATCCTTAAGTTCTAAAAGTTTTCTTTGAAAAAATAGAAAATTAGATGATACAAATAATAGAAAGAGTGAAAAATAAAGGGTTTGATACTATGCGTTCTGGTTTATTCCAATTACAAAATGATGGAATAGAATTTTTCATGCAATAACTATAACAAAAATTTACTAACAATATTGAAGATATGAAACTCATCGCACTGCTCTCTATGCAAATGGTGTTAGAAATTCGGGAGTTCAAATTTTTAATGTTTTACCGGCCAGGCTTAAGAGACTTCCTCTCAAGAAGTTTAAAGAGGTTTTCAAGAGAGAGCTAGAGGTCTGCGGTTTCTATTCAAGCCAAGAATATAGAGAATATTATAAAAATCCTAAATTAATTTAGCCTGAATGGAAATGATAAATTTAAATTTAACATTGGAAAAATCCAGATGCCCCCATGATGCCAGTGGATGCTTAAATATCTGTCTATCTATCTATCATGGGCAATGCTAAAGACATGGGGATAAATTTTCTCACAACTGGAAACAGAAGTGATTCTCTGTTTTAAAAGAAGAATTCAGAGGCATTAGGCCTAATAGATAGATCTGCCATTGTCCAAACTGCTATTTCAAAATCAGATTGATGGGTGCACAGGCGATAAATAGCCAAAAACAAGCATTTCAATTCAACTGTTTCAAGCACTTTTTGTCATCCAATATTAACCATGATTGCAGGTTACACCCAAATGAGCATTATCTGAAATATGCATTTTGAGTTGGAAATGAAGCGAATGATGACACAAAGCAGGTAAGGCTGAAAGGGAATCGAACCTGTGATTGTATATCCACTGCGAGACTGGGTATTTACATAGGGCCAAAATCATAATTACCTCATCTATACACAATACATTTTGTGTGATCATGTATCTTTGAGCTCTGGGTCATATTCAAGGAATGTAATCACAAAAAATAACATCAATAAATAATTATTCAAGATTCTCACAATTCTGTGGCTAAAAGATGGAAGGCCTCAAGTTGATTTAAACTCGGGACTTCCATTTCATTATTTTTTGTACAGCTGCAACGAAGCTACACAATCCTCTCCTATATAGAGGATTCAACTCAGTCCATCTCTTTGTTTGGCGTCATTTTCAGGTAATCCAGAATTTTTGTTTGTAAATAGATTTAAAGATTTTCATTTTAGTTATTAGTCTTATCACACCCACTACAGAAAAGACTAGCAAAACACGTTGAAGCGCAATTCAATATCCACCACACTCATTCTACTCGTAGCAAGTATATGAAGTTTAATGTGAGTCCAAAAATGTATTCAATTCATGATAAATAAAACTTGATGAAATAACCACACATAAAAAATGCATCATAGTGAAAAAAACATGAGATAATTTAACACAAGGATTTTCAAGTCACCCTTGAGTTAAGGAACCTCAAGTTAATTTTTAAAATTCGGGCCTATTCTCAGAGTATCTCAGTCTGCAGTATTTTATGTGTTAAAATAAAGTTGGTTGTGACATCATCAAGTTTTATTCATTTTGGATATCTATCACAATCACCATCACCAATACAAATATTTAATTCACTTGAACTGATCATCACTTTTTCAGGATTCGCTCTGACTGTAAGGAGGGGCGCAAATGGAGTCATTCACCAGTTCAGTTGTGCTAGGTGTGAACGCAGGTACTGTTCGCAGGCTGCTTTAAAAAGTCATCTGCGTTATGAGTGTGGCCAAACAGCCAAGCTCCAGTGTCGCTTTTGTCCCCAAGTCTTCAAGTTGAAACATCACATCAAGCGTCACATGGTGCTCAAACACAAAATGATTTTCAAAAGCTAGTTTTTGGTTTACCAGTCACTGCATCAATGGAACACATAGAATTTGTCATAAATTTCTTCTAGAGTTACCAAACTTAGTTATAGTTTCTAGTAAACAATCGATTTTTTATAAAACGAGTTGTCAGGTCTTATATACAAATTATTATAAATGTAATTATTATTAAATGTGATTATTATAAATTGTAAATGTCATACTTCATTATTCATAATAATTACACTATTGAAGACTGAGAACTAATAAAAGTAAATAAACAAATATTCATATATTATATTCTTTATATTACAGCAGTATCTACATCAGAGGCCGTTCTAGAAAATGAACTTCTTAGTATACTTATGGGTATTTGTATGTTGTAGTCAAAATTTAAATTTTCAATTATTTACAATTGCAGTTTATCAATTATCTTGAAACTGAGTTCAAATTTTAGATAGTTTTGATAATAACTTTAACAATCATTTATATGTATGATGCAAATAGAAGTGAAAACTTTGAGAAACAATGCAGGATCAACCTTTATGAAACAAATAAATTAATTAAATCTTACCTTTTCTTTATGTCTTATTCATTTCTGTATTTTCTGAAATTCAAATTCATAAAGCTGGGCATTCACGTTCCGATTTGCAGTACCACTTGCAGTCCAACCTCCAAGGTTGGATCCGAAAACGGAACGTGAATGGGCTTGTTGGATGGTTGGAACTGTAGATGGACGACTAGAGGGACGACTTCCGAATGTCGACAGTGTTGGAGCATGTGTGGGGGAGTCGTCCATCTTATCTCAGTCAGTGCATGACCTTCGGGCAACATTGGGCAACTTCGGTTACATTTTTCGGCTCGCGAGCGACGTTCACAGCTGACTAGAAATAAAGTTGGATTGCAAGTAGGAGCGTGAGTGGTGTCGACTATCCATCTAGCAGTACAGTAGGAACAATTAGTCTGGGCGCACGGCCGTTTGGTAGTCAGCCATGGCGAGGGGAGTGTTTATCGCACATTTCTAAAAACATGTGGCCCGTGCGATGCTGCAGATGTCTTCAAGGTCAACTAGTCAACTTTTAACAGGACGGCTAGTAGTGAAACCAGAGCCACGCTCCCAGACTAATTGTTTCTAGTGTACTACTAGCAGTACTGCAAGTTGGAACATGAATGCCCAGCTTAACAATAAGTCACCCTGCATCACATCAACAAATCTGCTTTTCTTTTCACGCCAGTCCTGAATGTTTGGTGGAAACTTGATATTAATAATTCATTTTGTCCAAGTTTACTAAAAATGTGTCCCATTTAGATGCAATCTAGCTTCTCTCTTTTTTTGGTAAATCCACATGAAGGAATAATTTAATTATTTTTCAAGTGTAGTATATTGGTAAATCTAAATTTCCAGTATTAAGATTAACCTCGTTTTTTGACAGTACAGCATATTCAAAATTTTGAAGAGAGCATTTTTGGACTTAAGACTGTAGCTCCTTCAAATTCATTGTAATTTTGTCCCAATAAATGAATAAATAAATAATAGATAACACTTTTCAACTCAGTTGTGTCTGTGATGTCCATGCTTATTCTCCACATGAGAAAGCAGGGAACAAGGGAACCCATATTCTCTAAGAAATCTCATCTTTGAATTTATCAGGTCATGACTTGAAATATCATGTTAAATTCAATTTTTATCAGCATCCCATCTTGGTTTGAATGTAAAATTTTTATTTATAATGCTGTCAGTTAAAGTCTGTTTTCATTTATTTTTAGAGTGAAAACACTGTTAATGCTTACATGTCCTAAATTGAAAGCTTCTTGCTTTATCTGCAATAAGAGGTTTATTAATATACTTTAATATACTTAGTGATTTATTTTATTGTAAAGCATTTCATTCTTTGATCAAAAATAAAGATAATTTATTGGTTACCTGGGAATATTACTCCAAGATTTTAAATTGTAAGTTTTATCCACAATTATTATCAAATGAGGTGTTTTGCTTTTTATTTCGAGTTGAATTGTAGCTCTATGCTTACATGTGATGAAATAAAATCTCTGTCTTCATCTCTGCAATGAAGTTGGTCAATACTTTTGTTATTCGTTTTATTGTGAAAAATTGTCTAGAACAATCCTGTATTAATGTTCACACTCGATAATATCGATTTCAGGATTCGGTATGGAGAAAATGGCGCAAAAGATGGTTCCTTTTTTAACAGAACTGAAGTCTCTTGATACAGGAGGAGCAGCATCGCAGTGTAACCAGTGTGGAAAAGTTTACCTTCAAAGACATAACCTACTGAGACATAAAAAGTACGAGTGTGGCGTTGTGAATAGACAATTTGCATGTCAATTGTGCAACAAGTCATTCAAAAGGAAAGATCATTTGATTGCTCATATGGTAGTGCATAACAAGGATAAGCTCAACTTTCTCTTCACTTCTGAAACTTCATAAACCATTATTGAGAAATGTGGAAGAAGGATCTTCAGGGTATGTTGTTGGACTTATGGCAAAAGATATGTTATTGAATGAGTATAATTTATTTATTCATAAACTGATCAACAGAACACATGTGTAAAAAAATCTGTATTGAAATGAGTCTAAAAACTCTGAAATAAGACTGCTGTTAATGCAAAGGTTAAATCTGCAGGAAATACGGTTTCTTTTGATATGATATATACTTTGAATTGAGTTTTGTGCATATTCAATTAATGTTTAAATAAGTCTCAATGATAGTAGTATTTCTTAATTGTGAATGTATTTGCCAGAGATCCTCTAAAATAAGAAAAAAGTCGGTTTCAGGAATTTTCAAATATTTCTAAAAATATTGTTTGTGACTTGTTATTTTCTAATTGATTCCTGGAGCCCCAAATTTTTATTCTTTCTCAAAAAGAATGCTTTCCTTATTCATTGTAATTTGCAATATATATAGTTACCATAAATAAAATATCATGGACTTCACATTTTACAATGAAACATGTTCTTTTTATTCATAGTTTTTAATGAATCTGACCATTATCGGAATCTTTTTTGGGTCTTATCTGTAAACTGAAAATAGCTCAATATCAATACTAAAGGATTCATAAATTTGAAGAAAACAGCCCTGGCATTTGATGTAAACTTCAGCTTCCAATTCTCAATTTTTGTCACTATAACTATTGCCACTCAAAATGTATTTCCTTTACTTTTATTCTGAATTTAAAAACCAAACCTAACCTGCCTTTGTCATCTTATCATGTACATAAGATAGCATCATTGTATATTAGTTTTGATGCTGCCTACCTTGACTGTAGTCCTTTATTTATTTAAATCCATCCCTCCACTATAAGTGAGTAGAAATCATAATTAAATAGAAATACAAATCAGTTTTGATATTAGTATTGCTCAAGTATTTTGTCATGGAAAACATCACAAACTTTTTTTATTGATGAGAAAGTAATGTCAGTGTATAGTATGTAGGCCTTCACTCCTTTAATTCATGTGAAAATAAATATTGTTAATTTTCAGAATAGAGATGAGGTGCACAGCTATAATAAAAGGAATAAGAGTATAGGATAGATATTCCACACTCCACTGAAAAAGATATTCACTAACCCTAGTCATTTATCCTTGAAACTTTTCAATAAGCCCCCTTGTTTGGCTAGAAATCTATCTCTTTCCACATTCAAACTTAATTAAAAGAGTCTTTTATTGGACCATCATTTATATTAAATGAGTGAATTCCTCCAGTTGCCTCTTTCCATATTTTTAGTTAGCCTATTCATAGAAATGTTTGTGATGAAATGTATTTTCAGTTATTGTGAATCTATTTTGACTCCTGTGACTTTGTTGTTCATTGGATTTATACATACTAAATTTTTTGTGTTGTATATGTAGTGTGTGTAATGACGTTTCCAATGGCATTTTGTGCCTCACAGGAAAAATAAATTCTTATTATTATTATTGTGGGTCCAAATGTATTTCGATTACTTTTATTTTCTTTACTTCTAAGGCGTCCTAGATCAGCATGTCGGTTTTGCATGTCTGCTCTGATTGTAACAAATTTTACATAGGACAAACAGGCTGCGCATTCAATCAACGTTACAGTACAATGCATTTTTGCTTATCCAACTAAGGACTCTTATGAGCAAGATTCACTAAATTCAAAATACATAAAGCCAATCTCACTTTTTACCATATAGCTAAAAATGTTCCACATTTCTTCAAATAAAGTCTATGAAAAATGATTTTGAAGAAATAAAATCAAATCAATAAGCGGTTAGAAATAGATTTTCCTCTTTGAATGGCTGAATCACGGTTCAATGGGTCAATGTTATGTTCATTTTCCCTGAATGTGAGGAGGCAATTGCCACTTCTCCTAATCGCCGCAAAGGAAGAATAATGCAACTGAAGCACTTGTATAGGGAACAGTCAGTAAGGTATCTGAGCATTTTCACGAAAAGCAACCTAAAATATTCATATTGTCTACTTTTTCACTTGTAGCAACATAACTTTAACTGATACTTGACAGACCATCCAAAAACTACTAGTATAATTTGAAAAATTTAAGTTGGTCTGAATTGGCCTGTTTTATGGTGGGGGGGGGGGGGGGGCAAGCGCCACTACCTGCCCCCTGACTAAGCCCATGCAATTGATAATAAAAATTTATCCTTTATTGTTATTTTCACAGAGCACGGCTTAAAATAATATGAATTGTCGCAACTTAATATTATTCCAACTATTCATCATATTGCAGGGGATCGCATCGAAGGGGGGGTTAGATATCTTCATTAGAAATGCTAAGAATATGCTAGCATTTAATTTAGAGTACCTCTGTAAAGAAAATTGCTATGGAAATGGTTTTAAAAGTTAGTCTATTGGTTTGAGAGTTTGACAATAATTTCGAAAATATCAAAATTTAATTTAGCTATATGGTAAAAAGTGCGATTGGTGTTTACATGTCACCAAATCGGGAATAGAACAACTTTTGAAAATTATTTAACATGCTTCTAGAGACTACTACTACTCGTTTTACAAACGTTATTGTATTGGGAGATTTAATATAGAATAAAATGACAAAAGATCTGAAGGACATTATATACATGAATAACTTGGAACTTTTGGATCGTAGATACTCTATTGTTTATACTGAGGGTCGGTAACTGGTAATAATAATAATAATATCGTGTGACCTGGCTGGCTCAGGTCTGGTGTCAGAGTTATCAGGTCGCATCTGAATAAGTTCAGGGCCTCTGACGTGACTTAACGACTGTTTTTTAGGCAGCCGGGACCGACAGCTTAACGTGTCCTCCGAAACACGGTAACTGGTGCATTCATGCCTTGTGTATTTTTGAACCTAACATTCAAGGCCCCTTAGTTGATACGTAATTAAACTGCTCAATATCTTATTATTCAGTTAACTAATCTTAAATTCAGGCTTTCATTAATGTTTCTTGACATAAAGTCTATTGAGTGCTTTCCCTCTTACAGCGTGATACATGTGATAATAATTTATATTGTCTTATTTTCCTGTTGAATCAAAATGTCCCTCATCATATTATTCATTTTTCTTGTTCCACAGACGAATATCACCCATACTACTTCAATTTCCAGGAGCCAGACAACATTGCTGTAAAGAAACCTTTAAAGCCATGCCACAAATGTGGCAAGGTTATGTCGTCGTCACCCAGCCTGTCTCGGCACAAGAAGTATTGCGGCCTACCGCGCATGCTCAAGTGTGAATATTGTGAGAAACTTTTCTCCCGAATCGACAATTTGAAAGTGCACATGGCTAGCTGCAGGAGGAAGCGGATGGAAGAATGGATATTATGCGATGCTGTCATTCCTCCTAATCGAACCACATAGCCTGAACAGGCTCTCCTAATTATTCTATATGATATCCGAGAAACATCTCAGTCATTATTAAGGACCTGACAGGGCCTTATTGGAATCGAATCGTGCTGTTGCTGTCTGCCGTCCGTCTGTGCCCTAGCGCTTGAAAGGAAGATTCTAGACTCTTTAAACTTTGCATGTAGCTTCCTCATAGTCCAAGTGAGATCGCTATTGTTTCCCACTATGGGCTCTAAGTTAGTTTTGGCTAGTGAAAATCAAAACATTGGCAGCTGGTGCTGTCACTGTTTACATGTGAAAATCCAAACATTGGAGATTATGAAAACTGATGCTTAGCCCAATTATCCACTTTCTTTTGTTCAAGTACAAGCGTTGATGTTTGCGGTTTTGATCTTTGCTCAAATTATTTTTAAATCATCAAATTGAAAAAAAAAAAAACAGAAAATATTAAGACATGATATATTTTGAGATCTGTTGAACAAGTAGAAACAATACTCTTTTTCAAGAACTGCCAATGTTCATTTTTTGTGAATTGGGAAGCATAATGATGTTTATAGAAATCAGCACAACTGATAATAATAATTTCGATTATTGAATCAAAATTATTATTATATAATACTATAAATTACGCTGGGTTACAGTAAACAAACAAATTTCTAGTTACCACATTTTTTTAACAAAATGTGAATATTTTTAATCTTTATTGAAGTCAAAAGTGTTTATAAAAAAGAACAGTTCCAACACTATACTGAAAGATCTTTTGTTTATTGAGAAACCTTTAAATGTGATTTATTTGGTATATGTGCGGATTTTAAGATAATCTACATTTGAAGCTCATCTTTGCTGACCGGACATGTTACCTGTCCTGGCCACATTGGTCACACCAACCCAATGATTACCCAAAAGACTTATGTTTAATGACCAATAAATCATAAGTATATACTGTATATGATTATTATTATTTTATGTAAATTCGTTGGGTCCTTGGATAATACACCGTTGTATCGGTTTATTATTTTAGATTGTGTTTTGTAGATTCCAATGATCATTTTATGAAAGACCAAAATTCTTTACGTATATATTTTTTATTTTATTTAATTAGGTAAGAACTTTATTTGTTGGATTTTTCAAATTCTACATTCAAATTTTCCTCTATGCTACTTATTAAAATGTACAGTTTTAATTTTACAAGATGCTTAATACCAAAGTTGATTTTAGTGATCGGTGTTTTGAAGAAGCACGCCCAGGTGTATTCTAGATTGAACTGTAAATACCTCTTCTAAAAATTTGATATTAGTGTTTCATTGAAATGATGTATCTACTTTTTAAGAAAATTATTTAATTTTTCATTAGTTATTGGTTTTTTGTTTGTGATATTTCTCACATTGAAAGAATTAATTTCATCCAAGTGGTTTGAGCTGAATTGAGGTAAATTATAGAATTAATTCAAATCAAAATTATTGTCAAAAAACAATATCAATGCTTATTATTGTCAAATTAATTATTTCTGAAATGAAGTTGAAAAGGTCAATTATTATTTCTATTGTTTATTTATTTAATAAACCAACTTATATTTTACAGAATGATTTACCTAGTTAATTAATTTTGAAATTCCCTTAAATGCAATAAATTATGCTGAAGGTCTCTGCTACTGCGGACATGGGCAAGTCCATTAAACGTAATCAGCCAGCGTCAGTTTTTCCAAAATTACTCAAAATGTCTTCAGCATTATTAAAATGACTACAAGGATTTGTGTAATGTATACCTATGTTTGAACAATCTCAATTCAAGTAACATTAAAGTTAAACTTCTTAGAAAAATTCACGACATTGCAGTCATTTTTTATAAGAAAACAACGATGATTATTCACTTAAATTTACAACGAGATCTTTCGGCTGTCACATCATTTTCCTGTACTCTGTCACATCATCTTCTTGTACTCTGCAGTTGCAGTTTGGTTGTTTAGAAGGCGCTAGGGGTGGGTGGTAGTTTAATTTTCAGTTAGACATCTGTTTTTTATAATCAAAAAGGATATGAGATTGAAGTTTTTCTGTTCATTGAGGATTTTTTTATTATTAGTTTTTAAATGTTTTTATGTTTCATATTGTTCTAATGTGTCTAGTTTGTTCTGGTCCTCTGTTTTTGATGTGGATGATTTCGAGGTCGCTATTCTCATTGGTGTAGCTTCTGTGATTTTCTTGCATTGATTCTGTAAATGTTGATTCTTTTTTCGTTCTTAACATTTGCTTGGATGCGCTCTTTGCATCGTTTTATAAAATGTACAGTAATAAGTCCTAATGTTACTGTAATAACTCCAAGCGGAGTTTTATTTCAAACTTTTCAAATTCTGCTTAATTTCAAACTAAGACAAACAGGAAGATAATGATACAAATAATAAGTTTTTTTTAATAAGTGCAGTTTGAAATGGAAGGAGAAATTCAACCGTAATGTTGCTATTAATTCTATTCGATTTATTTACTTGATTTTCAGTATTTATTTTAAACACAGCAATCAAGAAGAAATAACTTATCAGTTATTTTGTTTTAGGAATCGTAATTGAAGACTTAGTATTGACTCAGCGTTTGAATGGCGATTATAAGTGCGGAACATGTGGGAAAGCATTTACATTATCCTGGAGTTTTGTGCGGCATTCTCGGTCCTGTGGAAAGCCGGCTCAATTCATGTGCTCCATTTGCAAAAAGCAGTTTACCCGAACCGATAACCTCAAAGTACACATGGCTGTGGTGCATTCTGGAATAGAATTCGATATCTAGTTGTTTGTCAGTTAAGAATAACATAGAATATTGACTGAATGCCTTCAAGAAAATTGAAAATCTGAAAGTGTCTTCCAGTGAAATTGAACATTGACTGAATAAGAAACTCCAAGCAGAGTTTGATTTCAAACTTTTATATTTCTGTTTCATTTCAAACTTTTTGACTGCAATATCTGAGTGAATTATCAGGAAATAATTGTGATTCGACTTTTCCTATGAATGTCCTATTTTTTGTATCAAATACTTGTCTGGCAACCATTGATCGAATTCTCAATCTTAAGTTTCCTGAACTACATGCATTAACTTTGCCATTTCTATTCTTGTTGAATAGGATTTCAGCAAGCGCAATAAATTCTGGAACTTTTGGGTAGAATCATTTCTTCATTGGGATTTATTCTGACAAAATCTTATCTTTCGATTCTTAGGGCCGTATTTTTGAACGGTTTTTATCAAAGAAAGACTTGGATAAGTCATTCTTAGCGGCAATAAGTTTTACTTACACTTACAATTTCATGAAGTGACAAGCCAGCGAGTAGCCTTACACTAAAAGCCAACCCAGCTTCCCCAACAAATTTATGACTCCTGATAAATAATTTAACACTAATAATTTACATTAAAGAACACTAATATAAGAATTTGCACTACATAAATATCGCGGGGACAGCTGGATTGGCTTGTAACCTGACTTGTCAGCTAGTAAACTCACCCAGTATAATCAATACTTCAACTTAAGTTCATATTTAAGGACCTCACTTAAAGATCTTCTTGACTTAAAAGTCAAGTCTTTCTTAAAATCGGTATCTCAAATCCCTTTTTAGCCAAGATAGGTAGAGAGCTGTCTTGAAGCCGTTCTTGAGATTGTGATCTATGATATTTTGGATTTATTTTTTAGTATAGCATCGGCTCATCAAAGTAAAATAAAATCTTACAATTGAATTTTTGCACCATTGCAATGTAATTCACTGTTTCTTTGACTCATTGAAAATATTTTTACTTTCTTTATTAATATATAATTTCTTTATAATATACAAATCCTATAAATTTTTCTTCTCACCTATGATAAAGAAATGGAGTGGATGAAAGTTCTTTAGTCTGCTGTGAGATAGCGCTCACTACACTACAAAAAATTCCATTACATTTCTAATTCGAAAACAGAAAACCTTATTTATAAAAATCTTGTGTGTAAGTGAACTCCTCCTAAACGGCTGGGCCGATATTGTTGAAATTTTTTGTGTGTATTCAAGTGGATTCTGTGTTTTACGGTCAAAAGGACAAATGTAACCATAATGAAGGAATCCTATAAAGGATAATACTATGTATCCTTTAAAGGAAAAGCTGATAGAAGTCAAATAGTTACCACGTGCGCCTCACACGCGTAAGGTCCCGTTCGATCCCGGGTGGAACCAATTTTTTTTACTCAAATATTTGGCATTTTTGCTTTACAATGCATTCAACATAAAAAAAAGGCAAATTCACATGAATTCTTAGTATCTTCCCATAAATAATTAATTATTTGTTTTTTATATATTTTTAAGAGACCAATATTACACTTTGTAATATAAATACTTTATATAAAACTAATATAATAATAAATAAATAATAATAATAATAAAGTAATGAATGAGAAATTATTCCAGAGGTTAAAGCTCCAAGAGTCGGAAGAAGAAGGAGTGAAGAAAGAAAAGCTGCTTTTTCTCAGAAAATGAAAAGTTTGTGGGCGAACAGGAGGAACACCACCAAGTACAGTAGGAACAATTAGTCTGGGCGCACGGCCGTTTGGTAGTCAGCCATGGCAAGGGGAGTGTTTATCGCTCATTTCTAAAAACATGTGACCCGTGCGACGCTGCAGATGTCTTCAAGGTCAACTAGTCAACTTTTAACAGGATGGCTAGTAGTGAAACCAGAGCCACGCGCCCAGACTAATTGTTCCTACTGTACAATATAGTGATCATCATTTTGCTCAGCGTCTTCCACTTCGGGAGCTCTACTGCTAATAATAATAATAAAGTAATGAAATAAAATATTAAGAATATAATAAAAAAATATATATACCGTAATATATCAAATAAATAAAAAATATAATAATAGTAATAAAAGTAAAATAATAATAATTATATTTGTGTGATGGATCAAACAAAAATGTTATACATACAATGTTGTTACAATAAATTAACCTTTATGTAAATTGAAAAAGTTTACCTGTCATAAAATACTTTCTATTTAACACAAAGTCTACATTTCACTTGAAGGTTGAAATTTGAAATGTAACCTTAGGAATAATAAAAATAATAAGAATATTTTTTATGAGATCGCAGTAACGTGCGCTGGGCCAGCTAGTATTAATATAAAAGATAAAGATTTTGGTATTGGTGATAATATATTATGTAACAGTAACTGTAAATTTACATTTGGTACATTGTCTACATATTTTCATCTGTGTGAAATAATTAATGTAAACGATAGTGGTGTGGCAATAATTACTTAACAGTAACTGTAAATTTACATTTGATACATTGTCTTTATCTTTTTATCTATGTTAAATAATTTGTAAGTGTTTGAAATTACGAGTTGAGGTTAGTTCAGGTTGTGACCACGTTCAATAGAGCCTTTCCAAGTCGTTCTTAGATAAGAACACTGTAAGTAACGTTCATAAATACGGCCCTGAATCTTAATATTTCGATTCTTAAGGTGGATTTACACAGCCTGCCATGCCCCTGCCGTGCGTTTTTGTCTGAATAACTATTTCGGATTTTCCATTTACTATACCTAGTACAGCATGTTTGCGATTTACACATAGCCTGCCGCTGCCATGCCTCTTCCATTTTCATCTGATCGCTCTTGAGGGCGATTCAAGCAGGCGACCGGTTCGTGGCAGCGGCATGGCAGGGGCAGGTAGCCGGTTATAAAAATGACCGGCTGGGCGCTCAGTCGGCGCCTCATCAGTTATTTTGTATTTCTGATGCCATTCGGGAATCTTCGGTTCGCTGGTGACTTCAGACCGCAGCAGCGGTTGCGATCACTACGTCCACCTCATCCGTGTCAATTTTAGCAACTGCGCAGGGTGCACTCTTAGGCCGTGGTCAGACTGCATGCGACTGACGAGTAGATCGTTTTGCGAGCAGGTCGTACGAGTAGGTCGTCAGAGTAAGAGTGGTCACATTGCAAACTTCCTACTCCTGCGAGTTTATACTTCAATGGCATTGACCAGTTGTTAGACAATCTGTTATTGCGCATTTTGTTTGTTAATGAAGAAAAAGAAAGCTGGGTGAATGATATTAATTTAACAAGAGAGACGCAAGGAGAATTCAAGCTACTTTTTCCTGATCTCTACGAAAAAAATAATTTTCTGATGTCACTAGAAACGTTTTATTATATTTTAAACAGAATCAGCACGAAAATTGAAAAACAAAGCAATTTTTGGACTTGTATCAAGCCTGTGGAAAAAATTGGCGGTCACATTGAGATCTCTATTGGATAATCCTTTGTGGATTGGTCCCACAATGGATTTTGGTCAAACACAAGCATAATCAACTCCTCAACTTTCATTTTCACACTGACGACCACGCAAAGAACTTCAAACAAACTTGCTTCCAGAATTGACTCGTGCGTGTGCGCAAGACCTCGTACGACCAACTCTTCTCTACTGTGACCAATCAAACCGGTTTATCAACGTTTGTTTTACTCTGACGTCCAGATGCGAGCACGCACGTCCATTTACTCGTCGGAGTACGCATGCAGTCTGACCACGGCCTTACAGAAGAAGAAGAAGCAAGTAGGCAACGGCATGGCAGGGGCACGGCAGCGACCGGTTACCGGTTGTGAAAATCGCACGGCAGGGACACGGCATGGACATGGCAGGCTATGTGTAAATCCACCTTTAATCTTACCTCATTCTTTCTGACAAAAGAATATCTTTCATAATATTGTACACCAAGCCCTCGTGTATTTAGTTCTCATTGTCCTTGTCTAGAGAATTTTATAAGACTGGCAAGATATCTCCATCATCCTCAGAGAGATCAGAGCCAGAATCAGCTGCTGGTAGAAGTAAATAAATGATTTCTCCACATGTGGATGGAAAACTTGATCATTCAACAAAATCATGCTTTATTGTAATCTGTATCAGATTAAGATATGAGTGCTCAAGACTGTGCTTGGATGGGTGACAGAATAACTATGACTTACATTGGCGGTGGTGTTTTTGATCACAAGAATATTGGTTTTCAATGGCAATTACAATACATTATCATTAATGAGATATAAATGACTGGAATTTGCTTATGTATAAAATTCTATACATAAACTCTTCAAATCAAATTACTTAACTTGGCATAACTTGGCAATGTGTAAAATAGTACAGTGACAGTGTACGATTTTTTTAAAAGCAAATTAAATTATTATTTTCCATTCAAATTGAACATGAATATAACCAGAACTAACCTTGGTTCTATGTTAATCCAACTACTAACTGTCATCACGATGTATCTTGTTTCATTACAAATGAAAATAAAAATGCCGAACCCACACAACTCCACATGCAGGCTGAACGCAAATGAAATGGGTTCTGTCGGTGGTACAAGTCACTGCAAGAAGATAGCAGCACCATACACATAACTGGAAACGTATACTGTACTAGAAAGTGCCGAGTTTTCATGAAATGATAGTGTCATTTTCCAGTAAGTCACGTTTCTGGAAAGTGTGTAATGTAATAAATACTGCTAAAAAGGGCTCAAGCCTACTCTCATGTTTTCTTTTGTGTTATCATCTGTGGAATACACCGAGAATATTTTCTTTCATTTGCAATAATTCTCTGATTCTTTGGCCATGATTGAATGTTCTTGTGAACAATAACGATTTTCAAACTATTGTCTGTACTCATAATGTGCTCTTTTGGACCTCGGAAGTCAGAGAATAATCTTTATGAACAATTCTATAATCAAACAAAATAAAAACAGCCAAAATAATGTTGAGGATTTTTAATTTCAGTTGTGACATTCGAGGAATATGGAAATCAGCTGGTGGGTGAAAAAAGATGTTCCAATTGTGGAAAATCATTTTCCGTAGCTTCGAGTTTTGCAAGACATTCTCGTTATTGTGGCAAGCCTGCTCAGTTCAAGTGTCCATATTGCAGCAAACCGTGCAAAAGAAGTGACAACCTGAAAGCTCATATTGCATTGAAGCATTTTGGACTTGAGTTTTAATGTTCAGTTTACATTCATCAGTGAAGTTTACTCATGATTTCCATCAAATTCTTGGAACAATATTCATCTGATATTTGAACCATGACAAATCATTATAACATTTTATAATTATTTATCTTCACTTTGATTTACTTTTTATTCTCTATTAATTAATTGTAATTGTATCCACTCAATTATTTGTCTGCGTCTATTGCATACTGTCAAATCTGTTCTGGATCAGTCGTTGCCTATAATAGTCGTTGAATATTCATTCCTTGATGAATATTTGATTTATAATAATTATTTTAAAAAATATATTCAAATTGACCGAATCGATGTTGCAGCTCTTAACATAAAACCAACTTGATGTATTTCTGAGGAAAGAAATTTGAGATTAGCTCTCATAATATTTAATTCATATCTTACAAATAATTAGTATTATATACAATGTGAGACGAGATTTAAGAACCCTGATTTGTTATTAAACCTATTATAATCAATACAATGTTTGATTATCTTTGAATTTTTGTAATCGTACATTGGTAAGATGATTTTTTCTAACCCTGCTACTCTCATTTGAGATGGTCATTCAATTATCATAACCATTGCAATGTTTTTTGTTTGTTTGAATTTTGTAAAAAGTTTTAAAAATGTAGGCATTTGTAGTCACCAAAGAATAAATCTTTTTTTTTGTGTAGTTTTACTTAGTTTGATGCTCTACTTGTAATTCTCATGAAAGATTCTAGCTGTAATCTTCTGTCATCTTCTTCATCATGGTGAATAATTTTAACACTCACTACAAGCAAAATAATCCAAATACTAGATTAGAAAGACATACCTACTCGATTTAAAAAGAAACAAAAATTCAACCGTTATAAACATGGAAAGATACAGAGGAGGTCTAAAATGATGGGTGATTCATGTCCATCGATGGTATTCAAAATCAACTGACCAGGCTACAGCTTCACTTACTATACTACCAGGGGCGCACCCAGACTTTTGTGGGAGGGGGGCTTACTCGTCCTAACAGGTAAAGTTTTGATGGTGGGGAAGGGGGATTTTGCAGACCTCTTGTGATAGGTGGGGGGGGGGGGGGTCATTACGTTTTAATGGGCATCAGCTATGGGGAAACAAAATGTGTCCATCATGTTTCTTTTTTATACAGATTGTTTCAAGAATTGAAGATAATTCTGCCTGACTGCATAAGCATTTTCTCGTGAAGATAAAAACGTTCACACAGATGTAGGTCCGGAAACGCTCTGTTTATGAAATAAAGAGGGCGAAGATTACAGCTATTCCCATCATTCATTCAGGAGTATCTAAGGCTTTCATGTAGGTGGTGTGAATGCAATTAAATGTAAAATTAACTGGAACGTGCTACAAAATTTCTCGACCATAAATTTTTATGATGCCCACATAATTCTTAGACTTGTATGTAGTTAATGCGGAGAATCAAAAATGCTAGTCTGAACGCAAATAGAGATTACCTAATTTTTAATAGGTGGGATATTTTATAAAAATTCACAAAGTGATCATGAAAACACGTTTTTTTATTGTAGGCGAGTGGATTAATAATAATATTCATTGCCAATAATTAAAAAAATTAATTTCTCCTTCAAAACTTGTGATTTTTTTAAATGAAATATGAATGTACTCAATAGTCAAGAACTTTCCAAAAGTTTATGAAGTAGCTATCATTTAAAAATTTAGTATAATTTTTATGAAATAATATACGGTTACTAAATTTGTTTTCTATTTGAATTGCTATTCTTGTGTGCTTTGATCCAATTTTAATTCTGATTTTATGAACTATGGGTGCGTTATTTGCTATTAATAACCAAGTTCATACATTTCAATATTAAAAACGCCATCTTTTGACCTTTTTGCGTATTTCATGTAATAACTCAGTAATCACGGTAAATAATGTTTTATGTGATTTTTCAGCTCATTCCACATCGAATGTATTCACCACCTAAATGGGAGCTCTAGAAGCCTAAATTTTTTTGAATGAAATCTAATTTATATTGATTTCTTATTGATAAAGATAGCACCACTCTTGTGCTATCTTTATTTTTTGTAATGAGTAAATGAACCAAATGAAGGAATAAGCTTTAGTAATCTGGCAGATTTCTTGCGAAATTTTTCGCTAACACCTGTATATTTTCTTTAGGAAAGTGATAGCTGCGAGCTGTTCAGTCAGATAAGATAAGTTGCAAATTTCTGGCCCTCTTTGTAAGGGTGACCGATTGGAAACGGCTACCAAAAAAGACTCTCTAAAAAATCATTTCCCGGTGATGCGGACCTCACCTAAAACTGTAGGTCCAACTCATTATCCTCGCACAGGTCTCAGACCTATCTGGGCTTCATCCTCCGAAAAATCATTACATTATTACTGCAGAAATGTATTACAGGTCCAGGAGGTTCTAGAGGCTAGAGATCCTGTATTACATTACATGATTGTCAGATCGATATCAGTGAAACAAATTACTTTTATTATCTGAACTCAGCCGCCTAGCCGAATTGAATTCTGTCAGGCTACAAACTCTATTTCCACCTATGATACTCGAAATACGAGGAAATGTCTGAATATCGTTATAAACGTTATCCTATTTAATTAAACAAGTCTGAAATGTACGGTCTGGACTCCATATTACATAGTCAAATCACTTGAAAATTATCAATATTTTGATAAGGATTTTAGGACCTGAGGGTCCCCCTTAAGCCCCAGAGTCCCTCATGTTAAGCCACTGGTTATGAACATTGTTCTAGTTGTTAAGTGTAAAAACAAGAAATGTAGCAACACTAAGCTGGAGCACATACTCCCGACACTCAATTTGCTTGAAAATTATCATCAATTTTAAGAACCTTGAATCTCTTGGGGGGGGGGATTAACCCCCTTCCTCACCCCCCTCACCATGGGTGCGCCACTGTATACTACTCATTACTCGTGCAGGTAAAATGTCTATGTTATACTGTCTGGCGGTATTTGGATGTTATGTGTGTTGATGGCAAGTAGATGAATTTCAATAACTAAATATAATTTTTTACTGATGATGCCCACATGAGTCAGAGATTTGTGTGCATGAGTATTAAGGTGAATTATCACACAAAATGTGTCAGACTGGACATGATTCCAACCCATGACCTCAGGGGTCACAAATGCAGTCAGAGACCGCAGTATTTTAGCTGTGACATTGTTATTTATTTAATAACATGATAAAAAGTGATTTTTTTTCTTATTCTCGTTAGAAAATACAGTTAGATAATGCATCTATCATCATATTTCAATTTTATTAGAAATCATTTTCAATGCTATAAATTACACTGAAGACCTCTGCTCTGTGTAGACATAGACAACAATATTAAATAGCTACAAGGAAATCGATGAATGCCATTATACAAGTATACTTTGTAAGAGCCAGAAATCTACCCATAACCTCATTTCATTAACCTCATTTCATAGCAAATTATGTTAGAGGTATTATAATTTCCAATCTTCTTCGTCATTAATGTACTTAATGTAGTTTATTAAAATCGGAATATCATTGGAAATCTTCAATAAGATTTTATTAATGAAATGGCATTTAAATTATTTCAGACGATGGAAGACCCAGAGTTGGCCAGCGGGGAAACAGAGTGCCTTACCGTCGCCATCAGATTCTCGAGCTAGAGAAGGAGTTTCTATTCAACCACTATCCGGATCGAACACGTAGAGCGGAAATATCGAAAAAATTGCAATTGTCTGATAGACAGGTCAAGATCTGGTTTCAGAACCGACGCATGAAGTGGAAGAAAGACAATTTAAGAGTGGAAATGTTTGAGGCATTGAAAGCGGGAAAATCTCCGCTACAGATGAACAATATGAATGTGGAAGATCTGTCAAAACCACGCTACTAGAATCTTACGAATCTAGATAAGATGGATCCATCGAGTCACATCACTGAAAAACTGTGCCATTTTTTATATTAGAACAAAAAATAATGCATTTGATTAGAGATAATTATTATTACAAATTTGTAAAAAGGATCAATAATTTTCTGTATAGTGGCAACCAATACTTTACTGAGGGGAGAGCAAACACGTTTAGGATGTAAAATAACCTTGAGCGTAAATCTTATGGTAACCGGTATAACTGGAAATTAATAGCTTATAATTCATGAAAGACTTTAAGTAAGGAGAGTGTATTCCTTTGGATACTTCATTTTTATCACTAGAATGATAATAATGTATTATTAAATACAGTGTTTATAAAGTGTAAAGAATAAAAAAAATGTCTCTTCACTTCTGACATTTTTCTATATTGCACCGCCTAACATTAACAAAATAATACAAATATTCATTATTGTATGAAAGGCTTTTTAAAGCAACTACCCGCAAACATGCTGACAGAACTTTATCAATCCCCTCTAAAAAATTGATTCATATCAATATATTACTTATGTACTTTACTATCAATTTATCAATCGAGAATGAATATCCCAAGACGAGTGGTCAAATATCATTGATAGTTTGAATAATGAAAATCTGTAGGAATAGATGGGGCATCCGGTAAATTCTAAAAAAATAATGTAAATATCAATAATTGTTAGACCATTTGATTCATCTGATCAATCATTCATTAGAACATTATTATGGTGTACCTTATGGTGAACAATAGTGTACCTTTGTAAAACAAATCCTTGATACAGTGTTTAAAAGAAAGCTGTTGGGTGTATGGAAAGGGGAAATAGATTAGATTCATGTAGTTCAAGAGATTTGGTCTCCTAACTGTACCCTGCTTATATGTATATGAAGCTACTTTATATATAAAAAAGAGGGATATAAACCAAAATCTCGACGTACACGATTATAATACAAGAAGCCGAGGAGATTGTCATTGGTGAGTCACAATAGTAGTTAAACAAACAAAAACCTAGTTATATTGGTTGGAAACTCTACAACAAGCTTCGGAAGTTTTTGAAGAGTCTTGAAAATATAAAATTATTGAAAATAACAATTGAAAACATTTTTAGTTGAAGCCTTTTATAGAGTTCCTTTCACATCAAAATTAAGCCTCCCCTCAACTAATTGGTATAGAATGCAACTGGTATTATAAGATTGGTAATATTGTATTCATATAGTTGTTGATCTGACTTGTCTCATTCTCCTTAACCAAAGTCTCCAATACGTAATCTACAAGAAATACATGTTAATCTAGGCGTTTGAGCCTCACTTTTAATAACAAACCAACTAGGGCTAGTCTCAGTCTTTGTGCGTGCAGCAGACTCACCCGATCCAGTTGGCTAAAGTTAAGATGACCCCCTCCTCCAAGGCGTCCCTTCAAACGACTTTTTGGGAGTTTTCATGTTTTCACATGATTTTGAATTTGAACCACGTCAGAATCAGCTATCACATGATATGAAGCAGTGGGTAATTCAAATTCTTATAATTAAGACCCCCTCGGCGGCCCCAAGAATAGTTTATTTATACATCAATTTTGAACTTTAAAACATAATATAATTCAAATCCTCATCTCAAATCCTAGTTAGATTCAAGAAGCCCTTTCCAAGAAATTGACTGAAACTGTCCAAAATCGATATTCTCTGCTCTCCCCCTGAACCCCACCTATATTTGGGATGGATTTTACTAACTTAGAAGCCCTCCCAGTCATGCCACCAAACTTCTTCCGAAATTGCATTGTAATCGGATGAATAGTTTTTATCACAACTGTATAAACGGTGTAAGCATAGGCTGAAAATGCCCAAAATCAATAACCCCCCAAGCCCTCTTTTTTTTGGAGGATGATCTAATTACTCTCCCAGGCATGCCACCAAACATCCCCCAAAGTTTCATCGCAATCTCGGATAAATGGTTTATAATGAACACACACACACACCTATATTATATACATATATTTGTTAAAACAGAAACTGACTGTATCATGGAATGAATTTGTAAAATCTTTATAAACTTTCAATATTTGAAGTTGAAATGTTCCTGTAGATTAGTGTGTTCAACATTTTTTAGAAATGTATTATTTTATGCAAATAGATTAATGAAACTAGTACAAATTTATTTTCTAATTATATTTTATCTATTGGTCATCTTTTGTGTATGATTTACTACTTTTTGTGAGATGTCAAAGAACCTCATTTAACAAATATTGCAGTAATTTAGACAAAGGGTATAGCACTTTTCTTTGTGATTATTTTTGCCATGTAAAACTGAATTTACATTGAAAGAATATTATTATAGTGTGTATTTCTAATGGAATTAATAATGTTAAATTCTATAATAAAATGTGAGAAAACATCAAATAGGCTACATCTCCTCGGTTGGAAATATAACCTTTTTATTGGTTGTTATTTATACATTCTGTAAATTTTTTATTTTCTAAAGCTATAATTTGCCATTATTTTAACAACTTCTATACAACCTTGTAGAAATTCACCTATTTTTCATCTTTTCTTTATATAAAATAGGCGAACTTGTTTTTTTTGTGATGACAACTCCTCCGTGGTTTCTCGACCAATTTTGTTCGTTCACGTCTCGTTTGAAAGATCTCATCGAGTAGATGTTTGATAAGGTCTTACATTTTGAAAAAAGTCATCGTGGACATGAGGAATGAACGATCAAAGTTTCAATTTTTGCCATTGCTTTAACATAGGGATCGGTGAGCTGAACATTTTCACATTTCAACTTATGATTTGATGATCAGCTGTTCTGAAACAAAAAATTTATTTTTCATTGTTCATTCAGAGAGAGAGGGTGGGAGGATAGGATGAAGAGGAAGAGAGAGAGGAAAGAGAGAGAAAAGAAGAAGGGGAAGAAGAAAGAGAAGGAAGAGGAGAAGATGAATAAGACGAAGGAGAAGAAGAAAGAGGAGAAAAAAAAGAAGAAGAAGAAGAAGCGGAAGTAGGAGAAATCGTAGAAGAAGTAGAAGAAGAAGAAGAAGAAGAAGAAAAAGAAGAAGAAAAAGAAGAAGAAAAAGTAGAGGAAGAGGAAGAAGAAGAAAAAGAAGAGGAAGAAGAAAAAGAAGAAGAAGTGGAAGAAAAGAACAAGAAGAAGAAGAGGAAGAATGAGAAAAAGAAGAAGAAGAAGAAGAAGAAGAAGAAGAAAAATAATAAGAAAAAGCAGAAGAGAGAGAAAAAGAATAAGAAGAGAAATAAGAAGAAGAACAACAACAAGAAAGAGAAGAAGAGGGAGAAAAAGAAGAGGAAGAACAAGAATAAGAATAAAAAGAAGAGGAAAGAGAAGAAAGAGAAAAAGAAGAAGAAAAAGAGGGAGAAAAGAAAAAGAAGAGGAAGGAGATGAAGAAAAAGAAGATTAAGAAGTAGAAAAGGAAGATGAAGAAGAAAAAGGAGAAAAAGAAGAGGAACAAGAAAAAGGAGAAAAAGAAGAAGAAAAAAGAAGAAGTGGATGATGAAGAAGAAGAAAAAAAGAAGAAAAAAAGAAGAAGTTGAAGAAGAAGAAGAAGAAGAGGAAGAAAACTAAGAAGAAAAATAGGGAACGAAAAAGAAGAACTCATAGCATCATAGGTATCTTTGATACCCGCTTAGAAATGGAGCAACTCATACTGTGCTTGAACTTATCATCATAGGCAATGCTGTCGTTCAGTATGTAGAAAATCTACATTTGGAATGTATTTTACAAAGTTTAATAGAGTCAGACCCGGGATAACCTAGTTTGTTTCAATGCCCTGTCGGTTCATCCAATAAACTCATTCTTTTTTGCCTGTTGTTTTTGTCATATTTTGGTCGTACATCACACAAACAGTCTTATAATGATTCACGTTTTAGAGTTACTATTAAAGTTTATTTATTATGCTATTCACTTGTTCCAATCTTGTTCTAAAGAATATTCCAATTTTGAAGGGCTTAAATTGCTACACACAGATATCGGCGCTCACAAAACTTTCAACCATTCATACAAAAAGCACATTTTAAATTTCCATAACTTATAGAAAATTTTCAAAAATCTTCAATGTGACCGCTTGATAATCTAGTCAATGTGTTTTGTTTGAAAAAGTGGTATTCATGGCAGCAATAAGCATCGTTCTATAGTAATAGCTGTTTGCTTTGATTTGCAGTTCTAAAGATTTAAAAGCCTGACTATTCTGTAGGATCTTAGAATACAACCATCATATCATGCTTCTCAATCAAACGAAGCTCACAAACTTATAATAAAGAAAACAAAATTATATTTACAGAAAAATGTTCAAAAACAGTAATACCTCGACCATGTTATCCAGTTGAGCATTTTTCAATTAGTCTAAAACTACTTGCTCTTCAAAATTTTCTTCACATACCGATGTGTAAGCTACCCTACAATTTCTAAACATCACATTCAAAAGATTTGAAGTGATTTTGCATGAAGTTAATATTTATTTGTCCTGTTTGTCTCTTTATTCAAGACCTCTTTGGTATAGGGAAAGTTATTAGAAATATTATCCTTGTAATGATTTTTGAAAGTTGCTTATCCTGCTCTCTTTGTATTATTAATATCTACCATCTATGTTGAGGTTATTTTATTAGTGTGTGTGCATGTTTGGAACTGTTCTATTTCAGACAGTTAAAGATATTAGTTAAAAAATGAAAAGTCAATATTTTCAATAAATTAATTTATCATACAAATGTATTATAATTATTGTTTATGATTGTGTTGCTTGTAACTCCTCTTCATCTTCCTTTCCTTTCCTCTTCCTTTCTGAATACTAGGCTTATTCAACAATTAAATGAAAGCTGAATATTTTTTCTTTTGATTTAGAAAAGTTGTTGATAAATATTTCGTTCTATGAATACCGTATATAAAAATAGTTTCAAACTGTTACGCAGTTCGATTGCAGAGATCAATATTAAAAAAAAATGTATTAGCATTTATGTGAAAGTTGTATTAGTGTTGATATTGAGCTTTATCTCATAACTCTATTTTGGAAAGTAATTCAGTATTTTTGTATACGCTATTTATAGAACGATATATTCATCAACAACTTTTCTAAATCAAAAGAAAAAATATTCAGCTTTCAAGCAAATAGATGACAGCCTAAGGAGTCTCCATTTTTGTGAAGTACATAAATAGTAATCTCCAAATACAAGGAAGGGGATGCCTAATTTGGGTAATGCTTCAAGTCTTATATCGCAACGCATACTTGCATTTATAATTAATTTGCAGATTAATATTCAATTTTATTTATTGTCAACATTACAAATACACAGTATCACTCTTATAGCTAAACATAAAAAATACATCTTCTCTAATAATAAAGAATATTCACCATAAAACATCTTTGAAAATTTTTTCAATTCCTCTTTTATTTCTTACTTTACAAAAATGAACAGAAATAAATTTACAGAAATGGTTGCATAGTGAAAACTGCAGTCTATTTGCGCTAAGCTTTACCTCACTCTTGTTTCAAATTCTCTTCCATTCTAGCGCCAGAAGTTTTAGTAGCGAAAACTACCGTTAGACTGCGCGAAGATGACTCGTTTCAGCCCCTCGACGAAATCGCAGGCTC
This sequence comes from Conomelus anceps, assembly GCA_948455865.1. NCBI lineage: Eukaryota > Metazoa > Arthropoda > Insecta > Hemiptera > Delphacidae > Conomelus > Conomelus anceps. Next base: position 38,755,399 of record OX418220.1, on the reverse strand, counting down.
GTGTGAGTGTTTGAATGGGGAGTGAGATCAAAACAGTACAGTAGGCCTACTGCAATGCAATAGGCATAGTTCGGCTCGTGCTTGTAGTACCCAGTCCACTCAGTAGTTGGAGTGGTTCAGCTAGTCTTTCATCCCCAGTCAAAAATCAATGCTCTCCTATCAACGTTCTAAACATGGCTTTAATCTTGCATAAATAAAATGATATTAGGCTAACCGTGTCAGTTTCTCACTAATGTTGAGTGCTTTTGGAAATTTGCAAACATAGGCGTTTTTTAATCGTGGCATCCATGTTCGTGTTGTGTGACAGTCAGTGATAAAGAAATTCGTGCGGCATGGGGACTGAACAGCAGTTCTGTTTGCGATGGAATAATCACCAAAGCACTTTGATATCTGTGTTTGATTCACTACTGGAGAATTCTGTCCTTGTCGATTGTACCCTAGCTGCAGATGGACAGCAATTGAAAGCTCACAAAGTTGTGCTATCAGCTTGCAGTCCTTACCTTGAGGTGAGTTTCTTATCAATATTCTATTCTCTCCTTGATATCCTTATCAATTTTCTTTTCATACTCTTAAAAGCACTAGTCTCACATGCTTGTATCTGTGTTATAGGTTATGTTTATCGGTTTATGTTAATAATAAATCGCGAATCCATGTTCACTTTGATCTATCGTGTTCAGAGATGCGGGATTATTTTGCTGATGATGCCGACATGAATCTGAGATTTATGTGTGGTAATGAGGTGAATGATTACACAAGATAAGAGAGACTGAACGGGGATCGAACCCGTGACCGCAGTCAGTTAGTCATAGATTAATTAAAATAAAACAATGGAATTGATCTGAGACAGTCTGGTTAGCTGTAAAGATTGATAAATAGGCATATTTTAAGTAGCAGGCCTACACATGTTGGCGATCATGTTGAAAAATATCAATTTGCAAACAGAAAGTTACGTTTTTTTATGTAGAATGATATCTAGGCTTCTGTATTTTTTATTGCACTCCGCGACGAGGTCACAGCAAGTGCATTCATGCAAATTAATAAGCTCTACATCGCCAGCAAACCCCCCCCCCCCCCCAAAAAAAATGACGAAATCATACCCACCCTCAAGATTTTCACAATAAATAAATAAAATAAATCAATGGACCTTAGTAAATGTTATTTGTCATTGATTGAATAGGCTTAATGCATAGGCGTATGGGTCTGGGGAGTATGGAGTATGGCTATAATACAAAGGAGAAAACTTTTGAGAAATTAATCCCTCTAAAATTGTATTTTGAGTGTTTCTAGACTCATGACTAGAAAAGCTCAAATCCATTCATTTTAGCAGACATTATGTATGGGTCAGCCAAATAGATGCAAGGGCGCTCTGGTGCTTGAGTCTTGAGTCATTGGCAATGGTCACTATTATAAACATACGGTACACCGGCTTGTTAGTGAGTCACTTGGTTGTGATAGATAAAAAGGTTATCACAGGGTATGAAGAAGATAGATTAGACGAAATACATGAATCTGTTTAATAAAAAGGATCCTTGGTCATAGGATTTTTTTAGAAACAGCTCATTTGAAATCGCATTTTAAGATATTATACACCCATTTCAGCCTGCAGACAGGATCAAAGTTTACTGCTTCTAATGTTTGAGTCATCTCCAGTTGTGGGCTTAAACCCCCCAACGTCCCCACTCAAATTGTGATAATTAAACTACAGGGTATTCCATACAGATCGAATGACAAGTCTTCTTCTATCATTGAAAGCAACATTTATAACTTTGATATTAGCATTTGATGTTTTTTTTTTTTTTACAAAATACAGTACACTTATAGTCCAATCTTACATGAAAATTGACACTGTATCTTAGCAGCCCTGCTGATGCTTCATGTCAGCAGTTAAAAATTCATTTCTCCAATTTAAGTAGAGAACAAAAAGTTACTAAGAGATACAATGTAAATTCTAAATTCTAATGTTAGTTATTTTTGTAATAGAATAAAATTGGGATACGGGGGTCCTCCAGAAATTTTTTGTAAAATATTCCCTCAAAGATAGAGTATTAAGCTATTCTGGACACAAAACCATCCTAAAACTGCAAAAACAATTTTAGTGTTTCTGTGATTACTGCTTCATCAATTAATGGGCCAGATCACCAATTAATCTTTTGCTCATGCACGGATTTTAAGTCGAATTAACAAATTATCACATCTTATTCCTCCATTTTTAACCCCCACCCCCAATCCTAAAATTTGTTTCGATGGCGCTCTGACCGCCATGTACCCCCCCCCCCCCCCAAACATTCTGGGCATGACTGCATATGGACAATTATTACACTGTCCAATTAAAGATATGAGATAATTTTTTGTATTTTCAATTATAATTAATTCCACCTGTTCAGTTAGTCTCAGCATTGTGTTTACCGCACTTTTGACTAATGAAAATTTAAATTCTTGTACACTGCAGTTCTTGAAATTCATTACTCTTATAACAGACTGGTATGTTTCAGTTACTCAAGTAATTATCTTCAGTCTGTTTTTCATCTTGGTGGAATTTCCTATACCCAATAGAAATTAGAATTCAATTTTATTCTGCAATTTTGAAAAGTTTACTAATCAACATTAACCTACTCCATTAACTCATCAAAATTTAATCTTTCAGCAAAAGTATCATTCATCTACCTTATTTTTCCAAGTGTATAATTAAGCAGATATTGCTCATTTTCTTGTGTTTCCAAGTTACTTGCTTCATATTTCTATATTTAACATCATCTTTATCAACATTTTTTTAATTCTCTTCAATTATTCACGGATATAGCCTAGATTGATAGTTTCCTTATAAAAATGTAGATATTAGGTACCTGATGAATGGAAAAATTGCTTGAAAGTACCATAATTTTGGGCCTTCTATAGGTCATGTGTTCCCAAAGTAGTTTATATCGACCCTCTGGGTCCAGGTCAAAGGAAAAATAAATCGTGGGTCTTCATAATGTTGATGGGGGTCTATCCAATTTAAAAAAGAAATTAAAATCAATTTAGAAATGTGAATCGTATCCTGTATTGCATATTTAACAGATTTATTATTTTAATTCAATGTACTGTAGTTAACTCGCAGTTACAGGAAGAAAGCCTAAATTTGTTTTTTAAAAAGTCAACCATTTTAAACTCTCATGCTAGAATCAAGCTAAGAAACTTTTCTCAGTTTCCCAATTTTTCAGACAGACAGCCAATAAGATGACATTTCATACTCAACATTAGTGGCCGAGAAGATTTGAGTTTGACTAACTTAGTGAGTAAATTGACGACAGCAGTTGGAAATCCACCTATTTAATAATATTTATATAGAATGAATGGGAAAATTTATAAATTAATACATATCAACTTCAAACTCCTGCAGTGATTCATTAGGCCTCTGCACCCTGTTGTTGAGCTGGGACCGGTACAACTGCTCCAGGTGCTTGTATTTTCTTGTTTTTATTGTGTTGCGATTTTCTAAACGTTTCCTTGAAGACTTTTTAATGTCGACTGTTTTCAGTTAAGAATCTCACATTATCATTACACAACATGCTCTTTACACGTAATGTACATAGCCTACACGTAATTTTGGGCAGCGGCGAACCCAGGAAATTTTTGGGGGGATATTTACTGAGAAAATATTTTGAAGGGAAATCAGATATGAAAAAGGTGTTTGTCTCCCAAGAAAGATGCAAATATAGCTTTTTCCAGTTTGAGAATTTCGCAGAGGATTGTGCTTCCCAATTAGTAAAGTGAGTGTTGCATCATTTTCTGTTATTATTAATTTTAATAGTCATTTATTTTTATTAAAAATTACTAATCATTTCGTAAATTTGTTGGGGGGTTTTCGATGTAGAAATAATTTAAGTTTTAAATGCAGAATGAGCTGTAATTCTTGGAAGTGAAATTTGTGAACCATCTAATTTAGAAATCAATTCAAAACATACTGCGTTCAATTTCTATTATGAATCTGTTATGCCTTGATCAAATTAATTTCTTGTGCGATTTTGACTAATGGTTTATTACAAAATGTTCCTATAGAAATGAATTTTTGACCGAGCATAATGAGGTGTCAGTTTTAACTCGACCGTTCAGAGTTCATCTGTCTGAAATGTGTCACAATTGCGGCCAAACGCCTGAACCGATTGTCATAAAATTTTCAGGAATGTTAACTATTCTTAGGCCGAGTGATGTACCGGTATGCATATATAAGGTTTTTAAAAAAAGTGCCCCCATTATTTTTATAGGCCTAATTTACCCCCGATTTTTGGAGTCTGATTTGTGTGCGGGTGGGTTTAAATCAGTGCTTCCCAAATAGATCCATGTGCTAGAACTGCTAGGGGTCCATGTCAGTAAAAAATTAAAATTACGAGTTCATGACATGTTAATGGGGGTCCACGATAGCAAATTTCTTTGGATCAGGGCGTGGTATATAGTAGGCTACCTATGCAATTGCATAATGCTGTTCTGTAAATGCATACATATAGTATGGGCCATATTTATGAACATTCCTTCAGTGTCTCTGGACTCGAGGAGCTCATGAAATGCCTCTAAATACAGAGCAAGTTACCAGTTAGCTAGTAGCAGTACCGCTAAAAGGTAACCCAGCTCCCCCAACAAAGGTCTGGCTCCTGATAATAATTTAACACCATGAACATTATATAACACTTATTTACATTAATATGAGTATTTACACTGCATAAATACGGCTGGGACAGCTCAGCTAGTAAGCTCACCTTCACTTCAATTGAACTTCGTATTTATGAACGTCATTTGGAGATTTTCTCAACTTGAAAGTCAAGATTTTCTTCAAATTGTTATCTCAAATCCGCTCTTAGCCAAGGTAGATATATATAAAGCCTTGAAGCGATTCCTTCAGACTATTTTCTATCAAAGAAAACGGTAAGGGTTATAGAAAGAGTAAATAGATTAGATTCATGTAGGCCGTTGTTCAAGAGACTTGTTCTCCTAACTCTACCCTGCTTATATGTGTATGAAGCTAATTTGTATGTAAAATGAATGATATTAACCAAAATCTTGACGTACACGATTTTCTTTTGTAGATAACGAATTGGAGACTTGTCTTAAGGAGTATAAGACAAGTCAGATCAAGAATATTATACACTTGATACCATAATTACTATATCAATTAGTTGAGGTGAGGCTTAATTTTGATGTGAAAGGAATTATAATATAAGAAGCCGAGGGGACTATCACTTGGTGAGTCACAATAGTAGCTTATTCAAACAATAACCTAGTTATATTGGTAGGAAATTCTACAACAAGCTACCGCAGTTTTTAAAGTCTTGAAAATATAGAAATATTTAAAACACAATTGAAAAAATATTTAGTTGATAAAGCTTTTTATAGTGTACAAGAGTTCCTTTCGCATCAAAATTAAGCCTCACCTCAACTAATTTATATAGTAATTATGGTATCTAGTGTATAATTATTGTTGATCTGACTTGTCTTATACTTCTTAACTGGAGTCTCCAAGACGTAATCTACAAAAAATCATATTTCGGCTTTAATTTTTATGATAGCATATCGGTTCATCAAAATCAAGTAAATAAAACATTCAATTTCTACACCATTGCATTGTAATTCACTTAAATATAACTCCATTCCTAACGTATCAACTTTTTTTCACAAAAAACCATAAATATTAGATAAGGTAATTGAAGTAAACGCGAAGTTCTTTTGCCTGATGGTGTTAGATGTAGCCTCGCTACACTATATTTATCTTGCGTTATTCAAAAAACGAAAATATAAATATAGAGAATATTGGTGTAGTTATAATTACTCAACAGTAACTTAAAATTTACAGCACATTATCTTTATCTTCAGCCATGGTAACTTATGTTTGTTGGTGTCTGAAATCATTATTTTGAGGTTAGATTTGACATTTATAATGTCTCGCTGGCGAGTCAACTTGTGAACTCGTTCAACGTAATAGTGGTATTTCACGAGCTCTTCGAGTCAAAAGACACTGAAGGAATGTCCATAAATACGGACATATATCTATTTAAAATAATAAAGCTGATATCTTTAAAAGATCACGGAGACTTCATACTTAGTTTTCTAATATTTTAAAATAATTATTAACGTTTACTGCCAGGTCAATCTACAGTTTATGTATCACGTATAACTTGTTATTTCTAGCTATATTATCATGAGTAAAAGGAGCCTCATATATTTTAATTATCATATTTCAAAACTAGGAATGTTTACTGGTAGGCCACTAAACAACTGATGTACCATATTATTCAAGTTATTTGAGAGTCATTGCTTATTGAAATAATTGTTCAAAATTATTCGAATGGAAGACAAATCTATGCACAATTTATATCACATTTATTTCAAAAATAATTTTTCGTAATAGTAATGTTTTTATTTTTCATGTTTAAAAGAATGTCTAACAATGTCTAATAAACTCCTTTTTATTACTTCACCTCCTACATTTTATAATTTTAAATTGAACTAGATATTCTTCTAGTCCAATAAATTTGTTCTGGTCTTTCAATTAATTTTTTTGGAATCAATTTTTAATATTATTTTCACCAAGAACACTCAATTACTGTAATTTTATTTTCACATTTTATTTGATGCAATATTCTACAAAAAATGTGTATTATATTCTAATTGATTATATCAATTTGTGATTTTTTACTTCTCCCCCTTTTTTCTCTCTAGTATTATTATTATTCTCTACTGTTATCATTAATGTACATTGCAAATTTGCACAAATAAAGTCATCTGAATCTATTACATCACTATATCAATGTGTGTTGCGTTATTCCACATTGAACTGCTTATTTGTGAATGGGGGTTGTTTAATGAACGTTGTTTAATGAAATTATTTATTATTTATTTATTCATTACATCAATCACAATCAACTTTTTAGGTTAAAGAAACAGACATAAAGTCCAAAACTTCTTTTCATCCCAATTTGAATAAAACTGTCCAAATTAAGGTTATGTCTCACTTTTCACTTCTTTAATAATTTACACTATAAATATGAAATATTTCTGTCCAAATTATAGTACAGGTTCTACATTATAACACGGGTTCTGGACCAATCAAAAATACTAGCCATTATACTTCTTCAGTTCCTTTAATACTATTTTACTATACTATTATGTTAGTTTCAATCTAAATTCTATTCCATAACAAAAATTCACTATGTTTAAACATGGGTTTTTGAATGTTTTCTGCCCTACAATGCAGCATTTGAATCTGTTACTATCAGAAGTAGTAGGCCTACTTTATCGGCTATCAAAAACACATTTGAACTGATGAATTGAAAAAATAAAATAATATCTATGTAGAAGGTCCATCCAAAACCGATAATTACTGTAAGGGGTTTATGATACAAAAACGTTGGGGAACCACTGGTTTGAATTAACATTGAGACGATTTGAGTCCCTGACAAAATTCGATAAACCCAACGGGGTTGTTATAGAGAGCTTGATTTGTTTTGGTAGTGCTCATTGAGCTAAGTGCATTGTTATATTGGTGGGGTTGGGGAAAATTGACTTTTAAAAAAACTAATTTTGTGTATAATTTCTGGTTTTGTCGCTTGCCAGTGGAAGGTAAATCTATAAGAAAAAGGGATTGACTCTAGGTACTATAAATGATAAATTAAAGGTAAAGTGGGAATAAACTTGTAACAATTCATAAAAAATAATTTTAATATAGTATATGATTAATTTAGGGGGGTTCGGGGGTACTCCCCCCGGAAAGTTGTAAAAAAAATCATTCTAAAACCACTTTTTAAGTGATTCTAGATATAAATTCATCTATTTTAACAATTCAACTCGCGTTTTGAGTCAAAGTAAATTTTATCTAGCTCTTGTAAATCAATTGGAGATCTGAACTCTCATCTATTCTAGTGAAATAATTTGAAGCAGGCCTACTTGAAACTATAAAATTATTATCATTGTCAACTGTGATATTTTTAATTCCCCACTTCAAATTATTATGGTACCGTAAATTGTACTTGAAAAAAGTATTTTAAAAAGGGGTGCTCGAAGGTACTCTCCGGTAATTTTTGATGAAGTAATCACTTAAAAAAAACATTTTTAACAAACTCAGACATTTTTCTTGACTTTTGTCAAAACTTCTCTCGCAAGGCTTGTTAAAATTCCAAAATTTACCCCTCATACCAGCCCCCCCCCACTAGTCATGCCACTGGCTATTATCTAGGCTTATCATTTCTAGAACAATCGCTGAGTATGCACCCTGAGCAATCTTGCTAAATTTGATAGGTGAATTAAGCATTGATTCTACCAAGACACTTGAAAAAATCTTCTGAACAATAGCAAATTATGAACATGAGTTATTAACATTGACTAGTAAAACGCTACATAGGAAGGAGCCTTAGCTGTCGCGGGCCGGATTGATCATACTGGCGGTTCGGGTTTGGGCCGCGGGCCGTAGTTTGGAAACCCCTGATGATAGAGTATAAAACTATCGAGACTGGAAAAATTTTGGAAAAATAATCCCCGTTTCAAGTTAGGGGTAAAAAACTAAATTTCACTGCAAAAAATGAGGGGGATAAACAAATTTGTTACTTTTACAAATGTATAATTTTATGATTGGACTGATGCTGAAAATGTTTGAGTATCCTTTGTTAGGTATAAGGGGTCATTTGCAGGTGTTGAAAAATGTCAACTTTTCGAATATTGCAAATTTTATCACCATTTTATTAAGCAGTGAAAATCTATTCCAAAGTTGAACTTTTTTTGAAGGTAATAAACGATAATCTCCTTTTGAGTGAGGAGTGTTGGGCGAGCGAGGTCTACTGTTCACAGAACTGTCAGTTCTTGTTTATAGGCCTGCAATTGTTTCTGATTGGTTTTTTGTCCATTCAAGATATAACTTATCTAGCTAAACCCATATGAAACCGAGATCGAGTATTTCAATTTGAAATACTATTTCAATTTTATTTATTATTTTATTTTAATACTATGTATTTCAATTCGAGTAGTTCAATTCACGATTCTCAATCTTAAGTTATCTTGAAATCAAAGCACATTAAGTCGCCTTTCATTTGAATCTTTCTCTCAAATTCCGCTATGAAAAGATAGTCTCACAACTCTTATAGATAATCTCTTACTTATGGATAAATAAAAGATATTTGAATTACCGTGTGTGGTTGACCAGTTAACAAATTTCAATAATTATCTAGGGCTCAAAAAAAAAAATTAATTTTATTTCCTCTTCATTTTACATGAACAAAAACACACAATAAAATAAAGGAAATTGATACCCACTAAAGCAAAGCCTGAGCGTGGATACGAGTCGCAGTTTGAATTTACAGATTCATTATTATTATTAAAATTCATGGCGTTAAGCTGCATCTTTGGGCTGTGCCGTATGTCAATAGAGAATAGGTCATTAGTTACAGAAAATAGATGAATATTCATTAAGTTTATAACATTTATGTGTTGTGCCCCAGTGAAAGCACAACTTTGTCCAGATTAATCCACAGGCTGATTAACAACATTGCAATTCGAAGAAACTATTAGTCTCATTCTATACCATTTTTATTTTATTACATAGATTTTCTCCACACTTCGATTGGAAATTCTCTATTTCTTCCAATGACGGAATCATCTTTTAAACTACATAGCAACAATAGTAAAGTGCGGTACTGCAGGGGGAAATTGGAGACTTGACCTAATTTTTACATTTTTATTTTTTGTAATTCTCTTTAAATAGGAAAGGGCTAGAAATGTACTAATCGAAAACTCAAACTTTCTTGCGTTATTTGCGTAGGAATTATCTTATCTAAATGGAATTTATTTGTAAACTTCACATTTAGCATCGCTGTGTGATAAAGCTCTTAATTTGTTGCTATAATTTATGCCAAAATTTTGAATTACATTCATTGGATTTTTTATCTTTAGAGAGTTTCATATTGCAATTATTGACGTCCTTTTTTATTGCAGTCCCTTTAGCCGATTCCGACTGTGGGTGTCTCTTCAGACCTCATCATCTCTGTTTAGTTTAGTCCAACTGAGAAGAGTTCTACGCAACCGAGAACGTCATTGACGATAAATACTTTATCGTTAAGAATTTTACCTTGGACATTTTCAGCTAAAAACTATAAATTACTATTGTTCTTCATTTCTCCCAGCTAGTCAACATTGTACCTCTTACTTTACTCTATTTGTTAATCCCTAACATATTGCCATTATTTTGTTTTACAGACGATACTGAGCCAACACCACGATAAGCATCCGATCATCATTCTCAAGGATGTGAAATTTGCAGAACTGCGTGCCATGCTGGAGTACATGTACAGGGGTGAAGTGAACATATCGCAGGAGCAGTTGGGAAACTTTCTGAAGGCGGCCGAGACGTTGCAGATCAAGGGGTTGACGGACAGTGGCGGACGTGGAGTGGCTGGTGCTGGAGAGTACAACAAATATAAGTCACAATCACAGACGCATTGTATCCCAGTGGATCATAGGTCGCGGTCTGCGGGTTTGTTGCCTGATGATAGGAAATCAGGATTGGTGATACCGTCGCATGTGGTGACAGATAGAGCACCTCAAAGTCCTCTAGTGGCGCGAGAAGGTAGTGTGTCTCCGACGTTGAGAAAACGTCGCAAGATAAACAACAGCTATGAACCCACGTTACGTCCTACGTTTCCTTCGTCGGATACCCCGGACACAACAAGCGCCTTTCCGGAATCTCTGCCCCCGCACGCGGCGTCTCAAGGATCGCCCTCACCGCCACTGTCGGAATCCGCGTCATCGTCAGTGATGACTGCCGCTGCGGCGGCCGCCGTAACACAGCAATCCGACTACGGACGACCGCCGTCCGCCGTGGTAAAGACGGAGCTGTGCAACGACACGACCAGCGAGAACGAGGACTCGGTGACGGGTGACGACCGCAGCATCAATGCGGGTGACGACGACCGCTCCAATGCCGCCTCCGTGCCCGCTGCCGGACCGTCCAGACACTTCATACCCCATGGTGAGTACCGATGCCGCAGTATTTCCCATCTACCTATAGACAAGAATAGAAAATAGACATGGGTACCAGAGAATTACAGAATGGGTGTACAAGAGGGTGAGAAGATCACATGTACTTTCTCATGACACATTGAAATGGACTGACTTAAATAAATTAAGCAAATTCAGACATTTTATTCAAAATGAAATGTTAGGTTAGGTTATGAATCATTTAGGTTAATTTTCAGTTCTAGACAAAGAAATCCATTTTTTAAGTGATGGCACCCTCTACATACTTGTGTCGATTTGCTCAGACACTAGAATCAGATTTACATTTACATTAGATTAGAATCTGCATAGAATCAGGTGTGCTCGAATTTTATGCTTTGTGATTTGTGGTCGGTTTGTTACTGAGTTAGTCAAACATAGATTAAATAACTTTGAGGTTCCACTAATTGATGTTAGGAGCAAACAAAAGCTTTATCTTGAGAAAAAACTGAAAACCGTATTTAATGAATAAGACATAAATAAAACGAAAAATACAGAATAGATAGCTTTCTAATTATTATTCACAAATACAAAATTTAATTGCTTTTCTCAGCTTAACTAAAAATTGTCTAATATGAGTGATTCCTCGCCCTAACAACCTTATTTTTTTTTTATTTTTTAATGTGTGAACTTGGTCGATTTCTCTGATGTCTAGTGGGAGATAATAAATCATATCCGATAATTAAGAAAAACTGCATTGGTAGAGATAAGATTGGCTTTATTCATGTGAAATAACATTTTTCTTATCAGTAGCTTATTAAACAAATTATTAGCATCACTGGATCATGTAAAAAATGTTGAATAAATATCAAACAAACATGATAATAAATTAAAGAGTGATTGTTTATGATAATTGATACATAAATTTCTGTGTCAGAATGTTGGTGGAAGGTGACAATCCAAGCGTCATATTTTACTTGAGAGGGCGAAGATAGAAAAATGATGTAAAATGTCTCGCGCTTGACCAATCAAAGAGAACACGTTAAGAGGCTTTTCACTTGTCAAGCTAAGAAAGTCTGCAGAAGACTTGCCAGTGACAAGGCTAAAGTGATTTATTGAGGTCAGATATTCTTAAAAAAGGATTTTCTCAATCAATATAATCAAATACATTACAAAAAACCACAATTTGGAGATGGACAATAGGATGAACTTAGCCTTATACAATACGTGTTAGAAAACAAGATGCTACAAAAATGTGAATAGAGAGATACTGAAAGCAGTTTTTGAATCTGAAAATCGCATAAAAATATAAGACATAATATCAGTGAACAAACTTAATAAAATGATAATTTTCATTGAATTTCTATTGTGTCAAATTGAGATCATTCATTTTTTTTGTTATAAGCACTGTAACTTTTGATTAACTATGATATATCATGTCTTCAATTGAACCTATCAAAATAATAGAATGATCAATTTAATGCCGGAAAACTTATTGACGGATAAAATAACAAAAACTAGCATTAAAAAAATGGCAGAATGGATTAAATCATCGAATGTATCTCAATCCATACACATATAAAGTACTGTTAACTACCACTATTACAACCATAATTAACTGTTAGTAAATTTAATTTATTAATTACTGTATTTTGTGAAGTCCTAAATAAGCATAAATATTTACTTCGTAGCACAACTCAGGATCAATCATCCAATGTATAAAGCACAGAATGCCTACTGCATCTGTACTATAAAATGCTTCGTAATTGTTATACATTTGAATTCAGTCTGTTTTCATGTTATTATTTGATTTGGTTCATATTATTCATATTAGCCATTTTATTCATTTGTTCATCTTATTCATATATTTTCATTTCAGTTCATATCCATATGTACTTTCATTTCAATAAATTATTTGTATTGAATCTTGAAAGTTGTTAATGATGCTCGCTGCCAGCACTCAAACCTAGGTTTTGCAGGCAGCGCCTAAAAATGTTATTGACAAAGTTTATTCTATACGAGTATACAGTACTTACAGAAAAAAAAAAAAAAAATATATATATATATTTTGATATGACTACCTGATCTTATCAATAACCCTTTTTCCTTTCACTTGTTTCTAAGCATGATGAATGTATAGATATAAGAAAATACACTTATCTCTTTGTCTGACAAATTATACTAATATAACGCATGATTATTTTGCAGTTTTCGGTGATAAACAGCACACATTACAAGATGGCTCAAATGATGAGTTCAGTCCCGAAGATTTGCAGAATAGCACGCAAGGTAAGAATGAATGAACTTGAATAAATTCATCATTTATCAACATAAGAATATGACCAATTGTAAAAATATCATTATAAGCATCTTTGACAAATCATTTCACATTCATGGAAGATTAAGATGTATAGGTTTCAATTCTTCCAAATTAATATAGGATTTGGAAGTACAGTACTCTTCTATTGATTTGAATTTCATTGTATTTCCATCAATCTGTGTACGTTGAACTCATCACAGAACCTGCAAATTCAATTCGTTTAATCTACTTCTATTATCTGAGCTCTCAAGAAATTAGCGTGTCTTAGGGTTTGCAAGCCTTTGTACGATACGATTGTAATAGGTAGTGGATTGTGTTTTGTTGCCTCTTTGTCTGGATAAATGAAAAAATTCTTTAGAATGTATGAATTCAGATAGTTTCTACTAATATCTTGTGCTTATCTGAACGTTAAAGTTTTCTTTATCTCGAAATGTAATACTGAATTGGAAGGAAAATAATATGTTGAAGAGTTTGTTGCTTCAAGTGAATTTGTATTGTGAGTACCTACTATAACAAAAAATACCTAAAAGGAAAGACCAACAATTTATGAGTAAAATTGATTTTCAATTTAAGCTTTATGATATTAATTCTACTTTTTCATATCAATAATTGCAAAACGGAGAAATTTAAGTATGAAAAGAATGGAAATCAATTTATAATAAGACAAAGACAACTCAAGAAAAAGTTGAAAAATATTAATATTTTATGACTGTATCTATCATCCACCAATAAATCTACAACTCAGAAGCCTTTTGAAGGGAAGATATTATGGCTTGCAATTGCATTTAGGAGTTCCCGCTCGTAAGAAAATGCTCTAAATAAACAACAAAAATGTTTTTGTCATGTGAAAAAGTTATCTTACTAGAAGGGAATCAAATCTAGTCCCATGCAAATAAACAACTAATACAGTTTTTGTCCAGTGAAAAAATTCTTTCTAGTACACCGCACAGCCTCAAAGGAGATCAAATCCAGTCCAAAGGGATGTGAAAACCTTCATGAATTTTTTCTCTCGTTCTTTATTTTGCAATATCAATTACGCTTGTTTGATCAGACTACTCTTGCTATCTCACGAGAATACGAGAATCAGTGAAAAGTTCTCGGGCATTGGAAAACAGGTTTCTTAGCATCTTTTCTTTAAAAGATTTCCCAGCTGAACGAAACTGACAATAATTATTGTTGATGAGCAGAGCAAAGTTGAAGCGCAGTATCCAGCTCGCAGTGCAGTTGAGTGAAAGTAGTGATTTATGCGTGATATTAACTGCACAAAAGAACCGGGTCGTCTGGCAAGGCAAACTGGACCTTCAAGGCCATTGTTCCGGTCAAGCCTCGTCCTTCGTCCTTGCAAGGTTGCGTCCTTGTATCCTGGAAGATCCTTGCAAGGTTAGGGGCAGGTGTCAAGGGCTTACTAACCAGTCTGTCTATTGTTGTTACACCCACCTAACTGTTTGCAACTTGCAACCCTTCATCTATTTTTTATTTTGATCTTCGTGCATCTCGCAGGCTGTTTATGTTTCTCACCATGTGTGTGGGGGAGGGGGGAGCGTCAAGACTCGCCCCTCCACCAAGCTCTGCATCCCGCTTGCTGTGTAGAGCAGTAAACAAGTCTTCGAAAGAAAAAAGATGCTCTGTTCATGGGGCTAAATGTGTTTCCAAACGGCGAGAGCTAGAGTGACACTAACTGCATTAATTTATTTAGTGCTTAGATTAGTGCTGTCATATAGCTGGATTCTGGTCCACTGGTCTACTACATTGTTCTAAGCTCTTGATTTATTCAGTGGCATGAGGAAATCTATCAAGAGCATAGCAAGAAATGAAGCAACAGAAATAGTATACATCGTGAACTAGAGTAGTTTGAGCAGTACAGACTAAGAGGTGTGGCTATTAAATAACGAGGCTGATGTTCTAAAAAAATATTTTTGTTTTATACATAATAAATTACGTATCACCTTCAATATACACTCCTCTATCCCTGCAACGCTCCATGCTAATTCTCTATTGTTGGAAACAGTGCTGGAAGTCATCTTCTGTCAGCTCCTTCAGGATGAGTGCTGCTTTCTCTTTTACAGCTTCCACAGACCCAAATATTGTCCCTTTTAGTGGAGATTTCACCTTGGGGAACATATAGAAGTCTAATGGTGCTAGATCTGGGGAATGTTCAAACACTGGTATGCTGTACTTGGTTAGAAACCTCTTGACAGATAACGCGGAATGAGCTGGCGCATTGTCTTGGTAGAGAAGAACCCATGATTTTTTGTCTTTCCACAATTCCGGTCGTTTTTCCTTACTCTTTTACGTAGTTTGGAAAGTATCTAAAGGCAGTAAAAACGGCCAGACCGAATCAAATTACGGACATTTTCATCAGTTTTTGACGTTGAAGGTCGACCTGGCCGAGAATCATCTTCAACGTTTTCTCTGCCATTTTTAAAACGATTAAACCATTCAAAAACACGTGCCCGCGATAATCATTCACTGCCATACACTTATTTTCAGTAAATTGTAAGTTTCAATGGCAGTTTTTCCAAGTTTAAAGTGAAATTTCACAATAATTCGTTGCTCTACCATTACACTAACCATTTCATCCGGCAAAACAAAAACAACAATAACGCGAACATAGGCTCTGACTAAACTGTGTTGTTTACAGAAGCGAGACTAATGAAGACTGCATACTAAAGAGAAAAATGTTCTCACTAAACAGCTATTGATCAATGGCGGTTGACGCATACCTTCTTGATCCACAGCAGCGTCAATCTCGTTATTTAATAGTCACACCTCGTAGTCTAGCTGTAATATACACTGCTCTGTTTGGATTTCGAAGTTGAATGACATGTTGAACAATATGAAACATTATAATTGTGTATTAGAAACTACCACAGAAGAGCATCAAGACGCGTCCACACTACGAGAGCTGAAGCGACACCAATTATTGCTAATCGAGAGAGCTAGAGCTGTATCTCTAGAACAATACAGGCTAGTCTAGCTATAATCTACACTGTTACTCGATTTTTGTAGTAAGTTGTCGATCCATCGCTCGTTGTTTGGAAGGGTCTTGACTCTCTTCGTTGGTAGTTCCTCGAGCATATCAATTTTTACAACATTTATTAAGTGTGAATTTTCAACTAATACACAATTCTTCTAATATAATAATAAACATCCATAAATGAAATCGAACTAGCCAGTGAAATTCCATCATTCGTAGTTGTGATTTGGAGACCATTTTTTAATTGTCATGTTTGATTATGTAGGCCTACTTTTCTGCTTTTTCATATTCTGTAGGCTGGATGAAGTTAGATAATAATAAATTAGAAAAGTAGACTTCAATATGTATTTTTCTTCAAATGTTGAACGATTTTTTATTTTTCTCCAATTTTTCTATTACTCTTGGTGAGAACAGAGACTTGTGACTTGTTATACGCTAAATAAATCAAGCTTTAAACCTAATATAGTTCCAAACTACAGTATCAACAACAGAATCGATCGCTTTATTACGTCAAATGTTTATCACTAGTTGTAATAATAATAAATTCAGCGTAGAGTTTCGTTGGGAAGGGTGAATCCGGTCGGCTTCAAAAGGGGGTTCTCTTTGGTCTGCGAAAATCCTTTGAAGCCAAGAGGAACAAGGGATGACTGATCTCCCTCTTCACTAAATGAACTTTTGTTTGGAAAATAAAAATAAAAAAGAAGGGATCGAATGAAATACGTTTCATCAGAACTCTTCTCACATAAGTTTCGACTGTTCCTCGCATTTTTTCGTGTGGAACCATTGTCCAATTTCTGTAACTTAAAGATTTTTATGCTATTTTGAGTCGCAACAATTGATGTTGAAATGCTGGAATTATTTTCCATGGGTTATATCTAATCAGATATTGCAGTGTTTTTTCTTCTGGCACTAATTTAAAAAAATAAAAGTTTGAATTTTTTGATGAGATGGAATGTCTTTCATTAATTTTAAGGTTTGTTTGGATCAAAAAGTTTGATAAATTGGAGCTTCTAAGATTTAAATACGATGTACAAATTTAAAATTCCGTGACTGATAAATATGCAGCTTGGAAATATTTCTCTTCAGGGGTTTATTCCATGACAAGATACAATCTAATTTTATTTGTACTTGTTCTTGTAATTTGTCTTCAAATAGACCCTAGTTAATGTAATGATTTTTTTCTTAGAGGAAATAATACGTTGAGAGTAGTCCTTATGATGCGTTTTATAAAGACCACAATAATGAGATGAGGTAGATGTTCTTAGCTGAATTGTCATAAGAAAAGCATACGTCGGCCTACCATTACACTAACATCATTTCAATAATGATTGTCATAATTCATGTATCTGGGCTCTTCGGTCTTCCAATATCAGCTACTTCCATCTAGTTTTTCAATTCTTATTATTGTTTGTAGTCTCATTCAATTCTTACTTTTTCTTTCAATCCTTATTTGCATCAAGAGTAGGCTACTATCTGTGCACTATTCTTATTGGTATTCTCAGTTATTAAATTCTAATTTGTTTTATTTTTATTATTCTATTGTCAATGAGCTTTTCATAGATTTTGTTTTGCCACCCTTCAAATATGGGTGTAGCATATCAGGAGCATACTGGTGGACAGTTGATTCGATTTCCTTTTCACCCACCAAACTCATTAATAAGAATGTAATAGAATATTAGAATACAGTAGAATATTTTCTTTAGCTTGGCTTACAAAACAATTTCATAGATATAAAACTTGAAATAAATTAATGAACACAACATATCCTATTATTTATACTTATATTATTTGATATCACAGTCCGCTATTCTATTCCATGTTATTTCTTATGCTTTGTTGTTTAAGACGATTATTCTGTTATTGGTTTTTAGTTATATAATATTGTTTCATTGTTATGCTTTGTTGTGAGATACTTCTTTGATTATTTGTTTTCCTTTTAATCTATTTTGACTTCATCGAACCGTTAATTTTCGTTTTTATTTTGATTATGATTTGCTTTTCATTTATTTTTGTTTCGTTTTTTCTGTTGTGTTGTACAGACGTGAAGTTAAGCCACGCATTAATGCCGCCTCTAAGGACTCCGCCCAGACTTTATGCGGTGCACGCCACCACCAATGTGATAGAAAAGGACAAAGACAAGGAGACGGCACAGAGCTTTCCGTGCGACCGGTGCGGCAAAGTCTACAATCGTAAGGGCAACCTCGGCCGACATGTGAGATACGAGTGCGGAAAAGGACCGCAGTTTCCGTGTCATTTGTGCGAAAAGCGGTTTTTCCGACGGGAAAAGCTCGCTCAGCATGTCAGGAATCACGACATGTTCCAGGCGGCAGCTCTGCCGCTGGTCTGGGGTCAGGGTCGAGTCAGTATCTAGCCCGAACCCTATTTTGAGAAATCAAAAGTTTCTCATTTTGAAAATCTACTCGACTCTAGCAGGTTGTGACGTGTGTTTGGAACAATCTATCATCAATTATGCCACATAATAGACTATTATGCTGCGTGATAACCTTCTGGGTTTCAGAAGATCAAAGCATTGCTTGAAAATCAGAAGCACTGTCAGTTTGCACATGGAGCGTTCGCTGAGAAATGGTAGTAAAGAAACGGCTAAGATTGGCTGAGTAGTCAAAACTACTTGAAGGTTACTCAAAAACTTGAGCTACTTGAAAACTACTTAGCAGTCAAAACTACTGCTAATGAAACTCAGCCAACAAGATTCATTTATTTAGGACGCCTAGCGTTTGAGACACTGCGAACGCTCCTTGCACGGTGGGCTGGAGTGTTTGAAAACTAAGTCTTTTTTAACTCGTTGCAATGCATAAATGGCTTGTGTGAGATGTCCATCCATAGAATTAGAAACACATCATAAAATAGTTTATGATTCATAGTGTTAATTATAAGTTAGGGGAGCTGAATGCTAAGATCGTGAAGAATTATAAAACAAGATACAGTATTTGTTGTAAGTTGGCAAATAGAAAAAAATTATTCTTCACTAGGAAGATTTATACAGTATTGCTATATTACTTCAGAAATACAGAGATGTATCCTATAATAACAGCATTTTAAAGGGTATTCTTAATATTCTATATTGAACTTGCATCCCGACTGATTTATTTTTGTAAAACATATTTTTCATTGAAATTTTACTGAAATTATAATTAAGAGCCAAAGACTGGTTATTCCTATCATGATTTTATTATACTACGTAATAGCCTAAGAAAATCTAGATATTCTATCCTTAAAAATTAAGGGAGCTATCGAAATTTCCTGCTGAAGATTATTAATTAAGACCCTTATTGTGAAAGTTGTCAATTTGAAACAAAGGGATAAAACGCAAAGACTCAACCTAACCGAAGTTGGAATTGACCTTGGAATTATCAAGACTTAATAAATCAAGACAACTGTAGGTCACGTTTGAGAAATTGATTTTGTACTGAACAATAATTGAAATTCATAAGGATCGATGTTCGCTCATAGATTGGAGTTAGTTGTCCTTGTTACTTGTTGTCGGAGTATTAAAACATTATAATAACATTATTTATGATAGCATAACTGTACTTATTTATTCATATAATGAGTACAGATAGTTACTGAACTATGAATTTATTAAGACTGAATTCTTAACTTAAAAGACTGATTAGCTAAGTGGAGTGTTTATTTATTTTATTCTTTCTCCCTTCTGACATTACTGAGTAGGGGTTGGACTTTTTATTCGATTAGCTATTTATCCATTAGCCTTCCTTTTGGGCCAGAGGAGAATTTTGGGATAAAGAAATATTTTTTATAGAGTAATAATGTCTTATATCAACAGGCCTGTGATGTAGTAATAAATATTATTACAAGTTATTATTCTTTGGTAATGAACTTGAGACTCCTCAAAAATTATTATAGATTCGATTTGTGAAATCCACTAATGCGTTATATTATGTGATAGTCAAAATCTGAAACTAATGTCTAATTCAACTTTTACTCCAAGTTGAGGAAATTTGAAAGACTACTCATGGTACGAGACGAAGGTATTTTTTAATTCCTGCCAAGACTGTGATTTTGATCATTGATTTAATCAGTCATTGCACTAACAAATTAATCCACTTGCGACTTGGATATAACCAACGATTAAGACTGACGAAAAAGACTTAATAGCATAAGATGTAAGCTGACTGTTTATATTTCTGTGATCAAGGAAGGTTCTAAATCTTTCAAAACAGTCTCAACTTAATTTATTGAGTAGTGAGTAGGTCTAACCACAGTATTTTTAAACTTTACACCTGTTATCCTCATTTATTTATTTATTTATCAACTTTGATCTATATTTTTTATAAAACCTAGTTCTATAAGTTTAGTTTTAAGCATTTAGTGCCAAACTTAATAGAATTTTATGTACTTACGATATTGATCCGAAACAATCGAATATATTCCTGAAATGAACTAGGGCCAAAGATAAACCTGACCAGTATCTTTATTTATATATCGCATGTACAAAGAACTTTTTATGCTCATTGTTTTGTATTTTACAAAGTAATAGGAAAATATTTGAAATTATATTTCAAATAGATTATAATTTGCAGTTTTCATTATAAGAAAAATGCGAATTTAAATATTTGTAAAAAATGTAAATAATGTTTATTAGGCAATATTGTGTTTGATTTCTTTTAAATTTCCCTAAAGGGAATTGGAATTAGTCCAGTTCATATTTTTTTAAATTTAGTATTATAAATCTACCAATTAGTTTGCGTGATCACAACTCCCAGAATTATAATTTTTTATTCAAAAGCAATCAATTTTGGCCAGTAGCGTTTGAATAGTATGTAAAGTTTTAAAACAAAAAATACTCTAGAAAATTCTGAAATTCTTTAATAATTTATTAAAAAATTATAAAAAAGAAAATTTCTGAAAATGTTGAATAATTTATTGAAAATTAGGAGAAAGGACATTTCATAATACTTTTATCATAAAAATAGAACTATTATCAAATCATTCCATATAACACTGATTCATAAGATAGTAAGCTTTACTACAAATCGTACAAGAATTGTTAACTTTACTTACAAAAGATTGCAAAATTAACTCACATTCATAAATTTAAATTCAAATTTACATATATTTAAAATATTTACATCCAGACTTACATTGCCCCTAGCCCCATTTAACAATAATTGGTGATTCACATGAACTACATTACTTTATTACTGTCAATAGATCACGTCTATGCATATTTTGTCAATCATAGGAATCTACATTTTCCAAGTTCACAAATCTCACAGCTTGCTCTTTACTTCCGATTCAAAATGAGAGAATTACTTTTTATCCTAGCATAATAATACAAATGTATAGCACAGTAATGAGATTTGACTTTTATTATTTTAATATTTTTATTATTATTGTTTCAATCTCTTAAAATAGCTTGCAGCCTTATAATAGTAACGTAATCCTCGTAATACCGAGATGCATTGTTTTAATGATTAACATTCTATAGAAGCCATGAAATAAATAGAAGCGTAATATAGAAACCTTGAAATACATATAATCATAATATATAGGAGCCTTGTTATTAGTTTTAGGACCTCAAGTGCCAATTTCCAATTATTCCATTTCAGATACTAGTTATTATAACTCATGTATTGGATTATGGCAATATTTGTCACTTTTAGAAATACATGCTGTTATTCATTGTGATTTTCAATATCATGTATACATATTTAAGACTGATTACTCTGGACCTCGGTCCACCTGGCTGCCTTTAATCATTCCATTTAGTTTTAGCTGATTTACGGTTGCTCAAGTTTTACTCTGTCGAAGACTGTTCTTTATCATCCAATAAAAACAAATTATGTCAGTTTTTTATTCTGGTATCACTGTACTTAACCCTAGCTCTCATCTATCTTTATTAATATAAATTGACATTATTTCCTCTATTCTGAGTGAAATAAGAAATAAGAAAGTACGAGTACAGTTTAATGATAATTGAGAAATCATATTCATTGGGAACTATCGTATAATAAATAATTATTTTTCATTTTACATCTATTTTATTCATTTTTCATCTCTCCAAATTGTATGTCTATTCGTTGTTTTAATTTCGTATCATCTAACAGATACGACTTTCACGTGAAGAACAAAAATTGAATTCTGTATTAATTATCGAGAAGGAAAAGGATGTGTCAAGTTTGATAATGGAGGTGAAATTAGAGCTTCATTCTTGAGACTATTTCAGCATCCATTTGATTGAAAAACTGAGAAGGAAAAATAACAAAATCACGCTGATTTTAAGGGTTTTATCACACTTGATACAAGTTTGGTGATTGAGGTGAAATTAGAACTTCATTTTGAGAGCTATGAATTAGATTTTAGCATTCGTTTGATTGAAAAAGTGAAGTTTTGATACGAAAATCACTGCTTTGAACAAAGATTATGATTTTGTAATGTCACCTTAATTGAATTATGGGAAAACAGCTCCAAGAAATCGAAAGGGAAGGCCGTTTAAGAACTCTCATCTCGAGGATTATCATCATATATCTACTTCAAACTTCATTTCATACGGTAATACTTTCGTGAAGCCTGTAACGTACTCATTTCATCTCAGATTGGTTGATAGATCAACCAATGTAGGGTTTGAACGACCAGATCTTAATCAATTAATGGTAAAATTATTTTAATTTAAGACTGATTTCTAAAGCTACCTTCACACTTTCTTTTATTCTCTTTCTACAAATTGAAATCTTATGAAAGGTTTCATTTGAATTTATGAATAGTTATGGAACACTCGGCTGTCTTTTCAGGTTCCTTTGTGAACGTGTACACGGAATAATTATATTTTGCTAATTTTCTGAATTATCATCTGCGTTCTACAAAATAATTCGGCAATACTGAATTCTTTTTCAATGATTTAATTTTTCATAGAAAATAACATTTTATGTTCGATTTCTTCCTCTTATTGATTATCTCCAGTGTGATTGGCTGCATGTGAGCATAGGCAGAAAGCCTCTTCTCTAATATTATCGGCTAATTCATGATTTTAATAAAACTTGAATGAAAATAAATTTGCAAATGCTGAAATGTATTATTATATGTTTCAATTTATGCTACCAAGAAAGTAAGTAAGTAATTTTAATTTTGAACTTCGAATAATATTTTTGAAAAGTGTGAATTTTCATCGAAATTTACAGTTTCCATAAGTATTATTCAAAGTAATAAATTACTAATGTAGTCTTTGCAAATTGCTAGCATAGATAGAAAACCTTCTTGAGCGTATCCGACTGACTGGCCAAAAAGCGGAGTGCCAAAGACGAAAAGTGAGTCGGCTTCACTCGCGTAACTTTTACTTTCTCACTCACTTTCCTTCATTTACTTTCATCATCCCTCTCGCACTCCATCTATTGCGATCTCTTGATTCTTCATAGCTTTAACTACTAGAGTGTGGTAGCAACTGTTCTCAGGAAAAGGGATTGTTGGGTGCTAGCTTTGGGACCCGCTGAAAAGCACAGCGCGCAACTAGTAAAATAATAAAAGCGGCCGAAATCGTTCTTCGCCCCAGCGTTTCAACCACTCCTCTTTCCCGGAACAAATGTCTAGGCTTCAATAGGGAGCGAACTTGGTCCAGGATAGTCTGAGGCTGTATCTAGTTTTGTATATAAATTGTTCCCCTATAAAAGCGAGTGCGCGGTCTAGGTCTAGGGGGATGGACGACCCTCCCTTCGATGGCCAGGCCGCCCTTCACCCTTCGTTTTTAGGGGAGCGCCCCGAACAAAACGAAGGGCATGCGGCCTGGGGGATGAAAAAACCATTTTGGACAAGACAATAGTATCGTAGGGGAAGAAGCTTCCCTCTTCTTTCCGTTACTTTTCCCCTTGTACGCTGGTTCCCGGCATCGCGGGCCTCTACCTGCTGCTTCTCGCTCCCCGGCCATCAACCTCTCTCTCACATCATCTCTCTCTTTCTTCCCTTCCGCTCATTCTTTGTCCCGGCTAATTCATGCGTCCTCCTTTCCCTTCCCCTAGACTTCGTAGTACTACGCCAAAGAAGAATGATAATGCGCCCGCCAATGTCTGTACTAAAAGAGCGACAACGGTCGCCAAACTCACAACTGGTGACTGGGCAGGGCACGTGGGCTATTCTATTTACATTTATATAGCTATACTTCATACTATATACGTATGTATGAAACAGTACTAAAATGTACTGTGTACTGTATACATCTTTTATAATAATAGAATGGCGCGCCAGTCCATGTTCATTGTCAGCCGAGTGCGGCTCTACGTGTAGCTGCTACTGCTACTTCAATTGAATATGCCACATTACTCATTCGACATACTCGGGCTGGTGTTGACCTCTTTATAATAGTTTGGCCAAAATTGCGCTAATGACGCTTATTCTGATCCAACCACTCTGTGCCTACCATTGCTCTTAATTAAGAGCTATAGAGCAAGCTGAGGCATAGAGTGGTAAGTTTAGAATAAGCGTTTACGTTTTATGTAGTTTTGCTCTAACTTTGACTTTCAGATTTATATGATATGTCCATGAATGATGAGTGCATGACTAATATGGAGAACCTAGCTAAACCTCGCTAATTGAACCAAGTAACCTATGTGTCAACTGAATCAGCTCGTCCTAAAAGTGCTCAAGTCACATACAGGGCCGCCCTAACACTGGTCTGGGCCCTTGACTAAGTAAAGCTCCTGAGCCCCCTCTTTTACAATTGCGTGATCAAGATACTTAAAAAGACCGCTATTTCACAATCATTTATATGGTCATAGATCTGCCTAGATCCATAATCAGATCTAACCTCAAAATTTTGCTAAAGTTGGAAAATTTCTAACAAATTAGCATTTTTGTTCAAATTTTTTCTCAACTTTCATATAATAATAATGATAATAGGATTATCATTATAATATCAATAATTTTGAAATACAACCAAATTATTTAGTCCAACTTGGTTGCTTGCTGGTGTTCAATGCTTAAATTAGCAAGCGAGTTCAAAAGCACCTGGCCCATACATAGATGCTGTTTCCCACGTTTTTAGTTGATTTCCCAGCTTGCTGAAAGCTCGCTCTGCTGATGCCACCCACTGTCACAGGAGCCGTAAACAAAAAGCATAAGACAATGCAAATGCTCATTAAAACTGACTCCAGTTGTTTATTATAAATCAAATTCAATAGTTCCAGTGGATTGATCAAAGGTCCTAATTGAAAAACACTTGAACTATTTCTTTAACAAAGCTTGTTGATAAATCACTCTTGTAGAATTTGACTGCAGCCTTTTCTCATAGAACCTTTTCTCAAAATGACTTCCTGTATCAAAACTCTCCTTCAGTTCTTGTAGCAGAAAGTCAAAAACAGGAAACACTACTTCACCTCTGAATTTTTCCTCAAGACTAAGTTTGTTCTTCTCTTCTGATGATTTTGTGGCAGGATGTCCTTTACAAGTAAATGTTGAGCATCTCTGACATCAACCTTGCTTCTTCAAAAATCTCGCTGCTGATCAAATATTGTCCGGCTTTGATAACTTCAAAAAATTCTTCCTTTTCTAATTTCTACGTATGCCATAAGTTGAATTTTTTTCATAGTATATTTTCCGGCCCTGATGGGGACCCCCAAGGGCCTCGGGCCCAGGGCGATGGTGCCGGTAGTCCCCCCCTTTGGGCGGCCCTGGTCACATAAACCAATTTTGGGGATGAATGAGAAATATCTGAATTCTAAAAAACATCACATGTTAGTGCTTTCATAGTAGCCTACTACATGAGTACTATCATGCAATTTTTAAAAACAATTAGCTTCATTTCAAGGAAACAGTTAATTCACTCATCTGAAAAAATTGTTTTTGTGACTTGGGCACTTTTAGCATGTACTGATTCAATTGTAGGCTATGCTATGTTTACGGTAATGATGTGATATGGTAGGAGATGTACTAGGTTAATTAGTGCTATTGTTTGATATTGGGTCGATAATAGATGAACCCTAATATGAATACTTGAGACAAGTTATATAACTTATCCAAGTTGGTCAAATTGTGACTAAATTAATTTGTGTATATATTTCACAAACTTTTTGCATTTCTCATTTGGTCGAGAGCCATCTTTAGATCATCTTCCACCTGCGTCTCCATTGTAATTTGTAACTTAACTTCATTGCTACTCGTTCTCATACTCACTATACATTTGTTGCCTGATGCAGATTTGTTACATTCAGCCAGTAGCCTAACAACTCTCTTCTTACTCTACAGTAACTCATAGTCAATGACTCTACAGTCATTCATAGTTTTCGACTGAAAGAAGTCTTAATTAAGTTGATTCATTACACAATCAAAGAGTTGAAGTTGACCTTTTATGAATCATACAGGTTTATTTGATATGTCCATTAATGACTTCCAAGTGTACGCCACACGGGCATATTATGTATTCGATGTATGTGTTGAAATACACTCCAACGTTCGTATTAAAGTATAATTTGCATATTTTTAAAATATCCTATCATCATTGATATGACATTAATTTTATTTGGTCAAGCAGGCACAACTTCCTATTAGGCCTATATATGTATTTTATTCTACATTGGTCTTGTATACTTAATACAAAAATGAAAACAATTTCAGCGATACAAGAGTAGATTACTACAGTAAAATTTTGAAAAAATTTAAGGGCAGTTGAAGTGAGTTATTTGTTATTTTTCTGGAGAAAATGAGTAGCCAAACTTATTTCCATATCCTACTCTATCCAATATTATTCGTTATTTCTTGAAATATTGGAAATAGTTTTAATTATTGGAATAACTCTGAATGTTCAAAATCCTAAACTTTAAGTATCCTACTGCAAAAAGTATGATCCTATCTGATAATAATTGATAGTCGAGAGAAATAGAAGGATATGTTTTATTTGTATGCTACAGCAGGGGCGGATCCAGGCTTTTTTCGGGGGTGGGGATAGATCTGCTGAGAAACAATTGCGGGGGGATATCACGTAAAAAAGGTTTATATAACCATAAAATAAAGCTTTTCTTAGTGTGGTTTAAAAAACCTCCCCCCCCTGAATTCGCCCCTGGCTTGCAGTATTTGAAAATAGTAAAGGAACTTTTTAAAAGTATTCACACTTGTCATTCTTCTCTTCATTTTTTTATTCAGTCACAATATTATTTACGTTATTTATCCTACCGAAACATGCGTATGTTTCTTGATTGTACATATTATGTTTACATTTATATGTTGTATACATGTATGTCTCATCTATAACTTCGCTGTTTGACTGCTGAGTGCTTCACTGTTTCTACTTATGCTCCTTATGCTCCTTCATCTGTTTGTCATTCATCATCCTTTTCTAATAGAAATCGGCCATCAACATTAAAGAGCTACTTTACCTACTGAACATCTATCTCAAACTTCACTGTTTCTTTCAATAGTGGAACTTTGTATAACGAAATCAATTATCCAGGCAAAAGATTCGTTCTAAAGAGGTATTTGTTATTGAAAGTCCGTCTTGCCGGGATTGCGATTTCAAGGAACACTTTATAAGTTCGTTATTGGAAGTTCTACTGTACTTGATGCCAGTATCCTTCAGTAAACTCCAGTCTATAGTAAGCTCCATTTTATAGTCACCACCCTTCCTAGCAAAAGATAGCCTTGTACGTCAACAACATGCGACCTTCTATATTACAATGTAGTGAACTAGATCAATACGCGTATATCACTTGGGCAGATGCTGATACGGGTTAGTAGTACAGATGCGCCAGATACCAGAAGCGTTGCTTCCGTCGAGACGTTTAGAATTAATTTTCCTTTCCCAAATATAACGGGCGACGGCAGGGAAGAGGCCATTACCATCCCCTTCGCGTATCAATACCATCCCCCTCGATTCGCGGGCCCATTCATGCCAGGTTACCTGCAGCCGGCGAGCATTTTTCTCATTCTCTCTCTTGGTCTATCTTTCTCACTCTCTCTCTGTCTCTACCCAAGTGATCCCCGTTACAGATTCGGGTGAAATCCGCGCGTACGTTGCCGCTTTATTGTGTCGTCTATAAACTTCCGTTACCTGGATTAATGGCCTCTCCACGTACTTGAAAGGTCGAACAAAATAAACGAAACTATCTTGAGGTTTTCAACGGTGGTATTTTTTGTGCTCTGGCCGGGATTAGAAATCCGGTAGACGTCTTCCTCTCGAATCCAGGTGGAACTTTTCGTTTCTAATACTTCAACTACAATTATTAAATAAATTTTATACCTGGCTGACAGGAAGTTTTCAACGTCTACAATGTTGGTGAGGGATATTGTATATTTCAAATGCTAGGGTGAAAAGTTACAGGCTGATGTAGGATTTGATTAGGGAGAAAGCTCTATCATCAACAAATAATAATAAAAAAACGTTATCAGATATAATGGAACAGAAAGTATTAGCGTCAAGATTAATTTGGATGTTTGAGCTGATTCACTGTCTTATTAATTATCATTTATATATTTATCAATGTTTGATATGTTAACAGATAGAGGAGATGCTTATATAATATTTATGTGTACTTTAAAAAGCTCGTGAATTTGTGTGATTTTCTCTCAACTTCTGAAATTTCTAGAGCACTTGTTGAAGTACATTCAGAAATAAGTAAAGGTATAAAAACCGAGAAAGTATTCACTTATTAACCAGCTATAGGCTACTGCTATTTAATTGACTAATAATAGTCCAGAATCTGAAGTTACTAGAGTTTAGCTTATGTCGTGTTAACTAGGGCTATCGAGTAAGTAGAGGGAAGTATTTAGCCTATTTCACTTCTCACTCAAACACTGCAACTATATATTAATATCACTAATAAATATCTGTTCATTTTCCAACTTGATGTCTAATTTATGCTGGCTATTTATATGAATTACATGAGTATTAGTTACTGTAGCTTTGTTCACCAAGCGTGGCTTTATTTGGTCTGAAACATTAAAAAACAATTATTACAAAAAATTATTATACTTAGTTGTTTGAAACTAATTGGTTCTTATTTAGTATGGAACTGATAAAATCATAGAGAATTTGAAAGTTCAAGGTCTGTGGGGATCTAAGGATGAAAAGGATCACATTCAAGCATAGGCGTTGCCAGATTTCTCAAGGGGAGTCAGCAGACAACCCGCTCTTCCACACCTACGATAACATTTCATTACAGTACCTCAGGTACTATCCATGATTCTTGACCATAACTGGGTCCTAAAAGTGATTCTGAAAAATGTGTTGAACTCTCTAAATTTGATGAAATCCTTCTTTGACAAGATTTTAAAAAAATTGAAAAATAACCTCTCTAAAATCGCATTTAGAGCGTTTCTAGACATAAATCCTTCAATTTTAACGCACATTATGAGTCAAAGTAAAGTGAATTCTATCTAGTACTTGAGTCATCGCCAATGGGTGTTCCGGACCCGGGACCCCCCCCCCCTTCGCTGAGCCTATTCATCCAAGGCATTTAAACAATTTAAAAATAAGTGATGCTTGATAGTTTGAATCAGTTATAAACTGATACTTGTACTTCGCAAATACGCCTGTTAATTGATAAATTGAAGATCCAGACTATTGAACAGTTGAGCTCTATTTCACAATATAACTAATTCATTCAAGGTATGTTTTATCTACGTAATACTAATTTGAAAATATAAAATGTAAGGCACCATGAGAATTTTCACTTCCGATTAAACCCCTATTTTATTTCTCATCAACCAGGAAGTTCTGAACTGATTTCTTCTGCCCATAGAGGAAAATTCAATATTGATATTTTTCTAGAACAGTACGAAGAATATCAATAGTATGTTTTATTTTATAAGTTCCTAAGTTCCTATTATGTCACCATGACTCAACAACACAATAGCATATATTATTTTTATCCTACATGTCTTTTCTCATAGGGTTAGTTTTCAAAACAAACTTTGAAAAATACCCAAACAAATAAAATATTATTTATACTACTGCATCGTTACTAAAACTAAAAAACATGAACTTTTTATAAGGAAAGCACATAATCGTTAATCCGTGCCGTCACTGACTTTTCTATAACTATGAATAATAGAAGAATCGGTAATCAGAAAAATTTTAATTTTACATTCAACTTTTTATTGTCAACTCAGTCATAACTTATTCCGATTCGAAACCACCACAAGATATCTTCTTTTTTCAAGGTTGTGTCTACGTCCTCCTAGAAAGAGGGACTGCATCTTATAAGGTAAAATTATATAACTCAATTACTATATCTGTTAATTGAAATACAAATATTCATAAATAACCGGTACACAATAACTTTATTTAATATTCTACTTTTTGTTATCCATGGATTAGGTACTGAAAGCGTACAACGCATATAATCTGTGAACTCCTTTTTGCATATGGTCGATGGAACATTGTAACTGACAAATTTTCTTGGTTCCAGGAATCAAGACTGGACACAACTTCATGAAACTCTTGCATCAACAAGGAAGTGCGAGCGTGGTTTCCAGAGGTTTCATTGATAATGAGCCATATTTTTACTGTCCGAACTGTCCTAACCGAAAATACAAGTGCCCCAGCAAGTTGAGAAGGCACCAGAAGTATGAATGTGGCAAGGAGCCTCAATTCCAATGTCCGTTCTGCGAGCAGAAGAGTAAACATCGCTTCAATCTTAAAGCACACATCATTGCAAAGCATCAGGAAAATATTCTATGAAATATCGGTGTTGATAAAACCTGATGTGATCAAATTTTTAGTCAACAGTTTGACTGAATCGAAGGAGGAGATTTACTGAATGGCCTCGAAATAGGTCCAAAATTCGACAAAGAGTAGTTATCTACAGCTAAGAAACCAATAAACGCAAATTTGTGGCTTTAAAAGTGGCTTACTTATTTGAAAAGATTACTGACTGAAATCGCACATGAACCAAATGTGTGATCGATTAACCTATTAACATTATAAACTTACGTTGAGCGATGAACATTAGAATCTATAATATTTTTAAACAATCGATTATTGTACGATTAGAAACTTTTTTACATACTATTGAACTGTAATAAATACCTTAGTAAATAAATCTTGTCGAAACGATAAGTTGTAAATTAGTTTCAATTGTGTTTTATTGCATTGGTCTTTAATGAATCTGTATTCAATTTGAATTAAATTATTTCTCATATAGGCTACATATGATTTTAAGGTGCTTGCTGTTGTTCTCATCCAATGATAATTTATTAGCTCCTCCCGTTGTTTCTAGTGGTTGAGACAGGTAACATGCAGGTGTCAACTGATAGCCAATCACATTACTCCTTAACGTAGTTGAGCTTACCAGAGGCTGCAAATTTGTCAGACATGTTGTATCACTTCATTAATGGTATGAATGTAGCTGCTAGAATATTTAAAATTAAGTTTGATCAGGATTGAAAATGGTGTAACCGTAACAAATTTAATATTTCATTTTTTAATAATAATTTATTTTGTGCATGTGACAACATCGAGACATTTGCATTATAGTTATCTACCACAAAGTCATTAACATCATTTAGAAGAGTGAGATTATCGCGTTTAACGTGTGCTACATGTAGGCTAATCGTTGTGATAGGCTGAGTGTCTTTGGCTCTGACGACAACCAATCACAGCCATTGATTCACAGCTATTAACTTATGCGTCACATAGCTTGCTGGTGGGCATTCACATGGCTTTGCAAATACTATATTGCGTTATAAATTCTACGTAACAAATATGTTTTTAGAATTCTGTTATATAGCCCTACTATTTCTACAAAATTTATTTTTTAAAGAAATTAGAAATAAGTCAGATGCTTATTGTTTCAATACATAAATCTTTCTACCCCCCCCCCCCACCACAGCTCTTGAACATCTTGAAGTAAATGAGATGGAAGTGTTGATGAAGCATAAGTGAACAATAGACTCGGGATTAGGAACCTTATTGTTATTGATTAATAAGAATAATAAAAGCACAACTCTCATGATTCAAATAATAAGAGCCTACATCGATGAACGGTAATAATAATAATAAAAATGATTATTATTAACAGTAATAATAATACCGTATGGAGAAATGCAACATCGGAGAGAATGAGAGAGTATTGGCGAAAGCGCAAGGAACATCCACAAACGAAAAATTGATTTAACGTCCCCCAGAGTGGATGATACTAAAAAATATCGTACAACCTGGCTGGATCAGGTCTGGTGTCAGAGTTATCAGGTCGCATCTGAACAAAAAGTTGAGGGCCTGTTTCTAGGCAGCCGGGACTGACAGGATCGATGAATGAAATTATTCAAAATATCATTTTATATCGAATTCCCTGCCCCTTATCAGACTGAAAATGTGCGAGTTTGTATTGACAAAATAATATCTGCAATCATTTATATATTCAAAATAGCATTGGTGTTGAATTTGATCTATAGATTTGGCTATTTGAAAATAATTTTGTAAAGCGTACATATTCATGACAATTTTACTCGCCACTACAATAATTATTCTGACTTAACTTTTCAAATTAAACTGGGAACTTCTAATCACTGATTATTTTTCAAGTGAGATAGGCATAAATTAAACTCGAAACTTCTACTTACTGATCGTTTCTAAGTGTATTAGGGTCTTTTACCCTATTGCAACTTCACATTATTATTTAATTAAGTTAAATAACATGACTTCCTATTTTCCTAACACTTTCCAGATCAATGTCGAAATAAAGTTCAAATGACAACATCTTGTATGGAAGGCTGATGACATGTCGTGGTAATATGGTAATAAGCGTAATAGATTATTGTGGAAAGGCCTTTCTTGAGAAAATAATTCTAAATTATCTCCGCTACAATGCTGTACTAATCTGTACAAATCTGTTGGAATTCTAAGCAAACGCTTAAACGTAAACCTGTACATTATTCAATATGTGTTTGCGCAAGTTTGGAAGTAGTGCACATCCTGGAGCTCCAATCAAAACTTTGATGGAATCATGATTTTTGTGAAAAGATTTCGCCCGCGTGACCCCTCCCTCACTTTTCTGCCCTTGTGTAAGGTACACAGTTGCATTGAGACAAGCATTGTGGTATTGAGATGGAGGTGGTTGAGAGATAGTGGTGTATCTACGGGGGGGGGGGGGGGGCCTTCTGGCTGAAGCCAGTCTTCAATTGTATGATATCCATTAACGTTTTAATACTGTACAATGTCTTCGTTACATTTAAATTGCCTGCAACCAAGATTTTTGTACCTGCTCCGTTTATCTAGTTTCATTGATACGATATGCGCACTAGCGAGGACGCATCTCTCACCACTAAAACTACTCAAGAACTATAAAAAGTGTTTGAAATTTTCTCTAAAATAAGTCTAAATTTAACGCTTCCCCAGCTTTTTTAACATTTTCATGTATTGCGTGACGAATAAGTTAAAAGAGTCACTTTCTTACCTACAAAAAAGAATGGCAAACAGGTGTTTCTGTGTATTATGACGAAAATTCCTTTTCCTTCTGCAAGTTGCTCATTAAATGAAAATTATTACTCCTATGTGAAAACAGGAAATGTGAACTTCTCACATATCAATCCTGCCAACTCGAAAATATATTTCTCGCTTCCTATCTTCCCTTCCCTTCCACTCATGCTCTTTTCCCCTCTCTTTATCACACTGTCTCAATATTCTAAATCTGTCTTTATATCTATATCTGTTGCAGATTTACACGACACAATGGCTAAACTGGCCGAGAACACAGAGTTGTTGCTGTTCAAAAGAAAGATGAAGCCCGACTTGATAACACTGATGGGCAGTGCCTCGATGGCCAGTGACGGCGATCAAGAAAATCAACCGTTACTAGGAAGCAGTGGTGGCAGTAAGAAGCATTTTTTATGGGACGGTCGTCAAGATTTGACCAGACGATGTTTTTGTCCCAAATGCGACAAGCATTACAGCTGTAAGTCGGCACTCAATCGACATTTGAAGCTAGAATGTGGCAAAGAGCCGCAGTTCCAGTGTCCAGAGTGTTGTCGCAGGTACACGCAGCGCAGTAGTTTGATGGCTCACTTCAAGAAGTTCCATGAAAATGCCGTTACACCGTTTCCGTTCAATCTCAGCCAATAGCAGCAGTTGGCGCCCAGCGCCATAATAGTGTGACAAGTATGCTCAATATACCACTGCTAGCTCCGCCCACTGTTCCCTCATTGCATCATCAGACACTTGATGGGTTTCAATATGATTGAACAAACTATTTTGTACACATTTTTGGCATACATTGTAATTTGGTCATCAACAAAATATGTCCCCCATTACATCAAACGCTCGATTTTAAATAGAAACAACTGAATACTTTTTTCGAGAGCTGGGAGTTTATTGCAATTGAGTCAACATAAAGATATTTCCTCCATTGTAATTCAGTAATCAAGAAAATATGTTTATATTTCTCCAAACATTGAACACTTAGTTTTGTCTCAAGAATTTTTTTTACAAATATTGGGCATTTATTACAATTTAGTCATTACCAAAATATGTCCCCCATCACACCAAGACCTTGATGATTTTCAAAATAACTTATGTCTAATTGTTCAGTAGGATATCTTGTTTAAAATTAGTGCACATTCTTGGCATTTATTGTAACTCGAACAAAACACATCCTAAAAAACAATGTCTCCCAATGCATAAAACATTTCATGATAATATTTAATAGAAATGAACATCAGATATTTGTACCAATTCTTGGCGTTTATCGCAAATCAGTCATCTGCTAGCTGCGTTCTCAAATGAGTAGAATACTAGATTATTTTCAATAGAAATGAACATTACATTTATTATTCTGTGCATATATTTCAATTCAGTCATCAACAAACTACGTTCCCCATTCTATGGTTCTCGATAGAAATTTGGACATCAAATATTTTGTACTCATTATCTACTTTTATTGCTGCAATTCAGTCATCAGCCTACTTCATACTTACAAAATTAACTCAGTACAGTAGATGGTATCTAGTTTTGCACTATAGTAAAGAATCATGAGAACACGGATTATAGAATCCGTAAGCTGCGGAAAAAATTGAATTATGACAAATATAAAAACAAAATTGCTGGATAGATAATTTGGTGGGAAGTGCAAAGCTAGATGCGAGCTAGTGTATTCTGAGAATGCCTTCTAGTTCCAGATGTCCAGTCACACAGCATAGAATTAAATAGTAATTTATTGGCAATGCAGAAATAAAAGGTAGAATTGATGAATTGTTATAGCAGGAATGCACCATCAATAGCATTACGGTATATGTTGTTAATGAAGCCAACTAGACGGTGAAGCTCAGAGCTGAGATAGTCCATAATAATGCGCCAAAATTAAATAAATTTTTTAAAGTTTTGATAACAATGAAAATAAACGATGGATTTGCTTTTTAGCCCAGTCAAATCAGGCAAATCGAGAGAAACAATAATTGATGTTTTTTCGCCAATCGCTTCCTCTAACCTTGGGTATTAACATGCCAAAAGTCCCAGTGTGTGGGGTGAGCTCGATTGACGAGAAAGAGAGGGGGGGGGATGTAAAAAGTTATAATTCTACAGTTTTCTTCTTGTAAATCAGAAAAGATAAATCAAATCGATGTTTTGTTTGCGTTAAAGTTAAATCTGACAAAATTATCTACAAAAATGATTCCATGAATTTTTTCTAGTAGCCTACCAACCGCAAGCGCGTTACGGGTTCCCAAATTATGATGATGTTGCATAGTATATCACATTACGGCACAGGAAGAATGTTAGTTCAGACCTATTCCACCTTGAATGTTATAGTAAAATTCAAAGTTTAGGAAGTTAAACAATCATATAATACCAGTTTTTTAAGGTGAAATGATGATTTTAAATAGCTGGTGAAGTGGGGTTGGGGCACTCACTATAAGCTTGTTGTATGACAGACAATAGAAGATTTTTGAAATTAAACGAAATTCACATTTTAACACTTCTTTTTCTGTACAGAACCCCCCCCCCCCCTTGCCAACCCATTTAATTGTGAATATTAGTAGGAAGAGGCGATTATTCTGACCCCCTGGCAAAACTATTGGATTATGCATTGTACCCTATCGAGTGATGGCTCATTCTACTCAGCTCCTCAAGGCAGACCAGTTTCATGTGGAATACGAACTATAATTTGAAATTTTACATAGAAGACATTTATCTCGATAGGTTGCAGTGCATACTCCAATAGTTTAGGCAGAGTCTAATCGGCCCTTCTACCCCCCCCCCCCCCCCCCCACCGTCACTGCTAATATTGACAAATGAGAGGGGTCTGTTTGAAAAAAGAATTGTTTAATTGTGAATTTAGTCCATTTCTTCAAATAAATCTTCTATTGCCCGTCCTACAACAAGCTTATAGTGGGTACCCCCAACCCACACCACACCCGCTATTTAATCATCATTGAGATTTCACCTTCAAAAACGTTATGATTGATTGTTTAACTTTCTAAACTATAATAAATAACATTCAAGATGTTATAGCTCTAAAATAACATTCTTCCAGTGCGATATACGGTACCCCTTGCACTATGCAACCCCTTAATTTGGGAAACCCAACGCGCTTGCGGTTGGTACTAAAGAAATGCATGAAATCATTTTTGTGGAGAAGTTTGTCAGCTTTCACTTTTATAAGACAAAAAAAACTCCATTTGATTCATCGTTACTGATTTATAAGGAAAACCCCTACATCATCGAGCTCACCCCCACGCTTTGTGACTTTTGATGTGTTATTACCCAATTTTAGAGGAAGCGATTGGCGATAAACCATTTCTCCATCAATTTATTGTTTCTCTCGATGGCCATATTTTTGTCTAATTGAATGGGATATTTTATCTGGTAGGTGATTTGCTTCCCGCATAGAGCTCAAATTTTCTTAATAACTTATTGCACAAATCACTGCATCATGGGCTTCACAAATCTTGAGCTAAAGTCACATATCGATCTATTGTAAGAATTTGAAAGAATTATCTTAGAATGCATTATTATGCATGCCTTGAAGAAGTTTGATGCTATTCTATATTTATATTCTATGCTCTGAGCTATTCTAAACTACCATGCATTTATATGAGTTTTCAAAGTTGTAAAGTACTTTTTGAAACACCCGGTATTATCCGTGAACAACTTAGAAAATTCTTTTAAGTTTTTGAATACTGGTGGAATTTTATTGATGATAGAATGTAATGCAGATTACTCACCAAAATGTGTTCGTATTCCCTTGAAGTCTTCCGAAGTCGTGTTCTTACAAGAAGAAAGTCCTCCCATTTTTCAAAAGATATAAACCTAGTTACTCTGTAATTTTTGTAAGTTAAAAAACGATTTCTAATGAGTTGGAATGAAACTGGAAGGCATATACTATTGAAGTAGCAATATTTTTGAAATGTACAAAAATATTCAAGAGACTGATCATTGGAACTAATCATCCACCAAATTGAATATTATAAAATCTTTTAGTTGAATCTTGCAACTGAGGCTCTCATTATTATGTTTTTGACAAAAGTGATTCATTTGAATTTATAAGAAATATAGATCTTGGAAAATCTTAAGCAAAAATTCGTTTTGCTCCAAGGTGATGTATTGTTTGTTGTTTCTACAAAACTAGAACTTAGTCATTCAGTCGATCAAATTAAAAAAAAATTGTGTGGCTAATCCGTCCATTCTTCAACTGGATTATATCTTCCAACAAAAAAGTGCAGTAGTTGTAGAACATGGATAAATTTTCAGTACAAGGGTAAAGTATAGTCTAGAAGCTTGCAGTTATTTTTTTTTCATTATTGACTGAATTTGAGAATGAGAATTTAGAAATATAATTATGTAATTAATCATTACAATGTTCTCTCATTACAATGTTATGTAATCATATCATCCACTTATTACTCCTCACACTCAAATCTCTTTTCTACTCCACTTTCAAATCTCCGATTATTTGAAAAAAAAACTATTTCTATGATTGATTCCATAATTATATTTCTAAATTCAAATTCATAGATATTAAGAGCACCTACAATTGAATAAAAATCAGAATCTTTACATGTTTTGGAGCATAAAGCACAGAATTTAGAGCACAAAAGTACCGAATGTTTTCGAATTATTTCGAATTATTGGTGACCATCCTACTGTCAGTGCTCAAAATGAAAATTTCTGAAGTGTAATAATTAGCAGTACAAATTTTATCTAGTACTAGACAATTTAACAATTCATTTGTTTCAAGATCTGTCCTAAATGGCAATTCAATTTGTAAATCTGTATATATGTATATATAATTTGTAGCAAAAATGATCAATCGAATGTGATATGCACAAGTTTCAGTTTTAAAATTTTCAAAAAGAATTGGAGTGTTCTAACAGAATTATTTTGTTATTCTTCAAATTATCAATAATTCTCTATTATCAAAAATGGTTTGGTTGGCAATAATTACTGCTGACATAGATTATTGATGCAATTCATTCATGATTTCGCTTTAAATCAATTCAAAAATTTACAGAAAGAAGTAGGCTAATAATTAATCTCGTTTATAGTAAAAAATGGACAATTTTAATCATTTCTACAAGTGTTATTTACTTTATGTTACTAGAGTAAATTCTATTTATATTTGATCCATCACTAGATCACTTATTATGCGCAACAATGTTTAGATAACTTATCATCTTCAAAGATTTTAGTGAATCAAATTACCTAAAAATAACCAGAACCTCTGAATAATGAGAGAAATATTTTTAATGCTTTTTCCAAGAATTTTCCACATTTTGTCTTCGAGTTTCAAACCTTTTTTCATCACTCTTTATTCATTTATTTCTCATTTCCAACCAATCGTAAGAGAATTATTACCGTAGTCCGTGAACAAGTGACAACATTTCATTGTATATATTGACATAATATTTTTCTAATTTTATTGAGTAAATTTAATTCTGTGATGAGTCTACTTTTAGTTTTGCAGCGCAAAGAACATCTAATTTAAATATGATTCACCACAGAAAAAATTATACATATGCTACCTTGAGTTACCAGCTTGAAATCTATAATATTACGGTCTGTTCTTCCTTTCAATTGTTTTTTTTTTTTTTTAATCAATGTACTGTACCGTACTGAAAAATGAATGATTCTTTATAAACTTAGACTAGACTATCCACAATGTGTTCTACCTTCCAGCATGTGAACATTTTACGATCATAGTGTCTTGAAAGTGAGTACAAAAATATCAGACTACTTCAATGTCAACAATAATATTTAAATAGGTATTCAGCATAAGTTATGACCTCAGGTATGAACCTTTTAAGGTTACGGGTTAAGGTATAAACCTAAAATCTAGGCATAAACTCAACCAACGTATTACCTCGACTCATCAGAGTGCTCGTGCAATTAATGTGTTCTTTTTATAGTAGTGATATTAATTATAATTATTTATTGTGTAGAAGAAAGTGCTATTCAAAATTTCGTAGAATAATCATCATTTAATCATTATGATGAATTTATGTCAAAAGTATGTGCTAGCTAATAATAAAAGATAATAGTAACAGATGAAGAAAAATTATAAAACCACAGCATTATTTGCTACGTTGATAATCAGAGAGGATGCAGATCATTGTCAATGAATACAGATACTATCTACAGATGGTATCTGTATTCATTGTCATTGTAGAGGATGCATCATTACTTTCACTTTCATTTCATCTTCCTATTACGCGAAGGAAACTGGCTCGCAACGAGTCATGTCTTCAAACTAAGTGCATAATTTCTATAAATGTATGAAGATGTGTTTTCTATGTTCGTAAATAATTATATTCATTTTGTCCAAAATGATCGAAACACCTGATAATATTCTATATTTCTTTTTTAAACATATGTATAAAAAACAGTAGAAATGCTCGGCTTGAAACTGCTTATTAATGTCGCAATGGGTCCCTAGGTCTCTGAGATTTGAAAATTCAAGATATAATGAGAAGGGGAAAAAAATCTGACATATTATGCTTGAGATTTGGACTATTTATAAGATATAAGACTATTTGGTGTGTGTGAACGGCCCTGGGAGACTAGACACAATCGTGCAAGCCTGCAACCAATTCAAACTATTTGTAAATTTGACTAATGATAAAAACAAAGTAGTTTTTATCAAGAGAAATTCGCTTAATATCGGCCTACCAAATTGTTGAGATTAACCAAAGTTTTGAATGGCACTTTATATCAGTTTACAGACAATATTTCAATCTTCACGTAGAATCCTATGAATGTAAAAATCTGTATAATCTGTATTTATAATATTTGATTATTAATCGATATTGAATGTAAATATTCTATTATTAGGGAAAAGATGAAATGGTGTGAGTTTTTAAATGGAATTGATGTTAAAGAGTATCTGAATGGATGTACAGTAGGCCTATATGAATTTTATGTATGAGGATGAAAGTTAGTGTATATCTTAAGCGATCTTTGTAACTACTGTGAACTATAACGGAGATTTATTAATTGCTTATAAATGTTAATGTGTGGCATTGATACTATAATTTCAGGTTTTAACTTGATTGGGCTACTCCAGTCCCTTGTGACACGAGTGACTGCATTGAATCCACTTGTCTTGCAAAATATCCACATAATCACATAATTTATCATTTTCGTACGTTACTCCTTCTCAGATTAAAGCAAGCATAGAAAATACCAAATTACATACTTCAAGCACGATGCAATTCTGTAGATCGGTCTCAATATTTAAAAAAATAATTGTTGGTCTTCTAATACTTTCTTAGAAGAACTACTAATGCAGCCCAGCCCAGTTTTCAAACTCACGTAGAGTTTATCGGAAGATCGGGTTTGAACGGCGAAAATTTGAATTGAATATTGAATAGACAAATAGAATAGGTGTTAATTTTCCGGAGAAAAGGGTAGTAATCTTCATAAAGCTGGCAAACAGGGATTTTCCGTGGAAAATGTAGGTCTGATTACCATTAGAGAAAGACATAGGCTAGTTGTTATTTAATCACCCAAGAAAAGCGTAGTAGTTCTAACCTATCAAACTTGTTTGAGCCGGTGAGGATTTAGGTCGGTATTTATGAACCTACCTCGAGGCTCAGAATTTAGAAGCCTTTTAAGCAAATGCTTTTTATGTTCACCTTAAGTTGAGGTGGTAGGTTCATAAATACAGGGCACAATTTTTTCCATACAGCGATCATCCTAGCTCCAGTTCACCAACTACTATTGTAGAATAGTAGTTAAAAAAAAAAAAAGCAGGTAGAATTATTGGGAACCTCCTCCTGTTTGGAAGTCGGTTAAAACTATGAACTACTTTGGTTAGGAAACTAGTCATTGAACATAAAAAACTGCGTTTGAAAATTTAGCATGATGTAGAATCCACGCATTATTTGTGCCCTGCCCTCTACACAACAAAAACAACTACAGGAGCAGCATCAATTTTAGTTGGGGGATCAAGGGGAAAGTAGGCGTCGTTGTCATGGCAACCAGTTCAGCGATGCTCAGTGCTCTCAGTGACGCGTCGTTTCGCGAAAACTGAGTGTGTTGGTGGAGTGGCGCAGAGGGAGATGAAGTATGATTCGCAGGATAGGGGAGCGCGGTGTAAAGTAGCCTACAAGTCGCTGTCGCGCTACCAAACCTAACCTAGCACTCTAATTTGTCTTACGATAAGATTTCCATTGCCAAGTTAGTGCACATGTTAGGCTAGGTTTCTACTCTCACGTTTTTCCTATTTAACAATAGAATAAAATTATCTCGAGCTCAAATAATGGAGAGATGAATATAATATGAGGAGAAGAGTTGTTAGGAAGGGTGGTTGGTAGTGGTGGGTGGTTTTGGGCACTAGTTTTCTGCTCTCCAAATCGGCATTAATTCGACGGCGCGCAATATTATTGATTAGCTTTGAAATTCGACGGCCTATTCTGCTCGCTAATCAGTGAATACTGTGCGCACACTGGCATCGTCTCAATATCAACACAAATCCCGGGTCATAATTATAATTAGTTACTTGCTGCTCCAGGTCGGTCATGGCGGTGAATGGAATACATGTTTTAAAAATTTATATACATGTATATTTTTTTGCATAATTTGGATTAAAATGTTTTTGGGTTTTGGTCAGCGTTTTGAGTATCTTTATTTTTTAAGTAGAAGTATCAATTTTATAATAGATCTTCTCAGATTCTTGATTTCTTTCAGTATGCTTTCTTTGCTCGGGAGCTATCACTTGGAGAAAAACAAGAAAAAACTGTTGGTAGGCTGATGTTTTAATCTGGAACCCACCCATTCCACAAGTTTCCGTAAGAATACGATTTTCTTTTGCATGTTCGATCGAACGTCTGTGGCGCATTGTCGGCTGGAAATGTGAATTTGGAAAATGCGGAGGTGTGAGTGCAATTTTGGTTAGCGAAATTACTTTTCTTTCGCACGCGAAGAATATTACGCACCACTGAATGATGGCGGCGACCTTTAAGCACACACGCACGATAAGAGTCGACTTTGAAAAATAAAAATACTTCAATCACTCTCATCTGAACTGAGCATTAATAAATGTGATGTGTGGAGTACCAGGCGGGGCTCGGGCTATCTTTGACAACAATTCCTCGAAGAGTGGCGACGCCCGACGCCGCAGGCCTCAACTCGGTCCACGTTTCCAAGAAAAGGCTCGTGTGCGCGCATGCGCCGTGAACGCACGTGCCTAGTTACAATTATTTAGGTGCGGGGGTGATATCATCGGTTGTTGCCGCCTCCACGGCTCAATGCCATAGCCGCCCCCCAGAGGCAGGAATATGTGTACGGAAAATGAGTATCAATTGTGAAATTAATATTAGCACGGGCCTACCTGCCAGTCCCCCCCCCCCGCCACAGCATTGTTTTTCCCAGAAAGATTACATCTCGGAGATCAATCCAGCCTGTTTCGCCTTGCCTGTTATTTGGGACTGTTCTGTTTATTCCACAATTCCCGATTAAGTATACTTATTTAGTTGGATGTACTGTAACCATAGCCAAGTTCAAAAACAATTTTTTACAGTAGTCAAAATTGAGACCTTTCATTAAATTGTGTCAATTCGCATAAATTATTTAATGATTCGTTGGAAAATTTGAGAGTAATCTGAAAATGAATTATGGATTTTAAAATGAATGGGTATTAATAACTTTATTTTTTGTAGAGATCCTGACTTTTTTTTTTAAATGTGACCCATTGTAAAGTTTCAGAACAAATGAAAAAACGTGACTCTTCATCAAAGATTAATTACAAAATTCGCGATCAAATAGAGAACCAACTATAGACTTAATTGAATAAAAGTTACAAAATGAGCATACAAGCTCAAGGGGATGTTGTTAACGAAATATAATACGCATAAACAAGATTTTTTGAGCAGTCACTTGGTGATTGGAGTGAGTGATTCTAATATTTAGTTGAAAAACAGTATTATTCAAGCATAGGGTGATGAATCCCACATCTCACCCTAATTTGGTTAAAGCACCGGTCGATCTAATAAGTGATGAGGTACATCACAATTCAAGCATGGAAGATTTCTAACATTTATACAGTGCCGTTTTTGGAAAATACAGATTTCAGTCTTTCAGTACGCATTTCCATCAGGTGGAAGGGGTTTGTATTAAAAGATACACATAACTTTCCTAGTGTAGAGGAAATGAGTTTATTGAAAATTTAGGTATAACGTTTCTACTGAACCAATTCACAAGTGTGGTCCCAGCTTCATGGGGTTCATCTCCCCCCAACAAATCGGAAATTTGTTGAAGGTGTAGGAAGGAGGGGCAATTTCGCAAAAAAGTAAACAAATTCAATTCATGCGACCCACAAACTCTTGAGCTCGGACCGCTCCTACAATTTCATACTTTTAAATTTTGGTTTCCTGGACTATTTTACTATTGAGAGGGCCGGCGTGTACCGTCACAAATTCAACTGTGCATTTACCT
Source organism: Conomelus anceps (assembly GCA_948455865.1). Lineage (NCBI taxonomy): Eukaryota > Metazoa > Arthropoda > Insecta > Hemiptera > Delphacidae > Conomelus > Conomelus anceps. The sequence goes on along the minus strand of OX418220.1, from coordinate 38,711,332 downwards.
AAAAAAAAGTTTGAATATATTTCCAATAAACAATTAAAATCTTACAAAACAACTCCAGCTCTATTTATACAAAGATTTCCGTTAATGTTAACAGTTAATGATTTTTTAATATCTCAAGTTATAAGATTATTGTTTGCTTTTAAAATGCTATTATAATACTTTTATTGATAAGATTTGGAATAAATTTGATGAATGTTTCTTAATTGATGCAAATAGAGATGAAATCTTCCAGGAGTAACAGAAGTTTCACAGCAGCGGTATCTTCAAGAATTTTCCAAACCAAAGAATATTGTGATATTGGTACCTAAATAAATATATTTTCGGAACTAATTCATTGCTCATCTCGATATAATTTATGTGAACATAATTCAAGGATATTATTTATCCGTCAGTGTAGAACTGGAAAATTTTCGCAGTGAATTGTCAATAATAACAGACCGTGAAAAAATAGACAAAATAAGATAAAGTAGTTTTTGCTTTTGAGGCCCATTTGAGGTTCCTCAATTTCTAGGAATAAGATTGATTTTAAAATTACATTAAAGACTTCAAATTAATAAAAACTTGAAGAATTTGCCTCAATCATGGGACATTCATTATTTAAAAACGCATTCTATAGAAACACCTGCTAGTACAAATTGTGGTTTTGAGAAATATGTAATAACAAATTCTCTGTGATATTCATTTTATAAATTTAGTATTCATGTGTGCCATGTTACAAGCTACATTCTAGCGATTAGCCAAAATTTTCTAGTCTACAATATCGACATTACCAACTTTATTTGTTTAGTTTTTAAATTTGAACATGCGGTATATTATTTGCAGCCTATTCCTACTCAGTAGAATATTCATAAAATAAATTAGGTCTTAGCTACTTTGTTTCCTGAGTCTGGTACTGTATGAACAATAGAAAATGATGTACATTGTATAAACCCTCTCTCAAATATATTGTGAATGTTTTAAAAAATTCCCAAAGTTAGATTCAGGAAGATACTGATATATGAATATGAAGATGTAAACAGACTAAACTATTGTTTACCATCCAAACTACCTCAGACTTAATAATGCAATCATGAACATTAACTACAGCTATTGCTATTAGCTAGACCTATTGATTGGAAAATCTATAGAATACGTATCTATATCATGAAAAAAGATCATCAGTGACCAATTGATAATTTTTAAAGTCGGGTCTCAGATACTATGAGATTTATTAATTTTTTGATCCTAGTAAAAAACGTAAATATGAACTGCAACCTAACAAAAATCCATTTTGTATTCATGAAATCTATTTGAAACTATATCATGCTACCTCAAATTATTGTGTATGGACATTTTTGTACTATATTGGAATTTGCTGATAAATTGAGAATTTGGGCTTATCAGGTACCAATGAAATTCATTGTTTATAAAGAAATATAGAACCAATATTTTTATAAAAAGTTCTCTTTTCTGTGCTCTTGCATAATATGGGATGACCCTTACTATTGTTAAATGTCATTATTAAAACATTTCTTGATTTTATTCAAGGATTTTCAACTCATTATTTATTTGATATAGATTTTATCTGATTCATACATACATCCATTAATAAAAAAAGAAACATTTTATTGATATTACTATGACACTACTAACTGTTCTATTAATGATAGTTATTCAATCCAAAATTTAATCAACTGCATCTTAAATAGAAAATAATAATAAAACACATTTTTCATAGAAATCAAAGCTAAGATCTTATGAGAACCAAATTTGGCCTAAAACACCTGTACAGTTCAAACTTTTGCTATTCAAGTTTTTTATTGTGCATCTGACTTTTCCTCTAAAACTAAATCATTATTAACTTACTGCAATTTTCTAAATTATCGTCATTCATGTTTTGTAAAATATTGAAACTAAGGAATTGCAAGATTAGAAGAATTAGAAGATATTCTCTGTACAAACAAGTTTATTTGTGTTTGAAAATTGAGTTCACCATTTATGATAATGTGTTGTTAAACATGTGCTTTTTACTATGTCTTCTACAACATTGTTTAGGCTAGTCATAAATTACTTGATCATATTTTTCTTGAGAAGAAATAAAATTGTACTAGAAGAAATTGTCAAGATTAGTCAATTTATGTTCCTATTTATTTATGTATGAAAAAGTATATTAGCCGCTTTTAAAAAGTATTAATGGTTGTTTTTAAAAATATTTTTTTATTACATCTACTGTTGAAATGTAGCTGTTTTTTGCAATATCTGGAACTCACCTCGTATTTTTAATATAATATAGATATAGAATTTGAATCTATAAATTGTTCTTTTTTACTAGCCAAATCATATTATAGTACAAAACTTCTCAAACTTTTTGTATTACATGTAAATTTATTATAAATTATGAGTGTAAATAGTCGGCTAATAGATTATTCGAAACCATCAGGCCAGTGTTATGCTGTGGCCTTTTTTGATGTTTTGTAAAAATTGTGTTCAATCAAACGAACTTGCTCATAAATGTGAATATAAATCGTAAAGGATATTTCAATGTTTGTCTATAATCATCTTAAGGAGTTATATAAAATTGTCTTTTTTAGAACCATTTCAGTTACGGTGCTTGAGAGTAATGTTTTGAACATAATATTGTTGCTTCAAGTTCAAATTTCAAATAATAGTGGAGAAGTTTTAAATACTTACTCCTTCAGTGAATTCTTCCATGTACTGCATTTTGTGTACAGTTTCTTTCCTTACCATTTTTAAAATAAAATAAATTTGATATTTTATCAAATTTAAATTAATTGCTTCCATAAGAGATTAATTCAAAATCAAGAATTAGTTACTATAAGTTTTGTTTGTCATTGCTAAACAATCTTGGACCTAATTTTATGAACATTAAATTGACAAATAGTACAAAACTTGAAGTGTTTATTTGATTATTTTAAACACTTATTTGATTAAACAATTTCAGAATCATGAAGACCAAAAAACGTTTTTATCCTTGAGGGTTTACCTTAGAATATTTAAACCTTAAATTTACTTCACTAACTTTGACTTTGTAATAAGATACATACACAAAATTGTCAAAAATTGAAACAGAAATTAGAAATAAATGCTTTTGTGAAGTATTATGAGTAGTTGGTTGGGGCGTCGCAACTTCAGCTTGCTATCGTTTCAGCGGTCATGGGTTCGAATCCCGCTCCTCCGTCTGGTGTTACCATTCACCTCATTACCCATGTACTCATGTGGGCATCATCAACAAAAAAATAATTATTTCTGATTAGATTTTGTTCGTTTTATCATAAGTTATGTATTCAATATTGACTTGTTTTGTTGTAAACAGTTATGTTGTTGTTGTCTATTGTTATTTTCTAATGGAATCAGTGTGTACTCTGATATTGTTATTTCTTTACATGTTTTGGTTGATGTTACTTTGTTTGTTGTATGAGAAAAATAAATTGTCGTATCAATTTGCTCATTCTTTGATTTTTCCTGTGTCAAACTCCATAAACAGCCATCTTTAAACTTCAAACTCCTTTATCCATCCAAAATGTATATTTGGATAATTCTCAAAAGTCAAACTCCACATTCAGCCATCTTCTTCAAACTTTGATAATGCTCTAGCGCAGTTTTGCAAGTAAACCCAAAAAAACTAATAGATTTGACATTGAAGCATGAAGATCATTCAATCAATCAAGATGGTATTGAAACGCTGAGGATGATTGAGAAAAATATAACTATTATAGAATGTAAGGTGGGCATCATCAGAAAAAAACGTTTACCAGTGCTGCCATGGTCGTCACCCTTCCAAACGAGATTTGAGAGCTGGTGACTTCACAATCGCAAGTGCATTAGTAATCTCTGATAAACTAGAAAGAAATGAATCATAATAATTGTCGGATGTTTCAAAAATTATATTACAACAACATATTTCATAAACTCATTCAACGTACTTAAGATTTGAAAAGTTGATTAACTTGCAGCATAAAAATCACTGAATAGATATGGTACAAATCTGTGAAAATATTATGTTTCGCACAACAATGATAATATGAAAATATGGTCAATAAGTGACAATTTCACAGCCTAGTTGAAAAAGAAGCCAGTGCACTCAGGTCTATAAATTTATTAAAATGAAAAAAAAACGAAATTTATAAAAGAAAACAATTAGACACTGGGACGGGGCTATTCATAATGGATCCTGATCATTGATCAAACGATTAATCGATAAGTAATGAGATGATCCTTTGTTCATTTATGATTCACACATGTAGGACTGTGCACAGGCCGTGCGCCGGCTGTGTCGGACTGTGACCTTGATAGATCACTCTGAAAGAGCTCGGCCACGACACAGTATGCGCACGGTTGGTGCACAGTCCTATATGTGTGAATCACTTGAGACTGTCGCCGTGTATTTTAAATGGATAGACTGCTTTGGCGAATCCATCCAAAACGACACAGTCGGCGCACAGTCCTATATGTGTCAATCAAGCTTTAATCGGCGGATACTGTGCGCCGACTGTGTCGTTTTGGATGGATTCGCCAAAGCAGTCTATCCATTTAAAATACACGGCGACAGTCTCGAGTGATTCACACATATAGGACTGTGCACCAACCGTGCATACTGTGTCGTGGCCGAGCTCTTTCAGAGTGATCTATCAAGGTCACAGTCCGACACAGCCGGCGCACGGCCTGTGCACAGTCCTACATGTGTGAATCAACGTAGGGCGACCAGCCTTAGCCAAGTGAAGCTTCGGGTGTTTCCGTAGAGCCTTGGGCATTTTCGTTGAAAAGAAAAAGTTCCTAAATTTTCCAAATCCAACATCCTTTTCATTCTTTTTATCTGCTATCCTATTGTTATCATTTGTACTTCTGATTGTAAATTAAATTTTCTGTTCTTTGAAGAAAATCATTTAAAAATTAATGAAAACATATGAAAAATATATAGCCTACATATAAAAAACAAATTAAAAGCATTTGAAATGTACGCACATTGTCTATGCTTGAGTATGTCATCTCGGTACGTCTGAGTAAGTAATGCCCAACATGCATATAATGTGGGTTTTTAAGAACAGGCCATGGGTTATTTGCCTATAAAAAAAACTTATAAACTCTCATTCTATGCATGTCTTGCATTGTCTACTCAGACATGTTACATAAATTACATCGTCAAGTGTAGAGGCCAAGCAATGTGCATGCACTTTGAATGCATATCATATAATTTTTTTGATGCATGTTTCATTCATTTTTAAAATTATTTCTTGTTCTTCAATTTTTGTATCTTACTTTTTTTCCTCTTGCAAAACAATGCTGAATCCATCTCTGTGACGAGTAAAATTCCACTGAAATTGCGTCATTTCAGTACAAAACGGTCGTAACACAGTCGGCGCACAATCGTATATGTGTGAATCAACCTTTATTCTACATTTGAAACTTCTACCGGCCTGACCCAAATAACAGGTATTACAATCACCACAATTCAATGTATAATCTCCACTTTCATCCCAGATATCAATTTTATCTTTACCTTCCTTAGTAAACTTAGTGAGCTTCAAATTTTATTTGAAGAACTTTTCACTAAATGTTTATAAGCAGAAAGAGTTATAAGCAGAAATCTGCAAAAGTGTACCTTTTCCCCAAACAAAGGATTTGAAGATTTGCCGCATCTGGCTATCCACAATTTGCCGCCCTCCGCATTTTCTTATTTTGCACAGCAATGCATGATTATAGTTCCATGTTTATGTTCTATGGGTGAAGGACACAAAACACAATTTACTTCAAACCCGTTTCCTTCATGACTGATTATCGGCAAACAAATCAATGATGTCATCCTAATTTAATTTTTTCGTCATGTCAGATTTGATTAACAAAACTGCCAACCAATTTAAATGATCATATGACATTGTTGATCTCATGTAATTCTTTATCCCCAGAGCACGGAAATAGTATATTACATTACTAGGCTGGAAAGAAACGTTTTGCCAGTCAAGCATATGATAGTTCATGCACGAGGTGATAGCCGAGTGCAGAAATGTGAATATGCAAGAACCGGCAAAAGTTTACAGCCGTGTAATGTACGAAATTTTTTGGAACACTTGATAGAAAGGCATGATGCAATCAAATCGATAATAGATAGATAGATATATTTAAGCATCCACTGGCCTCCCATCATGGGGGCATCTGGATTTGTCCAATGTTAAATTTAAATTTATTTAAACAGAATTTTTTTTTAAATTTCGAATTTCTTTAATTGCTATCAGTTTATACTGAAGACTTCCGCAATGGCGGATATTGACAACAGTATTTAATAGCTGATGGAAATCTATATATGTATATATATATATGTCAACGGATTTTTTTGCCACACTCCAGCTGTTTTCCCATAAAGTGACAAATCTATGGAAAGTAGCTATTTTCTATCAAGTGTAACAAAAAAGATCTTTCTGCCTCACTGCAATTTTTATGTTTACAAATTTTTTACAAATAAGTTTTTCCAATATTTTTAATTTTTGAAATAATTTTTTTATTTTTTACCAAAATTTTCCGCCCCCTGAATTCTGCTGCCCTGGGTTTTAGCCCATTCAGCCCAAACGTAAACCAGCCCTGCCTATTGCGGCTCCAATTTTTCATGGGAAAGTATTATACGTTGTTGGTTGTTGACTAGGCCCAGTAGCCAGTCTACTATACATTTCCAAGGAAATTGGAACTACATGATTTAGTTCCTAAAATTGTCCTATTTTTACTGGGCTAAAAATTATTGCAGCTTGAATAATTGAGATTACTTATCGAATAGCCACGTTTCAAAAATACAATCTTTGTATATTGAGAAATTTAATAATTCTATTTGTAGTGGCGAAGGTGATATTGTGGAAGATATCCATATTGAATAATAAGACGAAGTTGTCACAACAATTTTTATTGAAAAGAGTGAGATACTAGTTTCGGTTGTTATATACATATCATTATAAATCTCAAACAAACTAAAACTAAAGTGATATCATAAGTGTTATAGACTGGAATATTTTTATCTTCTCCAGACTAGCACAGTGAACCTTAGTCATATTAAAATGTTTATTCCTAGTAATTTGGTAGTAAATAATAATCGATCAGAGTCCAAGCCAATTTTATTTCAAACACACATCATTTTATGTTGAAAATAGTGTCAGATTTGTTAAAATAATGTAGGCTAGATTAAAAGGGCCGTAATCCGTTGTGGTCGTCTAAATGTAGCATACATAACGTTGTGTACAAGCATGTATGCGTACCATACAATAAATATATCACCTAAAGTAAATAAACAGCCATTTATAAGGTCTTTGAATCCTCCTTAGTCTTGAATTCTCTCCTTAGTCACACACACTAAGACCAAGCTTTTGGCTTATATCACTGGTAATGTGAATTATGTTCATTTCGTTAAGTTTCAAAGTTCTTAACACCAGGCACTGTTTAATCTAAAATAATTTGGTTGACACAAATGTGTTGTAGTTCATCAGATATGTCTCTGATACATGCAATCTTCCTAAGAAGAGGACCAGTTTTATGTAAAACTATCTAGACAGGTCAAAATAATCGAGAAAAACTCATTTTTATAACAGATTAACGCAATTTCTTTTCACACACATCATTTCTACTTATTCGGTATTTAGTACACTCCAGTCACGGGATATAATTACGATTAAAAAAATGCAATCAGTAAAAATTGACATTGTGGTATATAATTAGTAACCCTGCAAATTTTTTGCACAGTGTTTATGGGGTCTTAGGTGATTTAAACTGTTGAGCATAAAGCTTCAGAAATTATTTCGGTGTGCTTGGCATACTGATATAATTTTGTTAGATCAGCGAGAAAAGCAATCACAAACTTCCTCACTCCTCGTTTGTGTAGGACGCTCTTTGGAACCACGATAAGAACCAAACGTTGGTCTGAAGCAAACGTTATGGAGTGAAGTGTGTCACCTACAATCGAAATCGGCTATGATATTATACATGCATTGAATTAGTAATCTGACATTTTTATGTGTTGGTGTCTCACAGGTGATATGCTTGACTATTTGCTGGAAAGTGACAGGAGCAAACCAAGGATCCACGAGTGCGACACCTGTTTCAAGTCGTACACACAGTTGGCGTCTTTGTATAGACACAAGAAACACGAATGCGGTAAACTGCCGCACTTCTACTGTCCCTTCTGTCCACACGTTTCCAAACGAAAGGAGAATCTCAATTCGCATGTGCTGAGGAAGCATGCTAATCGCCTGCGAGCCACTATTACTACCTGTGCCTCCGAATGATGTGCTGCTTTGAAACTATAATTTAGTTGAAAGTTTATCTAATATTAAAACTGACACTGTATTTCACTTTTAAATAATGTTTTACTCACATATATTTGAGATGCTTGAGGAATGCATTTCACTTCTGAAAAGAAGCTTCGTCAGCCTGCCGCCAGGGGTTATGCTTTGTTGAGGTTAGGATGAGCAGCCATTATGTAGTTGAAAATTGCGTTTGATTTGAATTGTATTTGGTCGTTGAGTACGTTGGTTCTATCTTGTTTATGGTGTTTGAATATTTCATATTGCTCCAGTGTATTTAGTTTGTGGCTTTTTTGGAATGTATGTAGAATTTCTAAGTCAGTTTGGATGTTATTGTGTGAGTGTCCAGTGTTGATTAAATGATCTGCAAATGTTGAGTCAGTGTTGGAATGTAGTGCTTTGATGTGTTCTTTATATCTTGTGTTGAATGATCTGCCTGTTTGTCCTATGTAGTACTTGGGGCATGTGTTGCATTTAAGCTTATATATTCCTGGTTTGTTGAATTTGTGAATTGTGCTGTTTGTTAGGTGAGCTGGATTTTGTTGGATCTGGTGTTTTAGGTTGTTTGTTGTTCTGAATGCTGTGTTAAATCCGGACTTTTGAAAGATGTGAGCTATTTTGTGTGATTTTTTGTTGAAATATGTGAGTGTGATAAATCTGTTTTGGTTTGCAGGTTTTGGATTTTTACTTTTCATTTTATTCAGGATTTTGTCTACTAGAATGGTGTTGTATCCGTTTTGTTGTGCTAAATATTTGATTGTATTGATTTCTTCTTGGTGGTCAGCTTGTGATAGTGGAACATTTAGGAGTCTATGGATCATGGAGTTAAAAGCAGCAAGTTTGTGTTGATTTGGATGGTTGGATGAGTTGTGAATGAGTGTGTCTGTAAGAGTTGGTTTTCTGTAGATTTTGAATTTGTGCATATTATTTAGCTTTTTGATAGTTAGGTCTAAGAAGTTTAAGGTGTAGTCTATTTCATATTCTGCTGTGAATTGCAAGTTTTTATGGGTTTTGTTCAATTGTGTTAGGAGTTGTTCACACTGTCTTTGGTTTCCATTGTAGCATCTCAAATATATGTGAGTAAAACATTATTTAAAAGTGAAATACAGTGTCAGTTTTAATATTAGATTGTTCATTAAGTATTTCGTCATGGAAAACATCACAGATGAAAGTTTATGTTTTGTTATTACAAATAATTTTTAATGGATGGAAATAAACCATTACTGTTAAAGGTTTTCTTATTCTTCCTATAATCCATGTTTTTTGCAGCATGATTGAATGGAGCAACGATGAGATTTCCTCTCAAGCTAGTATTACAGCAGTATTACCGGCCATAATTGATTATTGAATATCATAGTAGTTTCACAATACCTATAGGTTTGGAGATTGAAGCTATCTTTGATGTTGTTACAATGCATTTCTGAATGTATTCACAACATAATCCATTTCCAATTCCTTTATGCTGAAGACCTCCGCTATATACTGCCGACAATGACTTCTGCATTTATAAAATTCTATTAAAAACGTAACTATATTAACTTAAACTTAAAACTATATTAATACCGTAGCTTATATAAATATTGATTAATGCCCTTCACAAAAATATTCAGTCATGGATTCAGCGCCATCTTCGATTGAGTGTAGGCTACTGGCCGTTATGGCTGAATCTCAAATAAATGCTGTACAGAGGTTGTCACTGTAATAAAGAGTTTAGGACGCCTGACCGGCAATTAGAAATCGGTATCTGAATATTTTTTGTGGTAGGCTAGAACTTGCTAGATTCCACCTGATCTGATGCACAGCATTTTATTTTCTATCAACCATCGATCACCATGGAGCTGCAGTTGTCAATGTCTGCAGCAGGCCAGCAGCGGAAGTCTTCAGCATAATTCATAGTATTTAAAAAGAAAATTGAAATTAATTATGTGATGACAAAAAAGTTCTAAATAAATATGATTGAATAAATATCATTTCCTTATTAAAATAATACTACATTACATAAAAATGTCTGCAATGTATTATAAATTATATTCTCCATTTCAAAAGTTCTATTTAGGCTACTTAGACCACTGTAGCATGCCATGTTCTACAGCAGGCTATAAACATGATCATTCTGTTTGCTCAAATCGGATCAGATTTCACATGTCTTATTGACATGAATTATTTACAGAATAATTTTAATTTGAACAATAGTTTTCTATTGTTATTCACTTGTTATTGAAATATTAGAATTGATTTATTTCTCTCAAACACATAATTATGCTATTCTTATGAGTGATAACTTAATCAATAAATTAAGGCTCAACTACGGTGACTTTATAGAGACAGTGTGACCATTGCATCGAGTCGCCTCAATGTTGTCTCCATTCCATGTTTGATTGTACAACCATATAGGCTACATACTTTCTAGATATAAGTTATATTTTAAACATATGTTTTCTATGTGACAGCATGGCTTCGACTACACAAAATGCGTGTAAACCTTTGAATTATTCCCTTCAGCGTAGTCAAAATACAATAGGATATCATATGGTCCGTAATACAAACTACATTGACTGTAAAGAGATGAATCTGTCACTGTAGCCAACACTTAATTTGTAGCCGAATTATCCAATCAGAAGCGAGACGTCCAATGGCCACACTGTCCATATAAAGTCACTGTAGCTCAACCAGATTCTATAGCCAGAGTTCTATTTTGAAATCTGATTCCAATTGCATATATAATGGAGAAACTTATTTTGACAATAATCTTTTCTACAGAAGAAGGCCTGAGAGCCTTTCAATTTTTTTACTTTTCAGTATCCTATAAATGCAAGCAAATTTAGAAATTCCTTACATATACATTCCTTGAAGGGAGATTCATATAAAATTTCATAGAATTTGATACTGGACTAGTGGTTATTTCTTGGGAATGTTATCTAAATCAGTATTTCCAAAGCGGACGTTTCTTGTTACTTTCCCTAGGATAAGCTAGAAATAAGTGCCCTTTGGCCCTTGGCAAAATTAGTTGTTTTCAAGCGAGTTCTCCAGCCCGGATGACAAATAGTAGTTCCCATTCTATAGGATGATAAAATAAAACTTATAATTGCAGGAAAATCTTAACTGATACTTGTATGACTATACTAATTATGTGAAAAATAAAATTTTTGTATAATGGAAGTAAAGTCTAGGAAACATTGGAACTAACAATTCCATTTGCTCCAGTGGAGTTTATGCGGCGTCTCAAATATCCTTTATTCTTCCATATCATGTTCAAATACAATATTTCAGGGGGGTGGAGATATATATGACACTCAAGTAATGTTAATTAGGATACGCTAATGAGAATAACATCACAAGGGATAGCCAGGAGCAAGGTGATGCTGTGAATTGTGAGCGTGTATTCAAACAGTAGCGTTTCATTTCATGCGTATCGATTTTGAATTTTATCCTGTATCGACCGAGTGCTGCAAAGCTCCAGGATGTGTCAGCATATGCGCACAATATCAAAATGGGAACTATCAATTTTGCTCCATAATTATAGTCAACATGGTGGACAAGGCAGTTTATGTTAACATATTGGACCGTTCATCACCAGTCAGAATAGGAAAAAGCATCAATATTCTGTGCGGTATTGGATTTTAAGCATGGATCGACCCAACAGACTCGATTATTTCCATTGCGAAATTTCATTCCATTGAAAAGAATTTACTACTTATACACAAAATTATTATCATAATAAAAGCACCATTTGGATAAAAAGTAGTTTCTTCTTTTCCATTCATTTGTATCCAGCCTATATGGATAAAAAAGTAATGTAGATTGAAAAAGAATTTTAATTTTGATTTTCCTTTTAATGCTAGATTAAATTTTAATCTTACCGAATAAAAACACTTCAATTAAGATTTTTGAACTTGCCGATTTATTAAATAAGAATTCAATTTTTACTATCTGTCAGTTTATTTGTGTGTATGCTAACTGCACAGTCATTTCTATCAAACTGATGTTTACTGCGTCACAGGAAAACAAAATTATTTTTATCAAGATGATTTTCATGATAAATTGATAAAAACAGAGTTAGTTGATTATTCAACTTCTAAATGAGGAGTCTAAAAGCAAAAACAGACATATTATGCAAAAACTCAAATTTTTCAGGAGAGCTTCAAAACGTTTAGCTTGACCCCCTTTTGAGATACTTTTACGATTCTTTTTTATAAAATCGTTGGAGTGCACTGAAAACAATGAAACAGGGCCTACAAAAATATATTTAATAGAAAAATCAGTAATTTGAATTTAATTTTGCATTTGTTTGGCTTTGTTACCAACCGCTGTAATTATCGGTTTCTGCTCCAAACTGTCATTTCACAAGTCGGTTTTTGCTTCTCGCTAGAGTCTCAAACAAACAAAACATTAATTTTACCAAATTATAAATTTATTAAGGCACAAATAATATTAACATTTTACTTTAGTAGCAGCTCTTTGTTAACCATAAAAAACACCTTTATTGTGTTTTCTGCTCAGAAAACTGATGACAGCTGCAAGCGGTCACATGACCAATTTTTCTCTTCTGGTTGGCCCGTTGCATTTGTTTCTCACAGCTTGTCGGTTTATGCTTCTAAGGTTACATTTTAACATTGAAAAAGTATACGAAAAGTCTAGTTTTGCTTCTAACAGATTCTCCCATTATATGCGGCTGATTGAAGTGAACAAATGATGTAAATACCTTGAAATTTAAAAAATGTAATTTTCGGTTTTTGCTTTTAGACCACTCAAATGTATTCTCGTGTGTTATTTTTGAAAAAAAGTTTTTGCTTCTAAACCGATTTTTTCAAACAAATAGTTGGGTTTTCTAAAATATTTATCTGTATGTGCTTATGTTATGCTGGAACAATAAAGGAAGGACTTACTAACAGTTTTTTTGAAAGCTTTGTAACAGTGTTCATTTTTTTCTGAATCTATTGAATCACTTGACTCACGTGAATCACTTGAAATATCTTGTATCAGAATATGTTTTCTCGCATTCCTATACAAGTAAACTTTTACAAGTTACTTTCAAATAAATAAATTTTGTAGCAGTGGAATCTCATACTTAATGATTTTTCTAATAAATATATATTTCAGTTGAATTCAGTTGTTGTTCTTCAACTAAGAACACCACGCTTGGATTTATCATTTTATAAAATAAAAAGTAAAAACGGCTAATATTTTGGCAATTCCAAGTATTTAATTGAGTATAGCCAAATGCCAAATTATTAAAATTCAGTACTGTTGAAAAAATGTGACTAGTGAGGCCACAAACCCGGCCAAGTGCTCAATTAAATACGTGGGATTGTTAAATATTAACTGTTTTTACTTTTATTATAGAGTTCCACAAACATCAATCAAAATTCTTCTGATATCTTTTTATAGTCTTATAAGAATAAGATTGCGGTAAGACACTACAAAAAGCATAAAAATGTCTTCTCAACCTTCTCCATCCTGCATTCATAATTTCTTCCATGTTAATAATTATTTATTTTTATAAGAATTTCCTTGATATCTATTTTTAATGTGTTTTTGTATGTATAACAAAGGTTGAAATAGATAATGTTGTAGGTTTCTGTGCATGATAATGTAGTTGGTATTTACAAAAATATTTCTATTCGCTTCTATTTGCAAGAATCATTACAGTTGGTCTAGTTATTTGCAACAGCACCTAAGTTATAAATTGGCCAATTTACTTGAATGTGCAAATAATGTGTGTTGAAACTCACTTACTGAACTCGCATATTCTACTTCTGAGAAAACCTATCCCGACTAACTTAGGCTTCTTGTCAATGCATGTAACTCTCTTACAAATAATTAGTTAGCACAATTTCCATTAACACATTAGAAAGCTTCCTTCATTTTCTTTCATCTGAACTCCATTATACTTGAAGGAAGGCTTTCTTTATGATTCTCTGATACTCACTTAAATTGCTAGAAATTATGTTTCGACTGTGGAATACAAGGTATTGAATTGAAATCATATGTTCTTTTGTAGTTTCATTTACAAAATCTATATTCTTTAAAAATACTAATAATATGAATTTAATGTAACAGCTCCTTATATTAGAACATGACAGTCTGTATTAAAGAAGTTTAATTTAATGCTTTCTTTTTATTAACTTTCCAAATTTTACTACCTGAAAAAGTGTGAAAAATTTACATTAACTTTATCATCAGGCAAATATTACTAATTTATTTGAACCAAATTAATAACTATAATGATAATTTTTGAAAAATAAAGTACTGCTAAAAACTGTTCAATTCAAATACTATACATATATATAGTTTGAATGGGTATCATCGAATTCATAACTAGCTATTCATTAATTGTGGTGCACTGGTACAATTTTTGCATGGAGTAGCATGAAGATATTGCAGTTTATCAAAAACGATGATACGAAAATGATAAATTACTGATGTTTTCGTTGAATAAATACTTGATGGTCAATCTAGCATTGAATTTGGCACTGTATTTCTTTTTGGTAGTGATTAAAAACAATTTTTTTGAGAAATACAGTGACATTTTTATGTTGCATTATATTTTGATATATAAGCTGTAATATCCTGTTAACATCCGAACTATTCAATAAGTTTGGTATTCTGGTTTTATTCAAGTATTGAATAAAAAATAAATTATTTTATTATTTTATTCAATTATTATATTGAATAATAATTCAATATATATGTATTTTTTTCTTTGTAGATATTTTTGTTGGTTTTATTTATGTACTATTATTTAAATTTGACCGACTTTTACTGACTCGTTCGTTCTCTGTGCAGATGGCGTTGTGACAGATGATCCCCTATTGATGGTAGAGGCTTATCTCAACCCTGAAAACCTGAACACAAAGCTTCAACCAGAACAGAACCTTAAACTGAAAACAGAGCCAGTAGGAGATGACTCAAAGTCTTTTTCACTGGTGAGTGCTGAAAAACTAATGGAGGAGAATTTTGAAAGTTTGTCAAAATTGGTGCTGGAAAAGACCGACAGCAACCCATACCAACTAATCTGCTTTGAGTGCGGCAAACTGTATGAGAAGACATCCATGTATTTGCTGATCAAACTCGAGTTCGGAGAATCTTCTCAGTTCAAGTGTCCTCATTGTGATTTTGTTTCCAAGCGAAAAGACAATCTCAAACGTCATATTGTATTCAAGCACAATATAAAATAGTTCAATTGCTATCATTTATTTTATTCTTCTGGTAGGCAAAATTGATTGATTGTCAGCAAGAGAAAACTAGCCTACTGTATGTATGACGTGGTGCACAACAATTTTTATTTTTTGTTGTTTACTAATAAAATTGTCACCCAAATTGTTAATGTTTCTTGATCTAAGACCCGCATTTATGTATCTGAGATTCTCTTAATTCAAGGAAGACTTGAAAAGCCTTTTGAGCAAATGTTCTTCAAGTATCCCTTGAATTGAGAAAACCTCAGGTAGGTTCATAAAAATGGGCCCTTCAAAGATGTATTGCGAACTAAAATTATATTAATTTCATTTCCAAAAATCGTTAGTTGAAACGGTTTAGTTGATTCTCAGTGACAATATTGTATATTATTATAAAACCTATGTTGGGATCATAGATATATATGAAAAGTTATTATCATATATCCATGGTTGGGATGACTGTCTCGTTAAAAAATCATCATGTATTGTGTCTTAGTAGAATATATATTCAATTAAATACGTAAATAATAAAACTGTGCACCATATCTGTAAATATTGAATTCACCTCATGAATTTATGATTTATTATTAGTGTAAGAGTCAATATTTATTATGATTAATTTGAGAGTAATATTTAACTGAAGGTGATTGGAGGTATGTGGTGAAATACGGTTTTGTTTTTCATATGATAGAATTTTATAGCTGAAGAGTTTAAGTTCATTCATTAATATTATAAAAATGAGATAATGCCAAATTATTTAAAGCTTGACAATGCCTTGGCACTTTAACAAATATACAATAAATGAAGCAAGTGCAAGTTACGGTTAATCAAATAAAAATATATTTTTTATCCACTGAATTCATCTTATATATTTTACAACGTTTTGAAGATATCTTGGGCATCCTAGGTTTAAAAAATATTTAGAAAGCATTGTCCAGAAATATTTTTTCCAAACATTTATGGTAATTAATATTATAAGCGAATTAATTATTAGCATGTGAATAATTTTTTCAAATATAATTATTTATACAGTACTGATATTTTTGATATTGTTTTTAAAATATGATTTATTCATATCTTGTTTTATTAAAATTCATTAGTTATTTTTATGTTTGTAAAAGTCTGTACTTCTATTGGAACCTATGTTTAATTTCCTAACAAAAGTACGTGTATTAATCAAATCAACAAATCAGACCATTTATAGGTAATAACATTGCATAAATTTGCTAGCAACAATTTATACTTTTATAATCAATTATTAGTGATATTGATGAAGTACCCTCCTTGTGGCAAGTTACAATTTCTAATTATTTTCAATTTATTTGCTGGTTTTTTTTTGTCACTGTTCTGTTAGCACATTACATGGTACTCTGAAGTAATTGAAAAGTGTGCTATAATAGAATAATATTTTTTTTTCGTGTAGTACTGCTACCGCAAGTACTGATCAGTGATCAAAACGTTAAAAACTCAAAGTGAATTGGAAACTTTATTATAAATAAATGCTAGCAACTAATGCCAGTGAATATAAAGTATCAAGACTCAATCATACTACTTATGATTGATATTACTTCATCAATGTCAACGCTTTTCACATCATCAATAATACGAGTTTCCAAATTTTGGATATTTATGCTATAAAAATATAGCATTCATATATTATTAATGAAAAGTTTATTGTAAAACTACATCCAGAAAGCTCTACCTTATTGTTTATTTCTCTATCTGAATGGTGATCATTTGATTTTCATGTACTTCTAATTTCATGGGTTATGGTACGCAGAGATTTGCACATAGAGCTGGATTGAATAATGATGTTAGAAAATTTGGAACTAAAAGATTGATCAGGAGGTAAACTTGTAAGATTTTAGAATAGATAATTACTTCAAACATATTGTTCACGAATTTAAATGTTTAGAATTGTTTGTCATTGTTTTTTTCCCAATTCATTCATGTTTACTTCAATTTTCTTATTCAGTTAACATACGTTTCTTATACATTCTTACCTTTTTTGTTTGATTTTATTCAATTTATTTTCTATCATAAAATTTTGTAATGATATTTAATAAACCGCATGCTATAGGAAAGTGATTTTTCCTTATTCTGCCTTGTCTATGGAATTGTATGCCATTTTCGTGCTGAATCTGTTCATTTCTGTTGTTGATTTATTAAAACTAAAAGAAAATCAAGTCTAAACATAACTTATTTGAATGATTGATGGTCGTCATTATTGCCTATGATCTATTTGGCAACAGTACCCTACTTGATTTTCAGTATATCATACTAGAAAAATTAATTACATGCATTTCTTTGTGCAATAACAAAAAACACAAGTAAGTCGATGAATTGTGAAAGGAATGAGAAAATCTCAATTAATCAACATGAACATTTTTCTAAGAATGTTCATTTGAAATAGTGGGGAAAGTGGTTGCAATGAATAATGTTTTAGTCAAATTAATAAACTTCATCAATTTAAAGCTAGTTAAATATATTAAAATAGAGAGTTGCGTGCATCCTTACTGTTCTTCAGTGACTATTTCTCTTCCATAAATAATATTTAATTTTTATAGTTTATTATCTACATTTTATCTTTTTTCCTTAAATTTTTATTTGTCAATTTTTTAGTTTCTAGGTTAGAAAATTAAATTTGGTGTTTAAATACAATGTAAATTATGCAAACAATAATAATATTTATAGAAGAGAAATATTATTTCATATTCATTTTACTCTGTCATTTTTGTAAGTCAGTTTCATCAATTTATTGGATTAATGACTACCACAACAAACTGCAAATTAGAATATTATAATAATTATTCATATTTATGTATAAACTTGCTGTGCAGAACTGACCTTCTTGAGTCTGTCGTTCTTCTTCGGCACAACCAAGCGCCGAAGAAGACCGACATAGTTCGAAACGCGTCCGTCACGACTCAAGAAGGTCAGTTCTGCACAGCAAGTTTATATATATATGAATAGTTCTACTGCAGTTCACGAAAAATGGATATCCACAACAATAATTATAATAATTATTAAATTTTCAAAAGAATTTCCAAACGAATTTGAAAAACTTTCTACTTGGAACTGATTGAATCATTATTATTTTATAATTGAGTGATAGTGATTTCCTAAATTCAAATATTAAGTATTTTGCGATCTTACAATTTTTTTCTGAACTTCTCATCTAGTTGTGATCTGTTGGTTAATTTAATGTACAGTATATTTTGTTCATAACAGAACTTACAGTTCTATAGATAAGATACAATTAATTCACTTTAAGTTGTATTGTGAAAGTCTTTTTACACACATGTATTTGAAATATTTTTATTTAATCACTTATTCAATTGTTATCACTCATATTCGAAAAAATCCATGAATCAGGTTCATGTTCTAATAGATTGTGAATAGCCAATATCCTAACCCCAGCATATGGTAATTTGTCAGGCTACTCATAATGATTTATTACAAGTTGGTTTTGAAGTGTCTGACAATTTATCAAACTGACAAATAATTTTATTAATTTCGAATTCCATCAGCTATTCCATGCTATTGTCAATATGCGTCATTGCAGAAGTCTTTAGTATAATTAATAGCACTTGGAGGTATCCGAAATTAATAAATTACGATCATGATTTATTATTCCACATCAGAAATTTAAAATATCACTAATGCATTATCATTATTATTTTATAATTCACAATTATAATTTTTCACCTTCAATGATGTATTCATATAAAGTGATGATGATTATTCATTGTGATGATGATCATAATTATAAGGCGATAATGATTTATTCATACAAGCAGTCTTGATTCTAAATCCATCTATTGTTTAGTATTTTGCAATCCATAATTATGATTTTCATCTTTCAAAATTTTGTCTTAATTTATCTTTGATATCACTGCGTAGCAAGACACCGTTTCTTATTTAATTTTGTATTCAGGTAGCAGTCTAGGAAGAGGCTGGAGTGTTAACCAGCAGCTGAGCTGCAAATCATGTGGAAAAGAGTATGATACTGAAGATACTCTGTCCAGTCACAAATGTTGCCCTTTCCGGTGTGAGCGCTGTGACAAAGTGTACACCCTGAAAACTACACTGAGCAACCACATGAAGTACGACTGTGGCAAGCTGCCTTCATTCCAATGCCCCTATTGTACATACGCCACCAAGCGCAAGGGCAACTTCAAGACCCACATCTTCCTCAAACATCCGCATCAAGCTCAACACCAGGATAAAATGGAATAGCAGTTTTTGACAGATCTATTATTATTATTTTGTTATGTACGGTATCTATTCAGTATATTTTGGAATACTATTGCTAATTAGTCTTAAGACTTGGGCACATTTGTTCTAATCCATTTAAAATATATTTGCCCATTAGTACCAAACAGATAAAAAAATGTATTTGATAAGCAATAATAGGCTGTAACAACTGACGAGTTTAGTGCCACAAACTTTGCTGTACCCAGGGTCTACATATTTTTTAAAATAGTTTTCAACATTCATATTTGAAAATTTTGGATTAGGCGATTTTTCAAAACGGAGCTCTTTGAACACCACAGAACTCATATAAATATAGAATATAGATTTAAAATGTTGAATATTGTGTCAAATTTTAATTGAAATATCAATCTTTTATTATTTTTAATTTGCTCTTTCAATTATTTACTCTTTCAAAGATTGATATCTTTCCAATTGATTTTCCTATTTAGTTGCCCAATTGATAAAAGTCTTGACATTCTATTATTAAAAGTAAATTATTCTTTGAATTATTCATATTATCTATTTTCTAAATGTTTTTTATATATCTCTCCACTCCATACTTTTCTCTGTTTAGAATTTTTCTGATTACTCGTTGTCAGCGCTCAAACTTCAAACGTATGTTTTGCTGGTAACACCAATATAAAATACAGTCACCAGTTTAAACTATGGATTGATAATGCAATATTGATTGTGAACGCTCTATATATAATTATCATGTGTGTGATGTCCATTTTGCTCTGTGCTTTCTCAGACGTGAAAAAGAAACGGTGGAAAAGAAACATGGAATAGCAACAACATATTTACCGGTTTCTTACAATCTGTTATTTTTTTTTTTTTTTTTTTGTAGATTACGTCTTGGAGACTCCAGTTAAGGAGTATAAGACAAGTCAGATCAACAATATTATACCCTAGATACCATAATTACTTCAATTAGTTGAGGTGAGGCTTAATTTTGATGTGAAAGGAACTCTTGTACACTATAAAAAGCTTTATCAACTAAATATTTCTTCAATTGTTTTTTAAATATTTCTATATTTTCAAGACTCTTCAAAAACTGCGGTAGCTTGTTGTAGAATTTCCTACCAATATAACTAGGTTTTTGTTGGAATAAGCTACTATTGTGACTCACCAAGTGATAATCTCCTCGGCTTCTTGTATTATAATCATGTACATCAAGATTTTGGTTAATATCATTCGTTTTTACATATAAAGTAGCTTCATACACATATAAGCAGGGTACAGTTAGGAGACCAAGTCTCTTGAACAACGGCCTACATGAATCTAATCTATTTACTCTTTCTATACACCTAACCGCTTTCTTTTGGATCTTAAACACCCTATCAAGATTTTGTTTTGATGAATTACCCCATACTAAGATAGCATACCTAATATGTGACAGTAAGTCAATATACGTGGTAGGTCAAGAGTTTACAACCAGATTTTATCAACATGACTGGTTTTAGTTGTGTGACAGGTTTTTTAATTTTATTCTCTGTTCAGGTAGACTAATAAAAAGGAAAGTACTGGAGTGACACTAGAGATGCTCTGTCTAGTCACAAATGTTGCCCATTCAAGTGTCTCCAATGTGGCAAAGTCTATGGCTGGAAGACATCACTGTTCAATCATGTCAGATTGTGGCAAACTTCCATCATTTAAGGGTCGTCCTTACAGCTCATTTGTCACAAAGCGAAAGGGCAGCTCCAAGACTCACGTCTTTGTCAGGCATCCTGGAGCAAATGGATCAAAATAAACAAGAACTTCAGGTTCTTAAAGTTAATTGAAAATTTAAATGGACCAGAATATGTAGTACAAAATTTACTATGTAAATATGTAGTGAAAAATGTAGTAACTAATTTGTCAGACATGGCTTGATATCAGGCTGACTAGAAACAGCTAAAGAAAATGCAGAATTGCACCAAGAATGTAACTTTTCATTCAATTGCTGTGGCATATTCCGCAATAGCATCTAATAAACGAGGAAAACTACTTGAATTAGTAAAATCCAAAACATGATGTGGAATGGTAGTATTATGGCTGTTCCAATCTGACAGGTCTATTACCACTCCACGCATGTGTTTGATTTTGCAATGGTGATTATCCTCGAGTATTGGATGCTCCACTGTGCAAGCACCCTCCTTTCCAATTCATTATTATCATCATCTGGATGGTTGATAGGTTGGGTGGCTGTTGTGAACAAAGGGCAACATAGAGATATTGCCTATTTTTTATCTAATTTGTAATGTACTGTAATGTAATAACTGATTTTTTTATTCAATATTATGAATTTTCAATGATCTAATGTAGGCTGATGCTATTACCAAATTTTTATCTAATGTGACGTAATTTCTTTATTTAATGTTATAACTGAATTTATTTAATGGCTTTTTTCATCTAATGTGATGTAATAATTTTTTTATCTTATGTAGGCTAATGCTATTACTGAATTTTTCTGTATTACTTAGTAAATACTTGCTTTCAGAAGAAAGGACCAAATGTCTAATTTGATTGTATGTTTAGGCAGCAGTGGAGAAAGTGGCAACCAGCTTCTGAGATGCAGCCGTTGTGATCAAGAATATGACAGTGAAGAAACTCTAGCCACCCACGAATGCTGCCCTTTTCGTTGTAAGCGTTGTGATAAGGTGTATGGGCGAAAGTCATCGCTCAACAATCACATCAAGTATGATTGCGGCAAACCTCCATCATTCAAGTGTCCTTATTGTCCATTCGCTACCAAAAGAAAAGGATACTTCAAGATTCACGTCTTCAGCAAACATCCTGATGCACGAACAATTGTCAGCAACTTATAGAATTTCTTATTGTTGTTTCTTATTTCAATCCATGGTTGTAAACATCCTACTATGTTGATGTCAAAATATGTAGACAAGAATATGCTATGGTACGGTACCATTTATTTGATCTGATCTATATGCTTGCAGTACTGAGCAAGATTTGAAATCAAGTAAAAAAATCTTTATTAGTCGGAGTTAAGGCTGTAAAGTATTTTCTACCACTCAGGTAGAATTTGGTAACTTACAAAAGTTATGAAGATGGCACGCTATTTTTATCATAACCCAACTCGGTATAACTCTTTGACCAATTATAAGATATTGTTATAGGTTCTATCTCTAAAATAATGCTCGCAACACTTTAAGATAGGACTCGCACTTTTTTTACTTACCACTCGCACTAATCAGTTATGTCACACAAAATAAATCAATCAGAAACAAAGTAAATCAATAATGTTCAGCTAATAATTAATTTGCTGTATTGCTGTTCCAAAATTGATCACTAACTGTTATAAGGCCAATAAATCATTTAAAAAATTAATAACTGTTCAATAGTTCAGAAAGAAACGTCTAAAATATAACAGTTAAAACACTTTCAAAGCACAGTCTGTCACTGTATAAATGGTTTAAGAAGCCTGAATAATAAACTGTTTCAATATACTGCGTTTATCACTAAGAAATTAAACGTTCATATAACACAGTCTGTAATAGCGCTCACTGAATTACACTGTTCATATTAACGGAAACTGGAATCACACTGTCGCAGGAAATTGCCACTCGTTACGAAGTTAGAACAATAACTGACTCAATCGTTTAGAGAGCATCAGCTTTATAGGTTTTTGCGACATACCAGAAAACACTAGATAATTAATTACCTTTTTGAGATTACTCTATAAAAATCTATTTACACAGATAAGGCTTGACTAGAACATTCCCTATGACTACAAGGTGAGGGGCGAACAGGGGGTGTAAGCAAAACGTGCCGTCTATTGCTCCAACCGGATGTAGTATTGACACAGCGCAGAAAATATTTCTTTCTTCCCCCTGACGTTTCATAACAATATATAAATACAACATGTTATTATTATTATTATAATAATACAACATGTAATTTTTCATCGGCTGTGGTATGACCTACAATGCATACGTATGAAATATCAATATTAATTACTGATAAAAGTATTTTATAATTATTGAAAATAATATTTTACTCTCCAACCCATATAAACTGATAATGTTATTTTTTACATAATTCAATTTGTATCGAATTATTTAACCAATTTATATTTGAAGCTCAGCTGATCTCAGAACTTGAAATTCTCAGTTGGCTGCATCGTTATAAAGCTACCATTTGTATTCTTGTTGGACAGATTCCGGTACTACTTGCCTAGATAGACAATGCAAAACAGTGTTGTAGGCATTTAATTTTTTACTGCAATTAGTTCAGTTACAATACAAATAAACTTGACAAAAAAAACAATGTTGTAAGATATTTTATTCACTCTACTATCAATTTAGCAGTCAAGTTTATCAATATAATGAATAAAAAATAAAATGAAAAATTGGCAATTTTTCTCAAAAATTTAAAGTTTTATTTCCCATTCATTTTTAACATAGTAGCATTACTGTGCAATTTTTCATCATTCAACTCAAAAGCGTATGTTTAGTGTTGGTTGAAAACAGTGAGTAACAGGCACGAAGCCAGGATTTTCTTCTGGGTGGGGATGAAGTTCTACCGTGGAGTCTGGGGGGGGGGGACACCTCCAGGGGGCAGGGGTCCGGGAGATCTCCCACAGAAAATTTTCAAAATTGGTCCCCCAAAACAGCATTTTGTGTCTTTTTGAAGTCGAAAATCTGCTTAAGACGTAATGAATTTTGAACAATTCAGTAAAAAATATGCACAGACATTAATTTGCATAGAATTATTTCACTGAAATTACCTTACCAGTTCTAGCTAAATCTTGAATGTGAATTAAAGAGAACGAACAAAGCTGAGGAATAAAGTTATTTAAAACAGTATGGAAAAAATTCTCAATGCAAAACTACTGACAGTAGCCTAATCGTTCAGCAGAAATAATGGAAATTTTGTGATAGGATACAGGCATGAAGCTTCTGTCAGATTATGTTTTATGGATAAATGGGAGTATCTTTTACTGGCTAAGTTGGGTCTGGTTGACTGGCGAATTGGGTCTCAATTTTGGGAAAATCAAAATTATATTGTTAAATGTTACGGTTCACCTGGATTGTGTATGAAGTTATCAGAAATCCCCTATCTATTTCATATTTTGATAAAAATACTTAAAACCTTAGCATGTATTAAAAAAGAAACCGACTACAATTAAATGGTAATCAAAAATTAAATACTGATGCACTAAAAAGTTTAAAATAAAGTACTTATTAACTTTAAACTGAGAACATTTTAAATCCAATATGAGTAACATTTTGAAATCGGCCCCAAATTTTTCAACTCCTGAAATATTTCATAGAATTTATTATAAACTCATAAAATAACTGGCGCCGACTTCAAAAGGTTACTTGTATAGGATTTAAAATTTTCTCAGTTTAAAGTGAATACTTTGTTTTAAACTTTCAAGTACGTGAGTTGTGAGCATTTAATTTTCGATTACCATTACATTGAAGTCGATTTTATGTTTTAAAATTTATATTATTTTAAGCTTCTTAGTTGAATATTCAATCTTTGGAAACATAAGAAATTTCTTATACATTAAAAAATATTTACCAAATTAGCAAATCAATATGACAAAGTGAGGTAGGCATCAGTGCCATTAAAGATATTGTTCGTGTTATTTTTCTATGAAATCATCAAATTTTGCGTCTACCATGGAAAAATTTGGAAAAACTACTTTAATTTAATCCTTTCACTCAAAAAGTTAATAAATTGGAGTATATTTGAAATATCTTTCATCTTGAAATTCAAAATAAATCACAAAAACCAATTGCTGAATCCTTCACAGTAATCTATTTTTCCAAAACTGAGAAAATTTGAACTATTTTGGAAGCCATATTGAAAATATTTTGTGAAGCATTGATATTTTGTCAAATTTGGATTTGGCGTCTAAAAATACTTGAAAATCAGTGGAGGAAGAATAAATATCTGTATTTACTACAAGCTGAGAGAATTTTTTTATTATTTTGGACTCCATATTGAAAATGTCTTATTAAGCATTGATTTTTTGCAATAATAATCAGATTTGGATTCAGCGCCTGAAAATACATTAGAATCAATTGATAAAGAACAAATAGATTTCCTAGATTTTCCACCCAGCAAACGTATAGCATTTAACTTATGTGGACTCAGACCAGTCTGGCTCGGAGATATCAAATCACGGACAAGCGACAGTTCAACCTTGGATAAAACTGTAAAGAAAAGTCGCAGGAAAGTTTTGATGGTGTCGTTCGATCAAGAAAATATTGCTTGTAAATAATCACCGAAAACCCGAAAAACGAAAATTTTGGACTCAGATTACTAAGGCTCTGAGGTACAGATATTATTATCAATATATCTGTAGTTAATGGTCAAAGTTGGGTTTATAAACACTTTAATATAGAGTGCAATAAATTAATATAAAATTAGAAAATTATAAAATTATATTAAATTCAGATTATAAACACTTTAATATAGAGTGCAATAAATTAATAAATAACACACAGCTAATTGAAATGTATTGATATAACAATATATTGCTCTCAAGTGTGGGAAGAAATTGAATTTCTTTTGTCATGAAGATTGTTACAACCAAAAGTGATACAACTCGCTATATTAAAGTGACCAGTTATAATATTGATACATCAATGAGATAGAGGAATAATTCAGCAATGCCAATAACCATAAATAGCCGACATCCTTTTTTTAACCTCGCAGAACCAGAAAATAGTCTTCCGAGGTTGTAACAGTGGCGGATCCACGTGGGGGGGGGGGGGGAATTCAGAAGAAGGAAAAGAAAAAGAAGAAGGAGAGAAAACGAGGACGGAATAGAGAGAGAGAGAGAGAGGGAGAGAGGAGAAGAAGAAGGGGGGAAAAGAAGAAGAGAGGAACGAATGGAAATGATAGAAAACGTGGAAAAGAGATGACAAGACGTAAAGGATAGAAATTGGTAGGAGGAGAGAGATGAAAATAAAAAAGTCGAAAAAGGGTAAAAAATAAGGATAAAATAAAAATTAGAAGAAAATAAGAGTTTTCAAAGTTGCTGACAGGGGAGAAAACTGAGACAACAATGCCTGACCAACAATTAATTTTCTATTGAAAATATTGTGTCCTACAGTACTTGGTCTGAAAATGATGCCAGTTCTAAAAAGATTTTCCGGATTACTATTTTCTGTTTTTCTGGCTGAGGACTACTATGGCAGAAAAAGCTGACTTTTTTACTAGCACTGCTTTACATTCACTCAGATAACCACCCAAGAGCCTAGACCCTGAATGTTCAAAAAATTGTTGAGAAATTTTGGCTGATGGAATAGTTTTTCAATTGCGAATAATGTATGTAATTTTTCTTGTAATTTTTTTTTATTAAAAGTTTGTGCCAGTGGCGTAACTATGGGGATGAATCAGGGGACATCGCCCCCCTTAGACAAAGGAAATTTGGAATTTAACAGGTTATTGTGAGACAATTTTTTGCAAGAGTAAAAGAATACTCATTAAAAATGTGGTTTTGTAGGAATTTTATTTAAAAAACGTTTTCAAGGAGTACCCCTCACTTTTATTGAAATAAATTTTCAAGTAGCCTACGGTACTGTATTGTGCCCCAATCAGGAGCAGTGAGGGATCAAATATATGAAAGTGGAAGTTTAAAGTAAGCTCCATCTCCAATTGACAATAACACAGAACTAGATAAAATTTACTTTGACACATTACGTGGGTTGAAGTGTAATGTTAGAATAATTAGAATCACTTTAAATGTGGGTTTAAAAAGGTGATTCTTTTCTCGGGGAGTACC
Source organism: Conomelus anceps (assembly GCA_948455865.1). Classification (NCBI taxonomy): domain Eukaryota; kingdom Metazoa; phylum Arthropoda; class Insecta; order Hemiptera; family Delphacidae; genus Conomelus; species Conomelus anceps. Next base: position 38,683,883 of record OX418220.1, on the reverse strand, counting down.
CCGAACCACCGTTTTGGAATAAAAAGCCATGTATATTGCTTCAATTTATCGTTAGAGGTCTACTATTCCAAAATACTATTGTAATTATTATACAGAGAGTCTAACCCTCCCAGCAACATCATTGGTCATCCCCCCTGTCAAGTAGGACTAAAAGGGAACAATGGTTGCCCCTGGAAACAAGAACTCTGTCCAAAGATAAGTTTAAAATGAGGATGAGGGGATTTTTTAGAAATAATTATTCTGTGTGAAATCTAGTCAGCTCCCGGGATTCATATTATCTATTTAAAATATATCTTTTAATTCAATTGATAGCTGCTGTCTTAACCAATAACATATTTTTTTTGTAGTTGAGTTCATATTATGAACATTTCAATGTGATATTCCCACTCGATGTTTATGTGAGATACAAACATTGAATAATTATGGGTTGAACTTGAATTTTTTGCTACATTTATTATTATTATTCTATTTACACCCATAGTTAAAGTTTCGGGTTGCTTGGCAGTAGAGGACGTGAATGCTTGGCATTTCATCATGAATAATTTTGTATTAACAGTATAATATTACATCATCAAAGGCAAATAGAAGTTGGTTTCATTTCAATTGAAAATAACCTTTATTTGCTTCATAATTCACGATTTTAGGCCTTTTAAACAATCCTGAGATTCCCCCCCCCCCATACTGGTGGATACCCGTACCCACTCTGGTATTTCCCCCCAAAATCTGCTGCTGGATCCGCCACTGGGTTGCATTAATTTGATTATGTGAGTGCTATAAGGAAGCCTGTACTCCAACATAAGTCTTTCTTTGTCTGTTGCGCCTGATTCACTTCTGCTAGATTGATCTGCACTTCTTCAGCATGGTAGATATTCCAGCTGCATAGCATACATTGGTTCAACCAATGAACTGTATGCTACGCAACAGGAAGTCAAGTGATTTCTTGATTCATGTCATCTTCGTACACAATGTTGTGCTCTCATTGATTACCAGAGCATTATATGTTGCATTATGATAATGCATACTGCATTATAATTAATTTATTTTGTGGAGTAGCCTAAATGAATTTGAATGCACAATTATTGTCAACTTATTGCGTGATTGTTTCAGAAGGAATATTGAGGAGTCAGGGTGACCGGTGGGGGGCAGATATCGTCGCTACAGATCAGTCAGAGATATACACGTGTGGAAAGTGTTTAAAAACCTATCGATTACAGAACTCGCTCTACAAGCATCAACATCTTGACTGTGGCAAGGAGCCCCGTTATGGCTGTCCTCACTGCTCGTTCAGATCGAAAAGGAAGGAAAATCTTAGAGCTCACATCCTGACCAAGCACTACTCATTTCAGGAATTGAATGCTAATTGAAGGCTGTTACACATTGGTAATATTGATGAGTCATCGTTGATCGATCTTTGTTGTGACAATAATATTGCTCAAAAGTAGAAAATATTGTTGAAGTTTCATAAAAATTAATACCGTTGTGAAGACTTGACGAAATCAAATAAATGACAAGTTTATTTCAACTTCAATTGATTAAAAGTAGTTTAAGCAACGATTTTATTATGTCTGTCTTTGAGCCACAACTTTTATTTTTTTGTAGATTACGTCTTGGAGACTCCAATTAAGGAGTAGACAAGTAGATCAGTCGAGTAGATTAGACGAGTAGACAAGTCAGATCAACAATCATACTCTTATACACTAGTTACCATAATTACTATATAAATTAGTTGAGGTGAGGCTTAATTTTGATGCGAAAGGAACTCTTGTACACTATAAAAAGCTTTATCAACTAAACATTTTTTCAACTGTTTTTAAAATATTTCTATATTTTTAAGACTCTTTAAAAACTGCAGTAGCTTTTTGTAGAGTTTCCTACCAATATAACTAGGTTTTTGTTTGAATAAGCTACTATTGTGACTCACCAAGTGATAATCTCCTCGGCTTCTTGTATTATAATCGTGTACGTCAAGATTTTGGTTAATATCATTCGCTCTTACATATAAAGTAGCTTCATACACATATAATAAGCAGGGTACAGTTAGGAGACCAAGTCTCTTGAACAACGGCCTACATGAATCTAATCTATTTACTCTTTCTATACACCTAACCGCTTTCTTTTGGATCTTAAACACCCTATCAAGATTTTGTTTTGATGAATTACCCCATACTAAGATAGCATACCTAATATGTGACAGTATGTAACTAAGATGCACGTCTTCATCTTACGATTGGTTTAAAGCCTATAGACAATCGTAGCCCATACAATATATTTCATCTACGAACTTTTGTGGGTTTGCAATGAAATTATAAAACTTAATTTGATTTCAAAATGTTTAAATCACCTGATATGTGACTATCGCATAATATTCATTTCGACATTGTTTTGAAGAAATCCTGAGTTCTGATTGATCTAGATCCAATATCTAAAAGTTTAGTATTGTTTTAAAATAGCTTCAATCGCTTTGACCATGCGTGTATAAAGTCAGCTGTTTTGGCATCACTTTTCACTCTTATAACTATTTTATAATGTAATTGTAGATACAAATAATTTAAAAAAAAAAACTACCCATTAAAACTTTGGATAATGTTACTAATTTTTAAATTGCTAAATCTTCACAATATACCGTAATACATTTCCATAAGCTGTTTGATGAAGTGGCGGCTTGTGGTTAAGATGGTCAGGAGGACTCTGGGGGTCTAGACTACCCCCAGTCAAGTTGGAGTCTGGGGGTATCCCCCCTAGGGGTCCAGAATTACCTTTCCCTAGTTTTATTTTATAACTACTTTAAAAGAATAACTCTAAACGATTTCGAGACTATTAAAATAATTTTTTATTCATGTAGAATGACTTAAACAGAATGATACAAACATACTGATAAGGCTTTAAAATTAGCAAACCCAAAGGGTATTTAGGAGGTTCATTCAAAAATATCAGATTCAGACTGCTGTTTAAAAATAACTAATTTTAAATTAGTGGAACCAAATTAGCAGACCCTTCTATCAGAGATTAAACAAGCAAGAAATAAAAACCGATTTCAAGTCATCAGAATTCAGGGAAACTCGTTTGAGTTTTACTCTTTGACCTGAGCTAATTATCCCATAATCCCTTGTTTTATGATATCACTCACTTTATTTTATGTAATTTTAGAACAGTAAACAGAAATACTGACACTAGACTCTGATGCATCCATTCTGCAATTGGCTCTGTAAATATCATATGCATTTTATTCAGAAACACAAGCCCGACTTTTTATTTCAAGATAAAAATAATACCGGTATTATGGTAGACTACCGAGATGTCACCTCATAAAAAATGATACACTTATGATATACTCACACTCATGTCAATACCACACAATCTCATGCTTGTTGCCCTCTGCTGTTTAGCCAGTTGTGCCAATCCAACTCAAATAATCAAAAATTTTGTATACAATATAATGTAACTGATAAAAAGAGAATTTTCAATTTGAGACAATTCAATGAAGAGTTCAGTGTATATTAGCTCAGTGTGTAATATAATTATTGAGAATATTATCAAACTAACCTTTAAACACAATATTTTTCTGGATTTCTTGTTCCATGACAAACTGCGTTGTTAGTATTAACTTTTTATGTAAATTTAACGACTCGCAGTCAAATATTCATTAAGAATAAATAAAATTTACTTACTCTGTAGGCCGAGCGCTTTCGAATCTTTGAGATCCGTTTTCAGAGGCGTTCTTCTTGATCATCAATGTCAGTTTTTTTGTTAGAAGAGTTGTGGTTTTTGTAAAATGTGATCGAAATGTTTGTGTGATTTAAAATTTAGTTGTTCGTTGAGGATGTTTTGTTTATTGTGTGTGGTATGTTTGTATATTTCAAATTGTTCCAAGGTGTTGAGTTCGTGTCCTTTAGATTTCGAATTTTGCCGCCCTTATCATTCAAACTGGACACACTTTTACTGATATTACTACCAACCTACACATTCTACATATAAAATCTAAAGGACACGAACTCAACACCTTGGAACAATTTGAAATATACAAACACACCACACACAATAAACAAAACATCCTCAATGAACAACTAAATTTTAAATCACACAAACTTTTCGATCACATTTTACAAAAACTACAACTCTTCTAACCAAAAAACTGACATCGATGATCAAGAAGGACGCCTCTGAAAACGGATCTCAAAGATTCGAAAGCGCTCGGCCTACAGAGTAAGTAAATTTTATTTATTCTTACTTAAGTCGTTAAATTAAGTCGTTAAATTCACATAAAAAGTTGACAATATTTTTATTTACCAAGTATCGCCCTCTTCTGTTTAGCCAGTTGTGCCAATCCAACTCAAATAATCAATAATTTTGTATATAAATTAATCTAACTGACAAAAAGAGAATTTTTAATCTTAGACAAATCAATGAAGAGCTCAGTGATTCCCAACCATAAAGCAGAAAGGTGAGGTTGGCAGTGGCATTATGGCTGGAGTCCCAAATCGTCCTATACACTTCATGCAAATTAAGTCACAGCACCATTCCAGCTGTGCAGCTGTGTATGACTTTTGCACTAGTTTTGTTAGCAGAGAATATGGACTGACTGGCTAATGCCTCACATCAGTTTCATGCTTCAAATATTCAATGTTCTCATCATAAAGGTACTTTTCAACTTGCTTGATTCACCAAACATCACAAATATGAAACTGTTAGCTCACAGTTAGGTATATGATTTTTATTATAATATGGGCCTTATAACAATTTTTTTTTCAATCAAATAAAAACTTTTTCAATTCATTTGGCAAAGGAGGGCTGCATCCAAGAGTCCCAATGGAGGACTACTACTGATTTAATGCAGTTTTCAATTATGTCCGCAGTAGTGAGGGTCTTCAGTATAAATTAAAGCATTAAAAGAAATTCAAAAATTGACTTTGTTGCAAATTTATGTGATGTGGAGTTGAGCACCCACCAAAGTTGTATTTTTAGAAGCACTTCATGAATGCAAAACATCTATCACCTGAACCTGCAATTGCACAGTGAAGCATATTCATATTCCAATAATTTGAGAAAAAATAGCCATTTAAGCTCTCTTATGCCAGTTATTTTGGATCTGAAATTATCTGTAATATGATGTTATGAGTAATATTTTTATACTTACTGACTAGATTGACTAAAAATTGCTAAATAGATCAGTTAATATTTGTTAAATGAATTACTATTACTTCTGTGAACAGTAGATCTCATGCCAAAGAGAGGATGGTTGCACAGTGGACAATCCAATACTTGATAATGGTCAGCATCACAAAATTAATCACAGGCTGTGAAATGTGGTATTGAAGTGGTGATTTGTCACACCATTCCTCAGCATGTGTTTGATTTTGCAATGGTTATTACATAACATTTTAGGGGGGGGGGATCTAAAAAAGGTATCTTATGGCTTCTCTTCTTCATTAATACATTAATATACAGTGCAGTGTGCTGTCTCTGGTGTGGCATAGAAGGCCACAAAATATATCTGTATCACATAAAATGTGTTCTACAATCGGCTTGGTGACTTGATACAGAATTAATTTTTTGGAACACCCTGCAGTTTGCTTCAGTATTTCACAGAAAATAATTTTTCATCATGTCAACAAGCCAGCCTGTATTTTCATTTTCATCAGGTAAATCACATGTGTTGCTCTTGATATAATAATTATAAGCATATGGCTTTTATTGGTGGGGAGACACAGGTTGTTCCACCTTGCCGTTTGGGCCATGTTATTGAAGCATGGTGGACCTACAATTTCAGCTGGGCTCTGAACCACTGGGTAAGTGATAATAATGCTTAAGGATAACATCAAGTCATAGAAGCTTGGTCACCAAACCAAATGCATGCATTCATGACTGAACATTACAGTTGCATGAACACCATGCTCACCATATGACCAATCACCACCCATTTACTCAGCAATGACTTGTTATTGACCAAACACATTGAGGTCTCTTTTCCAAGTCAATGGGTTTGCATTTGTCTGTTTATCTGTTGGTCTGTAACACTTTCATCACTAAACACTTGGACCAAATTCTGTGAGATTTGCATACATGTTCCTTTTAGTAATGCACAACAATGTATGTGTAAGGATTTTCAAAATATGCTTGCTTTTGAAGGATAATTAAAAGGAGAGGCACTCGAGCCTTCTACTATAGGAAACATATGATTCAAGATGGGCTGTTCTATCATATAGGATCAGCATCAGATTCCAAGAAAGAACTTCTGTAGCTCTCAGGCCCTTTTAGCTGGTTGAGCCTTAATCTAGGCTATTTTATTGATCTGAAACTTGATTGAGTGACCTTGGAGCTTTGATAGAGTGGATGTTGATTGTATCACCCAGGGGCATATTCTCTGGGCTAGCTAGGCTAGCTGCAAAGCCAAAGCAATAATAGATTTTAATGTATCATTTTAAAATGTCCAGTACCTCCCAATAACTTTCCTTAAGTATCAAAATTTGTAATAACTGAATCCAATTGATTCTGAACAGTCATTTTCTATATAAAAACTTGTTTGGGATATGCTAACTTACTCCAGACTTCTAACTTAGGACTTTGATCTTGAATAGAGAAGCTTTGAGCAATGCCATTCAAGAGCAGTTGATAGGGAAGTTGGTAATGCATAAAGCCATACTCTGTAGCCATTTCTCTCTACTTCCAGAAGTCTCCTTTCTGTGGTAAAATATGAGTTTACATCCAGAATGCCTGAAAATATCATAATCTGAAATTTGAAAAAATGTTGGATGTGCCCTTTCTGCAGTTAGCAATTCATATACAAATAATGCATTGAGTTGATGCCCCACTAGCTATTTCTAATAAGATACCCAGAACTGAAGAAAGAAATGCTCTGTAAATGATAGGCAATTTGAAGAGAGAGCTGTTCCCTGGAAGATACACATTATTTGATGCATATCTTCCAAACAAACAAACTGAACCTTATTTGAATAAATGCCAGCCAATGGTACCTGTCAATTGCCTCAATTCATTCTGTAATCTTATTAAACTCAGAAAGTTTCTATATAAACTGTAGTTGCTATAAAACTCGTAATAATAGGTTAATGATAACTTGTTACAAATAATTCCATATTATTGTGCATACAGAAAGATATTCTTGTTTCAATAAAAACATTTTTTAAACTTTAGACCATTAGCATTACTCTTAACCTTTGAGACAAAGGCATTTAGCCTGAAAAATGTAAGCATCTCATTATTTACCATACAAACAAACAAGTTGAGTACTGGATGGTGCATGCTGCTGGTGCAAGCAACCTTAGCCTATTCTTGAGCCCGAGGTCTTCTGTTCACACAGAACTACTATACCTATTTGTTTGAAAATTATTTGATTTCTCTTATAGTTTAAAGGAATAATTTTGCCTAGATGGAGGTTTGACCAGATGAACCAGTAATTTCTTGAAATGTGATGTTGATTCCATCTGATAGAATAGCCCATCTTAAATCATATGTTCCATGTAGAAGAAGGCCTGAGTGTCATTCCTATATTTCCTTCTATATTGCAAGCAAATTTTTAAAATCCTTACAAATTCATCACTGCGCATTCCTAAAAGGAATGTCCATGAAAAATGTCATAGAATTTGCTCCACAGCTATGAATGCCTTAGCCTTACAGACAGACAAATACGAAACAGTTGCCCTCAAAGACCACATTTCGTTTAGTCAATTATTTAATGAAACTCACTGAACATTTATTATTTTTATCATCTGCCACTTATAACAAGAAAAGCAATAATGATGAAAATGAATAACACACAAGATATTCCATTAGTTTCTACCGTTGTGTTATTTTCAGTCTCCATTGAAATAGCGTAGAAACAGAGCTAAATGTAGTATACAGTTGACAGACGAATGCCATTGGTGTGTCCACCAACGCCTCTCATTCAAATAAAGAAGTTTTAGTCCAATTGAGATTGAAAATCACGTGACAGTCAACATCAGTTGTCACAACCAATGAAATGATTAACACATGACATATGGCATTATAAATTCGACTAACGTAATTTTCAATCTCAATTGAACAAAACCTCAGTCGGTGGACAAACCAATAGTTTTCATCTATGAACTGTATACGACTATATCAAGCTACTCTGTATTTTATTTTAATGACATTGAAAGTAACATGATGGTAGAAACTAAAAGCATCTTGTGTGTTAATCATTTAAGTGGTAGTAACATTAGTGTTATTCATTGTGGATATATCTACCACAGTATTAAAATATACTATAATATTCATTATTCAGTATAGCTCTTGATGATGGGGAAGACCTAGGTAATCCCACCTCGCCGTTTGAGTCGTGCTTTGGGGAACATGGTAGATCTACAGCAGTTTTGGTGGTCTTCAAATCACTGGGTAAGTTCTAAGTTGTAATTTAAAAATTTAAATGACATTTGTTTGTGTTCTCTCTGCGTGTATTATGACAACTAAAGTGATTGTATTTACAGAATGGGGCAGTATACTGTGGACGGAGCACATAACTGCTGATAAAATAAAAGAAGACGTAACTGTGACGTATCCACCATTTACATGTGTACGTTGTAAGAAAACATTTGAACGTCGTTCAAAGTTGAATCGTCATGTGAATCATGACTGCGGCGATTTTTCGTGCACGCACTGTGGAAAAACGTACCGGCAAACGACCTCGCTCTATAAACACATGAAGTATGAGTGTGGTAAAGATCCCCAGTACAAGTGCAATCTGTGCTCCTATGCTACTAAGTGGAAAGAACGGCTTGCAGTGCACAAACTTAGCAAACACTCACAGTTCCCCACTCCTTGAAACACTCTTGGTCACATTTCTCTGATATTATATTCTATTATTTTGAGACTTGATAGATTATCTAAATATATATGAACTTGGATCAGGTTTGTATTAAGATGCATCCAGACAGCAAACAAAACCCTGTAACAAAATTCCGCGGCGTAGCATCACTTCATAACAAATTGTGCTATGCATTGTGTCGTCGTGTAACATCTATCATTCTGTTTATGGTGTGCTGTAGCGAGATGATGTTACGATTAGCTGATTCAGTGTAACGGATAGATGTTCGCAACAGGGTTTTGTTTGCTAGGACGCACCTTCAGATCCGATTTTTGTTGTTACCTGTTAGATCATTTCTAGTTGTTATTGAAGTCAGGATCAAAATTTGAACATTTCAATAAGAAACTATGAGTTAATACCAAAAGCTCTGTCATTACTTGTAAATAGATCACGACCGCCTTTGTATTATTCTTCCAAATATTTGTTATTGTGCTTTCTAAATTCTTGACCCTCGTTGAATCTTATATTTTTATAACAATAGGTAGTATTGGTCCATATGATGAATCTTACATTCTATTAACAGTAGCATACATTAGCAATATTAGCATACATTCATTTGTAATATACATTTATAATATACAGTAGCATATCATTTGTAATTGAGATATTATCTGGCTCAATATAAAGTTGTTCTATTCGGACTGAGTTTCACTCATTATTATTATTATTTACCAGAACCGAATTAGTGCTGGATGGGAATCGGGTATTGAGATAGATGAGTATGATTCATGAGTTGAACCTACAATTATAGGTGGGTTGTGGGTTCCGAACCACCGGGAAGTAATTATACAGCAGAGAACAGTCATTATCGCTTGCCAAACCAAAACAAGGGTAGCCTAAGCGCTCGTGTCTTATCTTATCTAACTGAACAGATACCTCGCACGAATCGTGACTAATCACTTTCTAGACTGTTATTATTTACCAATAAAATGTTATTAATTTGTACCTGTTATTCCAAAATTCAACTAGGATCTAAGGCTATTCTCTTAAATATTTTATAGCTGTCAGTTGATGCTTCACTTCAGATTCAAGTTTCAAACAATAATGACAGATCCCTTTTGCTCTTAATCTATCAGCAGCATGTGGGATCAGTTGAGTTGGCATTGGCATGCTATATTACATAATTCCGTAGATTCATTGGTGTTGATGAATATCTGCAACCACCCAACCAGAGCATGAAGATTCAACTACAAACTCATTTAATTTTCCTATAAAACTTATTTATTGAACTTAAACAATGTATGTAATCAGTAATTATAAACCAATAAGTTAAATCAATTCTTCAGTAAGATTGAGGTTTTTTAAGAATAAATGAGGTTTTTTCAGTTACAACAATGATGTTACAAAATAAATAATGTTCATCTTGAGAAATGCTTACAAAATCAGGAGGATCACCAAAATATATTATTATAGAGTGAAGTCCAAAGCTCTTTTAAACCCAGCGGAACAGTTTAAGTTGACTGCGACTTTGTTGTCTGCTGAGGACTTTCTCAAGTGTTTTCAACTTTCAGCCTATATTCTGTTCCAATCAAACACTGTACAATAATTTAAATTCAATTTAACGTAGAAATATAAACAAATACTGACAGATTATGTTCGTTTTACAGTAAATATGCTTCTCAACAATACTTTGATGACGTTTTCATTGGAGGAAAAGGGCAGTGACACAACGTTCATCGTGCCAGACATGTTGGACCAGTGTCACACGAGCTCCACTCTGACGGATGAGTCAAATACGACAGGATTCCGTTGTGAACAGTGTGGCAAAATGTACCGTCAGCGGTGCTCGCTCTACAGCCACAAGAAATTTGAGTGCGGCAAAGAACCCCAGTTCAAGTGCCACTTCTGTCCTCATGTTACCCATCGAAAGAGCAGTCTTCAGAAACATGTAGTCAACAAGCACTTGACACAAGTTAGTTCTAAACTAAACTCAGTGATGTGAAGTCTTAGTCAGTTCATAACTAACTCCTAAACCTGCGGTCACGAGTTCGATTTCCATTTAGCCTGGCCAATCTTGTGTTATCATCCACCTCATTACCCACGCAAAAATCACAGACACATGTGGGCATCAGGAACACAAAATAGAGATATCATGGAAGCTCTATCATCAGCAGAAAGGAAGATGTCCTGGAAGCCCTACTTCAGCAATGATTTGCATCCTACCTCATATATTATGATGCCGTAAAGCATATCTGATATTTTGTACTACATTCAGCAAACCGTAGCTATAATACAGCTACCCCTTTTTTTCACATTATTCAGTAAATAAGCGTATAATTTTATTGGTGGGGACACCCTTACGGTTAGATCAAAATTGCGTAGAACTTAATAAATCCCTTTTTTCCTGCAGTGACCCAACAAAACGGCTATTCATGCACTCATAATATGCAAAACAGCTGATTCCAGCACTCTTTTACTTTGCCTTACTCCAGCTGACTTTGTTGCACTCATTTTACTCTGTCACACTCCAGGTGCGACAATTCTAGGAAAAATGTAATATGTAACTCGAACTCAAAGTATCTTTGCTGCACTCAAGAAACTATTCCGCACTCGCCTGCGGCTCCTGCATAATGCATTTCTCTCATGCAGCAGTAAACTGCTACCTTGTGCACTAGTTATACAAACAACTATTATATAATTTATACATGGACTACATCCAAGTTTAATGTACCACATGGTCTGCTAATGCCCATATAGCGACCATCAACCAAGAGTGAATCTGCATTAAGTATGTACAAGTATTTACAGCTAGAAATTCATTCTAAAGATGTTTTAAAATGTAATTGTTGATTAAATTTTAATAATCAATTCTTATCTGCTGGATTATTACTGTTTCTATACCGTACTTATTATTATTTTTTTTAATATTTCTTTTTTCAATAATTGACTCAATTTTCAAGTTTTCGTGTTATAAGGGCAACAATACTCAGTCCTCACTATCATAATTCCAATAAATGATTACACCTACTAAAATTTACAGTTCTTCCAAACCATTTGAAACCATTTTAATGATTTGATTCAAACTATAGTTATTATGCCATTCAACCTGACAGCACCACAAAAGAAAGATATCATGCAAGCTCTATCATCAGCAGAAAGAAAGTCTAGTGGAAGCTCTACTTCAGCAATAATTTGAATCCTTCCTCATATATTATGATGCCGTTAAGCATATATGATATTTTGTACTACATTCAGCTCAGTTATATTGGAAGATGTTACAGTGTGATAAAATTGCTAAGGTTAACAAGATTTGGATTTTGAAATTGTTTCAATGCTATAAACTATGCCAAAGGCTACTCTACTGCAATCATTGACATTGCATAAAATAGTTGATGAAAATCGATGAATACAGCGCAAAAATGTGTGTAGTGGCATTCATTGCTTGTCATTAGCAATTAAATGCAGCTGGAAATGTGTGTAATAGCGGAGGTTCTCAGCAGAATTTGTAGCAGCAAAAACAAGCTCAAGATTAGTTATCTTATCAATCTATATTATTAAATTCCTGGATTTCTTGTTCCATGACAAACTGCGTTGTTATCATTAACTTTTTAAGTGAATTCAACAACTTGCAGTCAAATTTTTATTAATTTATTTTTATAAGTAGAATTTACTTACTCTGTAGGCCGAACGTTTTTGAATCTTGAAGATCCATTTTCAGAGGATAAAAAAACATCATAAAATAACCAAAAAACAAAACACCAACACCACTGACAAAAAATGCATCACAACGACATACATTAATCCACAATCAAACAGACTAGCAAAAATCTTCAGAAAAGCCGGCCATACTATCTCATTCAGAACAAAAAACAAAATAAAAAATGCACTTGCACTCAAAACTACACTGAACACAAACAAATACGATCTTCCAGGGATCTACAAACTGAACTGCTCTGATTGTAACAAATTCTACATACGACAAACAGGCCTCACATTCAAAGAACGTTTAAAGGAACATTTTCAAGCCTTAACATCAAAAGCTGAATCGAATTTCGCCAACCATATCATTCAAACTGGACACACTTTCACTGACATCACTACCAACCTACACATAAAATCTAAAGGACACGAACTCAGCACCTTGGAACAATTTGAAATATACAAACACAATAAACAAAACATACTCAACAAACAACTACATTTTAAATCACACAAACTTTTTTATCACATTCTACAAAAACCACAATTCTTCTAACCAAAAAACTAACATTGATGATCAAGAAGGACGCCTCTGAAAATGGATCTCCAAGATTCGAAAACGTTTGGCGTACAAAGTAAGTAAATTCTACTTATTCTTAATAAAAATTTGACTGCAAGCCGTTGAATTCACTTAAAGTTACTATATTATTATTCAACCAATTACATCGAAATTTTCAACACAATAAAATAGTAACCCATGTTTAAAAATATGCAATAGTCCATGGAATTTTATAAATTGATATATTGTTGAAAATGATATATTATTGTTTATAATATATATTTTTATATTAAAACAGCTCTATTAATTGTATTACAGTTCTGAAGCAGCTTCACTTATGAGAAATTCAAATTTTACCATTTCCTTGTTTACAAAAATACTGGTACCTAATTATTATTACTAAGTCACTTGGCAAATAATGATTATAATCATTTTTGATAATTATCAATGAATAAAGTTTGAATACGGTACTGTATAAAAACTTCTATGAAAACTTCTCTGATTCAAGGATTATTACTTCTTGGTGAATGAAACAAAACTGCTTTCAATTAGGATGTGATTCCAATCATAATGATTTAATGTTTGTAGCCTATTCAATAACATAGATGTTAACCTACAAATCAAGTAGGGATGAAACCCAAAGAAAAAATGATATTTTTAGTGAGTTTCAGTTTTGTCTTGTCTTGCTAATTTAGTAGGTATTTCTAATTGATTAATCCAGTCATATGAGTTTGAAGATTTTGTGAGGTTAATTGGTGGAGGTGACAAAAAAAAGGTTACCTATCAGACTACGAATCTTGACTAGATTCACATCTGCATAATTTCTATCCTTCTCTTACTATATTAAGAACTTAATTTTTCTCATCTAAATAATTACTAGATTATATATTTGTAGGCCTATACTATGCTGTATTGTTTGTTTGCAGAAGAGCTTCTGTGCCCAAAATGTTTCCGCAAATACAAATCGAGAGGATCACTGTCACGTCACCTCAAAATGGAATGTGGAAAGTCACCCGGTTTCCGATGTCCTAACTGCCCTTATATGTCCAAACAAAAAGCACCCATGAAAAGACACATTGTACTCATGCATATGCAAAGTGATTCTATTCTGAACTCTGATGGTTGAATTATTTATTGCCTGTAGATGATTATTTTTATCATTAACCTTTCTGATGACTGATTATACTATTGAATTATCAAAAACAATGAAGAAAAACATGATCATATATACCGTTTTTGATGAATAGGTGTCTTCCTACTCAACCGATTCCATTTAGTTTTGATCTGTATGTTCTGAGTATTGAAAATGTTGTAATTACAAACTCTAATTTGTAATTTGTAACTTCAAAGCTTACTTCGTGTTTTTTTAATTTGAGCCTCCAACTATGATAGCAATATTACTCAATAGATCATTCAGCTACAGGCTTTCAATTCCGTACAATTATTGTTTTCCATACTGTATTAGAATGTTCTGGGCACTTGCATAGTGGAGCACTCACTACTCAATCATCATTGTAAAATCAAACACACCACGCTGTGGAATGATGGTATTCATGCTGATATATAATCTGTCATACGCAAATTTACAGCATGTGTTTGATTTTGCGATGGTAATTATAATCGATTATTGGTTGCTCCACTGTCGATGCACCCATAAATTCGTCATGAATATCCAACTTTAAGAAAATTGTAAGGCTTTGACTGGACTGGTTGGTTTCCTAAATAAATTTGATTTCAAGCAGAGGCCATTATAAACAGAATTTTGCATGTTTATCCATTAAAATTGGTTAATTGAATTTATAGATCTTCATGGCTTGAAAAGAGTAGTAGGCCTATTCAATAGAACCAAGTAAGTTAGTTTGAACTACCAAAACAGTGATGAAAAATGTAATCATCAATACACTTTTTTCTTTCTCAGATTTGCAAAGCGACATGCTACAATTTTGTTCTTTAAACTGATGTGCTAGCTTCTTTCATGAATATTTAATTCCTAAATACAATAAACATAAAGTTGGCTCTCTTGTAAAGTTTATTATATAAGAAATCCAATACAATACACTTACAGTTGGCTCTTTTGTCAAACTTACTATTTTAAAATTAATCATAACAAACAGCTCACCAACGTATAGAGATGAAGCTATATTTGTTTTTAGCTTGGTTACCTAGGTATATATGTTATAAATAGTAATTATGAAACAAGAATTGAATAAGACACTGAAAATAAACAGAATACAGCAAAACAAACATGTGTATTTTATTCTCCACTTGTCAATATTGCTATAGAAAGAGTAGAAATCCGGAAAACCACACTCATGAAAAAAGTTTTAAAATAAAAAATGACCATATTTACGCAATTACACCCTTCTGCGCCATCACTCCAAACACTCCCCAAAATTTAAAAACTTAAAATACCTATAAGACCAATTTGTAAACTACCGAGAAGCCTCAGCCTATAAACTAGCAAAACACATAGATCAAACACTTAGAAAACTAATTGACATCTACAACAACACATGCATGAAAAAGTAGCGACCTCATCACAAAAATAAGACACACAAATTCCTCACAACTCCACTCTTGCATCTTTTGATATAACAAATTTATACACTAACATACCCATCAACGAAACAATAGAAATAATTTTAAAAAATCCTCATTTCCATCATCACAGCTACAGAACATATAAATGAAATAATAGACATCCTAAAAATCATAACTCAACAACATTCCTTCACCTTCAACAACAAATTTCACTCACAACCTGATGGATTGTCAATAGGCTCACCAATTTCCAACATATTTACCAAGATCTATCTCCAAAAATGCGAAAACACTCATCTACTCTTTCATAAAGAGTGTAAATTTACACGGAACATAATATACTGGCACAGATATGAAGATGACGTTCTACTGCTATACAGAGGAAACAAAAGACAATGTGAACTCCGATCATACATAAACAAAATACACAAGAACATTCAATACTCAGCAGAATATGAACAAAACAAATCAATAAGTTTTTGAGACCTTTCAATTACTAAGAACACAAACCTACAACACAACTTCCGCATTTACAAAAAACCAAAAATACACAGCACCTCCAATCATCCAACACAAACACTCAGCATTCAGATCAATGCTACATATACTGAAAAACACACCACTACAATAAAATACCTAGCACAAGAAAACGGCTACAAACACGACCTAATTGACAAACTCTATCATAAAATAACAACAAAACGCATCCTTAATAAACAATTAAAATTTAAATACCAAACCTTTTGATGACATTCTACAAAAATCATAATAATTCTTCTAACCAAAAACCGACATTGACTATCAAGGACGCCTTTGAAGATGAATATCCCCGATTCGAAAATGTCTGGCCTACGTGAGTAAAAATATAATTTATTCTCAATTAAAATTGACTGCAAGTCGTTGAATTTACCAAAAACGTTAATAATCATAATTACATTGAACTAGGTTATCCCGGGTCGCACGAATGTGCGACTTAATTAAACTTTGTAAAATACATCCAAATGTAGATTTTCTACATACTGAACGACAGCATTGCCTATGATGATAAGTTTAAGCACAGTATGAGTTGCTACATTTCTAAATCAGTATCTTCAAAACTTCACCTCCTCCTTCTTTTTCACAACTTCTTCTTTTTCTTCTTCTCCATCTTCTTTTACTTCTTCTTTTTCTTCTTCCTCTTCTTTTTCTTCTTCATCTTCTTTTTCTTCTTCTTCTTTTTCTCCTTCTTTTTCTTCTTCTTCTTTTTCTTCTTCTTTTCCTCTTCTTTTTATTTTTATTATTTTTCTTCCTCTTCTTTTTCTCCCTCTTCTTCTTTTTTCTTCTTTTTCTTCTTCTTCTTCTTTTCTTACTCTTCTTCTTCTTCTTCTTCTTTTCTTACTCTTCTTCTTCTTTTTCTCCTTTTTCTTCTTCTTTTTCTTCCTCTTCCTCTACTTCTTCTTCTTCTACTACTTCTTCTCCGACTTCTCCTTCTTCTTCTTCTTCTTCTTCTTCTTCTTCTTCTTCTTCCCCTTCTTCTTCTTTTCTCTCTCTTTCCTCTCTCTCTCTCTTCCTCTTTATCCTATCCTCCCACTCTCTCTCTCTGAATGAACAATGAAAAATAAACTTTTTGTTTCAAAACAGCTGATAATCAAATCATAAATTGAAATGTGAAAATGTTCAGCTCACCGATCCCTCTGTTAAAGCAAAGGCAAAAATTGAAACTTTGATCGTTCATTGCTCATGTCCACTTTGATGACTTTTTTCAAAATGTTAGACCTTATCAAACATCTACTCGATGAGATCTTTCAAATGAGACGAACAAACGAACAAAATCGGTCGAGAAACCACAGAGGAGTTGTCATCACAAAAAAACATGTTCGCCTATTTTATATAAAGATACCATCTATGTATAAAAATGAATGTCTGTCTGTATGTATGTATGTATGTATGTTCCCTATAGACTTCAAAACTACTTGACAGATCGGCATGAAACTTTGGGAGTATGTTGTGTGAATATTGGGGATGGTTTCTGACCATAAATTTTAATAGGGGGGCTAATAATTATTATTAATTAATCCATTTTATAGACCTAACCTACTGAACTTGCCGGCCAAACAGCTTAAAGGAACAGCTGATAGAAGTCAACAGTTTTTAATCATATGGCAGGCCCCTTAGTGGCGTTATTTACGCTGTCTTTGAACAGCAAAAGACTTTGCACTTTGCATGTAGGCTACCGGGCAGTCGGAGCCTTGCAGTATGTAGGAAACATCCCACACAGCACAATAAACCTGTTCCAGCCTTGTTTCAAGCCTAAAACAACAAGCTTACAAGCTTAACTTTAGCTTGGGTAAACAAGCTTTTAAGCTTAAAAATAGCTTGTTTTAAGCTTCGAAGTTACCACTTTCTCAACTTGTTCTAAGTTTGAGGTTACAAGCTTAAAACTAACTTACAATACCAGGCTAATAACAAGCTTGTTTAAGCTAGGCTAAAGTAAGTTTAAAGTAAACTTGCATTATCAAGTTATTAACTGACTTACAATACCAGGCTAAAAACAAGCTTATTAGAACTAGTCTAAAGTAAGTTTAAAGTAAACTTGCATTATCAAGTTATTAACTGACTTACAATACCAGGGTAAAAACAAGCTTATTAGAACTAGTATAAAGTAAGTTTAAAGTAAACTTGCATTATCAAGTTATTAACTGACTTACAATACCAGGCTAAAAACAAGCTTATTACAACTAGTCTAAAGTAAGCTTAAAGTAAACTTACATTGTCTAAAGTAAGCTTAAAGTAAACTTACATTCCCAAGTTATTAACAGGCTTTTAGGTAGCTGATTGAACTTTATCAACAAAAATCTGCAAAATAACAATAGTTGAAACACTGCTGTTGAATAACAACAATATTGAAATTGGCGAGCAACATTTGAAAAAACACTATAATTTCCTGGACAAAACTATAGTATTAAAATTTTTTTTAAATGAAGCATATAGGTATTATATGATAAAATTAACAGGTTTGATTACCAAATCACTTTCAAAACAATGTATATAGTTTTCATAGTTAGTAGGGGTTGGGGATAAATTATATGTACAAAGAAGGAATCTTCATAAAATAATTTTAATGTATACAACACACACAGCAGTGTTTATTCTGAAGTAGCTGCTTGAGGGTTTTCTTCTACAAAGGCCCTGAAAAAAAGAATCACAATTAATATGGAGGAAGTAGGTTGATAGGGTAAATGTCATGAATGCACATATATGTGCAAACAGTTCTGGCAACAGTAATGGCATTTAGAGCCATTATATATTTTAATCAACAGTGATCATCCAAATGCAACAGCTTAATTTAAACCAAATTGTCACTTAAATCAGTGATAGGTGGCAATCATAATATGACTGAAGTAGCTCACTCTAGATGTGTAGCACAAATACAAAAATATGTGCTGGCAGTGTACCCATTTCTCAATATGGTAATAATATTTTTGTCATACTCATACATATTCACCACTTTACCAAGCATTGAATCGAGCCGGTAAACAACTGTTTACAGAAAGGACAGCAGATTTCCATTACTGCATCCTTTTTCAGTGTGTTAATGGATATTACCACATTCCAGCTGATTCAGAATTTGGAAAAACAGCTGATCTCAGATAAATTTTTAGTATTTTACTACTGTGGTAGATTTTGAGGTTATGTTTAATGATGCTTTTTGTACTTGCTCAAATTTTATTATTTTTATATTTCAGACTAGTATGACAAAAAATATCATTTGTAACTCATCTGGGAAGATGTTTACCATACTTGTATGATAATATACTGCACTTGACTTCATCTCATGCATTAACTTATAATACTTGTATGGTAAACTCCATTTCCCACACTTGTAGTGTAATATACTATCTTTTTTTGTCAGCTGATGTCACTTGATGATTATTACTGCACACTGTGTGGTAAAGATCATCAAATGATTATTACCGTACACTTATGGGTGGCTACTTGCTAGTAATCTATATATATAGAAATGAATGTCTGTCTGTATGTATGTATGTTCCCTATAGACTTCAAAACTACTTGACAGATTGGCATGAAACTTTGGGAATATGTTGTGTGAATATTGGGGATGATTTCTGACCATAAATTTTAATAGGGGAGCTAATAATTATTATTAACTAATCCATTTTATAGACCTAACCTACTGAACTTGCCGGCAAAACAGCTTAAAGGAACAGCTGATAGAAGTCAACAGTTTTTAATCATATGGCAGGCCCCTTAACGGCGTTATTTACGCTGTCTTAGAACAGCAAAAGACTTTCAACTTTGCATGTAGGCTACCGTGCAGTCAGAGCCTTGCAATATAGGAAACATATACAACTGGGTATGATGAAATGTAATTATGCCCGGTGGATGACATCTGTTAACCAATGCAGCTTGAAATTTGAAATGCAGCCTCAGTGGGAGGTGGCGAATAATAAAATAAAGGAGAATTTTTATGAGAACATAGCAATGCGCGTCGGGCCAGCTAGTTCACTGATAAAACATTTGATCAAAAGCTAGATCAGCTGATCTAAGATCATTATTGCCCATTTCACCAGGAGTTTCTGTGTTTAACGTATATAACACATCTGGTGAGGTGATTAATAAACTCTTAAAATAATTCTGCACTCAACTTCATCTTGTGCATAAACTATCATACTCATACAGTAAACACCATCTTACCACACTTGTTATGTAATATACTAAACCCATAAAATGTAATCTATACATTTTATAATAAAAACTTGAAAAACACTTCTAAGTGGAAATTATGACTCACATTATGATGTGACGGCCGTTTCACTCTGATGTTAAGAGCATTGCCAGATGACTCACAGTATACTCAGAGTGTACTGTGGGTCATCTAATGATGCTCTCAACATCAGAGTGAAATGGCTGTCATGCCATAACATGAGTCATAATTTCCACTTGTGTTTTCTAAGTTTTTATTATATATTAGTGGAAACAAGATGGATCTTCAACATCATATACACTTTAATTATCATGGACAATTATGAAAAAAAATGTATTTCTGAAAGGAAAGAACTATGACGCAATTTGGAGGATAAATAATTAAAATAACTTAAATAAGTATTCTTACTTTTTGGGGATCCTTGAGTTGGCTTGCTGCAACCAGTGACACATGTAGACCTTCAAATCTTGGTCAGTAGATGAAGGGTGAATTTTCTTCACAGCAACTGTAAAATAATAGTGTTTTTGTCATTTTAGTGACATGAAACTACTGACAATAGATCACTTTAGGAAACGTTGTTTAAACGCCTCAACAAGTCAGGGTGGACCATCAATTGAAATTGATGAAATCAATGAATCCACATGGTCAAGTTAACTTTGAAATGGGAACTCCAAACAGGTGTATCTTAACCCAAGTATGAGTGAAGGATGGGTGATGCCTTGTGTAGCTTTGTTACTGACAAAGGCCAGCTGATTCATATGTCAGGATCATTAATTGCTGGACATATGCATGTCAGGATCATTAATTTTTTTTTTCATTAATTGATGGACATATGCATTTTAAGATAACTGAATCTGAAAATTAGGCCTAGGGCATATTAAAAATGTATGTAAGGTTGATCTTTGCATTGCCTTATATTAATCTGACTGAATTTTGAATTAGAAAGACAAAATAAATTAATGTTAATGTAGTTGGTTACATGACAAACTTTAATGGGTTATGAAAAACATATTTTGCTGTTTGTTAGGTGAGATGTTTTTTGTTGGAGCTGGTGTCTCAGGCTAATTGTTGTTCTGAATGCTGTGTTAAATACAGATTCTTGAAAAATATGTACTACTTTGTGCTGCACAAAGTCAAAAGTCCTGTAGATTTTGAATGTGTTTTTTTGTTGAAATATGTGTATGACAAATCTGTTTCGGTTTTCATTTTATTTAGGATTCTATTGAGCTAAGGATATCCTATTTAGGATTTTGTTGAGCTAATATATTTATATTATATGAGCAAATATTTGATCATATTAATTTCTTCTTGGTGGTCGGTCAGCTTGTGATAGTGGATCATTATTCAAGATCATGGAGTTAAAAACAGCAAGTTTGTGTTGATGTGGATGGTTGGATGAGTTGTGAATGAGTGTGTCTGTGAGAATTGGTTTCCTGTAGATTTTGAATTTGTGCATGTTATTTAGTTTTGTGATAGAGAGGTCTAAGAAGTTTAACGTGTAGTCTAATTCATATTCTGCATTGAATTGTAAGTTTCTATGGGGTTTGTTAGGTAGTTTTATTTGCATTCTAGCATAAGTAGGTATAAGGTTTAGTTTGAAGCAAGTTTTGTTAATGTGTGAGGCCGATGTCCTAACCTTCAAACAAGCTTCCTGATAGAACATTTAAAAAAACCTACCATTAATAACTTTGCAGAGCTGCGTGGTCTTGAAGGCTATTTTCTTGGTCCTTAGCTGCTACACCTGAATAAGACAATTTGTTTGCGACTGCGTAGCTTAGACACCGTCTCAAGCAATTATAAGTCATTGCCTTAGCATCTCTCCCTCCCACCGACATGAGTAGGCTACTTTCAGCTGAAAAATAAATACTTTATGTGACAAAAAATTGTAATTTGCATATAAAATATAGATGTTAAATTTGTAATCTACGATATTACAGCAAAAAAGTATTAGCATTTGATTATTACGAATAAATTATTTAATTTAGCAAATATTAAGCTATTTATATAGGCATAGACAGTGCTGTTTTTGTAACAATATAGGTTCAGGTACGCAATGTTCCGGGGGGTCTGGGATCAGAACGGATCCGCCCGCGGGAAAACTTTTTAAATTGATAAGATAAGAGTACAAAGATTATTTGTCTGAGACAGTTTGAAATTTTTTACTCATATCAAACTTGTGGTTCCTTAAAAGTTGTCTGCTTTTACTGGAAAAAACTGTATTTGCTGACTAACTGGCCTACTGTAGAAATTAAATTTTGTACAGATTTCAAGGGCATATTATAAAAAGCGCACAAAAACCTAGTTTACATGTATTATTGCATAATTTTCCAAATAACAGTTTGTTACAAAAATGGAAAGTAAGGTAATCAGTGTAAGTTTTTAGATAGCTAGATTTTACAAGAAAAAGTAATAAATTTGATAAACTTAGGTACAGTCTCGCGCCATGTAGACACAGTTGATAGCTCTACATTGCTTCAATCGCATAATGGCTCACCTGAAGTTACCAAATTTTTTTTTTGGTTTTTGTCCCATAAGAGGTACAGATCGTTTCACGGTGCTTGGCGTCTCGCTGGTGGCAGGGGAGGCAGTGTGAGAGAGACAGAAAGTCTTTCCCACCACGCTTCCCCTCCAGCCGTTCCGTCAAGTACAGTCACGTCCAATACAGTCAACTGCTGGACTGTGTAGCGGTAGCGAATGGTGCTGGCGGCCGGCGCTGAATAAAACTGTCATCTAACTATATTTATTATATAAACCTATATTTTTGGGGTTGTAGTATGTGGAAGAACAAAAACACGACTCATATTCCTTCACTCAAATTCTAATTACATACTTTTATCATATTTTTTCTATGTCCGACACAGAAACATCAAGTACTCCAAACAACCGTTTACATAAAGTAATTGTAGCCAAGCTACATGGTATATAATATACGTAATATTTTTGTAAAATTATCAAAAAAAGAATTTCGGGACAGTGTAAATTTTGAACAAGTTTTGAAACTAACTTCACAGAGGCTACAAATATTAGTGATAGGGTACTATTGTATGTAATATTTTTATGCTTTATATGTGTTTGTGGCTGTGCGATAGGTTTTTGGTGATGATTTTTTTTTGGAGTTTTTTATATTAGCGATTATTAATGCATTAAAATGTTATATTTTTTAACTGTTCTATTCTGTGTCATTCAACAGTTGGGTTTTTCAAAATAAATTTTAAAAAGTACAGAAAAGTTTAGATTATTCTTTTTAAAACTAATTTTTCAATCATTATATAAAATAGGCGATGTATTTTTAGTCTCTGATGTGTCTTAGTTATAAGAAAATTATCAGAAGTTCAAAGTCAATCCTAGGGGATATAAACATCGTCAAAAAAAACCCGAAATTTCAATTTTGAGCGCCCATATTTCATTGAATATTTTTTACAATTTTTCATAGCCGCAATACATGACATTTTAATACCTTAATAATTGCCAATACAAAAGCTACGAAAAATAATTCCAAAGACCTATCGCACAGCCTTAAAACATAATTGTAATCCTAGTAATATTTGTGAATGTCACATGCTTAAATAAAGCAATTCACACTAAAGGAGAATAGTTATAAATCAATAACTCGTGAAGTAATTGTCGTACAAACATGGGATTTGGACTGAATTCTTCTTTGTAATGTGGCGAATAGATTAATTACTGATGGATGGCGTATAATGTTTTAATTATTAAAATGCAACAAGTAGAAGAAATAATCAGAAATTTGTCGTGAACATAGTGTGGTAGACGGCAGCGAGCGGTATTAGGGAATATTTGAACTTGACTGTACCTCGAGGCAGCAGGTACAGTAGTGGGTGAAGGCGCTCAGTGCGCATGCTCCATCGAGGCGCCATGCACCGTGAACGGATCTGTACCGGTACGGCGTTCTGTCACTAAAACAGCACTGGGTATAGATGCTATTTTAAAAATACGCTTGCGCAAAAAACGAATTCGTTTCATTAAGTCCAAATACCCCTTTTATAGGAGGTCAACGGATGCTCCTTATATCTATCTATCTAATTCTCATTCAGTCAAAACAAGAAATACTATCTATCAGATCAAAAACTGTTCATTTTTGCTGTTGCACAGTGCCAAACTTAGTCTGCAGGCAATAAATTTAAGCTGGATCTCCTAGACTTCTGGCAAAGCTAATAATATGCAAAATAAATAATAGAAAAAAAATTATAATAATAATAATATTATTGATATTATTTTATTTAATAATAGATCGAGGCCTTTGCCTAGCTAGAAGTTTACACTGCTTTAGCTTAAAGCCTAGTAAGTGATGACTTCACTACTTCACAAAACAATGGGAGAAAGTTAGGTTTCTGAAATAAAATAAAATAAAATAAAATAGGGTAGGTAACACCTTATTGTAGACTAATCATTGAAAAAACTGAAATAAAAAAAACTGACATTGATGATCTAGGAACACGCCTCTAAAAACGGATCTCAAAGATTCGAAAGCCTATAGAGTAAGTAAATTTTACTTATTCTTAATGAATATTTGACTGCAAGTCGTTAAATTCACAAAACAAGTTAATATTAAAAAATGCAGTTCGTCATGGAACAAGAAATCCAGGAATCTAATTTTTTTTCTTGAGGATGAAGCCCATATAGGTCTGAGACCTGTGCGTGGGTATTGAGTTGGATGATTGTGATTTATGAGTTGGACCTACAGTTTTAGGTGGGTTCCGAACCACCGGGAAGTGATTTTCAGCAGAGAACAGTGTCTTTTCTAATCATTGACATGTGCTTTTTTCTGTATTGTTTAAATGGCAACAAAAATCGTATTGAATCATAGTCTAAGGATGATGCTAATATGGAATTATAAGAGCCAGTAAGACTCTTATTTTCACCGTTAATACATGATGCACAATTTTTTCGTCCTTACCTAAAATTAATATTATGTGCATATGCACGTATATACTTGCAAAATACATGAATAGTGTTCAGTAAACACTTACCTTGAATCTTGATGTTCAACTAAAACTCTGCTCGAGTGGGCAAACAATTGAAATATCAAAATTAAATAACTTGAATACATTGCTGAAAGATTGCAAATTGCTGCGTGAGGCGGTGATCCGGTAATGGCAATTAGCAATCAATGGCGGACCTATGAAATAACAACGATGTTGACGAGATCACGCTACACGCTACTAGCAAAACTAGCGCACAAAAAAGAAACTTTATGAGTTGCGCGCGCACCAAACGCACCTTAATTTATTATTATGCCGTGAAACCCAAGTTATTAATAAGCTTGGGAATACCAGCTTGTATTAAACAGCTTGATTTGAGCTTGGAAATAACTTGGATCGCTCAACTTGCTTGACAGTGTTAAAACCAAGTAAAATACAAACTTAGTTTAAGCTTATGTGCTGTGTGGGATATGACTGGGTATGATGAAATGTAATTATGCTGGGTTGATGACATCTGCAGCTAGAAATTTGAAATGCAGCCTCAGCGGGAGCTGGCGAATAATAAAATCAAAAACCTAGCTTCTACCCTTATAGTCGTAGGAGGTTTAAATTTGAAATGTTTCTTCATTCAGAGGTGGTGATTAAGAAAACAACGAAGCCTCTATGATCAGCTGGAAGAGCCCTAGGACTAAATTCTTTCCTAATTTGAAATGTAACCTCAGCGGGAGGTGGTGAATAATAAAATCAAGGAGAATTTTTATGAGAAAGCAGCAATGCGCGTCGGGCCAGCTATTTCATAAATCTCATTTAAAGTTACCATGACTCAAATTCCCCTGTTGAATAGAATTTACCGTAATCAAATTCACTTCAATGAGTCAATAAATCAATGTTATAGGATTTGAATCAATATCAAGCTATCTAATGAATTGAAAGGACTGGACGAAGATCCCTAGGTAATAAAATATTTCTCTATTCAATTATAAAATTAATCATATTATTCATTATTAATCATAATAATTCAAATTTATCATTCGGGCTCCATTCATATTGATCCAATAGCATTATACCCGGTACTGCCCTGGAATCTAGTTTGTTGTTTCACTTTTCTGGTAGATAACTTATGTTAGTAGCTGTCACAAAATTACGAAATTGGGAAGGGCGGGTGAAATTGCAGTGTTGATAGCCTTACAGTCCAGCTGTTTGGAAAGAGAAGGGCACAAATAAGCTGTTTTTTCGACACTGGGTAATTAGTAGCTGCAATATTGACACAGAACTAATATGTTTTCTTTCGCTTATGACATATCGGCGTATCAACTATATCACCATCATGGTGACATATCATGTTTCTGCTGCTCTATGAGTTTTCTGCATCCTGCCCATTTACAAAAATGCTGAAATTCAAACATTAATTTCGAAAAATGTAAGTAGAAATGAGAAATCGGGCAACGGAATTAAGTTCTCAGTTTACAATGGGATTTTTAATTAAACGGATTTTAACTTCTAATGACATTACAGTTCCAAAATGGTATTTAGGAGCTGCAATATTGATACAGAACATATGTGTTGCTTTGGCTTGTGATTGGTTTAGATGCATCACAGTGACACATCATCTATCAGCTGTTCTGTGAACTTCCTGCATCTAAACACATTTTAAAACAGTATTAGTGGCCATTTGTGAAATTTGCGAACATTAATATTGAAAAGTCCAAGAGGAAAATAAAAAATCTGGCTTCGATGGGCACTGAATGAAATTTAGAAGGACCTTTGTGCCAAATTTAGTGTTCCAAACCATTCAGTTTTTGTGAAATTCGTAACACACACACACACCTACTCTCTTATTACATGGATGAGTTGTGTAAAATTTTGTATTATTTTAAAAATCTCTTGTGTTATGCAAATGATTTTCGTGTAATTTAATGGTAGTAATGTGATTAATTTTCATTTTTTTAGGAAGATATGGCCAGACGAAGCCAGAAAGTACAATTCAGTACAGCTGCAACACCTGTGGAAGGTCTTACACAACTAAAGGTGGCCTAACAGCGCATGTGAAATTCTATTGCGGAAAGTCTCCAAATTACTCATGCGAAATCTGTAGTCATAAGTTCTTCATGAAGCATCACTGGAGAAAACACAGAGTGATTGTACATAATCGTTATTAAAAGCCATAAAATGTCTTACTAGTGGTTTACCTGTGCTTCGCAACGGGATTTAAGGTGGATTTTTCGAATTAAACATGTGATATGTGGATTTCAACCGCTAATGCCAATACAATTCCAGAAAAGGAATTAGGAGCTGCAATATTGATACAGCTAGAGAAAATGTTCGTGATTTAAAGCTCATTTGCATCATAGTGAGTGACGTGTCATGTATTGACTGTTCTATGATTTTCCTGCATCCAAATACATTATAAAACAGTAATAGAGTCCATAAGTGAAATTTGAACATTAATTTTGAAAAATTTAGAAAGAAAATAAGAAATAGGGCTTTGAGGTGCACTGAATAGGGTTTTAGAGAAAGCTTTGTGCCAAATTTATTATTCCAAACCATTGTTGTTTTGTGAAATACATAAGACTGACATATATACACACACACACACACACACACACACACACACACACACTCACACACCCGTACTCCGTCTTATTATATAGATTAGCTGGAAGCAATCTCTTTGCTGGAAGATTCTCTTTGAGAAGAATGGCAAAATCCATCTATCAATCTCGTGTATTAGATTATATGCATTAGTCTCTTTATAATTAATATGAATTCCTTACTTTTTCATAGTTATTTATTTGGCATTTATCCATTCTATAATGTAGTCACAATAAACCAAATATATGAAAATATAAGCCAAAGAAATTTATTTGATAGAAGTAGAAAGTAAAAAATGTCAAAACTATAAAAGTTGGATTAATAGATGGAATTGTGAAAAAATTATTTTGTGACTTTAAGGTACGGTAGGGTAGTAGATAAGGCTAGAATTATTGTGCATGCTCAATTGTATTACAGTATATGAGTTAGAACTAGAAAATATTGACTATGTTAGACTATATTGAGAAAAGAACTTTGTATTTTTAGCCAATAACTTTGTTATTGCCATGTCATGCCAACTTGAGGAGGCTATGACACTGGATGCTATAAAATAATCATTTAATTTTTCAAAAACTAAACTTCAATGTATTGCTACAATTTATTACACATTATCACATTGAAATGTGTATTTTGTACTGTATCATATTATTATTATTATATTGCTTTGTAACTTCAATGCTACATTGTAATAATGATTTTTTTGGATGATGCTCATATGAGTCTTGAGACTTGTGCTTGAACAATGATAAGATGAAATCATCGAGGTAATGATGACAAGATGAAAACATCGATCCAAGCCTGGAATAGAATTGAACTCGAGATCTCGAGGAACGAAGTCAGCCAGAGCCTCATCTAATCAGAGATAAATGCCCAAACTGACTGCTGAGCTAATACCGAGGCCGATAACATATCAATGTTAACAGCATAACATAAAATGTTATTCAATATTATTTTGACAATTACAATTTTATAAAAATTCCAATTATTACACATTTCAATACAATTCATTGTAAATTCAATTGCATTTCTAGATTATTTTATCCTTTTTGTTCCTAGGGCTAGATAGATGAAAAAATAATGTCAGATTTATTCAAAAATTTATGTTGAACATTTTCTGGCCCATTGGCATTGACAATGAGTTTACGATAATCTTTCCTTTTGTAGTTGTATTTAGTGTTATTCTAAACCATTTGATTCCTCATGTGAGTTGAAATTATTATTACCACTCTTATTGCAGGGCATTTTTATACTGGACGTCAGCAAGCGAGTCTTGAGGCAGAACAGCTGTTCACATGTGATGCCTGCTCTCGCGTCTACAAGTACAAAGAAAATCTAAGGAGACACAAAAGACAGGAGTGTGGAGTGGAACCCAAGTACTCGTGCAATTTCTGTTCCTACAGAGCCAAACAAAAAACTTCCCTACAATCCCATGTTGCCAACATACATTCAATGCTATAAGGTTCAGCTAACCTGGAACGTTTCTGATAATATTATAGCATGAGTGGAAAAAGTATAGTGTTATTCGAAAAGATCGCTGGTACACTTCAAAATGTGGTAATCGCTGGTATACGATACATCAAATTGAGAACTTTAAAAGAACATTAAAAAAAACAAGAACATTAAAAAAACATTGCCATCTTACTGAATACTACATTTTTATGGATGAGAGTTGGGTTTTTGCAAATCTGTTTTTAATTTATCAAAATTAGAACGTGTTCTCATAAAAATCTCAAACAAAATACATTAACATGTCCATTTATATTACAATCTTCCGAATTTATAATAATATAAGAATAGATTTTCGACTGAAAAAGTATCAAGTATCCGTACAGCAGAGAATAGCTGTAGGCTAAATAATTATATTAGATAAGCCATGCAAGTTTTTCCCGTTATAAATTTCTCAATTTCTTTATTTAAATGATACGATAATAAGTAATTACAGTGTGCAACTGTACATTATTATCAATTCTTTTGTTGAATTTAACGACTTGCAGTGAATTTTTAATTAAGAATAAGTAATATTTTACTCACTCTCTAGGCCGAACGTTTTCGAGTTATGGAAACTCATCTTCAAGGCCTTGAGTTTCCATTATGGTATTCGAAAACGTTTGGCCTAGAGAGTGAGTAAAATATTACTTATTCTTAATAAAACACTTGACTGCAAGTCGTGTAATTCACCAAAAAAGTTGATATTAACAACTTAGTTCGTCATGGAACAAGAAATCCAGGAATGTACTTTTTTTTCTTTTTTTTTTAGGATGAAGTCCACATAGGTCTGAGACCTGTGCGTGGGTAATGAGTTGGATGATGGTGATTGATGAGTTGGACCTACAGTTTTAGGTGGGTTCCGAACCACCGGGAAGTGATTTTCAGCAGAGAACAGTGTCTTTTTTGCTGGCCAATCTAATCGGTCACCGTTACAAACAGGACCTACGAGAACGCAGCTTATCTATCTGATTGAACAGATACCTGCTACGGCTCGCGGCTATCACTTCCCATTATTAATAGATTACCAACATTTGATTGAAATGTCCATTTATATTATAATCTTCCGTACTTTTATAAGAATTGGTTTTCGACTAAGCACCTCCTCACTAAAAAGCATCCATGTATACTTTCCATTTACCGTTTAGTATCCATAGATGCAAGTATCCATTTATTACTGAACGACAATTTTCCTTTTCTACATCATGAATGTTCAGGGGGGTTCATTGTTGCATTTGTGATCATCATTATAGTGATTTGTTTATGCCAATAAAGTCCAAGATGTCCAATGTCCATCAAAAACATCCCAAATCTATTTTAGTCCTAGTTACAACTTGATATTGGTAAACTACGATGTTATCTGCTGAATGAATAAAGAAAAATAAATGTATTTTTTTTATATGGAAAGAATCATTATGACAGCGCAGTTAAAGAAGGATCGTTCTAAAATCATTACCTATATGCCGTGTATGGAATTTGATTGTTAAATAAACATTTCGATTCAATATTTAATTGAAATGCTCTTAATTTTTTGTAGATTACGTCTTTGAAACTCCAGTTATGGAGAATACGACAAGTCAGATTAACAATTATACTATCTTAGTCTATACACTAGTTACCATAATTACTATATTAATTAGTTTAGGTGAGGCTTAAATTTCATTTGATAGGAACTCTTGTACATTATAAAAAGCTTTATCAACTAAATATTTTTTCAGTTGTTTTTTTAAATATTTCTATATTTTCAAGACTCTTTAAAAACTGATGCAACTCTTTAAAAACTCTACAACTTGTTGTAGAGTTTCCTACCAATATAACTAGGTTTTTGTTTGAATAAGCTACTATTGTGGATAGTGACTCACCAAGTGATAATCTCCTCGGCTTCTTGTATTATAACCGTGTATGTCAAGATTTTTACAATCACTATTTTTTACAATCTAGCAAGGTGTCACAGGACAAATACACCAGATGAAATTCTACAGCATATTTTCTTAATTTACGGAGCCCAGGTCAATCGTCTATCCAATAAAACTCCTAGAAATGCAATGTTTTCTTCCTGGTCTAGTTGATTTTCGTTTACAAACACGTTTATAGCCCTATTTTCATTTGAATTATGTTTGTTTTTGAATTGAAGGTATTGACATTTTTTACTATTTATTGTTAATTTCAACTGATTTAAGAATTGGACAATGGACTGCACACCTATATGGGCACTTATTTCTAAATTATCTAGAACGGAATTGCTGAAAATAAGTGATGTATCGTCTGCAAATAAGAAGGCTCTACCACTAATACATTTCGCGGTATTTCCAATAAAGTTTTATGATTAACACAATCAAATGCCTTTGATAGATCTAAGAAGATTGCAGTAGCTTTTTCACCTGAATGTGTTATATCAATTAGTTTTTCAACTAGAGAAACTTTGGCTGCCTTTGTTGATCTTCCTTTCTGGAAGCTATTCTGTTCATCACAGATGAAGTTCATAGATGAAGGTGAAGAAGTAACCAATTGAGAACTACTCTTTCAAAATTTTACTTATAACGTTTAAAATACTAATGGGCCTATAGTTTTCCACCTTTTCTCTATCACCACTTTTGAAGATTAGCAAGATCTTCCCCTCTTTCAAATTATCTGGAACAACACCTTGTTTCAATGAAAGATTGATCAAATGAATCAAAGGATCTAACAATTGGTCTTTACATTTTTTCAGAATTTTACTGGATACCCCATCCATTCCTACAGTCTTTTTATTATCCTAACTATCAATGATATTTGACAGCTTGTCTTGTGATACTGGATGGAATTTTAATTTATTCTGAATCCCCCTCAGTATTCCACATGTTGAATTACTATTACCTGTATTACGAGATTTTTGAAGATTTTTAGCAACCAGTTGATAATATCTGTTGAAGAAATTATAAATGTCTACTCTATCAAAAATATATTTGTTATTTTCGTTAATTATTCTGGGGACACTAGTATAAGCATCTACATGAGCTACTTGCCTTTTTTTGTTTATTAAATCCCACACTGCTGTGTTAAATTACACACTCTATTATACAAAATTGTCGCTGTTTTCTTAAATTTGGCTCTTTTCACTTCTTTTGAATAGTTTTTTTTTAGAGCTTTGTAATTATCTCCACTTGACATATTTCTAGATAATTTGAATTCATCATATGCATCTTTAATCCTATTTCTTTCTGCAAGGATATCATCAGTTATCCACTCTTCAATTTTGTCTAATTTGTTTTTTACAGGGAATTTTTTAACTGGACAACTCATAGTCATATATATATATTTCTACTAATGATACACATAGGCTACATAATATTTCGGTTATACAGTTCTCAATTTTATATATCAAAGCCAGCGTTCCACACATGATTGTAATCCAACAAAATTTGAGCAACCCAATATCAG
This sequence comes from Conomelus anceps, assembly GCA_948455865.1. NCBI lineage: Eukaryota > Metazoa > Arthropoda > Insecta > Hemiptera > Delphacidae > Conomelus > Conomelus anceps. The sequence continues at coordinate 38,651,160 of OX418220.1, read as the reverse complement.
CTGGAAATTTCATTTCTAGTTCCTATGTCTTTTGTAAATAATTAATGAATTTGTGGCTAAAATATGATTGCCTTCTTGATGTTTTGTGATAATATATCACATTCCATTCCAATTATATCAATGATCTTGAATTGCAATTCTTGTTGTTAGATTTAAATTATTGAAATAGGCTACTCAAATTAGTATTGCGATATGTGCTATTGAGCAATTATACCTATAATATCACGTATTGATGGTGCCTTAGGAAATGGCGAGTCTAAGCCGAATGAAAAATTGGCAAATGGCAGCCATACTCGAGTTTTAGGGTAATCTTCAGGATTCATTAATCTAAGATAGTAGATTAATTGGGATAAAAGGACTTCATTTAATGCTAATTTCAAATGACACTGTGTAAACTCGCCATCTCGTTAGTCATGTAAAGTAATTGATGAGTTATATTAGAATTCTTATTATAAGTTTGATAACCAAAGATACTCACTATGTAGTAATTCAGAATAAAATACAAAATGAATCTCAAAAGATTATTTGTGCAATACTTGTTCAGTTGGCTCGATTCATTTTGCATGCAAAGAAGTATTTACAATACGGTATCTTTACTGTTTCAATAAAGGTAAGTTTATCGATTAAACTATCAGCCCGCGCAGTGTATAGTTTAATAAATGGAAACTAACAATTCCGATTTAAACTATTTTAATATGAATATTTCCCATGCTGTGCTCTAGTGACCAATGTAACATAGTTTACTATAACTGTCAAATCAAATATTGTAGGACTAAGGATGCTCTACAAGTTTTCCCTGCAATAAATTTATTTATGTTTGTTCCAGACATAAGTAATGTTAATTTAAATCATTCATTAATTATGAATAGCTATTTCTACATATCAGAAGTATAAGCTTTTTGTGTTTTCTCGATGTCCCGATACTCACACATTTCCTCTTAATTTTCAGGTTGTAATCCTAAACATGTTTGTAGTGCATGTGGCAGGAGCTACAACTGGCCAGGAGACTTGAAACGCCACCAGAGACTTGAATGTGGAAAAGAACCTAAATTTCATTGTCACTTATGTCCATATAAGACCAAGCACAACACTCATCTCAAATGCCACATCATGAGGAGGCATACTTTGATTCCGTCTCAGATTGAAAGAATGCTTTTGCCAAATAACTGATATTTTTACATAATATCAAGATCCTTATAGTATAGATTCTCTCTGGTAGCGAACGTGCGATTCAATTATTTACACCAGCCGGGTAAATATGATTAAAAAATCAGCTGATAATGAGATGTATGCATTTGTGTATTCTGATAATTTTAAGCTCGGTCACTCGCTCGGCTGATATAAATAAGCCTTAATTGTGGCGCACGTTCGCAAATAGAGTGGCTGTATACGATGAGGTTCTAATAAGAATTAGTCACTCCAAAATACCTCACCATAAGCTTATAGTTTGTGAAAAATCACGTGACATACCTTACGTATGTATTCTATAAAATACTTCTAGAAATCCATGTAAAAGTCGTGTTTTAAAGCTTATATTGAAGAACAACTATAATTTAATAAGTATATTAATTTTAAATTCTTTTTGTTGAATTTTTTGAGTGTTGAGTGTATATCAATAGTAACATTCACCCATCCGAAACAATCTATCAATTCATGTCATTTACTAAATAATAGAAATTAAATAATGTTCAAGCTGTGAGAACAAACTATTCAACGGCAATTTGTGAATTCTAAAGATGCTTGGTAGTTGGTACGGTATCGTATTTAGGGATCATTGTTCTTTTAATCAGATTCGAAGCTTGAACTTTCAAGTCCCAACTCACACTATACCTCTCGGCATCAAATATATTAATTTTCATTCAATTGATCTGATATATTAACATTGTTTCTGGTAGGTTAGGGTATATTATTCAATTTTTTTGCGTTAAAAAAATATTTTTTATACTTTTTTGTTAAAATCTTCGAAAAGACCTTTGATATCTTGTAAAAATAATAAAAATAATTATCAGATGTTTCTTTTTTCTTCCTGCTAATACTAGGTACTTTATTTTCTCTGATGTTATTTCTTGTTTTTCTGAAATTACGTCGCTTTTTTCTTACTCCACGAGTAGACTAATCTAGCTCTAGAGTCTAGACTCTAGGCCACAGTGGTGTTTATAGTCCTTTAAGGTCTCTAGTCCTTCAGTTTATTCTGCTATCTCATAAAAATTTGTTCAAGATTCAAGTTTCACATTTACCCGAATTTTTTTGTACAGTCCCTATTTTATTCAATTGATTATTTTCATGTTGCTATGTTTATGTAATCATTTTTTTTTCTAAAATTGTAGGTGGACATATTTGTAATGCATGTGGAAGACGCTACAATTGGCCAGGAGACTTGAAACGTCATCAGAGACTTGAATGCGGGAAGGAGCCAAAATTCAACTGCCATCTATGCCCTTATAAGGCGAAGCAAAGTGCAAATTTAAAGGGACACATCATTCGAATACATAATACAGTGGATTTTGATATAAAAACTCGAAATCTACTGCACAGGAACTAGAGGCTATTGTTTCCAGGGACCTGTTACATAATACCTTGCAAGTTACATTTATTTCTCATTTGGTGCTCTACTTTTAATAATTGTAATTAATTTACAAGTAAAAGATTTTTCAGTTACTACAAATGCAAGTAGTAAGGGAATTTGTTTTTGAATATTTGTGCAACAGGTCTCTGTTAATGTCTTAGAAGGATTGACTAAATAATAATATGGCAAATTTATTAATATGACCTGTGGAGACAGAAGAAGAATATAAAATGATAAACTATGAGCTCAATCGATGATTCGTTAATCAGTTTCCTTTTTTGTACCATTCACAATGATATTATCACCTAAAACGGATAGGAATAATATTGACTGTATTCAACCAAGCCCATTCCAATTGATTATATATTTATGATTGTCATTGTGATGTTGTTCTTTAATGTGGCATTTCCATTGAAATCAAAGACTTGGAAAAAGTGATCAAAACTTAAAATCTCTTACTGTTGTCAAGCTTATCACTATCATATCTAGCCTACCATGTTTTCAAAGTTAGCTGTATGGTATATAATTTGTTGGATTTATCCCATAAGTCTTTCGTGTGTTTTTTTCAGGCCTAAAATCATTTTATTATATACCAGTTAAGCAGTAGCAGCGTGTCAAGTTTTTCACTGGTGGGGCTAATTTTCAAATACACCTGTGGGTCGGTCGTGAGGTCTATTTCAGTCAGAATATTACCAAGTTTGGTGGTCTCAAGGACCTGGAACAGCAAGGACCAGCAGAAGGAAATGTTCTTCATCTGCAGCGGCACGGTCAGCATCTCTTCTACCTGGTGACTAAGAAGCAGGCTGAGGTGAAGGCATCATATGACACATTGCGGACTTGCTTGGTTGAGCTGAGGGACAGGATGCAGACATCAGGAGTGAGGAAACTTGGCATACCAAGGCTTGGAAGTGGTTATGATGGCTTGGACTGGGCAATTGTGAAGCCAATGCTGCAATAATTGTTCCAATCCACTGGTATCCAGATCACCATTTGCATCTACAACCCTTGGAGGGTCAAGGAGGAGTTGGTCAGCAGTCAAGGGAAGACATCAGCCATCTAAGGTGCCATTGTTCTGGGACAGAACAATTTCTTAAGGTGGGGGTAGTGTTACAAAAGCAAACAAGCAGTTAATCACACACATGTTCTACATAGATCATTCCATTCATGGTCATACGTGACTGACATCCGATCTTCACTCTCTCTTGCTCTTCACATGTCTTTGTCACTCTTATTCTTCAAGTCTGCAACTCTCTCACTCAATTGATTCTATATTCTTCTTGAACAATCCAGGTCTATATTGCAAGCTTTCTTGAAGTTTTGAGAAGCCGCCAATTCTTGGAATTATACAACTACAACAGCTATATAAAGGAGCTCATGTGAACCATTGAGTTGAGTCTTACAAAAGCTTGTGTGACAGTTTAGTTTTACAAACCATGCGTGACAGATTTTTTATTTAGAATATTTATTTTATTTATATATATTTTGTTGCCATAAATACTGATCTCCTTTCGGATTTATTATTTTGTATGTACTTGAAGTTTTATTGATTTGTATATTGAATTGTTTGAAATAAAAATTGTTTGTCTGTCTGTCTGTCTGTATTACAGATCTCGTGAGAGAGATAATCCAGTGGCAGTGGAACAAACAGTGCTTTATTCAGTCTTTAGACAGTGTCAAGTGCATAGACAAGTGTTTACTGTTTATGCAGCTTACTAATAGTTTAAAGACGTTGTGTTAAGTGATATTATTTGGGACTGTCAAATAACAAATTGGACTGTGTTTTTGTAAGTGAATAGTTGCTTTTTTTATCATTTATTTCTGCATTATTGTAGTTTATTGGACTCTTGTTTCTTTTATTATTGATCAGCCTGTAATTACTTATTCATTAATTCTTGTAAATAATTACTGAAAATAAGTATTAGCTTGTCATTTGATGATCTGTTTTTATTTAATTAATTGAACTTACAACTAATTTGTGTAAATAGACTAATTTGTATAAATAAAGTGCAAGTGTGAACTTTAGTGTTGCCAGCCTTATTTTAGCCAGTAGAACCCATAACAGTATTGTCTTTCTTCGTAAGAAATAAGAAATGGATAAAAATACTGGCAATGATTACTGTGCAGTACAGTTTTTGAGTGTTCAGTGATTATATTGACACAGTCAAGAGGGGTGTAGAGGATAGATCAATGAACTAAAATTCAAGTATTAATGTAATAACAATCTTACCATTGTAGATGCGATCTTAGGCCTGGATATTTAATTGCATTGGTTAAATTAGTGTTACTTTCCTCATGTTTTTTAATTTTCTCACTCAAGTGTTTGACATCCTTACAGCCAATTTTCGTCCAAAGATCATCATTTCCCTTATGATTATTATTATCATCAAAACATAAACAATAAAAACAAAATAAAGCTTGTTTTTCAATGCTTGGAGTTAACCACGGCTTTTTATCAAACCACTAGGTACAAAAGTTTTCGTTTTGCTTTGTGTATGTTACAACAATTGTTTTCTTATTAATTCAGTGTTTATTTTAATGAACTAATATTTTTTCTTTTATGGAATTATTGGTGGGGCTCAGCCCCACCTGCCCTTATGGACGCGCCACCTGTGCAGTTAAGTATAAGGCATATACTTTTAAACTTTAGACTTGCCATTTGTGGTGAAGTCGCAAGAACTGAGTAGAATTTTCAAGTCCTTATTTTCATATTTATGTATTGTTATGGGTTCTATCACCAAAATAATGCTGGCAACACATGAAATTAATACTTGCTCTTTATTTACTCTAATTACTTACAACATGCACTAATCACAAGAAAAAACAAATCAATAAAGTTCAGCTAATAATGAATTTTTGGTGTCACTGTACAAAAATTATTTACTAACTATGAATAGGCCGATTTAATAAACATCTATCCAATCGTTGAATGAAGTAAAAATAAATGTCTAAAAACAGTTGAACACCCAATCACTAAATGGAACATTTACAAAGCAGTCTGTTATGGCATTTGATAATAAAAATAATAGCAATGAGTATTCTGCCACAAGGCAAGAAGTATACTGTCAAAGAATTTACCACTTATACTGATCACGAGCACTTGATATTGTGTCAACGCCATGTCTATATACATTGTCACTAAACTGGCACTGGATATGAACATTGTGAAGAGCAAATGACAATGACAACGAACTCAACACAGACAAGGAGAGTCCTTTTACACTGTTTTCATTCATACTAGTGTTTTCAGAAATTTCTCAACATCTTGATCTCACAGAAAACATGTTCTACTAGATTCTCTATTATGGGTAAAAGTGCCAGAGACTCATATGGCAGATAGGAGTGAGAGAGACTTTCATGGAGAGAGAGCAAGAGTCAATTTACAATATATTTGAAGCACATCAATGAATGGAAGATATGTTTGCAAAATGAGTGGCATAGACTATTGTTTGTCTTCCATCTGTTTTGGATTCTTAACACTACCCCCACCTTAAGAAATTGTTTTGTCCCAGAACAATGGCACATTGGAGGGTTGATGTCTGCCTTGACCACTAACTAACTCCTCTTTGATCCTCCAAGGGTTGTAGATGCAGATGGTAATCTGGATACCAGAGGATTTGAACACCTCCTCTAACATTGGCTTCACAATTGTCCAATCCAGGCCATCATATCCGCTTCCAAGCTGTGGTATGCCAAGTTTCCTTACTCCAAGTTGTTGCATTCTGTCCCTCAGCTGAACCAAGCAGGTCTAAAATGTGTCATATGATGACCTCACCTCAGGCTGCTCCTTAGTCACCAGGTAGAAGAGATGCTGACCATACTACTGCAGATGAATAACATTTCTTTCTGCTGGTCCTTGCTGTTCCAGGTCTTTGAGACCACTAAACTTCATTCTGGAGACTGTAGCAATGCCTTGGGATTCTGCCAAGTTGCTGGTTACACAGTGCCAGTGCATACTCCTTGGGCAGGGTGAACTCCCTGTTCCTTTCACTTGCCTAGATCATTTTTCCTCCTGGAGCTGGACCTGAATCATCAGCAGACTTATTTGGAGATGTAGTGCACTGAACCTGAGTTGCTTGCCCTTCCTTTGCCTTTTTACTGCCATCTTGGTCAGCCATGATGTCATGCTTCTCCTTCTTCTTCTTTTTGTTTGCTTCCTTAGTGCTGTTGCCTTCTCCCTGCCAGTTTGGTCTTTCTTGCTTCAAATGTTTCTGACCAGGATCTTATTTCTGCTTCCTCCAGAACTGGCATCTGATGTCTTCAATCCACTCAAAAACCTTTTTACTGCTAGACTGTCATATATGTTCTCATAAACAGAGGGTTATACATTCCTCACAAGTTGAGAAATAGCATCCTCAATCTCCTGCAGTGATTCATTTGGTCCTGGACTCTTTTGTTGAACTGAAATCTGTATATCTGCTTCTCCATAGCTCACTAAAGTTCCCCTTTTCAGCTGATGGAATTGAATAAAGAACTGTGAATGCTTTATCATGGAGATTCATCCTCAGGACATGAACCGTCACTGCAGGTGACCACCCTTGGAACTCAGCTGTTGACTCAAACAGTTAGATAAATAGATAGATAGATTTAATAGCATCCATTGCCCTCCTATACAGGGGGATCTGTAGCTTGTCAAAAAAATTTTAAATGTACAGTAAATAGAATGCTCAAGACCAAGACAAAGCAAACCAAACATCAGATTCTCTTCAAGCTAAATTTGTTTACCGAAAACCAAGGTATTGTTAAATTAAAACGTTTGAATAGTAATCTCTGTACTCTTCTATGGAATAAAATAAGTGTTTGGAAAAATAGTGCTTGGTAGTCTTCTAAATGAGTTTTTCCATCATAGGTAGGCAGTCCAGTATGCTGGGGGAAAATAATTGACTGTTTATCATCCTCCTTCACAGCACTGACTTTTCTAGATTTGCTATGTATATGATAGATACAATTTATCTATTTAAATTTTAAGATGATTTACAATATTATTTTTGCACTACTGTTCTATATCATTGTTGTAGAATTGTTAGATTATCAACGAATCATCAATTAATAATTGGCAAAAAATTATCATTTTCTCATGGCATTCTCTTTTCACTCAAGCATCATTTTTTAAACTATTCTGTAGAATAAATTTGTCCATTCCTAATGAATTGTAACTTTTTTTTAAAAATATAACAAGAGTGATTCATAAGAATAATACTATGGAGAAAACTTCTGATTGAAACAATATTTTTGAAATTAAATTTTTATTTTTATTTTAGGTGGACATTTTTGTGATGTATGTGGGAAATGCTACACTTGGTCAAAAGACTTGAAACGCCATCAGAGACTTGAATGTGGAAATGAGCCCCAATTCCATTGCCATTTGTGTCCTTATAAGGCAAAACATAAAACAAGCCTCAAAGTACATAAATTTAGAAAGCATTCTTCGATCGTTTTGTTATAGAAAGATATATTTCTAGCCTAATAGAAAAAGGAGATTACACATACAAAAATTGTCCGACAAGAACTGGATAAATACTAAAGTGAATTTTCATAGCTGTTGTGGGTAGCAGTAAATTGCTCACTCTAGTCATCGATGGTTTGTCAGCTTAAGAAATATATTCTCTGGCCTTCATGCTTAATTCCAAATGTCCGTCTATTAAAGTTTTGGCATACCACTCCCATGTATTTAACAGGAAACTAATTCTTTCCTTTGATATTTATGAACAAAACTGGCATTATAAATTGCATCAATTTATGCATTCTCTAGAATGATTTATTCTCAATTTTTTGTAATTTCTATTTTTCCTTTAACTCTTTTTACTAAATCTTTATTTGTGAAAAAAAATTCCAGGTGGCTGTTTCTATAACAAAGCACAAATTTTCAAAGCCATATATAAGCAAGAAGTATACTACTGAATACCATAACATTTAGCTTTTCAAAAGGGAGTGAATCATGAATTACTGGTAGGTATGAATAACTAGAAGGTAGATAGTAGGTAGAAGACGGATAATATATATTTGTGATAATATATGTTATGAAATTGCAATATGTAATCCATATCTTTATTTCTCCACTACAAAACTAAAAAACTTGAGATTTAGGATATTTGAATTTTTTTAAATGCAATTGTATTTCACTTCCACTTGAAATTTTTCATAGCATGAAATCTAAGCCCTTCATCAAATCTTTCAATTTCATCAATTTGTACAGCTTTAAAATTATAATCGTTTAGAGAAACCTTAAATTCCATGATCATGATATGAGAAAAAATCAAGCTGGTCTGAAATCAGCTAAATTAATAAGTAATGATAACATTTAAAAAAAATTCAAATAACTCAAATCTCATGTTCTTTTCACTTTTGTACTGGATAAATAAAGATAATAAAGCTCATCAGCGCTGCTAGAACGTGTCAACATTGCACTGTCCTTGCGCATGCGCACAAAAGTTTTAGGCAAAGTTGCACCAGGAATCGGTTTGCAACAAATTTTGCACATGTTGCAAATATGTTGAGCATTTCCACTCGTAGCAGAATTATTTGCAACAAGTTTACATGTTTTCAACAAAATTTGTTTAAGTGGAAACGGGGCTTATGTAATCAATTGCCCTTTTTCCTTACATATTTTTAAATTTCTAGGTGGAAATATTTGTAATGCATGTGAAAGATGCTAGAATTGTCCAGAAAATCTAAAACGTCACCGGAAACTTCTCTGTCACTTATGTCCTTCAAAAGAAAAACAAAGCACTAATCTCAAATCACACATTATCAGGAAGCATAATTCAGTGATCTTTTTTTTAACAACATTACATCTTCAGATCAAAAGACTTCATACATTTATAAACTTTAAAGCTTACAAGTTTGACTATAGACAATCTTTTCTTCTTGCTGACAAAGCAACCTGATATTGAAAAAGTTATTTATTTCTAGCTCTTTTGTTTTCAACAATTGTAGCATCTTCCATATGCATTGCAAATAATTATGTCCGCCTAGAAATTCAAAAATATTTAAGGAAAAAGAGCAATTGATTACGAATTAATAATAATAATAATAATTCTTTATTTTACACACTTAAAAATTAAATACAGATATAAATACAATATAAAAATATTCTTGGATTTCTTGTTCCATAACGATCTGCGTTGTTAATATTAACTTTTTGTTGTAAATTTAACGACTTGCAGTCAGTTTTATATTTTGATTATATAATAAACGTACTCACATTAGGCCGAACGTTTTCGAGGTATTGAATCTCAAGATTCTGAAGATGAGATTCAATACCTCGAAAACGTTCGGCTGAATGTGAGTACATTTATTATATATTCACAGTATAAAACTGACCGCAAGTCGTTTAATTTACAACAAAAATTTAATACAAAATTCATGTAACCAAAGTTACAACAGGCTATAATGTAGATGTGTGCGTGAAATTAGGTACTCCTGAGGTAGACCTGTGTATGGGAGTTACCATCTTCTATTTTATAATTAATTTTTCAAATAAGCTTACAACAAAAATATATAGAAACTATTGGTAACTGAACTATTCCTGAATACTATATAAATCTAAAACTAAGTCAATGGTGAACTAATGTTTTTATGGAAGGCTGACTATTGGTGAAAATAAGAGTGTTCAAGACTATCCCTACCTAGCAGCCATTTATGCAACGTTTTCTTGAATTTTTTGGCATTTTTGATTGACCGGATCTCATTGATTGATTCATATAGAAGCCCCGTTTGAGAAAGTAGCATACAAAGTTAGAGTTATAAGCATAATTATAAGAGGTTCTGTTCTCATTCTTTCTTGGCAGATCTAGAGCAACTTTTGTTTCATATTTTTATTTTATTTGATTCATAACATAAAACAAAATCAAGTAAAGATACAACAGGCATAGCCCACTACTGCTTTCTTAAACATTTTTAAATAAAAAATCCGAATTTAAGGTTATGTCCAAGGTGAACTAGGAATTTCACTTTGAATACAATTACTGATTCTTACCAAGATACAAAAATATCAATTCAGGAGCTTAATTTAAAAACGTAGCACTAACACAGTCCAATAGTCCAGAGAAAGTAGACAAAATCTAGACAAAACTGATACTATTCGAATTTGTGTGATGTTGCAATCAAAAGAGTTATTCAAAATTTTTCAAATACGAAATTAGTTTCACAAAATGAATTAGCCTGATAATTGCATTCTTTATTCAGAAGTCATCTCTATTCAGTTAATTGTATACCCAATTTCACATAAATCTAAGAAAAAAATGGTTAGTTTGCATTCAATTAATTGTGCCTTGAAGGCAATTAGACGAATCTCTATAAAGCAAATATACAGTCAGACAGCAGCTGTAGATAGAAAGAAAAAAGTTAATATTTTCATTTCAATCATGATTTTACATTGACTTATGTTTTACAGCATTACAAAACTATTTTTTTTAAATGGCTGAAGACCTACACAAAGTTGACTGTCTATTGAAATGCAACATGAAGCGAAATTCATTACTGTATGCCATTTTGTTCCAAGAGCAACTTTTGTCAGTCTATAGGAATGCATTTTAGAACTCTCTGTAGGCTATATTATGATTGATTGTGTTATAAATAAATAAATGAATTATGCATGAATGACTGCGCTTGGATGAGTAACCGCACTTCAATGAATTGGTGCTATTAGCTTTATTATCCCTCACACGGTGGTTTGGAACCCACCTAAAATAGTAGGTCCATCAAGCTCCCCATAACATGGCTCAAACGGCTAGGTGGAACTACCCGTAAGGGTCTCCCCATCAATACAAGCCAACCATACGCGTATTATTACTATTATGAATGATACATGTAATCCTATTTATTCAATGAATTTACACATTTTTTTCAATTTTTTAGGAGGACATGTTTGCAACTGTGGGAGAAGCTACAATTGGCCTGAAAATCTAAAACGTCATCAAAGACTAGAATGTGGAAAGGAACCGAAATTTCTCTGTCATCTATGTCCTTATAAGACAAAACATAAAACAAGCCTTAAAGGACATGTCATAAGGAAGCATACTGAATTCGCTTTCATGTCTTTCAACTCGTTAAACAAAAGTCAGACATGAGCATGCGATAAGAGAAATATTTACAACATGAAGTAGTTGACACCGCAATCTTATCTCTTCTACACAGCTCTGAGAGCTTTATAGTTTTTCAACAAATAATTGGTTAGTTTGAAGTGACTAACAATTTAACAAACTGACAAATATACAGAAACAGAATTGATTAATTTTGAATTCCTTTAAGTGCTATTAATTTATACTGAAGACTTCTGCAATGGGCGGATATTGACAACAGTATAAAATAGCTGATGGAAATCGATGAATGCTACTATACAAAAATATCAGTCACCACCGGGAATCGAACCACGGACCTCGTGCCTTAAACACTAGACCGGCACCCGACCGGCAATTGGGAGGACCGTGGTTCGATTCCCGGTGGTGACTGATATTTTTGTACAGTAGCATTCATCGATTTCCAGCAGCTTTTCAATACTGTTTTCAATATCCGCCATTGCAAAAGTCTTCAGTATGAATTAATAGCACTTGAAGGAATTCGAAATTAATAAATAATTATTTATAATAATTGGTGTCAGGCAGGGTTGAAATTCTCACAAATGAATTAGTAAAATTGTATTTAAGTCAGTTAGTTAAGTACAGCTTAAACATTAAATTATAAGCATATTCCTTTTTCTAATTATATTGTAATTATATGCATGATACTTTTTATTAAATATCATAATTATACTTATTATTAACGAGAAGATCTAATGAGTCATTAAATAAGCAAGAATTACTCTATTATTGAGTTCATACATTTTAAAGTTATCTTGAAATTTATTTATGTGCCTTGCAAGCCTGATAACACCCTGGATCAATATATATTTGAAAGCAAAAGTCTATCTACTTGGGAAGTGAACTACCTAACAAGTAATATTGTTTGTTTTGTGCTTATTAACTGAAAACATATATGATAATGCTTGGTTCTAACCGACGAACCCATAAGACCAATAGAAGGGGCGTATGCACTAGCGTGCATTATAAAAGTTAATAGTTTCCTCTATACATTTTAATTAGTTGTTTAAAGTTACAATTTTTGTCCGAGTTTCAAACATGACATAAAAAAGTGAGTCGGCTACCAAAATTTTCATCTTTTGGGTAGAGATGTGATCAAAGCGAGAAAGTTGTACAGAAATAACGGAATGATTTTTTCATTATTTTTATTTTAATCTACGACTTATACTTTGGATACAATCATACAATGTTAGGTTTAAGTGCAACGTTGAAAGGCGATCGGGATGGCGCGTTGTCGTCAGCCGGCTTGCGCATCCGGGACCACAAAGCCAATTCTTCACTTATTTCTTGTGTTTGATTCAATACTTCCTTGAAGGTATATTATTGTAATGTAATAATATTATAGTTAGATTGTTTTTAGTAAATTATTGATTAAATAACCTTCTCCTGAAAAACGAGAGCATCGATCGGGATTTAAGTTATTTATCAGCATTGAAAACCTTTTTGACAATGTCTTTAGCCATAAAAAACTAAATTAACTTTTTTTAACAGAATAATAAACGTTTAAAAACTAAGTATTGTGCGATTTTGGATACATTTCTTCTAAGTTTTATTACCACATAAGAACAAATCACGTAATTTATCATGATATATGAATCAGCTGTTCTCAAATATTCTCTTTGATAACTGTCACTGAATTGTTTACGTTCTGAATTGTCTACGTTGTTTACTAGTAGCTGCTAACAACTTCGTGATCGTTGCTATCAAAAAAGCCAAAACATATTTATTATAAAGTCTTATTATAAAGCCATTTACGTAATTTTATAAAGCCATTTACGTAATTTTATACATTAAAAAATCAATACTGAGTTCTCAAAATAAGCCTAAACAAAAATAGATTGGAATAAAGTTGCTGTGCATTAGATAACTATATTAATTATAATTCAATTATCAATACAGAATAATTATAACAAATATTTATGAGAAATGAAATGATTAAAATGAAATGAAATTCTAAAAATTATTTATTGAAAGAATAAAATGTTCCTGGATTGTTTGTTCCATGACGAACTGCGTTGTTAATATTAACTTTTCATGTGAAATTTAACGACATGCAGTCAAATATTTGTTAAGAATAAGTATAATAACTCACTTAATCTGGCCGAGTACTTTCGAATCTATGAGATCCATCTTCAGAGGCCATTATGTTAGGCCTCTGAAGATGGATCTCATAGATTCGAAAGTACTCGGCCAGATTAAGTGAGTTATTATACTTATTCTTAACAAATATTTGACTGCATGTCGTTAAATTTCACATGAAAAGTTAAGAATAAAATGTATTTTTCTAGTAACAACAAAACGTGAGATACTGTAAACAAAGATAACTACAACATGGGGTTTCACAATCATAGTACAAAAATCCTAAACTTGAAAAATTAAAATTAAATTGAGTTCAAAATTATGTTAGCTATTGCGCATTGACTTGAATAACAGTACCCTGTTCAGTTATGTTGCTCTGAATTTTTAAATATCGAAATATTTTAAAATTTGGCATAGTTGGTTCATTTGTTATTATTCTTAATAAGATATAAACATAACAGAAGTATAAAGAAAGTTTCTTATGATCTATTGAAATAATTTTCGGCACTGCCAACATATTTCTAAACATAATCCGTATGAAGGAGGGGCACAATAGCTAGTCTCCACTATAAGTGTTGTCGCATTCTCTGATCCTCACAATGTGAAGGAAATTAATGGATTTGAAAAAAAAACTGTAATAAAGTATCATACTCATACCTCTGATACGAAAAATGAGCAACCGCACTATCAAAGATAGAATAATTAATTAGAATAAACTGGTTATATAATTAATTTATTATTAAAAAACTAGAAGTACAAACCAAGAGCAAAGACAGTAGGAAAAATTAATTTATTATTAAAATACTAGAAGTACAAACCAAGAGAAAAGGCAGTAGTGTGTTCAAGAAAACTGCTCATTGTTTACATTTATTTTTTGAAACTAGGTTATGATACTCTGTACGGCTATCAGCTGTGACTGACACTTTTCGCGCCAAATTTAGCCTACCATATAGAGCCGACTAATAAATAAATAGAATTCGCCATTAAATAAAATTTAGTAATAAGGACTGCTCACAACATCTAGCCCTTCCACAAATTGGTGGATATCAGTGGCGGCGGCTTCATGAGAGCACAATAGCACGTGAACCCCCTAAAAAATTGCTACAATAACTATAGTTTCAATTAATACTAGAATGGGCAAAACAGAACTAAGATTACTCATCTATTTGTACGATAAGAAGGCACACCAACTGCAATTTAGTTTTGAATTACGCGCCAACGCGCCTGAGGGCAATATGACTGAATCATGGCACACTTAAAAGCAGCTCCAAGCGTTCAGCATTTGTTTAAATGATAGCCGGACGAGTCCAGTTGCTTCCCCATGGAGGGTGTACGCCTATTTACATTAGCTAAATGGGGAGCTGCCTTCGAGTGTGCTCCAATGCTGCCTTGTTGCGTTGTGACAGATTGGTGACCAGTTGCCCTACCCGTCAGCTGCCCGACCCTACCAGTTGACCAAAGAAAACTTTACGATTTAACCTAGCCTGACATTGTTATGAAATGTACGCTTTACTTCTTTCATAAAATTTAGTTTTCGTAGTTTGTTTTGGCTGGGCAACTGACAGGTAGGGCAGTTGGTAACCCACCGTTGCAGCACTCTGGCTGTTATCAGTTGTCACGAGTTGTTCGGCTTCGATTTTGAGGTAAATGAAGTGATTGTTTTTTCTAAAAAAGAATGGAAGGTTTAAGAAAGTATACAGTGAGTGACTTGAAGGAAATTTCGTTTGCCAGTTTATCATTGGAGGATAAAATATCGATTAAAGAAAGTGGTAGGCCAATGCCGTGAGTTGAAATACATCAGACCTCTACATCTAAAACTAGGACTTACAATAGAGATTTTAAAGAACAATTATATGAAAAAACGTCTTGGCTTTGTGGTTGTGAAAAAACAAACAAACTTTATTGTTTCACATGTTTGTTGTTTGCTCATGAAAAAGGTGATCTGGCATGGGTTAAAAATGAATTTTATGAGGATGGATTTCATCTACAAAAACTGTACTACAGAAACTCATTAAAGATAGGGTGAGTGGTTTACAAGATCACTATAAGCTTGTGCACCTATATACCTATAATAAATTATTCAATAGAAGTACATCTTGTAGGAATAGAAAACTTTTTAATCTTCCCAGTAATATTATATATTGGAATTTCCATTCAAAATGAATGTGCTGCATCTACAGCAAGGTAAAACACAAAAAATAGCCTACTTGAAAGATGGGATTTTACAAATTATAATAAATCTGGGTGCATATTGATTTTGAAATGTGAACCGCCAATGCGTGTTTGCACGAGCCGCCACTGGTGGATATGAACGTTTCAACTCATTTATTGAACTCAACCCAATTAGTGGTGGAAAATAATCGATAGTACTATCGATAACCATCGATAGTTACGGCTATCGGTAAAAATCGATAGTTTTCAATGCGCTATCGATAGTTTTCGATAGTGTATTTTATAAGGTTCAATACCTATTGTGATCGCTTATGTAGCTTCTTAATCATTTTTATTTGCATTAAAGTCGTTTTTATTTGCATGAAAAAGAAACAGAATACAAAATCACAAAAATTCAGCATGTACCATAAAATAAAATAAATCATAACTTTATAATGCAATAATTATCAATATATTATTACATATGACTCGCACGAAGGCCTAAGCGCTAAGCCTGTGTGGAAGGGAGGGATTATATTTTCTGCCGGTTTTTACAATTTTTTGATAAAGCTTTTTAAATTTATCACATTTGAAAGCTGTGGATATTGGTTCCCGAACAGAAATTATAAATAAATTAATACAGTATTTGCATTTTGTTGTATAAAGGTGAACTATCGAAAACTATCGATAACAATCGATAGTAAAGGTGTTGACTATCGATAACTATCGATGGGGCTGACTATCAATTATTCTCCACTACTACAGTATATCTCTATGGCCTGGGAAGCTGCATAGAGAAAAGTAATTGAACAGAGAACGTAGTGGTGGAGAATAATAGATAGTCAGCACCATCGATAGTTAACACCTATACTATCGATAGTTTTCGATAGCTCACCTTTATAGAACAAAATGCAAAATACTGTATTTTATTTATAACTAGCTGGCCCAACGCGCGTTGCTGTATTCTCATGAAAATTCTCCTTGATTTTATTATTCGCCACCTCCCGCTGAAGTTACATTTCATATTAGGAAAGAAGTTAGTCCTAGGGCTCTTCCAGCTGATCATAGAGGCTTCGTTGTTTTCTTAATCACCACCTCTGAATGAAGAAACATTTCAAATTTAAGCCTCCTATGACTATAAGGGTAGAAGCAAGGTTTTTTATTTTATTATTCGCCACCTCCCGCTGAGGCTGCATTTCAAATTTCTAGCTGCATTGGTTAACAGATGTCATCAACCTGGCAAAATTACATCATTTCATCATACCCAGTCGTATGTTTCCTGCATATTGCAAGGCTCCGACTGCACGGTAGCCTACATGCAAAGTGCAAAGTCTTTTGCTGTTCAAAGACAGCATAAATAACGCCACTAAGGGGCCTGCCATATGATTAAAAACTGTTGACTTATATCAGCTGTTCCTTTAAGCTGTTTGGCTGGCAAGCTCAGTAGAATAAGTCTGTAAAATGGTTTAATTAATAATAATTATTAGCTCCCCTATTGAAATTTATGGTCAGAAACCATCCCCAATATTCACACAACATATTCCCAAAGTTTCATGTCGATCTGTCAAGTAGTTTTGGAGTCTATAGGGAACACACATACATACAGACATTCATTTTTATATATATAGATTTTCCGTTAGTAAACCAATATTCACAGCTTTTAAGTGCGATAAATCTAAAAAAAACTTTATCAAATTGTAAAAACTAGCACAAAATATAATCCAGACGGCAGACTCCCTACCAAACACAGGCTTAAGCCGCGTCTCCACCAACCGAACAAGTCTGCCGAACATTGTTGACAAATAAAAAAAACGGGCAAACATTAAACATATGGGTCACCAAACATGTTCGTGAGTTCAATTGAAATTTCGGTCTGTGAGCGAACAGTGACGACCAACAACAGGTTCCCGTCACTATTCCCAGCACACCGATCATAATGTTCGAGAAGGCGTCCACACCAAACCAACTCCAAAAAATGTTCATCGACATCAGCTGATTCCAGCAAACACTGTTCGCCGAGCATGTTCGGTTGGTGGAGACGCGGCTTTAGCGATTGGGCATTCATGCGAGTCGCATGTAATAATATATTAATTGCATTATAAAGTTATGATTTATTTTGTTTTATGGTATATGCTGTATTCTTTTATTTTTATTCTGTTTCTTTTTCATGCAAATAAAAACAACTAAGAAGCTGCATAATCATAACATAACCTACAGTGGCGGATCCTTAGGGGGGGGGGGGGCAAAGAGGGCAATTGCCCCCCCCCCCCCGAGATTCAAGAGAAAAAGAAAAAAACGGCATAAATCTAATAGAAACTAGGACGAAATTATGGAAGCAACAAAAATTGGCTGTTTCCAATTTGTGTAAAGCCATCCATGTTTCTTGTGCAGCACAATTACTTTTTAAAAGTTGCAGCTTTTAGAATACTGTATCCTTGAACAAATAAATGGTTTTAGATAAATTCTTTGGCTTGTAATACAATTTTTCACTCAAAATGCTTCATATTTTATCAAATCATTACCTTATTCACATTGATATTTTTATATCTAAAAAAATGTACTCAATAATTATTTAGTAAATTGGATGAGAACTCATTTGAAATTTGATATGTAACAACTTGAAAACTTAATCTATAAGAAAAAATACAATGACATAAAAAATATCAGGTAAAACGGTAAGGAATGCAAATTACCAATACAAATACAAATGTGTACATACATATTGATAAAACAGTGCTATCCATGACAACATTATGAGGGGCACCAAAAACTATGTCAAAATACACCATTTTCTATTAAAAAATCCAAAAAATTCCTGTACCCCCCCAAACCCCTCGGTGTTTGCCCCCCACCCGAAATCACCTCCTGGATCCGCCACTGAGATCTGAGAACCTAAGCACAATAGGAACTGAACACTATCGATTGCGCACTGCAAACTATCGATTTTTACTGATAGCCGTAACTATCGATAGTTATCGATAGTAGCCTACTATCGATTATTCTCCACCACTAGAACAAGTGAACAACACTTGCTGGAAAAATCCTACCCGAGGACGTCGAACTCTTGTCGAGTCCCAAAAAATTTAATTCTTTAGTCACTTTTATGTCTTGAAATTTGTTTCAAAGTCACCAGTTTTACGTTAAATGTCCCTGGAAGATGGAAGCTGTTTTTGAGAAAAAATTAATGTGATACGCCGATTTTATAAGAACTTTGACAAATAACGACCACTAGAGGCAGCCTACGATTCTGTCAGCCTAATCTAATTCCTGTCGCCAAAGGACAAAAACCAAGTAGGAAAAACCAATCATCGTCTGGAACACGTGAGTCAAATGTTGTTGAATATAAATTGGCCTATTTTACAGTGAAAATGGGCTTTGAAAAAGTATATTGAATACAGCGGCCACTACCGCATGGCGAAGTAAATTTATATCAGTGTAAAGATTTCATCTTTCTCTTACTGCAATAGTTAGCCCTTAGGTCGGCTCAACAAAATAACAAAATTATTATCTACAAATTCATGAACTTTTCAAAAAAATATTCTCATTGAAAATATGCCTGAAAAAAGGATTTGAACTTTTTTCCTATTCGAATCTCTTAGCCAACATTTCAATCTATCTCTTGCATGGGACCATTGGATATTTTTTCTTAATTTTGATAAATTCCACATATTGTTAGACCTATTTAAATCTATGCCTGATTGCTTTGCCCTGCTCGGCTATTGGTAATTGTTAGTGATTAGTTTTATCAGGGGTGCCCACCCACCCTAAGCCTCATGACGCACCCCCCTCCTTAAATTTAGCACCAGCCCCCCCCCCCCCATAAATTAGGCACCCCCAAGCCACATGACGCATCCCCCCTAAATTTAACCCCTTCCACGACTAATTATAGGCTAATAGAGCCGGCAATGTTGTAGAGTGATCTGCAGCAACAGACACTCAAGAAAAAAGATCATGATTTTAGAACAAATCAGATCATATAACATTAAGCAACAAAGAGAAAAAATGATCAAGTGGAAATTCGAAACACTTAAAAAACAAATCAGCTCGGGACAAAAAATTCAAAACTTGAAATCTATCATCGATCAATCCTACATCGACTTTTTGATATCGATAATTTCCAAGCACATGTACTCCAAAAATTACGAAATTCAAGAAGTGATTGTGATACCTTCAAGAAATTGTGCTCAAGTGATTCAACAGTGATTGCAATTGGCAAAATTTAAATCAAGTAGTGGAAAATAAGTGTACAACAGAATATATGAGCATTTCCAAAATCCTAACCTGGAATTTGGTTATGTTAGTCCTCATTGGACATTACTAATCACAGATGAGAAAATACAAATAAACTAGGTCAGTGAATGGCTTTCAGG
Organism: Conomelus anceps; assembly: GCA_948455865.1. Lineage (NCBI taxonomy): Eukaryota > Metazoa > Arthropoda > Insecta > Hemiptera > Delphacidae > Conomelus > Conomelus anceps. The sequence continues at coordinate 38,630,917 of OX418220.1, read as the reverse complement.
CCTCATTCTGTAATCTGCTTAGTTTATAAACACAATAATTGCTCGAATTAACTATTTGGAGCTGAAATATGCAGTCTTTGCTACTATCGACTTATTTTAAATCGATAATCATTATTGACTATTTGTATGGTTGATATTTCGATACATTGTGTTGACACTTGTAGTTAGCCGGTAGTATGACTTATTATTCCATAACCTAGTACTAGCTTACTTTGTCTACTTAAAATATGATTTTTATGACAGCGTTTCATGAAAGACAGAGGTACTAATTTTCAATTTATGAGTATAAAGCTAGGTTTACACTATATAGCTTGAGAGCTATATAACCCTGCTATATAGCAGAGCTATATAAAAAATGAGCTTTATATAGCTCTGTCAGCTACATATAGCTCTGCTAGATGTAGCTCTACTATAAGTAAATTTTATGCCATTCCATATTGTAGCAGAGCTACATATAGCTTGGGAGGAACCGGAGTGTTCAGTTTCCAGCCAGATGAACTTTGAAATAATTATTTACAATGTTCATATTATGAAGATTTATGAACAATACGGTAATATTATATTTTTCTTATTCTCGATTCAAATCAAGTTCACCTGATTGGTCAAGACGGGACATTACAGGCTTGTTTCATACTGAATCAGCTTTGGGTAACCTATGTCGTTTACCCGGCATAATCGCATTGCATCATAATTATGATTTCGAAAATCGTCTAGATGTAAAGCGCTCCATATGATATAATGATCAGCCTGGCGGTTGTGTGTGGAACTGTCATATTCAAACAAGATTGAAATGAACACATCGATGAATGCTCCTTTTTGTTTAATATTGGGCCGATCCTTTCGAAACTTGTATGGGACCACCGCTGAACGATGCTCTTTCATTTTCAAAAAAATTCAAAAAATGAAAAAAATCGGTTCAAATGATTGATGTCCAAACATTAAAAAAAAGACAGGTCGAATATAGAACCTTGTTCTTTTTGGAAGTCAGTTCAACTTTATAATGTTGTCTTTACTCCAGTCGAATTCACTTAAAAGATTCTCCATTGCTGCACAAAGAAATACACGAGAACAACAACGGCCTGTACTAGAAGCACTCTGACTACAAAATGAATCACAGTAAAAATGCGACATCGAAGGTACCGCGGCGGCCTCTAGGGAGGGGGCAGCTACATGTAGCTCTGCTACAAACAAAAATGCACGTGTAGCAGAGCTATATGTAGCATAGCTAGATATAGCTCAGATTTCCTTTGATGTTTACAGAAACTTTTGGATAGCTCGTTTTCTGCTATATAGCTGTGAAAATAGGCTTAAATTTGCTATATAGCTGGGCTATATAGCAGATCTCCAGTGTCACTTTTTAAACTTGTAGCAGAGCTATATAGCTGTGCTACATGTAGCTCTGCTACATAGTGTAAACCTAGCTTAACAATTGTATCTCAATTTGATTCACCAAGTTTGGATGCTCTAACAATTTAAATCAAGGGTGTCTACTGGTCGGGAAAAGGTCGGGAATTTTAAGAGATCGGGAAAAACCGGGAAAAGGTCGGGAATTTTGAAAAATTTTTGAATTTGGTCGGGAAAAATGAGAAACTTGATTGTAACATGTATTTTGACATAGGCTACATTTGTTTCGAGCGCATAATTAAATTGGCTAACAAGGAAACACAAGAATAATTCGATGTGCAGCTGGGAACAATTAGTCAATAGTTTCTGCAATAAAATAATCAAATGCCGTTTTGTACATAGTGTGTTTTTTGCTATTGTACTGTGATTCTCCATACCATTAGTTCAATTTATTTGACCTTATATATTTTTATCCAAGGCTGTAAAAACTTGAATTAGGTAATCTAAACAAGAAAACGCATTTTTGCAAGCAACTGTTCAGTCTCAAGCTATCTTTGATTTTTCTAAACATGAATATGATTACAAAGCCAACTATGCCTTTTTAAAATATAAGTAAACCTCAAATTGTGTGAAATATGCCTTTACCACCTTTGATTACTGCAATTATTTCAGACGATAATGATGATAGCTTACCAAAGAGACTTATAGAAAGCGCTCAGAACTCCCTGGCTTTAAAAATAATGTTTTAAACGATTTTCTCAAGTACAAGGTCTAAGTAATTCCACAAATTAAGCTTGCTCAAAGATAAATGCCTAATTAGAATGGTCTATCTAGCATATGCAGAATCAATCTTTCAATATGGCATTAGAATATGAGGTGGTGCATTTAATACGCATATCAATAAAATAAATATAATTCAAAAAAGTATTTTAAAAGCAGCTTTGGGAGGGTACATACGTTACCCTAGTCACAGACTTTTTGTGGAATTTGGAGTTCTGTCAGTTAGACAGCTGTATGTGAGAAATCTTATCAAATACATCAGCAAGCATAGAATTCTCTTCACCCCGCATCAAACTAATTAATGTAAGTAATTACTAATTACACTTTCCGTTCTGCATCAAGATATCTTACTCCTAGAACAAATTTGACAATATGCAGAAGACAATTTAATTACACATCGAACAAACTGATTAATATTATTCCTGACCGTTTTACCTTATAGCAACCAAACCCACAAAAGCACTTTGAATAAAAATTGAAAATTGGATCAAAACCGAATATGTTACAGCTGAAATCCTTTAGTTTTGATGTTTTCCTTAGTTACTTATGCACTGCTTACAAGTTGTTACCTCTCAAATTCTATACTTTTATAAATTGTTTCAACTCTTTCTCTTTTGAATTCTTCAATACTTTAGAAAAAGTTAATCATTGAATTATTCTATTTCAATACTACATACTTAAATTATTTTATTACTATATTAATTTTATTATAATTATTACTAAACTAGAGATCAATAATTATTTTTAATCATATATAATTACTAACTACATTCGCTATGTACAAAGCTCTTATGTATATATATTTAAATAGTCTTTCTTCTTTCTTAAAATATCAAACAATTCTTTATTTTCTAGCTTACTCTTCTGTATCATTCTTACTAGATTTCAATACCTTTTATTTTCTTATTTTTTTCTTTTCTTTTGACTTCTTACGTTACTCTCATTAATTATTTTCATATATTACTGATTACTTGTTGCCAGTATTTGTTTAGTTTGTTTTGCTGGCAACGCCAATATTAAGTTTAATTGACTAGTTGTAAAAGTTTTTTCATTTTGTATAATTTTGTTTTTTATTGACAATAAAATCTTTCTTTCTTTAAAAAAAAGTGAAATTTAATGGCTTGAATTTCTAAACTGGCCTCTACGAATACAACAACATTGAACATGTTAGAACAACATTCCTTAACAACTTGCAATATTTAGCTACTTGCTATTTTGATGGAGTCATCAGCCTGCATTGCCCCGAATTGGGTGATTTTCATTTAATTGGCAGGTCAATTCCCCCGAAGGGTGGCTGTTACATTTGTTTTTGTCATGTTTTATAATATTTTACTATTTTTTGTGTGAGAAAAGAAAGCAGATGAAATGTTCCAATCATCTAATTATTATTGACCTCTTGTATACGCAGTGGCGGATCCACGGGGGGGGGGGGGAATTTCCCATCCCAAACACAGAAGAAACAAGAAAGAAAAAAAAGGAAGAGGAAGGAAAAGAGACAAAGGTAGAAAAAAATATGGGAAAAATAAGAATTCTTAATGATTGGAAATAATAAAAAACAGTGAAAAAGTGGAAAAGAGATGACAATATGTAAAAGAATAGAAATTGGTAGGAGAGAGATGAAAATGGAAAAATACGAAAAAGGGTAAAAAGAGATAGAATAAGGATAAAATAAAAAATAGAAGAAAATTAAGGAGTTTTCAAAGTTGCTGACAAGGGAGGAAAATGAGACAGCAATGCCTACCCAACAATTGACTTTCTATTGCAAATTATTGTGTACTTCAGTACTTGGTCTAAAAATGATGTCAGTTCTGAAAGGTTTTTCTGGATTCTGCGTCTTATCAATACATGGCTGAGGACTACCATGGCAAAAAAAGCAGACTCGTTTTATTAGCACTACTTTACATTCACTCAGATAATCACCCTAGAGCGTAGATCCTGGATCCTCAAAAAATTGTTGGGAAATTTTGGCTGATTACAGAATAATTTTTCAATTACAAATAAAATATGTAATTTTTCTTGTGAATTTCATTTTTCATTAACAGTTTGTGCCAGTGGCGTAACTATGGGAAGGAATCAGGGGGATATTACCCCCAGACAAAAAAAAAATGGAATTTTTGAAGGCCATTGTGAAACAATTTTTGGCAAGAGTCAAAGAAGATGTCAGGAATCGCTAAAATTGTGGTTTTGTATGAATTGTTATTTTAAAAACGTTTTCACCGAGTACGCCTCAATTTTTTGGAAATAAATTTCAAAGTATCCTATGGTACTCTACGGTACCCCAATCAGGGGACCCCAGTGAGGGATCAACTATAGTAAAGTGGAAGCTTCAATTAATGTCCGATCTCCCATTGACAATAATACAAGAACTAGATAAAATTTGCATTGACCCTTAACGTGTGTTGAAGTGTTAAGTTAGATGAATTAATGCCTAGAATCACTTGAAATGTGGCTTTAGAGAGATAATTTTTCAAAAATTTTCTTGGGGATTACCCCGAACCCCAGTTTTGGAATAAGTAGCCATGAATATTGCTCCAATTCATCTTCAAAGGACTACTAACTACAAATTACTATTGTAATTATTGTACCGAGAGTCTAACTCTCCCAGCAACAGCATTGGTCGTCCTCCACCTTTTAGTTATGCTACTGCTTTGTGTGATGTAACGATACACATTAAAAGAAGGCTATTAAAATTTTTGTTTCGTAATTTTTATACTTTCTAGAAACAAGTACCTCATAATGTAATTATTTTTTTAATAAATCTCTTGTTTATTGAACAATAGTTTTATAGCAGAAAGTAGACAGTCAAGAGTCCCACATTTTTGGACTAAGGATTTAGTCCAATGATTGATGATCAATGATTGTGTTATCTGGGTGAATGTAAAGCAGGGTTAAAAGGGGATAATGGTTGTCCCTGGAAACAAGAACTCTGCCCAATGATAAGTTTAAAAAGAGGGCGAAGGGGTTTTTATGAATAATTCTTCTGTGTGAAATGTATTCAGCTCCCAGGATTCATATTATCTATTCATAAAGGGCCCTTACACTAGTAAAAATATTGTCAATAATATTGAAGGACCGATATTGACAATACTGGTTTGTGATACTTTTTTGCAAACGGCCCTTACACTTATCAATAATACTGTCAATAAAATTCGTCAGTATTTGCCATCGTGGATGATTTGTGAAGTTTTTGTTAACCTATTTCGTTAAGAATTAATTATTTGATCAAAAATTAACAAATAATTAAGTATGAAAAATAAAGAAAATGCTTGTTTGGCTTTAATACTATTTACTGACAATAATATTACTGATTATTATTAATATTTACTATTATTACTGACAATAATATTGATGTACACACAACTCGTCGATAATATTGTCTTTTTGTCTCAATATTATTGTCAATGCTAACTTGAATTGACAATATTTTTACTAGTGTAAGGGCCCTAATAGAATATCATCTTTCAATTCAATTGATAACTGCTTTCTTAACCAATAACATATTTTTTTGTAGTCAAGTTCATATTATGAACATTTCAATCTGATATTCTCACTTAATGTTTGTGTGTGATACAATCATTAAATTATGGGTTGAACTTAAACTTTTTGCTTCATTAATTACTCTATTTACACCTATTAGTTGAAGTTTATGGTTTTTTGACAGTATAGGACGTTGTAAAGGCACTTAATCATGAATCATTTTGTATAATAATATATCATTACAGGCAATAGGTGAACAATTGAATTTGGAAAGTTGGTTTCATTTCAATTAAACCTCTCACCTTAAATTGCTTCAAATTCACGATTTAAATTTAAATTTGCTGCTGGATCCGCCCATGTGTATGTAAGCAATCAACACTGCAGACTAATTCATGCTATCGGTGTTGCATCTGCCTCTGCTGTTCTTGGGTGCTCATACCCGCAAGTCTGAGGAGTCCCTTACAATGTCTAGGTAAAAGAGTCTTAGTTACTATCGCCGTTTATCGAAATGTTGTGGAATATATTACCTGAAGTAAAATTGGTTTTATAGAACTTAAGAGGTCGGGAATTTTGGAAATGCGGTCGAAAAAAGTCGGGAATTTGACAATTAGGAACTAGTAGACACCCTGTTAAGCTAAATTATAATGACGTCATGTAAGTGCCAAATTTAAACAAGATTGACAGTTGGATTTAGTATTGATACAATGTAAGTAAAATGAACCATCACAATGTGAAAAAGAGGTATCAATGAAATGAATATATGAACTTCTACTCAATAAACTTAATTGCAAAATAGCTAAATAAGAATGTGAACCTAAATGGTTTTCAAAAAATCAAATATTATTACAAATACCCAATGGTTCAATAAAAATGAAATAACTATAAGTTTATGTTCGGTGTGCCAATTACATAAGGTTAAATAATCATAAACAGAATTTATTAATTTCGAATTCCTTTAATTGCTATTACTTTATACTGAAGACTTCCGCAATGGCGGATATTGACAACAGCATTGAACAGCTGATGGGAATCGATGAATGCTACTGTACAAAAATATCAGTCACCACCGGGAATCGAACCACGGACCTCTCAATTGCCGGTTGAGTGCCCTTAACCACTAGACCATGGAGACCTTTCTGTACAGCAGCATTCATTTTCAACTTGGCCATATCGGCTCGTATCTCACAAGTTAGTTTTTGAAGTGAATGACAATTGAATAAACTGACAAATATACATAAACAGAATTTATTAATTTCGAATTCCTTTAATTGCTATTACTTTATACTGAAGACTTCCGCAATGGCGGATATTGACAACAGCATTGAACAGCTGATGGGAATCATTCCCATCGATTCCCATCAGCTGTTCAATGCTGTTGTCAATATCCGCCATTGCGGAAGTCTTCAGTATAAAGTAATAGCAATTAAAGGAATTCGAAATTAATAAATTCTGTTTATGTATATTTGTCAGTTTATTCAATTGTCAGTCACTTCAAAAACTAACTTGTGAGATACGAGCCGATATGGCCAAGTTGAAAATGAATGCTGCTGTGCAGAAGGGTCTCCATGGTCTAGTGGTTAAGGCGCCCGACCGGCAATTGGGAGGTCCGTGGTTCGATTCCCGGTGGTGACTGATATTTTTGTACAGTAGCATTCATCGATTTCCATCAGCTATTAAATACTGTTGTCAATATCTGCCATTGCGGAAGTCTTCAGTATAAACTGATAGCAATTAAAGGAATTCGAAATTAATAAATTCTGTTTAAGTAAATTTGTCAGTTTGTTCAATTGTCAGTAACTTCGAACTAACTTGTGAGATACGAGCCGATATGGCCAAGTTAGAAATGAATGCTGCTGTACAGAAAGGTCTCCATGGTCTAGTGGTTAAGGGCGCTCAACCGGCAATTGAGAGGTCCGTGGTTCGATTCCCGGTGGTGACTGATATTTTTGTACAGTAGCATTCATCGATTCCCATCAGCTGTTCAATGCTGTTGTCAATATCCGCCATTGCGGAAGTCTTCAGTATAAAGTAATAGCAATTAAAGGAATTCGAAATTAATAAATTCTGTTCATGTATATTTGTCAGTTTATTCAATTGTCAGTCACTTCAAAAACTAACTTGTTAAATAATCCTACAAAATTGTTCCTTTTAAGGAAGTGAAAACAATGAGTTGATAACTTCATTTGTAAAACACAAAAATTCAAAATACGAAGTCGTTTATGCAAATATTTATTGGACAGTAGTTGAACAACAGGTTATTTTCTAAGTGTAGTATCTTGGGAGAATTTATGTATGGAAGAAGTGCATAAAAGGCACACATTTCATGTGTAGTTATTTACAACACACAATCGAAAGAAGCATCTTTCAAAAACATAATAAAAACATAGTTATGAAAAATTACTGAATTTTTAGTATTTACTTAGTAAATTTTGCTATAGCTGTTCTTACTTATTAGTAAGTATTTATCATGAAATACATGAAAAACATCAACAGTTTGAAGTCAGGCATTTTAAATTTGTAGGCTTTTCCCCTAGTCGACACATATACCGAATTCCTCCTCAGAATAGTTTTATAAGCATAGGACATTCAACACAGATAGTGAGTTCCAGATATAGCCAATTCCCCGTTCCCTGACCATCTACAAGTTAGCTAGACACCTTCTGAGCTTGTTAAATCTATTTCTTTAAACCCTACATAGCAGTTTTTGTCTTTGTGACGAGGAAACAGAAAACCTTTCAATTATTTCTTTGTTTGAAATATACTCAAGTAACTTACCTCGTACATCTTTTTTGCAGCTAGAACCATTAGATTTGGACAACCATGAGTCTCTCATAGCTGATCTGGGTCTGTTTTTGATAATATTAACTCGACTCATTGCTCTTTCCGCTGATCAACTAGTAACTGTTAAGGAGAGTAAAGTTGTATAAACCACTTTCAGAGCCCTCGCTCAGCGTCTCGCTAAGCTTGAATGATAACTTCCGGCACAAATCCTAAACATAAACATTTTCCTAAGACAAATCCTAAACATTTTAGCTAATTCATATTCAATTGTATAATAATAATCAGTGGCGGCTCTGGCTGAAAATTTTGAGAGGGACACTACCCCTCAATTTTTTCATTTGTTAGCTTTTATAAAGAACCATAGTGGTCTGAGTAACGGATTCAATTCAATTCAATCATTTATTGCCATAAACATTACAAATGTTAAAACAATCGTCATTTATATACAGTCAGAATTATCTAAATTTAAAAAATAACAACAAAAACAATAAGTTCAAGGAAATTATCACAGTCAAATACCAAAATATAAGTCAACAACAATTAATACTTATATATATATATCACAGGCTAGTCTTAAATTTAGATTGACATATATGGTATGAATTCAGCATTTTTTACTGTATACAAGTAGTGAGAGTATTTAGAACAAGCTGCACACTCATAAGGTCTATAAAAATTCTTCAACCGAATACAAACACTTTTCCAAAAGAATGCCTTTTATGCAAGATTTAAATTGTTTAATATTCATATGTCTAACCTCTAGAGAAAGTTGATTGAACAATTTTATAGACATATAACGCCAATTTCTCTGTGTACTTGCATAATGGTGGGAACCAAGTCTCACGTTCTGCCTGCCTCTTGTGGGATAATTATGTACATCACCATTGATACTATATTTGCTTAAATTTTTCTTAATGTACATCAAACAAACAAATACATATAGAGATGGGAGAGTCAAAACCCCCAATTTTTTAAAAAGTGGTCTACAAGTTGCAAGCGACTACAACGGCTACACATTGTTATAGGCTACTTGAATATGTCCCAGAAATATAAACTTAATAAAACAACTTTTGAATGGAAATTAACTCACGTTATGGCGTGACGGCCGTTTCGCTCTGTTGTCTAGAGCATCGTCAGACGACCCACAGTACACTGACTTAAGGTATGAGTTTGCTCAAACTCATACCTTAAGTCAGTGTACTGTGGGTCGTCTGACGATGCTCTAGACAACAGAGCGAAACGGCCGTCACGCCATAACGTGAGTTAATTTCCATTCAAAAGTTGTTTTATTAAGTTTATATTACATATATTAGTGAAAACAAGATGGATCTTCAACATCATGTCCCAGAAAATTTCGATAGTATTATGCGATTCATGCAAATATTATGGCTCACTTACCATTGTTGATAGTTGATGATAACAATTCCAATTTAATAGAGTAGTACTCTCTCTTGAATACTGGCACTATGTAGTTTATAAAACTACAGCAAATAAAATTGTTCAATAGGCTACCTCAAAAAATTTGAGTTCTTCCAGTTAGGAGTTTTAAGACTGCAGTTGACAAGTGGATTACATCCAAATCCCTCTATTCAATAGAGGAATATTTTGAATGTGATATGACTGGTTTTTAGGGTTAATTGTGACGACAGCATCTTGTGCAATTGTATTTTCTTCATGTATTATTTGTTTTCATGTATTGTGACTACATTGTGACTTTGCCTATTACTGTTGTAAGTTTATTGGCAATAAAGAAATCTTATCTTATCAGCCACACTTTGACATTAAATTCGTTCACTATAATAGTGAACGAATTTAATGTCTATTCAAAACACTTTTTTTTAAATCGAAGTGCTGCGGTGTCGTTAATACGTAAGTAACACTAATCCACTAACTTATAGAACGTTTGAAATAGCCTAGGTTGAAGTGCACACTGAGTAGGAACATTCTATCAATATTTTAAATTTAAAAAAATCTTGGATTAACCAACAAGCTGAACTCAACTGGCTCTGAATGTTTATGGACCCTAAAAGAGAGAACTCTATCTCATAGTTCAAATGCTTTTCGCTTGAATTATGCTTTTTAACTTTTTCTTTTAGGTGTTTCAAATCCGTTACTCCCTCAATTGTGCATGCTGCATCAATATGAGGAGAACTTAGCAAGCAAATAAAACAATAGAATGCGTTACTTCGTTCACAACCACACAACCACTTAGCAAAATCATAATATTTTACATTAAACTTTCGATTGAACACCCTATTACCATTCTTATCTTTCTGTGAAATAGTCAATAAAGGTCTTGGGGGGGCCTAGCTTTTTAACTGCTGAACGTGTTTCAAAGTCACTTAACTTACATTGTTTTTCAAATTCTCAACAGCATTCATTATTGAAAAGTTCAACTACATAACAAACAAATCAATTTGAACAATAACAACTCACATGACTCACTCACAACTCACATGAAGCCTGAAGTTACCGATAACTTGATAAAATAAGCTTTAAAAATGTCGTCGTAAGACAATTGCAGGCACGTGTACACACTGCAGAAAGTAATCTATTGAAAAGTGAGGTTATGGCAGGTTGACATAAACGATCCATGCGGCAAGCGGTATGCGGCAGACTAGCTTGAGGCAGATGCTGAGATGCGCATGCGTATACAAGCTTCGGCCGCCGGCCTAGCCACGGCTAAATTTAGCGATACTAGCTCGTCACATGTTGCCATTTCATCCATAGAGAATGCAACAAGCGAATAGTGCTTTCGACTTCGCAACACTGCCCTGCAAGGCGCTCACAGGCAGTGTCCGCAGTTCACTTGCTACGTGCTTGTACTATACAGCAAAGTGCGGCTGATCGTTCATATTTTGACGTTCTAATTCCTGATTTCTACACTCTTTTTCTATTGTAAAATGATAACAATAGCAAAAAAGATAATAATTATTATCAATTCAATTTAATATCTGAATAATTACTGGATTTAGTATTACATTTTTCGCAAATTGACAGGGAGGACAGTGTCTGAGCGCCTCCCTGCTGGAGCCGCTCCTGATAATAATTATAAATCTATTGTCATTAATTGACATTCTATCTGGTGACTTATAATATAATTTTGAATGTCGTCATGTTATAAACATGGTTTCAATAAACTTAACCCCCCCCAAACGTTTTTTGGAACCCCCTCTCCCCCCAAGAATTTCAATGACGCAGTCTGCGTCATAGCCCCCCCCCCCTGTGGGCACCCCTGGTTTTATTATTTTTTACTGTGGGTGATCTTTGTTGAGGGTCATACTGTTCAATATATTCTGTATGATATTTGAGTCATGGTGTCGTCGGTGAGACATACAGCCGCTTGAGAATATATTGGTGAATCTTTGAGAGACCAAATTCGACAGAGATCAGCTCCCACAGTGAACTTTACAGCAATACTAAGCGTAGCAGCAGTCATCAGCATAGTAGGTATTGGGATTCGACAACTTACAATGGTTGATTCCTGGATATCATACCAGGAATAAATTTTTCCGGGAAGATTGAAAGGATATTTGCAGCACGGACAACAATATTAGTTTCATTTCAGGTAATTGCAGGGTGAGGTGGAATTAGTCCTCACAGTGAGTAAAGACAATAGTTGAGTAAATTAAATTGAAATACAGTGTCAGTTTTGATATTAGATTGTTCATTAAGTATTTCATCATGGAAAACATCACAGATATTAATTTAACTTTTTATGGTAAATTCAACGACTTGCAGTCAATTTTAATTGAGAATAAATAATATTTTTACTCACTTTAGGCCAATCGTTTTCGAAAAAATATTATTCATTCTCAATTAAAATTGACTGCAAGTCGTTGAATTTACCATAAAAAGTTAATGTTGACAACGAAGATCAATATGGAACAAGAAATCCAGGAGTATTTTAAATATTAAATTGAAACTAAAGAAGCCTAAAATGCTACGCCTATTCAGTCCAATGATATCCAATTCAATTTGTTAACATTGCCTTACTTATTTATTAATATGATAGATATATATTCTACCTCAGGCCACTCCCATGTTTCGGACGACACATTAAGCCCGTCGGTACCTGCTTCCTAGAAACAGACGTTAAGTCACATCAGAGGTACCGAACTTATTCAGGTGTGACCTGAAAACTCTGACACCCGACCTGAGCCAGCCAGGTCACACAATATTATTATTATTATTATTGTCACACAATATTATTATTATTATTATTATTATTGTTACGGGTTCTATATCTAAAATAATGCTGGCAACACTTAAATTTATCACTCGCACTTTATTTACACAATTAATCCACAACACTCAGTAATGTCTTGCACCAAATAAGAAAAAAAAAAAAACAAATCGATATTGTTCAATTAATATAGATTTTGCAATATTACTGTACAAAATTCAATCGCTAAATGTTAAGAGGCCGATCTAATATTAAATAATAACTGTTCATTAAACTAACCAATAATTCAAGAGGAACATAGAAAAAAAAAACAATCAACTTATGTAGCACAAGTCTGCCCGTAATACAATAAAAGCTATGAGTAGAGTCCACTGGTATAAATTAATTATCACTAAGGCTCAATGGTAATTAATTATCAGAACTGTCACTACTTGCAATGAATACAGATACTATCTGTATAAAAATATAGTAGCTATATAGTATAATAGCATTGTATAGTATCTGTATTCATTGCTACTTGTTAACCTCAACGAATTTCAAAGTAGACTGAACTAACTTTTGCCTATGCGCTTGCTTTAAATTAGTGTTTATTTAATATAGAAAGATGGAGATCATTCCAAAACGTTCGATAAGATTCCTAAATAAACATAAGAAATTCTCGCATTTTCCACAATATTCGATTTTAGTCCATAAATTTCTATAAGGTTATAATTGAATATTTTACCAAATTCTAAGTAAACATCATAAAAGTGTCAAAAGTGGTGAAGAAGAGTAATTTATTGCCTAGTCCTGAAGACTTGTTGACACAAGTGATAACACAGAGAACTGTTCACAACATTATTATATTGATTGGTATGATTTTTTTTAATTGAAAATTAAAAACTTGATTCAATCAAATACAAAAACGTACTGGACAGCTATTTAGTGAAAAGCTAATGAATGCTGTTAAAATAATAAACAAATTTCCTTTTAAATATCTGTTGCTTATTTTGAGTAATTACAAAGCAGCCAAATATATACTACATAACATAACTACACTAAAAGGAAATTCGAAATTAATAAACTATTTTGAAGCATTTTATTCACATTTGATTATAAACAAAGTCCATTCACATCATTATTGGTTTCAATCTGATTCAGCAAGATATTGGTATCAGTGAGTGGAAATAATATCCTAAATAGAATTAACTTTTTTAACTAGAGGCTTGTTATTTGTAATCAAACTAAACTAAACTAACAAAGAACACTTGTGGAAATCGACACTTACAATTGAAGAAAATTAAACCTGATCAATGAATCTGCATTTAAAAACTCAAAAATTTTTATTCAATCTATTATTTTTCTTTGAATTTTCAGGCAAGCATGTTTGTAATAGATGCGGAAGATGCTACGCTTGGCCTGAGAGTTTGAGACGTCACCAGAACTTAGAATGTGGAAAAGATCCAAAATTCATCTGTCACCTGTGTGATTACAGAACAAAACATAATCAAAATCTAAAAAAACACATTGCAAGGAGGCATACTCGAATGACTTTCGAGGTAGAAACTATTTTGCCTTGAGACTAGACTTGCATTCAAATTCAATCTAGGAATAGAAACAAATGTGTCTACCTTCAATCAAGCAACAATGCTTCCTAGTCAAATAAGATGGGTTTCTGGAATTTCAGTAAAACGTGTAACGTCCAGACGCATTAGTTCATTTAACATTCTCAAAAATTTTTTACTTTCTTTGGTTCTCTACTTGTGGGCTGCAAAACATATTAAATAAGTTTTGCCCTTGAAAACTTATGCTTTTCAAGGAGTTACAAAGAAGTAGTTTTCTCTAATCTTACTATCACCATGTCGCATATTTTGTATTATTTGTTTATAATGCAGTATTAAAAATGAAGAATAATTTATTAAGTTATTTAAGAATTGAATCCTAGTCCCTTCATCCATTTCAATATTTTATAATGGTAAAATATTTTGTAGTGGTGAACTTTCAGTTCCCGCTCAATAGAATCAGTAGACTGTTAAGTGTTAACTTTCGATCTAATAACCTTTATAGCAACCTTCATGTACAGCAACATTTTTGGATATCCAAACTGCTACGAATTTAGAACAATTTATTGTTGGGAACATTTGAAGGGAATGTCATGACTCTATGTAGACTTTCTTTATTTCTTAGGATGAAGCTCACATAGATCTGAGACCCGAGCATGGTTAATGAGTTGGATTGTGTTGATTGATGGGTTGGACCTACAGTTTTAGGTGGGTTCTGATTCTTATACACCTAGGCATGCACAAAAAGTTCCAGAGTAACCTTATGATATAATGAGTGTGTATAAAAACTCTATAATAAAAGTTTGTCATATAATTACTGGTAACACTTGCTGTAGGCTACTCTTGTTTATCAAATACTGGTACTGTGCTAATACATTGCTTGTTTTGAAAAGTGTATTTTTTAAAAACACTATCTAGGTTTTGGCAGTAACTGTAATATTACAAGGTAACTAAAAAACTGTGTTGGCATGGCACTGGCAACACTTTAAATTAACACTCGCACTTTATTAACACAAATTATCCACAACTTGCACTGTTCAGTTATTCTTACAAAAAATAATGTGGTTGGAAGCAGAAAAATCGATAATGTTCAGCTAATAAAGATTTTGCTATACTACTGTTCAAAAATCAATCACTAAATGTCAAAAGGCCGGTCTAATATTAAATAAACTGTTCAATAAACTATTCATTAATTTAAGGAGTAGCGTCTAATACAAAATATTTGAAACTACAAGCACTTACAAGTCACTGTATAAACTGTCAAGCAAGCCTGAATAATAATCTGTCACAATATACTGCAATTAATACTTTAACAACAGACGTTTGTTAACATGGTCTGTATAAGCGCTCACTGGTAAACAAGAACTGTCACTTATGGCATTAACAATCGAATCACAACTGAACTTACTTTCACAAGAGTTTCTCCTATATATACATTTTTTCAATAATCTAGAAAGAACTAGATATGAACTTTATTTTTCTATCAAATTCTAAAATAAACAGATTCTACAAAGTTCGAATCAAACATTCTAATGATAAACTGCAAGGCAAAGAGGGTGCGGGGACAGCTCAATACACTGCTTAATGGTAAACAGAAGTCAATATTGACAAAGCAGATAACACAAAAAATAACCATTCTTTCCCTCTTCCCATTTCCACAACAATATCATAAAAAATTTCAGTTATGTCAGAGATACAGAGTCCTTATTGATTCTGCAATTTAGATTTCTCATTTCCATATACATTATTTATATGTTCTATATGGTTTTATCATGTATTTACTGCATCAATGAGCTTACATTTTTCTAAATTTTTAGGTGGATACTTTTGTAATAGCTGTGGAAAACGCTACAATTGGCCTGGAGGTTTGAGACGTCATCAAAAATTTGAATGTGGAAAGGAACCCAAATTCAGCTGTCCCTTATGCCCTTATAGGGCGAAGCAAAACACTAATCTTAAAGGGCACATCATAAGGATACATAATGTAACAGATTTTGAGATAAAAAAACAAAACTCCCTGCATAAAAACTGGAAGATTTCATAAGGAAGTCTACACTGTACTCTATGTCTTTCAGTTCATCAAGTGGAAGATAACAACAATTTTTTTTTAACAAAACCTATTCTAGTTTCTTATCATAACAGATGTGTCGATAATAATTAGCAGGAATTATGAAATAGATATTCAACTAATGAGAGAATATTTGTTCGAAATTCTGTCAAGAAAGAAGAGAGAACTGAATAGATTATTTTTTGTTAATTAAAGATTCAGTCAATCCTTTCTGTATTGGTTGAAAAATTAATGATTCTTAATAATAGGTATGGAATAAAATTATTTCTTTTTAGACAGAATTGGTTGAATTCTATATCCTTCAGCACAAACTGCATGGAAATATATTAAATAACTAGCCTACATATCACTTTATTTTCCATGTGTATTGTTTTTTAAATATTTAAAGTGGTAATTAGTCGGGAAACTGCTGATACAATAATTTTGAACAATTTGGTAATTTCATGATGAAAGCAAGTATGGTACAATTTCCTTTGTAGAGGTGAAGGTGATATTGTGGTAGGTATCCATAATAAATAATAAGAAATTGACACAACCACATTTATTAAAAATAGTGATATACTAGTTTCTCAATACTTTTAATAAATGTGGTTGTGACAATTTCGTCTTATTATTCATTACGGTACATTTCTTAATATAAATCGCAATGCAATATTGAAAAAATTTTCATGTTCATTTGATAGATAGATTTAATAAGTATATGTGTATTCTTAAAGTGAATTTTCAATTAGAGTTACATATTCTGTCTCCATTTTCTCATTGTTGTTTTATATGGTTACTTTCTTACTTTCTATGGTTACTTACTTAATTATTATACTTATGTAATATTATTTACATCCAATGCTATAATTATTTATGTCAAATTATCATGGGGAATACCTAGTGTATTGAAAAGAAATAATATATTTACACATTTATTTTTAATTCCTAGGCGGACATATTTGTAATGCATGTGGAAGACGCTACAATTGGCCAGGAGACTTGAAACGTCATCAAAGACTTGAATGCGGGAAGGAGCCAAAATTCAATTGCCATCTATGCCCTTATAAGACAAAACATAGTACTAGTCTTAAAGGACATATCATTAGGAAACACACTGAAGCATACTTTGCGTCTAAGTCTTCCAATGATTCAAATGGGATTCAACTATGAAATTATCATTATACCTCCAGGAGGAAATGTTCTATGATTTTATATCAACCATTAAAAAACCAGAATAAATAATCCTATGCACCCTTTTGTAATATATTGTTGAAATCCTTCCAATTCTAGAGAACATTACATTCACACCGTTGAAATACATTATTAACTTGATGGAAAGGAAAATACATTATTTACTTTTTTCAAAAGTGGCAAAACATTGAATTGAATGAATTATTATATTCAAGGACTGTTTGGAAATCGAATCTGCAATGTTATCAGGACTAGGTCCAGGTGGGACTCCAATTTATTGTACTTACTTCTATTTTCTTTTGAAGCAACACAATACTTCATCAAATAAAAGAATCTTTGACAATTATGATAATCTTGTCCAAAAATGAAGTATCTCAATTATTTTGGAGCATTTTCCTATTATTCCTCTCCTTGATTTTTCTCCCGTAGCCTATTCCTTTAATTTTTCCAAAACGCTCAAGTGCTGTTTGATGGAACACTGCTAGGCAGCGGCGAATTCTCCTAGCATGCGCCGCATGCCTAAAAAATAACAGAAAATTAAAAGAGAAAATATTGTTGCAAAAACTATCCTAACAAGTTAAGATATTAATGAAATAATAATTGGCGGGCCGCTTAGCTCAGTTGGTTGGGGCTTCGTAACTTCAGCTTGCTGTTGTTTCAGCGGTCGTGGGTTCGAATCCCACTCCTCCGTCTGGCATCTATGTGTGTTATAATTCACCTCATTACCCACACACAAGTCTCGGACTCATGTGAAATTCTATCTAATATCAAAACTGACACTGTATTTCAGTAAAAGTGAGTGTAATTACATATTTAATTGAAATACAGTGTTAGTTTTGATATAAGATAGAATTTCTTATCAATCACTGTATTTCAGTAAAAGTAAGTGTAAATCACATATTCAATTGAAATACAGTGTTAGTTTTGATATTAGATAGAATTTCATATCAATCACTTCCTGGTGGTTCGGAACACACCTAAAACTGTATAGGTCCAAATCATCATAGGAATGGATTTTGTTGGTGTTAGATTGAATTTTATGAGAACAATAGTCCACTTTATTTTTACTTTAATTTTTTTTGTATGTTATTCATAATTTATCTTAATATTTTTGTAAACTCACAACATCGATTTCATGCGTCATTGCATTCAGTCTTCATGATTCAAAGTTTTTGTAATGCCTGAGAGTTGATTAGCCCTTGTGATCATACTTATACTATTCTTTCTGTTTCCAGGTGAGCATACTTGTAGAGCCTGTGGACGAAACTACAATTACATTCATAATTTAAAACGTCATCAGAGGCTAGAATGTGGAACGGAGCCCAAATTTCATTGTCAATTATGTCCTTTCAAGGCAAAACGTAATAACTGTCTTAAACTACATGTCATAAAAAAGCATTCCAGTTTCGCTTCCGTACTAGACAATTTCTAATGTCATAAGAGAATGCAAAAATAATATAAATTACAAAATAAAATATTCGAAAACTGCAAAATGAACGAATTTTTAACTTTTTTATGAATAGATAATTTTTTCTTTTTATGATTGGAGATTAATATTGGGAGCTGCTAAAAATGCATAGTTAGCCTTTATTAGGTATAAAAGGTGATTTCTAGGAAACGTGAAACATTTTTGACTTTACAAATTGATCTTTGCAGCTTATATCATCAATAAATTTTTCAAATGGATTCAAGAGTTTTTATGCTCTACGTGATAAGAAAAAGAAAACTTTCTCAATTACCTCAGTATTTGAGTTTTTTAAATTCTCTCACCCCTCACCCTCTAATATTTAGAGTACCTAGTTCAGTAGTTCAGCGTCAGCCTTCTTCTTTTTTTTTGACAAAAACCTTGTACATAGATCGCTCAGTCTAAGAATAAGGACCATTAGGTCAACGCATTTGGCCGTAATCGTGTTTACATAAAGACACAAAATGACAAGCAGTCGAGTTAAAAGTAAGGCCTCACTACGTTCAGTCAATTATTATGAATTCCCACAGTGTCAGTGGTTCATGCTGCAACCTGGAAATAAAGAAGAGGCATCTGGAGCTCATGGATTTATCTCGTTATGACCAAGGATCATTATTAATGCGCTACTATGCTTTATGAACCAAGGCTGCTCTGGTAGTGCAATTGATTGGAGCACTCGTCTTTGATTAGATAGAACTCTGGCTGGCTTAGTTTCCTGCAGCCTTGGGTGGAACCTCATTCAGCCATGAATGTTTGTCATCATTCACCTAATCACTTCATTAGGTCTTTATTGCTGGTGCGTCAAAAACACCTAGGCCTACATGTGCACATAAATTGGAAAGTTTCTGTGGAAATATGAAGATTCTAATGTTATATTGAACGGATAAGTAGTAGTTTTGCAAGTTGGTTTTGAAGGGACCGATAATGTATCAAGTATATAACATAATTTATCAATTTCGAATTTTTCAAAGTGCTATTAATCATACTGAAGACTTCCGTAATTACTGATATTGACAACAACTTTGAATAGCTGATGGAAATCGATAAACGCTACTACACAAAAATAATGTAATGCTATAAAGCTATGAAATTGGCACATTATCATGTTTATTCTATATTGTAGTTTATGCTTTTCATACTATATTCTACATTATTTACTCAATTATATGTTATATTTATACAAGCTGTATTATACTATATTATCACTATCAAAGCTACAGTCCGTGTTTTATGCCTTTCATTTATCTCCTCATTGTTAGAATATTTAAAAATTTGTAATTTCTTAAACTGCTATTCATTATAGACTTGGACTTAAACATTATAGACTTCCGCAATGGTGGATAGTGACAGCAGCATTGAATAGCTGATTGAAATTGATGAATGCTACTGTAAAAAAATATCAGTCACCACCGGGAATAGAACCACGGACCTCCGAATTACCAGTCGGGCGCCTTAACCACTAGAGACAGTGGCCCTGAATACAGACAGTGACCCTTCTGTATAGCAGCGTTCATTTTAGACTTGGCCATATCGGCTCGTATCTCACAAGTTAGTTCGAAGTTACTGACAATTGAACAAACTGACAAATACATAATTTATTAATTTGGATTCCTGGAAGTGCTATTAATTATATTGAAGACTTACGGAATGTCGGATATTTACAACAGCATTGAATAGCTTATTGAATATAGAAGGGGCCAATTGCTGTAGCCCTTCAGCAATTGGGAGGTCCGCGGTTCGATTCCCGGCGGTGACTGATATTTTTGTGTAGTGTGTAGTAGCAATCATCGATTTCCATCAGCTATTTACTGCTATTGTGAATAACAGTCATTGCGGATGTCTTCAGTATAATTAATAGTACTTTGAAGAATTCGAAATTGATAAATTGTGTAATAATTTTGTTTTTAAATATTTATTTATAATATCTTATTGCTTTCCTTGCTGTTTGTGTTGCACGATTCCAATCAAACTGTATTTTATATTATAATACACATCAGCTGGATGCCCCGTCTATACAGGCGGGGCATCTCATGCTGACATATAGTCAGGAACCATACATAGCTCTAATTTAGTATTTTATAGATTTATGATTTGTAGATATATGTATTTTATTCATAGATGAAATATATAGCCTATTATAAAAAGTGAACTTTGGATTTGAAATTTCTGTTTAGAGCACCAAGAGAAGCTAGAGAGGGCGATTGAACTACTAAGAATGGAGGTTAAGGAGATTCTTGAAATTGTCTCCCAATCTGGTAGATCAATCTATTGGGAACATTCAGTGATTAAAACGGAGAATGGAAAGCAGTTCAATTCAAGATTTCCTTTAACTACACTGGAAGACTTCAATCAGCTGGAGGAATCATTAGTGAATGAAGAGCAATCAAGTCTATTGGTACCTATACTCCATTACTGTACTATTTTTTCAAATTGTATTTAGTGGTAGCCTACATGTTTTTTTTTTTGTTGGGACACAATTATAATGAATGCAACGATGTAACAAACTTAAAATAGGTTGCAGTACCATATCCAGTCCAGTGAAACAATCAGCATGCGATTGAACTATCGATGGAGGCTTGCTTATCAACACTTGCTATCAACATTATTTAATGCAACAAAAAAGATGTTTGATAAATAAATTTTGATACAGAACTGCAATTGATGGTACTGGTATCTAATATTAATATTGTCAAACATTGATATTTCATGGACTGGATATGGAACTGCAACCATTGTATTTGTGAAATCTTTAGAATAAGACAATATAAACCCGTTAAGTAATAATGTTTTCATACCAAATAGAAGAAAAATTATATACAAACACTAAATGCATCATATTGGCTGTAAATTGTTAAATATACTCCCTACTGATCTTTGGGCAACTAGAAATCACAAATTACATAATTTCAAATTAGAAAATTGGGTCAGATAAAATATATATTTCTAAATAGACAATCATTAATTTATAATCAAATATTCCATTCAATAACCATTTTGATTTGCTTTGCCATATATCTACTCAATTAAACTTTTTTGCAAATAATATTTCCAATTTTGTACATCTAACTTCATTCATTTTCAGCAATTAAATTGAGAGTCAATAATAAGCTCTCATCTCTATTATTACTTTGTTGTTGACCTTATTATTCTATGTTTTATGATCAGCCAGCGCACAAGCTATGCTTTAATCTTTGACAATGAAAGTTGGTCTTGTTTTAACTATTTAATTATTCTTGACGTATTGCTCTTGATGCAGATTTTTGTGTCAATAAAGTTCCTATCAAACTTTTTGTTATAAAGTAAATCTTCCATATTGAGACTTAGAGATAGCCTACTCGAATATAGCCTACTGTCTAATTTGAAATAATGATATTTAATAATGAATGCAAACTATAATTAACTTAGTATTGTTTTTTGTAACATATCTCTACATACAAAGAACTTCAGAAGTTGTCTGAATAGGTAGATGACAAACCCTGGTGCTGACAAATTTAGACTCCAACATTTCAAGACTAAAATCCAGTCTCATTTTGTCATTTGCAACAATGCCTGACAACTTTGCCAACCATGTGTTTTTTGGCAGTGACTGTACTCACTACCTGACTTCCTATTGACCTCTGCAGATACCATTAATTTTATTGGTGCTTCACGATTCTAAACATAAAGTCTGTCTCACAAAAATTGAATAGTTTCATGCAAAAGCCTAGGGAATGCAGCTTTTTGCATGACACTTCTGTTTTTGTTTTTCCAGTCTTCTAAAGTTTTCAGGCACCTGAAAACTGACATGTTGAGCAGCTGAATTTGGTAGAAAAAATATGAAATCAATGATTTTTCTTCCTTGCTTTTCACAAAAGTAATCAAGGGCCACTGTAGTGAACCATTCCTCAAAGATATGCATGTCAAACCAACCGCTCTTGCTGCATCCAAACCAAGAACCCAGAAGACCCACATAGGGTAAAAATATTGTGATTTGTACATGGTGAATGGGGGCAGAAGATCGCCCCCTCCCACTTACTGTCATCATGATACTGGTAGAGCTTTTGGAGTGACCCATTATCCTATCTGGTTGGCAGCAGCCTTGATGCACAATTATTCATTTGGAACCAGGGTCATCATAAAAATTTGATTCATCAAACCTCAGCCAATTTTTTGGTGGAATACTGGCACTTCCTTTGGGTTATAGTTTTTTTCTAATCATTCAAAATAATCTTCTAACACCCTAACATCGACTGCTGCTCTGGATCACTTGATATTTTCAGCAAACCCATTTGTAAGTGATGGGTGCCTCTTTAAAAGTTTCCAAATCCAATCTTCTCTGGGTCTATTGCCATTGAAACACTTCACTACCCTGCCCTCTCAGTTGAGAAAATACTGCTCTATGTCTTTCACATCTGCTGCATGTAATGGGTTACCCCACTCTGCACATACATGGAGTCCTTCCATCAAATAATTTTCAATGACTTCTGACAAATCAGGTTGTCCTCCTGGTTTGCATAATATGAGTCCTAATCGCTTTCCTTTAAGATGATCTGCTAATGTTGGCTTTGGCACAGACTGCTTCTCTGCCACCCTCTTTATTGAGAGATGACCAGCCATAACCTCTCTCACAGCTTTTTATAGCGAATCCTTATTGCATTTTTAGTAGTCTTATAATTTCTGGCTTATAATTTCTTGGCATGTCCGAATTCACACCCGGAAAGTGTGAATTTTCACAATTGATTATATAAAATATAATAGAAAGTTGAAAAAACACATTTTAGAGGAAGGCTATATACAGCTGAGAATATGTCCTTTTGAAGAAACGTAAGTAAAAAGGCTAAATCAAACTCATATTCAAATATTTTTAAGGGCTTTGAGCTACACATGATAAAAATTCAATATTTCAGACTCTTAAACTATGCATAAAATACCATAATGAAAACTTACGTTTGTTTAACCTCCCAACATGTAAACACTATTCCACTCACCAGCACACAGCCTTCTGAAAAAGCACTTTTTGAGGTTGGATGGAGTGTTGGCTGGTGCAAAATTCAAATTTTGCGGGTTGCTTTGTCCAAATTCACCCCAGAAGTCCAAACTCACCCCGTTCTATGATACTATAATATTATTTTGTACCTGAAAATATCACACTAAAAAGCAATAACTAGATTTCACATTGGAACTAGAGACTGAGCATTTAACATCTATAGACCGACCCTATCTATTAACATTTTAACATTCAAGAATTTATATTTATACTACTATTTATACTATTTATATTTATAATTGCAATTATTATAAGCAGATGTTTGAGTAATTTTTACTAACTGAAACATTCTTTGTCACTATCGAGCATGGGACAACCAACTTTAGATCTCTTGACTACTAATTATATTACTAATGAATAATAAGACAAAATTGTCACAACCACATTATTAAAACTTTGAGAAATTAGTTTCGGTTGTTATATACCATTATCAATCTCAATCAAACTGAAACTAAAGTGCAGAGAACCTTAATATATACTGAACTTGGAATGATACTATTGGCTAAGTGAGAAAGAGGCTGACCTTCATCGAACGTTGTGATTGGCTGACAAGTCACGCCCCCTGGTGAGAAGAGTAACAAGCAAAAATACGAGTCAAATCAATAACTAAAAACTGTGAACATCTAGAACAAAGAAGAAAAATACGTAATAAGGCTAGAATTGAATCAAATTAAAACTAAAAAATTAGAAGCTCACTGAAATGCAGTCAAGGTCAATTGAGAAATACACGACAGAACTGTTTTTTAAATGTAGGCTGAAATTATGATGAAACCAAGTTAGTTGTATTGAATTGGTCAAAATAAGTTTGGTCATTTAAACTAGTATAGGAATCGTTTTTTACCAATCTAATTATCTCCAAAGCTTCTAAAATGTTCAATTGTCTGCCTTTGTCAATCAAATGCAGAAATTCAACATTTTCTTCAGCCTTGAACTTGTGCCCATTATTAATGAGATGCTCTGCAAAATTTGAATCTCCTTTTTGGGTTTTCCAATCCCTGATATGTTCATTTATTCTACATTTGAAACTTCTATCAGTGTGACCCACATAACAAGCATTACACAATATTACAATCACCACAATTCAATTTATAAACCCCACTTTTATTCCAGATTCCCAGATATCAATTTTGTCTTTACTACACCCAAATAAACTCTTTAAAATTGGTTTGGTTTGAAAAGCTACATCAAAACCGTTCTTTTTCAATTATTTTCCTAATTTATCAGAAATTGGGCCAAGTTAAGGTAAGGTACCATTATCCATGACCTTTCCCCAGTATCAGTTACAGCAAATCTAGCACTGATTGCTAGTCTCCTACCTATTTTATTTAAAATTTTATCGACAATGATTTCCTCATATCCATTTGTAATAGCTGTCTGTTTAATCATACTAATCTCTTTCTCAAAGTGATGTTTGCTGATTGGAATAGTTGAAGCCATATAAATCATACTCTTGAAAGCTGCAAGTTTGTGCAATATAGGGTGACATGAGTGATGAGGTATGATTACATCAGTATGAGTTACTTTTCTGAAAGTAGAAAAATTGTGGGCTCCTGTGCTATGGTCTATTCTCAAATCTAGAAAGATTAAAACACTATTCTTAACTCTATTGTGAATTTAATCTTATGGTGTAAGCTATTCAAGTAGCTAAGGAAATTGTCTAATTGTCTATTACTACCCTTCCACAAACAAATTATATCATCTACATATCTGAACCAATAAGCAATCCTATCTTTAAAAATTATTATCTTTAACACTTTCAAAACCGTCTGGAATTGTTGCAGGCAGAAATTGTCATTTGTAGTTTTTGTCGGGGTGTGAAGGATTCTGTGTCAGGTTTTGTCAGCGTCAGACCTTGGCACATTCCCATCTGGATAATCAAGTTTCATTTATATTCATGCCATGAAGATCATAGATTACAGAGCTTCAACCATATTATTATAATATCTGGTCGACGGTACAGAGATATTGTTTGTAAGAAGATCTGGCTAAAGTCAACCTTCTAGAGATTAAGTAAAATACACAATTTTGGTTTTATTTGAATATATTTTGTCAGAAATAGGTATGTGGTATATAGCCTTCTGATTATTTAGTCCAAGGTCTGTAAATTTTGAGACTGACACCTTTAGTACTATTGGTAATTATTTAGTACTATTGTACTTTAATTAGTACTAATTATTTAGTATTTAGTACTATTGGTAAATAATAAGTATTGGTAATTGGTAAATAATGCGCTGTGTAGAGGATTTATGCCTCAAAACGACTATACTTACTTCAGTAAAGTTTTGGTTCAAGTCTGATTTATATCCTCATTTTTCTAAAACTAGATATTCTTATTTCATTTCCAGACCAATTTCTTCACTAAAATTGGAGGAGAATCGATGGAGGAGGCCGTGAGAAGATCACTGGTGAGGCTTCTGACCAATGAAGTAGCTGTTAACTTCAGTTGGGAGGGAAGAAAGGGGAAAAGAACACTGAAGGATCTTTCAATCATGAAGAATTTGGAAGGTATGCTTGTTCATTTATGCATGTTGATTGAGAAACTTTTGATATCAGCCATTTATATTGGAAGAGCAAGTACTGTAGCCTATTCACTTGGACAAATTTTGTTAAATGTATTTCTCTCATACAGGAAACAGACTATTCAATCAGGGCCGGTCTGGGGAGGTTGAGGGCCCCTGGGCATTAACTACCTGGGGGCCCCTTCCCCCGGAAATTTTTTAAAAATATTACATAGAAAACCCGTTTTTTACTAGTTATTTTACCAAAAAATCTGCAGTACTCAACAATTTTTCGATTGTAATAATTACACAGACAAGATAGATTTTTATAAGGATGTAGTTTATTGCTAGAAGCTCAAACATAGACATTTCACAGGTTAAATACTTGACCATGTAAAAACTTTCACAACGTTTTTATTTATAAATCGTTTTTAAGGATGTTTTATTGCATACTAAAATAAAAAGTAATAATGCTTTTAGATGAACCTCCTAACTATTTAAGTAGTTTTAATTTAAGTACTTCATTAGAATTAGCCAACTCACCAATAGCAGTATTTTTGCCAATGTTTGTAAACAAATCTCGTTCAACCGCCATCAGCATTAATGGTGATAACAAATCCTGAGAAAGTGATGACTTCAACCAGCTTTTAACATTTTTTTATTTTGATCTTGCATCTCTCGCACGTCGCCTTTAACAATTTTTTAAACAAATAGTAAATGAGCAACGTGTATTGTGGAATATAACAAGTCGTGGGTTTGAATGAAAACAAAAATACAAAAAAATATTTAAAACTTATTGTTTTATTATTCCGTTTTGGGGGCCCCCAGCTCGGGGGCCCCTGGCGATCGCCAGGTAGCCACCCGGGCCAGAGCGGGCCTGTAATTCAATTCTCCTCACATACATGATATACTAATTCAAATTTACTATATATATACAGAAGGGGAGACTTGACCCAATTTACACATTTTAATTTTTTTGTAATTCTTCCAAATAGCAAATTCAAATGCATTTGATGGTGTTTGAAACATATATAAAACATAAACTCTACAGTCGTTCTATGTTCATGCATTGTAGGAATTGATTGGAGATATTTCTCAAAAGTAGTTGTAGATCTCTAGTCCTAGGATCTATCCCAACTATTTGAAGGTGTTGTCATACCTATCATAGAACATAAAACTTCAACTTTTATTGCAATGCAGAGCTCATTAACCTTGTTAAAGTTGTGGTCAGGCGCCTGTGCTCAAGTCTCAAAAATGACTGACACATATAAACTTAGAATGCATTTGCTACTCAAATACGGTCAGTTCAAAAGTGCATGAAACAGTGCTAGTTTTATTACTTAACTGAAATTCATCCAGCATATCAAATAGGCCTATACCTATTCAAAAACCAATAACAACCATATTGAACTTAACATGATGTATTCAATTTAACAGTGATAGTAATCATGAATAAATAATAATAATAATGTTTACTATAGCCATTGTCAATGCCGGCAATGACAGTGGACTTTAGTCTTATTTCATTTGTAAAGTGAAATACCACATGGATTCGAATGTTGTACCTTGTAATTTGCCTTCATCTTGTAAGTTTGTGGGATCTGGCACAGTAGAATGATAATTTCCGTAGAAAAATTGAATAGCTAAATTTAATTTTAATCTTTTAGTATAATTGAACATTTCAAATTCAATAAGTATCAGCTGAAGATCATATATTTCAACTTATTGAATTTTTACTTTTATAACTATAAAAAGCAATCTAATTAAAAAAGTATGAGCTGAAGCCCAATAATTAATGAATTTATTTAGTTTTATTCAAGTTTAATTTTATCAACCTGAGTCTTGTAATTAAAAATCTTATTCTAATCAAACAAGCTACAAAATAATAAGCCTACTCACAAATGCATTGATTCAGGTAACTTAGTGATATTTCCTGGAAAAATCAATCAACCAAGATTAGAAGCACTTCATTCTATTATATAGCTTACAGTGTGTATAACTGAATGCAGATATCAAATGATATCTTATTTTATAATAATATCAAATAATTTTTTCTTTTATTCTTTTCAATAGTGGAATAAGCTCCTCAGGTGTTCACTGTTAGTAATATTGTTGTGTTGAATTTCAAACAGGGTTGCCAGTACTTAAATATTGTAGTTGAATTACATTTGGGTCAAGTCTCCCTAACTCCCCACTAAATATTTTCTATGCTTTATCAGGCTTATTTTAGCATGATAACCAAGCACACCAAGCCTAGCTAGACATAATATCTACTAGGAATTCTTGTTTTGAATATACTTTGTTCTGATGAACTCATTCATTACCAATGGAACGAAAATATTGTCTTCATCAAATTGAAGATTATTTCAAGTCAAATTTTACAAGAGTAAACAAATTTAAAATATGATTTTTCATTAGTATTTTATCAACCAATGTCTGCTTTATGTGATAAATCTGCTTATTTGCTCTTTTTTCAAGTAATTTATATGACTCACTTATCTGTTTCAGGTGCTCTGTGTGCCACCCAAAAAGGTTTTACAGTTAAAATATTTGAAACAAGAGCGCGGGAATGGTTCCGGCAGGCTGGGACCAGGATTTTTAATAAATCTAAAGCTTCAAATAGAGCGTAATATGTACCGTAGTAACAGTGTTATGTAGCATTTTATATGCCAATAAATGAAATGAATGTCTCATGTATATGTTTTGTTTGCGTATTATTCATGTAACATTCACATGGTGCACAGCTATCAATATAAATATCATGTATAATGTTATTTTATATATGTACACTGTGATTTCTATAGGTATAATAATTTACATATTCCACACATACAGCTCAACTAATAACATGAATCATATGTAAAGCTCACATAAAACATATTCTATGTACATATCTACTGTAGTATTCATATAACTTGGCAGCATGTAGCAGATGGGACATGCTACATCTGAACCCAGCATACTGCTGCCAAGTTATATGAAAACTACAGTACCATAGCTCCAATGAACATATTATTCACATCACTTGTGTACACATTATTCCAGTCATTTTTATGTTCACACATTTTTATGACATTTTGACATGCTATTGACGTTTTCATATATATTATATACATTGTGATCAACTACCAATATAAATAAAATGTATATTCTACATAAAATATACATTTAATCTGTATGTATTCTGTAATCTGTGTGTATTCTGTAGTTCTAATTTACATATTTTTCACATGATTCATATGTATTGGACAGCTACTGATATGAATCTTATGTAAACTTTATGTGAAATCAATATTTAATATGCATAATGCAACGTTGCTTTTGTCTAAACTTTCAATTCATTCATAATTAATTGATATAATTAATATATCAGTAAGACATATTATGTCATACATTAATGTGTCTAACAAGTCAGACCTCTCAGCTTCTCTTGGACATAAAATTTAAATTGTCATTGCTGTCATTCACATAAATCATGGATCTTGGCTGAAAGTGAATGACATAATGTATATTATAGAAGATTGTGTTCACAGTGCACTGGGTTAAGTGTGCTTTTTTCACTACTGTACAGAGTGAGTTGACAATTACTCATTGATGGAAGCCAAAATTCAAGTAATGTTCTGTATGGCATTTCATTCAAATTGAACACTAAAATGATGCAACACTTGAAAGTAGCATGCAAAACTTTATTTACACAATTAACTAACAGAAAACACTAATAATTATCACGTGAAAAAATCAATAAAAGAAACAACAATTCAATATCCTTCAACTAGAAATGTATATTTCAATAACAAAATTACTGTTCAAAACTAATCAATAACTGTTAAATAGGCTAATCAATGAAAATTGTAATATATTGAAAGTATATATTTTATAATAATTTTATATTTTAGGTCAACCTGCTTCTATGAGGTGGCCTGAATACTTTGGACTTCTTCATTCTTCATGATCACTCATTATTATTATTATTTTTGTTGCGTAAAGCCACAAGCTTTGAGCAGAGCTCAAGTGGCATGCAACATGTCAAGTTCAAGACCGGAGTCCTGTGAATGCAGTGTAGCACTCCTCCATGGTATAGGGACATGCCTCCACCAGTGTCGCACAACTTGATAACCTCTGGAATACAATTAAAACACTTGAGTCCTGAATAATATGGTCCTTTTTCAAGGAGAGTCAGTCTATGAATCGGGAGCTGAAACAAACCTGCATTTTTACCTCGTGTTTTGTATACATGACTGATCCGGTTAACATTAAAAATATCTGCATTCTTGAACACAAACGCAACCACTTCTAGGAAATAAGTCGCCGGAATCGTAGGGAGATGGAGTCCTCTAAATATGGGCTTACAAGAAGAAGAAGGACCCACCCCCTCAAGAATCCGTAGTGCTTTTTTTTGCATTCTGAAAATTGTGTTCAAGTAATTTTTTCCTGATCCCCAAAACAAAATACTATATCTAATCAGTGATAGAAAATACCCATGGTAAACCTTTAGAGCTGTCTTGAGGTTCGAATTCGACTTGACAGTCCTCAGAGCAAAGAGAGCATGGTAGAGCCTTTTCTGGAGTTTCTCTATGTGGCTATCCCACTTTAAGTTTCCCTGCAATTCCATCCCTAAAAACCTTGTTACATCAGAAGCAGGATGCTCCCATCCCATCACTAATGGTTCATTCTCATTTCCTCTCACAGAAAACTTGACAAAATTTGTCTTACTTAAATTTAGCTTGAGTGAATTGTCATTAAACCACCTGTTGATTTGCTGCATAGCAATCTTAGCCTTCTCCATGACATTATGATAATTACTACTTTCACTAAGATTGTTGTGTCATCGGCGTATAATACCAATTTACCATCCACATTGTAGGGCAAGTCGTTGATAAAGATATTAAACAAAGTAGGACCGAGTATGTTACAATAAATTCTTCATTTACATCATCTGTTAAGGGTTCTAACATTATTTGATAATGCTGGAAACACTCGAACTTTATTCACACAATTAACTCACAGCAGACACTACTAAGTAATTATCACTCAAGAAAATCAATAAAAAACAATCATTTCAATAGCTTTCAACTAACAATGAATATTTCTATAACAAAATTAATGACAGTCCAAAACTAGTTAATAACTGCCAGTAGGCCAATAATAACTCATTAATAAGTGTATGTATTCTTTTAAAATAAATAAACAGTTGAATAACTCAATGAGAAATCTCTAATAAACTGTTCAATAAACTCAATAATAAACTAAACATTGACTAAGCACAATTATTGTCACAGTCATTATTACACTTAGGAGATACTGAATCCCAATTTTACTGAGTGTAGCACTGTGTTGTACTGCCATGAAAATAACTGTCACGTATGAACTTGTTATATGAAAATCTGAATAAAGACTGATGGACTGCTGACAAACACAGCCCTTTTTATAAGAATGTATTGTTCCAGAGCTTCCTGTTTCCATGATGCTCTGTTCACAAAGAAAGATCAAGATTTTAACAGATCATTTTTTAGATTCATATTTAACACATGATAGAGAGCAAAAACGAAGAGATGAAGAGAGAAACAATGAACTTCAATTTGTTTATTCTACGGATATTAGGGCCTTTTGCAAATGAAGCACTCCTATGCTTCAATCAAATTTATTTAGACAAGTTATTCATATCGCATAAATGTCTTTAGTTAAATGTTATTTTTAGTATTTAAAAAAAATATTATTTAGGTTAGGTTCTGCTCATCGTTACAATACAATCTGTTATCTTTCTTTTTTATTTCCAGGTTCTTGTCAAGCCCTGAAAACGCATTGATTATTTTCGTTTGCTCTCTTCCAACATAGATAAATCTCTGACATACTGATCTAATTTACAGGAAAACATGTTTGCGGTGACTGTGGAAGAAGCTACTTACAGTCGCATAATTTGAAACGTCATCAGCGACTTGAATGCGGAAAGGAACCCCTCTACAACTGCATTTATTGTTCTTACAAATCAAAACATAAGAACAATCTCAAAGTTCACGTTTTTAGGAAACATGGCGAAACTGCATTACTTAGCTCAGCATTCACTGGCAATGAATTTGGTCTATTATGTACATCTAACAATATACAGTAGCCCATCTGTTTTTCAATAACAGACTATTTAAAAATTGAATTTAAAAAAGTATTAAGCTTGTAAGGAAAAAACAGAAAAAATATTATACTAGAGGAGCTGTTTTTTTTTTAAAGAATAATCAAGTTAGACTGAGAAGATATATTTTTTTCAATATAAACACAGCTATAAACGCAAACGCATTACACATAGACCTATCATAGGAAATGTCAAAAAAACTGACAGGTATCTGTTTTATAATGATTTTTTCACTGGTTATCAACAAGTAACCAGACGTTACTTGAAATATTATTATGCTTGTATTTTAGTAGAGTATCTATAGAAACTGTCAATAATATTTTAGAGAAGATATTATTCTTAGTGAGCCTATCATATTTTATTAAATATGAATGTATCATAATATCTTCAAATTCAGCCTACTATAAACACGTACTATCACACAAACAATAGTAGCACATACCAGTGGCGGCTATTCAGGTGAAGCAAGCATTGCCCGGCTTCACCAACATTTTCTACCACAAAATGATTTTTTATGAGGAATAATCCAATAAATTATGTAACTTTAACATAACCACCATTTATAATTTTCTACTTATTATAGTCCCATTTCAGTTAGAATATATGATAAAAATTTATAAAGAAGTTTTTTTAACGGTACAGTAGCATCATTTAGTTTACAGTAGCATCATTAGCTTACGAAGACAGCAATATTGGCTTGATACGGTTGACTGTTTACGTGATCAGTGCTTGACAGACTACTTCACATCCAGTTTCCACTCTCCATAATTATGTTAGAGGAGTAAGGTGCACGTTGATTTCTGCGCAGTTGAGGCCCAACTGCCTCGGGCATACCAATCTCTATCTGGCTTGAACGGTTGCATACGAATGTTGCCATGGAAACGAAATGTAACTGTAATATTCTGAACTTAATACTCACTTGAACTTATAACACATTGGGTAATAATTAATAATTGATAATTCATTATTAAATAAATGATGATCCACTTTATTGTAATCGTACACACACATTACATCATGGCCGGATGAAAACAAAGATGAACCATTGCCAACATAATAAACTTGAAATACATTACATTCCCTTCTCCTTATAAAAGAAACAAACTTACTAAAATAAAACATTGTAAATTTTGTATTATTATAAACATTATAAATTTTATAAAATAAAACAATTACAAATTAAGTTTATTTGGTGCCTTGACACTCCGCCCACTCCTAGTTCTAACTTCCACTCCTACTTCATCGTTTCTAATCCTGTATTTCAATCCTCCTATCTTTTCCCCAACTACATCATTCTTTTCATTTTCCCTATCCCCTATATTTAGCTCATCACATACTTGATATTCCCTTTCCTCAATAACTGACCTGTTATCATCAATAACTTGATTTCCCTCCTGTCTATGCACGATTTTCCTAATTACATCATCTTCATGCAATATATTATCATGTACTTTTTCTTTTGCAGTGTCATTCCTTTTTGAAAACTCAACTAAATTCGTTTTCAATAATTGATCAGCATGTCTCTTGTACTTATATTCTTTTGCATCTTTTACCATATATGTAACTGGACCTAACTGCTTAATTACAATAGCCTCTATCCATTTGTCACCCCTACTATAATTCCTCATCATTACTATTTCACCGATCGAAAATCTCACATTTCGTCCCCCCTTGTAATTATCAATTTGTCTCCGTTCATTAACTTCACTGTTATTAGTAGCTAGTATTCTATCTAACCTAGTGAATAGTTTCCTTCCAATATGTAATTCTGCAGGTGAATAACCTGTAGTACATCGTACTGAGTTATTATACTGTATCATGAAATTAGCAATCAATTTTCCAATATCTTTTTCTACATGAAGCAGTTTTTTTAAAAATGCTTTAAAAGTCTTAACTGCATTCTCTGCTGCACCATTAGATTCTGGATGATAAGGAGCAATCGTAATATGTTTTACACCTATATTCCTAAGAAAATCTTTCATGACATCAGAAACCAATGAATGTCACTGACAATTGATAGGGGAACGCCCCAATTAGAAAAATATTCCCTTAAAACCTGAATGGTTGTACTGGAAGTTATATTTTTCATTTCTTTGACATGGATCCATTTTGAATGACTATCAACAATTATAATAATGAACATCATGCCCTGAATTGGACGTAAAAAATCAATATGTAATCGTTTGCCAGGCGCATTTGGCCATGGCCACTTGTTTAAAACCGACTTCGGAGGATTTCTATTTTCAGCCAAACATAATTTACAAATTTTGGAAACATTTTCTATATCTTGGTCAATTTTGGGCCACCATACATATGAGCGCGCAATTGACTTCATTTTTACAATACCCATGTGAGTCAAATGTAACTCTTGTAAGAACAATGGTTGTAATTTAGTAGGTATAATGATTCTATAACCCCACATCAATTTATCTCCTTCAATATGAATTTCCTGTCTTTTGTTATAGAACGGTTTCAAAGTACTATCTATTTTATCTTCTTGAGGCCAATAACCATTTAAAACAAAATTGTATACTTTACTTAATACACTGTCATTTTGAATTTCATGTGGCAAGTCAACATCATTTATGAGTGGAACATCTTCAATTACAAAATTTAAGTAAGTAACTTCTTTCTCTGTATCTCCCTGTTCAATTTTTAAAGGAAGGCGTGATAAAACATCTGCATTATTCTGTTCACCCTTAATAAATTCTATTTCATAGTCATACATGGCTAAAAAAACAACATATCTCTGTAGTCGGTTTGCTGTCATAGTAGGTACACCTGTTTTCCTACCAAATATTGCAAGTAGAGGTTTATGATCAGTTTTCAAAATGAATTTGTTCATATACAAATATTGATGGAAATGTTGTACACCGAAAACTAATGCCAATGCCTCCTTGTCCAACTGACAATATTGTTTTTCATTTACTTTCAAAGTTCTACTAGCAAAAGCAATAGGTTTTTCTTCACCATTACTCAGCTTGTGAGCTAGAACAGCACCTATGCCATATGGGCTAGCATCACAAGTCAAAACCAATTTCTGTTCCGGATTAAATGGAATCAAAACCTCAGAGGATACTATACTATCTTTTAATTTTTTGAAAGCTTTCCTTTCACGATATCCCCATATAAATTTTGTATCTGCTTTTAACAAGTTATACAGAGGATAAACAATCGATGACATATTTTGTATAAACCTGGAATAATAATTCACAAAACCTAAAAGAGATTTGAGCTCAGTTTTATCTTTGGGTGCAGGAAATTCCTTGATGGCTTTCGCCTTACTTTCCGGAATTTTGATCCCATTTTGTGTCAATTCATATCCAAGATAAATTAATGATGTTTTTTCAACACACACTTGTCTTTCCTAACAGTAATACCGAATTCACGCAACCTATTCAAAACCTCTATGAGATTTTTATCATGCTCTTCTTTTGTATGGCCACTAATTAGAATATCATCATAAATACATGTAGTACCTTTAATATTCTTCAAAATTTTATCCATTTCTTTTTGAAATAATCCTGGTCCACTACTGATTCCATATGGAAGGCGATTGAACATGTATGTACCTCTATGTGTAGAAAAGGTTGTTAGAGGTTTTGAACACTCATCTAATTCAACCTGCATATAAGCTTGTGAAAGATCGATTTTAGAAAACAAATTGCCTTTTAATTGTGAAAATATGTCATTGATTCGTGGAATGGGGTATTTATCAACTATGATATTAGGATTTAATGTCACTTTGTAATCCCCACATAATCGCACTGTTTTGTCTGGTTTAATTATCGGCACAACAGGAGT
This sequence comes from Conomelus anceps, assembly GCA_948455865.1. Taxonomy (NCBI): domain Eukaryota; kingdom Metazoa; phylum Arthropoda; class Insecta; order Hemiptera; family Delphacidae; genus Conomelus; species Conomelus anceps. Next base: position 38,594,650 of record OX418220.1, on the reverse strand, counting down.
ACCCCATTCGGTATTATCTACTGGTTTAATGACACCCTGAGAAACTAACCTATCTATCTCATCTGAAACCTTTTCCTGTAAGCCATAAGGTAGAACTCGTGGTTTGAAATAGATTGGCTTAACATTATCTTTAAGATATAACTTGAACTTATTTTTTGTGTAATGGCCTAATTTGTCTGTAAAAACATCAGGATATTTCTCATAAATGTACGATAGTTCATTCTCCATAGAGAAAATATTCAAATTAATTCTCAATTTTGCTAACCAATCCCTCCCCATTATAGGCGGACCCCCATTTTTAACAACATACAATGGCATTACTGCCTTAACATCATTTTTCTCTACTTCTATGTTTAAAATTCCTACTGGAGTAATTAATCCCCCATTATAACTTTTACATTCTAACCTTGTGGAGATCATTTTTGTGCCATCCAACCTTAATTTTGCAACATCTTCATAAGCAACTGCTGAAATAGCAGAACCTGTATCTAGTTGAAATTCCATGTAATTACCACCTACCTTGACATTTTCCATAATTGGATTCACATACTTTAATTCAGTTATAATTTCACCCTGAATGTCCTGATTGAATATTAAATTGAGATGTTCTGTATCATTGTTCACACTCGATCCACTACTCTCATCCAGAAAGTTTTGTCTTTTATTTTCTTGACGTTTGGTCTTGCACACTGCTTCCAAATGGCCTATTTTCTTGCACAAATTACATTTTCGTTCTTTATGGAAACACGAAGATTTATAGTGTCCTTTTTTCCCACAGCAATAGCAAACGACGTCCTGCAATTGATAGTCTTTTGAATTTTGCCTGTTATTTCTTGATTTGACCCTGCTCTCATTACTGTCCATCCTGGTTTTGGAACAGCTTGCATAATAATTAACGTCTGGAATATCACGCTCCTGCATAGATTTCATATCCCTGGAAGCGGCCTCCAAAGTGGTAGCAATTTCCATGGCCTTAGCATATGATAACACCTCCTGAGCTAAAGGTTTCTTTTTCACCTGTTCATTGATGAGCCCCCACACTAATTGATCACGTAAATTGTCCTCCAACGCATTGCCGAATTTACAGTTAGTAGCAATTTTCTTGAGACGAGCCAAGTAATCGGAAATGCATTCACCATCCTGTTGGATACTGTTTTTAAACTTGTACCGTTCTGCTAGGAAATTCACTTTCGGCGAAAAATGATTTTTCAGCAAGGAAACTATTTCTTCAAATTCCAAATCCACGACAAGTTTTGGCATTGCCAAGTACTTTAATAAAGAATAAGTCTCATTTCCCAGAAGAGTAATCAATAAATGGGTTTTCTTATCGTCTTTTATAGAATTCACCACGATGTAGGAACTTAACCTCTCCGCCCATATTTCAAAATTGTCCTCACAAATATGAAATTCACTGAAAGACCCAATTGTACCCATCACCATTGTAATATTCTGAACTTAGTACTCACTTGAACTTATAACACATTGGGTAATAATTGATAATTCATTATTAAATAAATGATGATCCACTTTATTGTAATCGTACACACACATTACATCATGGCCGGATGAAAACAAAGATGAACCATTGCCAACATAATAAACTTGAAATACATTACAGTAACAATATAATAGACTCTATGATAATGGAACTAGCTGGTACTACCATCGAGCATAGGGCATCCCCCAGTAAGTGGTGGCAACCTTGAAATAGTACGATGCAGCTAGAACCAGCAATAGAGATTTCCTCTCTAGGAAATAGAACCAGCAACGTTTCAACGCTTTAGGTTGGTACAAATACAACTGAGCTGAGAATTTAAAAGTAGCGAAATGCAACAGCTACTACAGCTGTACCATACTGACACATGGAATGCGGTTTATAGGTTATGAATGTGCTTTTTTTACAAGATTGTTTTATTCTATTTCACTAAGTGCTGTGAATAATAATGTTTTCATTTAAGATTTAATGTGATTAAAGAATTAAAGATTTTCTATGGTGGATACTTTGACATGAACAGGTTAAAGAATGAGTTGCAATACATATATAGGCTAGTGTTTCGCGATATGAGAACATCTGTCTGGAAAATATTTTATGTATGATAACAGAAAGTGACATGAAAGATGTTTCTCAAGAAGCATATAAATTGTTTCCACAAATTCTGACAATACCGTCTACAAGTTGTTTTTCAGCTCTTAAAAGGATTAAAAAATCAATATCCGCCATTGCGGAAGTCTTCAGTATAAAGTAATAGCAATTAAAGGAATTCGAAATTAATAAATTCTGATTAAAAAATGTTTTAAGAAATTCAGTTAGCCAAGAAAGACTGAACGGACTAGCCACAATATCAATTGAAAAGTCTCTTGTGAACTATTTACTTACAAATACACCCTTCTATGTCGATATTATAGACCGATTTGCTGCCTTGAAAAATCGTAGGATTGACCTCATTTTCAAAAAGTAGATTTAATTGTGAAACGTGAGTAGTCTACTTCATACAAATTTTCATGCATGAATATTATTATAGTAAATGATATTACTGTGGTTATATTTTATTACAGGAGAAACCCGATATTTTTTATGGAAATGAAACTTGTTGTACGTGTTTTACAAGCCATATATCATTTCTTTGTTTGTCCATTCAAATTGTTTGGGTTTCCCCTAAATTTTCACCATAGAGCCGCCACTGGCACATACATTTTTAATGCTGCAACTGTCAAACAATAAATTAAGTCTAGGCATTCTCTATTTAATTCAGATATTCTCTATGCAACACTAGTATTTTATTGTAAGCTTACTATCACTTTTTTCATAAATTAATATTACTGTAAACACTCAATACAAGTACACCAAACAATTGAAGTGTCAGATGATAAAGATGTTTACTATGAATTATTTCCTCTGCTGGTCTTCCATAGAAACATTCTCAGTGATCAAAATAAAGAATAGAATAAATTAATTTTTTTATGTTTTTTTAATATTATATATTGTGAAATTTCAGGAAAATGTAACAAGGTATATTAAAACGTTGTCTATTCACTTGTTATGATTTTATTTTCGGTAGAATCATTTTGATTGTTATCAAACATTCGATTTGTGAATTCATGGGATGATTGTTTCAGTATTTATAAGTAAGTGCCCGCCGTCCAAACTCTAAACGCTTTGAGATAAAGCGTTCTTTTTCAGAGCATTCTGAACTCTTGCTATAGCCAACTAGTATGCATTTGTTCTCCTATAATTTCCTTTTAGACCAGAGAATCTGATCTAGCTCAAGTCTACACTCACGCAGAAAAATCCAGATTGATCTACGAAAGTTTTTGATGTTAAAAAGGGCGTATCAATCATTTTAAATAGTTGAGTGGTTTGCTGAAATATGGATTATTCTGGTTAATTGAGATGTGTCGCATATGTATCAAATCAGTAACAGGCTAGGGTCCACATAATGGACTATCAAACCAAAGTACATACCATTTGATATAAGATCAAGTAAAAATTGATTACTTCTACATAATAATAGATAGATAGATTGCATTTTTTGCTATCGTTTTGAAATAAAGAAATGTAACTAGGAAGCAATTACGGTACATGATATATTTTTTTGTTTAATTGGATGATGCCCACATGAATTTTGAGACCTGTGCGTGGGTAAGGAGTTGAATGGGTGACGGAAAAACTTCAAGGCTGAACAAGATACAAACCCAAGACCGCAGATCAATCCGCAGTCTTTTTATCCAATCACAGACAGGCGCACGATACACTACAACAATAAACTTATATAGCCAAGTCTAACGGCTGCTCTCCTTTTATCCGATCTTATTGTGGATTTGAACTGTGTTTATGTATAGGCTATACAGTTTAAACTTCACTAGTCGAAGTAAGTATGCTTTCAATTGTTTTATAGTTGGGAACATGAACTCTGTATGTCATGTTTATCTGCTCTTGACTTGAGATTATATTTTTTACAGCTAATTTACTTCCTTTTTTCTGCATCAGTAAGATTAAATTTTTCAGCCAATTGAATTTAGATCATATTTTAGGCTGATGGAAATCGATGAATGCTACTGTACAAAAATATCAGTCACCACCGGGAATAGAACCACGGACCTCCAAATTACCAGTCGGGCGCCTTAACCACTAGAGACAGTGGCCCTGAATACAGACAGTGACCCTTCTGTATAGCAGCGTTCATTTTAGACTTGGCCATATCGGCTCGTATCTCACAAGTTAGTTCGAAGTTACTGACAATTGAACAAACTGACAAATTTACTTAAACAGAATTAAAAATGAGTGCTGCTGTGCAGAGGGGTCTCCATGGTCTAGTGGTTAAGGCGCCCGACCGGCAATTGGGAGGTCCGTGGTTCGATTCCCGGTGGTGACTGATATTTTTGTACAGTAGCATTCATCGATTTCCATCAGCTATTAAATAGACTACTGTTGTCAATATCCGCCATTGCGGAAGTCTTCAGTATAAACTGATAGCAATTAAAGGAATTCGAAATTAATAAATTCTGTTTAAGTAAATTTGTCAGTTTGTTCAATTGTCAGTAACTTCGAACTAACATATTTTAGGGTTGTAAACCAAACTAATCTGCATGAATAAGGTGCAATAGTAGCTAATTCTTGAATTTAGCCAAGATAGATCATATTTGTGAGTGGAAAACAAACCAGTTTTTTTTATTTAGCACCTAATGAGATGGGATTAACATGATTCTCGGATTTAGATCGTATTTGTAAGTTGTAAGGGAATTCACTTTTGTGTTTTGCATCAATAAGATAGAATCATCCTTATTTTTAGCTTTTTTTTTGATTAACTTCTTGTTCCATGACGAACTGCGTTGTTAATATTAACTTTTTATGTGAATTTAACGACTTGCAGTCAAATATTCATTAAGAATAAGTATAATTGAATGTGCGGCCTGTTTGTCCTATGTAGAATTTGTTACAATCAGAGCAGTTCAGTTTGTAGATCCCTGGGAGATCGTATTTGTTTGTGTTCAGTGTGGTTTTGAGTGTAAGTGCATTTTTTATTTTTATATCACCAACACCACTGACAAAAAATACATCACAATGACGTACATTAATCCACAATCAAACAGACTAGCAAAAATCTTCAAAAAAGCCGGCCACACCATCTCATTCAGAACAAAAAAACAAAATAAAAAATGCACTTACACTCAGAACCACACTGAACACAAACAAATACGATCTCCCAGGGATCTACAAACTGAACTGCTCTGATTGTAACAAATTCTGCATAGGACAAACAAGCCGCACATTCAAACAACGTTACTGTTATGTCTTAAATAGGTAATGAAATACTTCTGTATAATTCATCAACCATCTTGTATTGAAACTTATTACAGAATGACTTGTTATCAACAACATAAATTATAACTAATGCAAAATCATATGTATTCTAATCATCTGATATATGGCAATCCTCCCCCTCTAATTGAGTTGTCTTATCTGGTCGCAATGTCTTTTGAATACTTCATCTTCTGTCCTTACAAGGTATATAACTTTTCCAATATTTTTATCAATTATTCCTGACACCCATTTTTTTCCTGAACTGCTGGAGTAATTTTTTATCAACACCCTTTGACCTTTTTGGAAAACTCTTTTTGGTGCTTTATTTCCTTCCTGTGCTTGAAAACCTTGTTCGGTTAACAGATCTATCTCTGTTCTCACATTTCTCTCAAACATCAGAAAGTATGGAGATTCTGTGAGAAGTTTTTCAAGTTCAATTGATGTGTTATTATTACTTTCAGCATATTTGATATCAGCCCAATCTATTTTAACTTCTCGGAGCCATTCACGACCAAAAATCGGTTCTACGTTTTGTTTCAGAACGTACAGCTTACCATGAAAACTGAAATTCTCATATTTGCATTCAACAAAACAGATTCCTGCTGGTTTAATAATTTCCCCCGTGTAAGTTCTCATTTCAACAGCTGTCTTGAACAGGCGTTTATTTATATTAAGTTTTTGGAAATCGGTGTATGACAAAGAACTCAATGCTGCACCTGTATCAAGTTCCATGTTCAAACTCTTCCCTTCAATTTCAACTGTATCCATAAATTTATCAGTAATGGCCGGTGATGTTCCTACTTTATAAATTTCATGATTGTTATCGTCATTAACTTCCGTTTCAATCATATTTGATCTTGAATAGTCAGATTTTCCTGAAGGGTTTGTTTTGCTGTATGATAAGCATACAGCAGCAACGTGTCCTACCTTGTTACATTTCTTGCAAAATTCATTAATAAATTTACAAGTTTTTGCTATGTGTCGGTTACTCCCGCATCTGTAACATTTACCTTTTAGATCTTTGAAGGTAAATGGCTCTTTTCTTATATTTTTATATTGATCATTAACTTTGGTTACCTTGGATTGTTCATTTACGTAATTAATGTCATTTCGTGAATTTTCGGTAAAGTTGGCATGTTTGGGTTTTATTGTACAACTTTCCAATCTTGATTGTTCCATTAATACAGCCGTCTCTACAATTTCCTTGAACGACTGATTCTTATCCTTCTCTTGCAGCAATCTCAATCTAACCTCATTGTCCCTCAAGCCTCTAATAAATTGCATCTTCAAGAGCATTTCGTTTACTGAGTGCTCACAGTTGTAGCACTTGAAGTTACAATTTATTGTTAGACGTTTTAACTCTTGTGCGTAAGCTGCAATATTTTCATCCATATCTTGCGTTTTACTTATAAATTTGTGTTGACTAGCAACCGTACTTGGAGCTGGATTCAAACTGTTTTCCAATATATCCGAGATTTCTTCATATGACTTGTCACCTGGTCGTTCAGGAGCAATTAAATCACATAACTTTTGATGTAAGTCTGGAGTAAGTGTGCTAATAAACAGCTGAACTTTGATTTTCAAATTGCAAATTTTTCTTAATTCTACAAAATTCTCGAATCTTAATAAAAAATTTCTGAATGTTTCATTTTCGGAATAAGGTGTAAAACTTTCGTTAGTTGTCGATGTTTCTGTGCTTTTCAACTCTCTTACTTCTGCTGCTGATCTTACTGTATTATTTTTGTTAATCTGTTGTGTTATTAGTTCCTCCAATTTTGTTCGTGTCTCCATGTATTCACTATCTATTTGCCATCTGTACTCCATTTCAGTTTCTAGCTCCTCTTCTTTTGTGTGCGAGTCTATTTCTTCTTGGACCTTGTTGTAGTTATTCCAATACAATTCAAGTGTATTTACCTTCACCTTGATTGCTGCTACTGTTAGATCTTCATCGAACCATTTCTTTGTTCGTGTGATTTGGCCTTTAAGCACAGCTCTACTCTTCTTTAGTTTCTCCATTTCTTTTTCGTCCATTTTAATCCTCGTCGCCAATTGTTATGTCTTAAATAGGTAATGAAATACTTCTGTATAATTCATCAACCATCTTGTATTGAAACTTATTACAGAATGACTTGTTATCAACAACATAAATTATAACTAATGCAAAATCATATGTATTCTAATCATCTGATATATGGCAGTTACAAGGAACATTTTCAAGCCCTGACATCCAAAGCTGAATCGAATTTTGCCGACCATATCATTCAAACTGGACACACTTTTACTGACATAACTACCAACCTACACATTCTAGATATAAAATCTAAAGGACACGAACTCAACACCTTGGAACAATTTGAAATATACAAACACACCACACACAATAAACAAAACATCCTCAACGAACAACTAAATTTTAAATCACACTAACCTTTTGATCACATTTTACAAAAACCACAATTCTTCTAACCTAAAAACTGACATTGATGATCAAGGAACACACGCCTCTGAAAATGGATCTCAAAGATTCGAAAGTGCTCGGCCTGCAGAGTAAGTAAATTATACTTATTCTTAATGAATATTTGACTGCAAGTCGTTAAATTCACATAAAAAGTTGATAACTTTTTGTTGTAAATTTAACAACTTGCAGTCAGTTTTGAATTGTGAATATATAATAAATGTACTCACACTTGGTCGAACGTTTTCGAGTAATTGAATCCCATGTTCAAGGATTCAATATTCGCAATTTAAAAGTGACTGCAAGTCATTAAATTTACAACAAAAAGTTGATATTAACAACGCAGATAGTTCTGGAAGAAGAAATCCAAGAACTTATTTTTGAATTTTTAGATTTTCATATTTCTTGTACTCACAAGATCACAAGTTGTTAGGCAAACTACTTTTGTGTTCTGCATAAATGAAGAAGTATCATCTTTATTTAGCTGTTTTATTCTGTAATGTAGATCATATTAATTGTAAGTTGCTATCCACTTTTCTATTATGCATCAATGAGATTGGCGTTAATGTTTTTCAGTGGTCTCGTGCTCCACTGGTAAGAGGATGGTGTTCTTGCAAAAGTACTACTGCCAGAAATGCAGTCGCAGCTACGGCTATCTTCATAATCTGCAGCGACATCAGAAGTTCGAGTGCGGCATAGAGCCCAAGTTCAAGTGTTCCTATTGCGAGTACAGAGCTACACAGAAGAGTTCGCTGCAGTCGCACATGAGGCGTAGGCACAATGTGTTCTGCTATTCAAGTTTAGCGGTGGCTGGCCATTGAGTGATAATTATTATTCATGAACTAGGAGGTTGTCCGATTCAGTTGAACAGGGATAGCTACATGTGCATTTGCTGGAAAATGGCTCCTGGAGGAGTTTTAGACTTTTTTGTTGATGTATCTATTGTTGAACTAGGTCGGAGGCTGTTTGTGTGTACTCTTAAATTTTCAATGTTCACTCGCTCACTTGATTTCATCACTTTTACACATATCTTCACATCTTTTCATGCCTTTTTTGATCTTTTCTCTTATCATTACAGCACATTCAGTTTATCTCATTCTATATATACGGTACCGGTATATATTCTTCTTTCATAACATTCAATCATTATTATGTAATCAATTATGCGTTCAAAGACTTGTTTGTTATAAAACAGAATAAATTGCGTACCATATTATCATAGACGAAGCATTCAAGAAGAACTTTTCTCATCTAATAATAAAAATGGTGGTGCGATCTAGTGGAATTTATTGATATCTGGTCGCTCTGGTCGTAGTTTCACGGTCAGTGTCACCAAAGACAATAATATAATGTAATTGTCTTTGGTGTCACACTTTGTGGGAAACGACTAGGTGCGAGTGAGTAGGAGGACAACGGTAAGTAGAAGAAGATATAATACATTATCTTCTTCTATGTACCGTGAGGAGGACAACTGGCCGGCCCCACTTCACAGTTCAATGCTTCGGCAAGCCTACAGGCAATACTCCATACTTTGAGCTACAGGCAATGAAACCAATCCTATAAGTGCGATCACTTTGTTTCACTCTGTTGTCAAGAGCATCGTCAGACGACCCTCAGTACATTCTAGCCGTCTTATGGCCGTCACGCCATAACGTGAGTTATAATTTCCACTTGAAAGTGTTTTTTAAGTTTTTATTATATATTAGTGGAAACAAGGTGGATCTTCAACATTTTAATATTAACCTCCAATCACAAAAGCAAAAATTATCCATTTAATGAAAAGTTTAAAATTTGTCCCCCCCCCCATTTTCGTGGTTAGAACGTACAACTATCTCCGATGTAGGCATACACCAACAAGCTGAACTCAACAGGGCTTAAAGATGACCGGTCTTCTTGAATGCTTCGTCCAAAATATTACTTTGTAAAAGATTCTGTTGAACTGTATTATTTTTTTGCAATAGGCTTTAGCCTGGCGACAATATTGTCAATAAACTATATCTATCTAAATCTTCTCTTCGTCTCCTCTTTTGTTACCTCTTTCTTCTCTTCTTCCCCTTCTTTTTCTTGTTCCTCTTCCCCTTCTCCTACTTCTTCATCTTGTTTCCCCCTTGCTCTTGTTTCGCCCTTCTTCTTCTTCTTCTTCTTTTCGCCCCTTCGTTCCTTCTTTCTCTTCTTCACCCTTCTCTTCTTCTTCTCCTTCTTCTCTTTCTGGTTCTTTTCCTTCTTGTCCTTATCCTTTTTCTTGTTCTATTTTTCTTTTTCATCTTTCTTGCTTTTTCTTTTTCTTCTTCTCACCCTTATTATTTTCTATTTTTCTTCCACTTCATTTTCTTTTTCTTCTTTATCAATTCTTCATTTTTCTCATTCTTCCTCCTCTCCCCTTTAATCCCATAGTCTCCAACACTGGACAGAAGCCAGCAGAAAGAGGTTTATTATTTATTATATTAGATTATAACATTCTATTTGAACATTCTGCTAATGCCACCTTGTACTGAATTTCAATAGTGTATTTTAAATAAGGATTAATTCTAACAGAAGGGGCAGATTCCAAGAATATTTTTTTATAAAACAGAAACATAATTTTTACGTTTATAGAGAGAGGAAAAGTCTAAAATTTAATAGAACCCAAGTGGAAGTTAATCATGGGCGCATTGGCGCTGTTTGACTGCATTAAGAAAATGACAGAACCACAGAAACGACCATGAGCAAGAAAATAGCTTAATATCCCATATCCAATATTGTGGAGAGTTCTGAACCATCGTTTGTACCTGAATTTGCTAATTGCATTGCGCTAAATGATCGTCCCTGTAGCCTGTAGTGCTGTTGCCATTTTACTTCAGACAAAAAACAGTGCCGTTGCGATTGGTACCGTACTTCTTGAGCTGTTTAAAATCTTCAACTTTCCTCTTTGTATGGAGTTAAACATTAAGGACCCGACAGGACCTTATTGAAATTGTTACCATGGAATTGTAATCAGTAGCCTAATCGTATCTTATTAATAGGTTTGTAATATGTATCAGAATTTAGACTAGGCCTACTCAGATTTTAGTAATAGTGTTCGGTAAGTTAATCTTATAGTGGTTATTAATGAGTACAAAAATTGTTCCTATCCATTACTAGTCAAACAGAAAAAATGTGAATGTTTTGAAGTAATTGTCCATGCGAATAATTCAGGGATTCCAGTTAATTTTCCAATAAAAATCAAAACAATATTCAAGTGGAAATGTGTATTATTTTAAAAAGTATTTTAATAAGCCTAGTTCCCTTCAAGTCCTTATATCAAGAGAATTATGTTGAAGTTTTTTACTTCGTTCAACTATCACAATGTGAACTCGATCAAGATGTATTTTTTATATGTTGTTATCAAGATATAGATTTGTAGAAAACTGATAGCAAAGCAGTAGTGATTGAATTAATCATCTGTAATTTATTATTAAAGTGATGTAGGATAGCCTATTATGTAGTTTAATAGTAGTATATAAGCTATAGCCTACTACAATCACATGAAAAGGTGTCATATATTGTAGAATTACATTTGTGTGCCAAATGACTTTAATTTATTGAATTTTTTAGCCTTCAATGTTTTACGAAATTGTATTAATATAGTATTGTTGGAATATTATCAGTACCGTAGTTATTCATAGGATCTATAGATAGTAATGAGAAGTAATTATGAAATATAAAAATTTACAAATATATACTTACTATGCATATTAATTTAAACGATCTCTATATTAACTCCTCTCCCCCCCCCCCTCCGACAACCAATACCATATTAATATCATTCATATCCTTTATATCCGCAGGCTCTATTCTCTATTCCAACGGTAGGCTTTTGTGATTTCCAAAAAAGGTTTCAAAACATTTGAAACATTATCTGGGAGATAAATCACAATACATTATCAATAGATTTATTGACATTGGATACCGTACTCTAAAGCTTATACATGTTCAATATTTTTATTGACACATCGAAGAATTGAATATTTTTTCTTTATTATACAGTACAACTATAATAGCCTATACATTCATACTTCAAGAATCTACCAATAATAATGTGTTGTATTGTGTCAATGTCAATCAATCAATAAGAGCCATCAGTATAGTTTTCGATTTGAGTTGAATATTTTGATTTTTTCTTACTTCCAATTGTTGTGTGCGTGCGTTCTTGTTTGTTTATAAGTGTTTGATTTAGGTTTCAGAGAAATTATGTAAAGACAAACTCTGTTAACAATCACTTTGGTATGATAGAGAGGTTAATGCAACAAGGACGAGTAAGGTTTCTCTAAAGGGCGAGGAAGGTAGACGATAAAAACAAGGTAAGGAATTAGAAAATCGAGTAAGTTGCAGTAAGTTCAAAATTATTTGTTGCCACATGTAGTGCGATATTTGAATCATAATTTTCAACTATTAGTTTTAGTTTTTCAAACTAAAATTGCTTGAATCTTGAGTGTAACTATTTTCATCCAAGAAACATAACCTTTTTTAACTTGGAGACTCCAGTTGAGGTTATATAAGACAAGTCAGATTAACAATAATTATTTTTATCTTATACACTAGTTACCATATAATATTACTATATACTATATTAATTAGGCTTAAATTTGATTTGATATGAACTCTTTTACATTATAAAAAGCTTTATCAACTAAATATTTTTTCAGTTGTTTTTTAAATATTTCTATATTTTCAAGACTCTTCAAAAACTGCGGTAGCTTGTTGTAGAATTTCCTACCAATATAACTAGGTTTTTGTTTGAATAAGCTACTATTGTAACTAATCAAGTGATAATCTCCTCGGCTTCTTGTATTATAATCGTGTATGTCAATATTTTGGTTAATATCACTCTTTTTCACATATAAAGTACCGTAGCTACATACACATATAAGCAGGGTAGTTAGGAGACCAAGTCTTTTGAACAACGGCCTACATGAATCTAATCTATTTACTCATTCCATACGCCTAACCGCTTTATTTTGGATCTTACACACCTTATCAAGGTTTTGTTTTGATGAATTACCCCATACTAAGATAGCATACGGTACCTAATATGTGAAAGTAAGAGCACGTGGTAAGGTGTAAAAAGTAACCTTTTGTCATTCAATCTGGCGAGCGGTCGCAGGACAAGTACCCCAGATGAAATTTTACAACATATTTTCTCAATGTATGGAGCCCAGGTCAATCGTCTATCCAATATAAAACTCCTATAAAACTGCAATGTTTTCTTCCTGGTCTAGTTGAGTATCGTTTATAAACACGTTTATAGCCCTATCTTCATTTGAATTATGTTTGTTTTTGACTTGAAGGTATTGACATTTTCTACTATTTATTGTAGTTTTTACCTCGGGCCACTCCCGTGTTTCGGAGGACACGTTAAGCTGTCGGTCCCGGCTGCCTAAAAAACAGTCGTTAAGTCACGTCAGAGGCCCTGAACTTATTCAGGTGCGACCTGATAACTCTGACACCAGACCTGAGCCAGCCAGGTCACACGAATTATTATTAATATTACTATTTATTGTTAATTTCAACTGATTAAGAATTGGACAATGGACTGCACACCTATATGGGTAGGCTACTTATTTCTAAATCTCGGCTAAGTCATAACCTTTCATCCTGTAGAATTATAAGTTCAAATGATTGAACGAAGCAGTATTATTCATTCATTGATAAGGTGAAATAATCATGCTTTAATAGGCCTGTGCCATATTTCAGGCTCTCCGGTAAGTAGAAGAAAAAGAAGTCTTCTTCTATCTACCGTGCTTGTCTCTTATCGTCATTTCTTCTCATATAAGTATGATTTAAAGTAAATTTTTCATGCATGTAGTCTGTCTGAATTTTCCATTCTATCTTTCAAGGTTATTTTTTATTTCAAGGAATGATTGTGTTGGTGTGTCAATTTTCAACAAAACTTCTTTTTACCCATTCGCCAGTCAATATTCCATTATACCAACAATAACTGGTGAGTACGAGTTTTTTCTTCATAATCCTGTCAAATAAGAACATTTTCATCTGAGTTTCTGTTTTCTCAATTAATTCCATCTTATTAATTGGTTTTGAAGGAACTGACAATTTATCAAAATGCCAAATATATAGAACATAATTTATTAATTTCGAATACCTCAAAGTGCTATTAATTATAGCCTACTGAAGACTTCCGCAATGGCGGATATTAACAACAGTATTGAATAGCTGATGAAAATCGATAAACTGTATGACACAAAAATATCAGTCATCACTGGGATTCAAACCGCGGACCTCCAAATTGCCACTCGGGCGCCTTAACCACTAGACTAAAGTGACTCTTCTGTATAGCAGCGCTCATTTTAGACTTGGCCATATCGGCTCGTATATCACAATTTGGTTTTGAAGGTTCCTTTATCATCATCTTTTTTTCTCAATAATGCTGTATTGTATAGGCCTACCCTAATTGATAAATTTCGATTTTGGTGGTGAAATGTTTTTATTTTTTCCGTTTTATGAAGGCAAGTTCAGGGGTGGGCATTCGGAACTCCAATAAAAGCTCTGGTTGATGAAAATTAGCAGTAAAATCGTGCAAGAAAAAACTGCAATAGGCAGGAAATAATGTGATGATTAACATCTTTATCAAGAATTATTTTAGTTGCTGAATAATAGCTATGAAATGTATTCATGTGTGTTTTATAGTTAACTTCAATTGCAATATTTTTTGAAACATTAAGTATTTGCTCAATGTTCGAATTATTGATTAGACTTTAAATAATGACTACTACTCTTTTGAATAATAAATAAACTATTATAATGTTCAAAAAACAATCAAATTTATTTTTTCTTTCAATTTGATTAATCATTTTCAACTACATTATGGTGTCCTTCAAGGGGTAACTAAAAATTTTCATTTTATCTCGTGTAATTTGTAAAATGAATTTGTTTTTCATTTGTTTTTGATAGCATAAAATATTGTAGACATCAAATTGTATCCAACTGTTTCATTATTGAAGTTTTACTGTGTGAATAAATAAATTTGAGTTGCATAATGTATCATTGAGCATATTCTAAATAGTTGAAAATAGCTACGAAATTGTTGTGGAGCTAGCTGATTGTATTTTTTGAATAATGGGTAGAATTTTTATTATTAGGCTATGAGTATTTATGAAGAGTTTACCCATATTATGATTTTAACTAACCATAATTTTCTCATGTTGTTACAGTTGACCTGCAAATGCAGCACTCTGTGTTCTCAGCGACCTTTTTGAATTTTTGGTGTGCGGTATGCGGTCGGGGCTACAAGAACAAGTGCACACTGAATCGACACCTGCGATTCGAGTGCAACAAAGAGCCGCAGTTTGAGTGCTCCCTGTGCGACTACAAGGCTAAGCAGAAGAGCACACTCAAGGCGCATATGGTGAAGCACGACCGGGAACGAGAAAGGGAGCGCGGTCATCCAGTGCCTGGTCAGAAAACCTATTAGAATCAAATGAACAAACACTTATAAATTTGTAAAGAATTTTTATACTGAAGGCTTGACTGCGCGCTGAATTAGTTTTCAGGTGTATGTAGCATGTCACATCAATAAGTTTACGTTTGGCCTATCTGCTACAAATTAAGCTAAGATTATATAGGGTGAGTTTACAAGCTTCAAATTAAGCTACGATTTTATAGGGTGAGTTTACTAAGCTACGATTATATAGGATGAGTTTACTAAGCTACGATTATATAGGATGAGTTTACTAGCTTCAAATTAAACTACGATTATAAAGAGTGAGTTCACTAGCTAAGAAACCAGCGAGAAACAATATTCAGCTGTGCCCTCCCCCCCCCCCCCCCCCAACTAAATACCTAACTCTTGAGCCTTAACACTGCAAGACAAGATCTCCCCATCATGCTCACCTCGTGGCCTTTGGAAGGGAGGGAGCTGGGTCGGCTTGTAGTGTTGCTACTAGCTGGCTTAACAGCCAGTAAACTAGTCCAATTGAATCGATGGTTTAAACTGAGACTGACTTAACTGGAAATGAACACTTATATTGTGGATCTAGTCAGTGCCGACGATGGATGATGGACCATGCGGTCCAAAATAGCCATCTGATCAGCGAGTAAACAATTTTCACTCAAATATTTGTCATGCAATTAATTGTAAATTATCGATAAATATAGCTTAGTAGCTACTATATCTCGAAACATGTAGCACTGCTGAATATATTAAACTTTTTGTAGCAGGTTTTACTACATAATGTATACGTGGCTTTGACTTTTAGATAGAATCATTATGTTTCCAATAAAACGGCTCAGACAGCGACATGTAACCACCTATAAGGCTATCTACTAATTGAATCTAAGGACAGAATAAATAGCCTACCTGTAATGAGTGAGCTTGTTCAAAACTGTTAAAATGTCAAACTTTTTAAAATAATTGCCAATTGCATATTCGACAGTCGAGTCATTCAGTCAAACAAGAAATATTCAAACTGTTTCTCTCCTTCCCCCGTTCATATCTCAAGATCGGTTCATCTGATTGCCCTTACTTTATGTGCGGCATGTTTTATTTCACTAAAACACCATGTCAAACATAATTTTTATTGAAGAAGAAGCTCAAATATATTATCACTATGAAAGTTTTTAAAAATTAACAGAACCCAGTCGAAACTCATCCCTATTATTATGATTGACAAATAAATAGTCAACTATTTATGTAGCTATTAATTGGTAATAGGCAACTGTAGTCAACCATATATATGTACCGTATATAGACTAACCTTTTACCTCGTGAATGTAATTTTCATTCAGTTATCGTTACCTAATGCTCTAGTCTTACCATGTCAGAGTATCTAGTCAATTAAATTAATCATCGTTTAATTTAACGGTTAAAGTTAATATTAGTTTGTAGCTCCAAGTGGTGTTTACTTTTGTTCTCAGAAATATACCAAGTATTTTGTCTATAATTCTATACCTATGGCCTGATTTTAAATGGAGGCAACGCATTGAGGGTGTTTCAGTGTTTAAGGAAGAACTAATTTTATACATTAAAATGGTCTCAGGTAAATAAGTGGTAAATATATTTTTTGTAAACACTTTATTACAGAGATATGGATTTCAGCTATTCATGTTATTTTATGCATTCTGAAACTTTACTAAATAGCTTTATTGATATTCAAGATATTGTATTATCAAGTGTAGTGATAGAGTGAGTAAGTACCTGCCAACAGTGGCGTAGCCAGGATTAGATTTCGGGGGGGGGGGGGCTCACCAAGGGGGGGGGGGCAGTGGCTTAGCCAGGATCAAATTTCGGGGGGGGGGGGGCTCACCAAGTCTGGGGTATAGGAGGGTCCGGATTTTTTTTTAATTTAGTGGTGTGAAAAGCTAATCTAGACAACTTGTTAGGCTCTAAAGTTCAAAAGAAAGTTTTGAAAAATTACTACCCAAGAACCTAGGTGGCCAGGTTTGAAATGATAAAGTTTGATATACCGATCTGTGACTATTTTGAGTTAAAACCCTTGAATTGGAACTAATCATACTTAACTTATATACTGAATCTCAAAATTAATACTAATTATTATAAGTTTCATATAATTTATGTCATTAGCCTAAAACGCACCCAACCCAAACAAAGTTCATGAAATCGGAATTTTTTTTATCATAGCACACTGATTTTACACGCTTGCATAGAACTTGCATTTATTTGTGTGTTTTCATTTATAAAAGTCCCGATTTTATGAACTTTGGGTGCGTTCAGGCTAGTGGGTTATACTGAATTTTAACTTCAAAACTAAATTTTCTACAAGATGAGTTTATTCAAAAAGGTGATTTATTAATAATTAAAAAAGTTAATCCACTTCAAACTTGAAAATTGCATTTTATTTAATGTAATAAATAAATAATTATGTTAGTCACAGTTTTCTAACATGTTTTATTCGATTTCGTAGCTCATTTTAAATCAAAATTATCCATTTGAGCACCTAACAAGTTTCTATATGAGTAAATATTGAGGAAAAATTTGAAAAATGCATTAATCTGACTATAACTGTAGCTATATTCCATTACACAAACAGGGTTTCTGTAATCTGTTCGTTATAATACAACAAAACAGAAAGAACCCTTCGACTTTAATAAGTCCTTATCTATTAGTTATTTGAGAATTTTTTATTTCTGAAATTTCGGGGGGGGGGGGGCCCGGGCCCCATGGGCCCCCCCCTGGCTACGCCACTGCCTGCCAATCAACCCTTTGGAACTTTTCAATATTGAAAAATTATTTTAAACTAAATAGAATCATCAAATAAATAGATATTTCAAACTGATCCTATTTTGTAGTTCTGAAAACCGAAATTATACACTCTGCAAAATATAGTGTAACTCACATATAAATGAGATGAATGAATGAGGTCCACATACTAAGTTTTTTACAATTTTAAACCATACATAATTGTTTTACATTGTGTCTCAACCTCCATGTCTTTGTATTCTAGCATCCTGGTATTTCGAATTAATGGTAATTAAAATACATTTTAATATTTCATATTGTCCTCAGGGAAACAGCTTATTGTATCGTGTTTACTAATATTGTTAATCAAAGTGTGATTTTTGTATTTTTAACTCCCTAATTTTTTGTTAGTTTTGCTACCTCAGATATTATTGTATCGAATGTGAATGAGATTCAAGTGTTCAAAATAAATGATACACTATGTGTTCATATTCAACTACACTCGCTTATCAACTGACAAATCAATATTGTAAATTGATCCAACGCAGTACAAACTAATGTGTGTTCTCAATATTTTTGTATTAGAATATAAAGAGTATTTTGTAATGTGTTGTTGCTTTGATGTAGTTGCGTTAGGTAACAAACAGTTTAATGCTATACTGAAATTCCTATTGGAATACAGGATTTTAAGAAATTAAACAATAAGAATATGTAGCCTAACAGTAGAATTATATTATTGGTATTTGTATTGATGGAAGTCGAAGTGATGTTACAGGCATAGAAGTGAAAATATATAAAACGACCAGTCGTCTTATTTGCAAGTTATGTCATTCATATCGTACTTATTACATTGATCATAATATAAAAGCCCACAGTAAACTATACAGACAAGATACTGAAATAAAAAAATTCTGGTTATCACACCATTTTTAATCTTGAAAGGGATCTACAGATTTGGTTGTAATAAATTAAACATATTCAACAGTTCCATTCATACGCAACATGAAACTGTATAACTGGCTAATATTATTTTAATGAATATTTTCATAAAATGATGCCACTCAATATTTTGGTCTTTGTTTATAATGATAATTCAGTAGTATAGTATAACTATATTCCATCATAAGTGTGATTGCAAAACAACGTGTAGTCATATACATATATTTTATTGAGAGAAAAGTATATAAATATGCAATATTAATTCCTGAGAAACTTCTTGACCAATTGAAAATGAGAAGGATTTCTTGAAAAAGGGGCTTTACATTACATATTTAACTTTTAATTTCGTATAGTGTTCATGAATCGTGTTATATTTTCTCTATTGAGGATATTTAATTATTTTTATCTACGACCATGTCATAATGTATCCATTACAGTTTCACAATTGATGCCAAAACAGCTGTCTTTTCGAAATGCTTTTTGAAACCCGTTGCATAATGAGCTCATTATAGTACAGGTTCTACATTAAAACACGGGTTCTGGACCAATCAGAAACATTTTTGATGGAATCAATATCTTAATTCAATATTGTGAAACTATCAGCTGATTTGATCAAACTGCTACACCAGCTGCTTTAACCTAACAATCTACTATAACTTCTCGTATTTGAGATGAGAGGTTAGGTATCTCTGACAGTCACAGGTAAAATGAAATTGTTTTAATTAAATGTATACTAGTGGTCGTAGATAAAAATAGTGTATGTAACTATTTTATTTGGCCATTAAAGCACTCGTGAGATATTTATAACACTCGCGTTCGCTCGTGTTATAACTTACATCTAACTCGTGCCTTAATAAGGGTCAAAATAAAATTGTTGCATAAACTACTATTTGAAAAATGTGATCAACTTATTGTTATCGAGTCATCGTCTACCTGTATACAATTGAATATAATTTCTGTGATTGTATGAAATATTGCAGAAGTATTGCATCTAATAAAGCTATGAAATTGGCACATTTTCATTTTTGTTCTATGTTGTAGTTTGTGATTTTCAAACTATATTCTACATAATTTACTTAATTATATATTATATTAATACAAGCTGATAATTATTTCAAAGCTACATTGATAGTCCGGTTTTTAAGACTCTTTCATTTAACTCCTCATTGTTAGAATATTTATTAGTTTTGAATCCCTCAAAGTGCTATTAATTATAGATATTCAATTGAATATATTTTTGTGAAGTAGTGCTCATCGATTTCCATCAGCTATTCAATATCCGCCATTGC
This sequence comes from Conomelus anceps, assembly GCA_948455865.1. Lineage (NCBI taxonomy): Eukaryota > Metazoa > Arthropoda > Insecta > Hemiptera > Delphacidae > Conomelus > Conomelus anceps. The sequence continues at coordinate 38,574,494 of OX418220.1, read as the reverse complement.
GTGACTCTTCTGTATAATTAATAGCACTTTGAGAAATTCAAAACTAATAAATTATGTTCTATACATTTGTCAGTATGATAAATTGTCAGTTCCTTAATAATTATTGATTATTGATTGAATTATGATTGAGCTCATATCAATCAACGATTTTTGATTGAGAGAATTCAACAATTCATCTAACGAATACTGAGAAATTGTTGAGAGATTTATTGATTCTCAGGGTACTTGCACAGCTGCTCCACCAATACTTGAACATTCTCAATTGTATAATCACCATTGCATAATCATACAAATGTTGCGGAATGTTGCTATTCATGCACGCTGCTTCAATCTGTCTCACATTATTCCACAACATGATTATGATTATGCTTGTAAATGCACCATTTTGAGTCCAAATCCTGTCATGTTTATTTAAAAGTCATGTTCTTCAAGGAGTTGGGTGTGTAAAGAAATTAGAGTTTTCTAACTATATAGTCAATGCATGATACATTATGCAATATTAACATAATATAGGCCTATCATGATATTTAATCTTCTTGTTCTAATTCTTCTTCTTTTTCTCCACCTACTAATATTCCACAAGCTGTAATGCAGAAGGGTCATACAATACAATAGTTCTATATAGAAAGGTTACCGTAGTCTAGTGGTTAAGACGCCTGACAGGTGATTGGGAGGTCCGTGGTTTGCTTCCCAGCGGTGACAAAATATTTTTGTGCAGTAGCGTTCATCGATTTGCATCAGTTATTGAATGCTGTTGTCAATATCCCCATTGCGGAACTCTTCAGTCTAATTGATAGCACTATGATGATCACAAAATTGATAAATTATTCTTGAATTTCTTAATCCATAACGATCTGCGTTGTTAAAATTTACTTTTTATGGTAAATTTAACAGCTTGCAGTCATTGACAATTCAGAATAAATAGATAATTTACTCACATAGGCTGAAACGTTTTCGAATCGTGATTATTCATTTTCAACAGCATCCTTGATTGTCAATGTCGGTTTTGGTAGAAAATTTGTTGTAGTTTTATAGAATATGATCGAAAAGTTTGTGTGATTTAAAATTTAATTGTTCATTGAGGATGTTTTGTCTATTGTGTGTGGTGTGTTTGTATATTTCAAATTGTTCCAAGGTATTGAGGTTGTGTCCTTTAGGTTTTAAATGTGTAGGTTGATTGTCAGTAAAAGTGTGTCCAGTTTGAATTATGTGGTTAGCAAAAGTCGTTTCGGTTTTTGTATTTAATGCTTGTAAATGCTCTTTGTATCGTTGTTTGAATGCGCGGCCTGTTTGTCCTATGTAAAATTTGTTACAATCAGAGCAATTCAGCTCGTAGAACCCTGGGAGATCGTAATTGTTTGTGTTCAGTGTGGTTTTGGATGAAAGTATATTTTTTATTTTGCTTTTTGTTCTGAATGCGTTGGTATGGCCGGTTTTTTGAAGAGTTTTACCAGTTTGTTCGATTGTGGATTAATGCATATCATTGTGATGTATTTTTCGCCAGAGGTATTGGTGTTTTGTTTTTTTGGTTGTTATTTTATGATTGAGTTTGTCAATTATTTCGTGTTTTCTTGTGCTAAATTTTATTGTATTTAGGTCAGTAATGTAATTTTTCATTGTTGAACAGCATTCAGGTCAATGTTGCATAGACTGAAAAACACACCACTATCCATCGACAATTACAACACTAAACTAAATACAACAAAATATTCATCACAAGAAAACGGCTACAAACACGACTTAATTAACAAAATCAATCATAAATTAACAACCGAAAAACAAAACATCAATACTAATGACAAAATAATACATCACAATGACATACATTAATCCACAATTAAACAGACTTGCAAAAATGTTCAAAAAAGCCGGCCACATCATCGCATTCAGAACAAAAGCAAAATAAAAAATGCACTTGTATCCAAAACCACACTGAACACAAACAAATACGATCTCCTAGGGATCTACAAACTGAACTACACTGATTGTAACAAATTTTACGTAGGACAAACAGGCCGTGCATTAACACAACAGCACAAACAGCATTTAAAAGCATTTCATGGCATTTTTCATTAAATACAAAAGCCGAATTTTACTTTGCCGATAACATTATTCAAACTGGACACACTTTTACTGACAATCAACCTACACATTTAAAACCTAAAGGACACAACCTCAATACCTTGAAACAATTTGAAATATACAGACACACCACACACAATAAACAAAACATCTTCAATGAACAATTAAATTTTAAATCATACAAACTTTTCGATCACATTCTACAAAACCACATTAATTCTTCTAACCAAAACCACTGCCGACATTGATGATGCTGAAAATGATTCATCACGATTCGAAAACGTTCCAGCCTGCGTGAGTAAACAATTTATTTATTCTCAATGAAAAATGACTTCGTATTTAAATTTACTATGAAAAGTTAATAATAAATTATATTTATTCTACCGTGAATATCACCCTTTCGCAGCATGTGTTTTGGTTTTGCGATTTTTCATTATCATGGAGTAGGTTATTGGATGCTCCACTGTGCAATCACCGCTAGGCGGGCTCCATGGTCGTGACAATGGCAGCTTGAGCACCATTCCAGTTTGTTTTAACGTGCGGCATGCCATAATAAGCATTTACTTTTACACGAAGCCAACGCTCATTCCACAGCTTATGCGGCTTATGTCGACAATGAAAACCTGCCACTGAAATGGCGATTTGTTATAAATATTGCTTTAATACTGTTTCTTACTTGCACTTGCAGATTTATTTGGAATAAAGCTGTCAGAAGAGCTCCACCAATGCACTGATTGTGGCAAACAATACAAGGCAAGGCGTTCGCTATGGAGGCACATCAGATACGAATGTGGCAAGGAAGCTGGTTTCAGTTGCAGCTTTTGTCAGTTCAGGGCAAAGCATAAGTGCAACATGAAAACTCATATCTTCACAAATCACACTCAAAACGTTCTGGACAATTCTTTAAACTGGCCAACAGCTAATGCTGCCAATCTATGATATTTATCAGTTCTAATCTATGACATCTCTTTAGTTCTATGGCATCTCTAGTTATATGACATCTGTGGTTGTGATTTGAAAACTAAGCCGGGTTACACACTGGTGTCTTAAGACATCTGTCGTGTCGTACGGAATTGAATAAGACATGGATGTTTTTTGCATGTCTTATGTCTTACGTGCGTTGCAGACGGCTAATTGTTGCGCTCAGTTGTTGATGGCTCACAGCCTCATTGCTTGGGCGGTTGTCGTAAGTCATGACTTACCAAACACCGACCAACCGGTCTCGTGCGACACATGTCTGAAACAGGGATGTAATGTCACACTGATGTCTCAAGCAGTGTGTAAGTCCCCCATTTAATAACATGGGTTGGTTTTCGATAAAAATGCCTCAGACATGACAGATGTCTTAGACATGATGTCTAAGACACCAGTGTGTAGAGGCCCTTAGTGGCTTCCCTATACTGCACTTGGGAAATGAAACACTTTTTAAATTGATCTGAACGAAATTTTGCACAAACCGTATCGTTCTACCCTAGTGCAATAAGTGATATATATCTAAGTTTAATCTAGGTCAAATTCTGATACTGTAAACATACTAAAAAAAAATAATTCTAATAAACATTTTTGATACCTTATCAAAAGATATTTGACCCAGAAATTGAAATAATACATCTTGTTTCAGAATCCTTCTTTGAAAATAATTCAAATGGGAACGGAAAGCATTTTTGTCCAACTTGTGGGAAAAAATACGTTCACAAGCAACATTTGAGACGACATTTGAATTATGAGTGTGGAATAGAGCCACAGTTTTCTTGTACGCTGTGTAGTCGTCGATTCAAGCACAAAGCTCACCTTAAAAAACACATCTTCAACTGCCATATGGAAGTCAACGTTTAGAGAATGAAAGCGTAGTTTGGGCAGTGGTGGATTAATAACATTTTTCGTTTTTCGTGGGGTTTGGGTGGGGGGAGGGGGGGGTTTGAAGTCCAGTCAGCCCGGTGGGTCTGGCTAGGCGTATCCCCCGGAAAAATTTGAGAAGATAATTGACTTAAAATCACTTGTTATTTTATACTATTTTAGCATAATAAAATAAAATATATTAGCTTATTTTTACATAATATTTTTTTGTATTTTAATGTTACCTGGAAATTACAAATTGATTAATACAGCTTGCTTCACATATTAAAATAAAATCGACCTGGATAAATTATAATCTACTTCCTGTTTTGAGCTGAACAAGAATGAAATTTGAAAAGTAATTGACCAATATTTTATACAGTATATCTTTCGACATACGGTAGACTAGAAATTTTCAAATATTTCCACATCCTTTTTCAAATTCAAATTCATCTTTATTCAATAATTATAAAAAACGTCATAATAGCAATTTTTATGAATATACCCCCGCTTGGATGATTTGTCCATGTGCGGGGAGGAGTCCCATACTGACATTATTGAATAATAACAAAAATAAACATTTTTTGAAAAATTATAATATGAGAAAAATAATATAAGAAGAATTATAATGATTTATATTCTATAAATTATAATTCTTAATATAATATTAAGAATATTATAATATGATAATATACCAATAATCTTATATACAAATATACTCTATATATTATGGAGAATATGTTATGTACTCTATATAAAATCCTAATATTCATTTAAGATTAATTTCAGATTCAAACATCAGATTAATATTAGCATAAAACAAATGAAAGAAAAACGAAGAAAAAAAAAGGTAAAAACGACGTTGAGATAGTTGAGATATAAAATTAAAATTAAAGTTCACAAGAGACTTGATACAAGACAGCATTCAGGTAGCTGATCACAAAAGATCGGTAGGTACTTGGTTACAAAAAATGTAGGTTAAAAGGTAGGTTGCCGGCCACAAAAAAAATGTTGGTGAAATAATTAATTAATATTGATCGGAAATGAAACAGAGGATGAAAGTGGAAAAATATATAAGTGATAGAAGAAAGAAAGAATGGAATAGAAATGATTTAAAAATAAATAAGCATTTGAACGTTATATATATATAAATTTAAAGATAGCAGATAATAAAAAATAATTTGGTATAAGGCGATTCTAGCAGCGCTTCAGCAGCATCTGCACCTATGTGAAGCAGCCACCTGCCCACTCTTTGCTTGTAAACGGCAACACTGCAACCCTCATTTGGTTTAATTTCAGCAGGAATATTGCGGAAAGCCAGTGTGCTAAATGAAAGGAATTTGATAGTTGAGAATTATCCAGTCGGGGGAATTGTTCGTTACTATTTAATTTGTTTCTAGTCACTAATTATGTTGTGATCAATATTTATACTTAAATTGACCACAACCGTATACGTGTCAAACTTGGGATGAACAATGATAGGACAACCTTGCAAGGACAACCTGGAAAGTGTTGGTTGAGTGAGGTCTACTGGTAGCGCAGTTGGTTGGAGCGCTTGTCTGAGATAAGATAAGACTCTGGCTGGCTTCGTTTCCTGCAGCTTTGGGTTCGAATCTCATTCAGCCATGAGTGTTTCTCATCATTCACCTCATCACCCACGCACAAGTCTCCAGACTCATGTAGGCATCATCTGCAATAAAAAAATTCATTATTTGAGCATGATTGTTATCTCATTGATCGTATAGGATACAATAAACTGTTAAAATCCGATCTTGTCTCAAAAAATATTGCTATTTTCAAGCATAAAATTGTACCGTTATGATTTGCATTAAAATATTGAACTTTGAGATCTGAGGTTTGAGTCTTTTGTCATCAAAGTAGCCTAGTTGATTTTTTAACCGAATGTTTATTCATTATATACTACAGTCGTTAATAATTATCACTGTGTTGGTCAACCATAAACAAAGCTCTCCATTCAATACATCTGAACTAAGCGCTATAGTGTTATTCAAAAATCCTATCAGTATTACTGAGTAAATTTTCAAAATTTAATAAAAACTTTAAAAAACTCTTCCAAGTGGAAATTAGCTCACGCTATGGCGTGACGGCCGTTTCACTCTGTTGTCAAGAATGTCAATAGCATCGTCAGACGACCCACAGTACACTCTAGCCGTCACGCCATAACGTGAGTTATAATATCCACTTGAAAGAGTTTTTTTTTTTAAGTTTTTATTATATTTTAGAAACAAGATGGATCTTCGACTTCAAAATTTATTCAACTTACCAAGTAAGATTTGTTTAATATGCTAATCAGATTGAAACACAATAGGCTAATTTACTTTCAATAACACTTATACTAACAATGAGATTTGTAGAATTGCGAAACTAGAAATTAGAAGCTGAGTTTACAAAGAGCAGTGTATAAACTTACAACAGTGCGCAAACCGACAGCTTACAGAGTAGTAGCCTATTGCCAATTATTGTGCTGGGCACTGCGTTTTCTTTGTGAAGTCAGAGTTTGGATAGCAACATCAAAAATCTACACATTGCCAAAGAACATAGTTACTACCATGGAACTAGTTATTATTTCTGCCACTTACGTTATTTTGGCGTATTGGATAGGGCGGACACCAAAATTTAATCCCTGCAGCATTGTATTTATTGTCTAGATAGTCTGTTACCCTGTCTAAATATTGCCCTGGAATAAATCTTTAATTACTTTTTTAGATTGTTCACATATTTTTGTACATCAATGTTAATGATTTATTCATATACACATTCACTAATAAATTATCATCTTTTATTTGATCTTTTTTTAAAGGATGTATTTTAGTAATGATGTATATTAGCAATATTAATAACTAGTACGGTACAGCACCTAGTACAACACATAAATTTGGTTTCGAAATTTCAGTTTGTGAATAAAGCTTCATTTGAAATGAATTCTAAACGTTACTGTGAAAAATGCGGAAATAAATATACCCATAGGAAACACACTCGATACATCATGTAAAATAAAAAAATTTGTAAATTTTGTTTTAGCATACAAGTTTGTGAATTATGCTTCTTTTGAAATATATTCTAGGCTTTTGTCAAAAATGTAGAAGGAAATATATCCATAGGAAACACACTTGATACATCTTGTAAAATATGAGTGCAGGTTAGGACCAAAGTTCCATATAGGATAAAGTTCATATATTGTGATCAACACTTCAAAATCACATCTTCAATGGGCATATGGAATCCAATATCTATTTATATAGAGAGCACATTATAATCCTGTTTTTTTCTCATTAATAAAATTGTTAAATAACTCTATATACTTTAACTCAATTGAAATTGTTTCAGGATACTTCTTTGAAAATTATACTCTACATGATAACGAAAAGCATTTTTGTGCAACTTGTGGGAAAAAGTACGTTCACAAGAAAGACTTGAAACGACATTTGAGTTATGAGTGTGGAATAGAACCACAGTTTTCTTGTTCACTTTGTAGTCGGCGATTCAAGCACAAAACTCACCTCAAAAATCACATCACCAGCTGCCATATGAAATTCTACGTTTAGAGAATACTCCTAAAATCATATACTGACTCACAGATTTTTCAATATTATTGTAGAACGCTATAGAACCTACAGTTCAATACTAGGAAACAAGCTAATATCACAAAATAACAAACTAAATATCAAACTTTGAGATCTGAAGGTTTGAGTTCTTTTTCTGCAGAATATAGCTGAATGTAATGTAGCTGCCTTAACCAATCAGGATTGTTATTATTATTTGAAAATTCAATTGGTGTGTGTCTGCAGGATCCATTTATCATACTAGGTGAATAAGAAAATGTTTATATAAATAAACTGGAACATGAAGTTAAGATCATCTTTTAAACTAATATTAATGATTTTCAATCATTATTTTCATGAAAAAATTTAACATTTACCAACTGTTCTGGAGCATGATACATTCTAGCCCATTGTAAATAAAAACATTCTAAAAGAATAACTATGATTAATTCACTTATATTTACCTGAATAAAAATGAGTCATTAATCCGGGTGTAAAAATTCTGATGCATTTTTCAAATCTGGATTGGCTGTGAGAGCAGGTAAGAGGTGAAAGTAGGTAGTGCCATAATAATGTATTTGTTCTTATATTCATTATTCTGTATGGTACTTCATTAAAGTATTTTGTTTACTCTATTTTTCAACCCTTTTGTTTTCAATAATTTCTGTTTGGTTTTTATATATTTTATTTTTTGATAATTTATTGAATAAAAATTGAGCTCAAATTTCAATATCTTTTTTCACTAGATCTTTGAAATTCACTTGAAAACTCTTCATCTCCATTTTCCATATTACTTTACTTTTCATGATTATTTTTATTTATTCATGATATTTCATTGTATTTAATGAACCTTTTCAACCCTTTTATTTTATTACCGATATTTTATTATTTAATGACCCTTTTCAAGGATATTGAAATAGTTAATACCATTAGGTAAAATAAGTCATTTTTTTACAGAATTTCACATTGTAAATGATGCTTCATTTGGCATGGATTCTAGACATTACTGTGAAAGATGTGAAAAGAAATATATCCATAAGAGAGATTTGATGCGTCATGTGAGATATGAGTGTGGAATAGAACCAAAGTTCCCATGTTCATATTGTGGTCGTCGGTTCAAACAAAAAATTCACCTTCAACATCACACCATCAACAGGCATATGGATATGAAATTCGAAATTGATTGATAGTTGATGCATGGATAACATTTCTGAACAACTCGAAACTGATTAAATTCAATTAAAATACTTTAATGGCTTTGTAGTTTTTTTTGTAATATTTTCTGTCATTGTTAAACTTTAGTTTTGGTACTTTTTAACTATGACTGTCGGATCTTTTCTTCTTTAATTCTATTCTATCATCCTTAACTGAATGTGAAGTAACTAAAATAAGAATTCCATTTGTTCAAACGTTATGTTTTAAACTAATCTCTTCACATTTGCTACAAAGTTCCTCTTCTTTATTTGCATATCATAATGGGCTATGACTGTAAACGTTGGCATTGTTTTTTGTTATTTTGTGAAGATAAGTCTCAAGTGAAACCAACTTGTTTGCAATATTATTAACAACTGTGTAGGTTAATATTATGTTTAGAAAAGGAATTTTTATCAATGTAGGCCCATCTTTTCAAAAAATTCATTCCATACTACAGTAAATTAATTCAGATTTCAATCAAAGTTTTTATTGCACTCATCAAATAATATCGAAGGTTTCAAAACTGTATTAGAAAAAAAAAGAATTTACCATTTGGTGTTTTGATTGGTTATTTTCCTTTTTAGATAATTTTCATATTATCTCTATATATAAAAATGAATGTCTCTCTGTATGTATGTATGTATGTATGTGTGTTCCCTATAGTCTCCAAAACTACTTGACAGATCGGCATGAAACTTTGGGAATATGTTGTGTGAATATTGGGGATAGTTTCTGACCATAAATTTCAATAGGGGAGCTAATAATTATTATTAATTTAACCATTTTATAGACCTAACCTACTGAACTTGCCAGCCAAACAGCTTAAAGGAACAGCTGATATAAGTTAACAGTTTTTAATCATATGGCAGGCTCCTTAGTGGCGTTATTTACGCTGTCTTGGAACAGCAAAAGACTTTGCACTTTGCATGGAGGCTACCGTACAGTTGGAGCCTTGCAATATGTAGGAAACATACGACTGGGTATGATGAAATGTAATTATGCCAGGTTGATGACATCTGTTAACCAATGCAGCTAGAAATTTGAAATGCAGCCTCAGCGGGAGGTGGCGAATAATAAAATAAAAAACCTAGCTTCTACCCTTATAGTCATAGAAGGTTTAAATTTGAATTGTTTCTTCATTCAGAGGTGGTGATTAAGAAAACAACGAAGCCTCTATGATCAGCTGGAAGAGCCCTAGGACTAACTTCTTTCCTAATTTTAAATGTAACCTCAGCGGGAGGTGGCGAATAATAAAATCAAGGAGAATTTTTATGAGAATGCAGCAACGCGCGTTGGGCCAGCTAGTCTCTTATATATTACAATAAAGCTTCTACATAGTGAAGTTCAATATAACCCTCTTTATGGTGACCCTTGTCATTGCAATCTTGGCAAGACGAATACCTCTTTGAAACGATTTTTTTACTTAGATAATCGATTTTGTTGCACAGAAGTTCAACTGTGTGGTATATTTATATTATGATTGATAATTAGGCTATTAACTTATTAACCTAATATGGTACTGTTATCCTATACCATCCTGATATTATTATACTATTATGCTTTATTATCCTAATACTATTTATGCATACAATTTGAATTAAAAACGTTTCTGTGGAGATTTTTAGTTTCCGTTTGTCTCATTTTCACATATTATTGTGCGTATATTTATACATTGTTCTATGATTACCACAAGTGCAACTCAGACATTATACTCAAACGGCATATTATGTATTGTGAACATTAATTCGTTTCATTTTAGCTTGTATTTGTAGGCTTTTTACTTCGTGAGGAATTGTATATTATTGTAAGAAAATGAATGAAAATGGATTTGAGCGAAATAACAATTGTCCAAACTGACAAATATGCAGAACAAATAATTTATTAATTTTGTATTTTTAAAGTGCTATCAATTATTCCACTGAAGATTCTACTCAATGGCAGATATTGACAATAGCATTGAAATCGACGAAAGTTGACTAGTTTAGTGACTGAGATGCGTGGTCGGCGATTGAGAGGTTCGTGGTTTGTGGAGGATTTATTTTTCTCCTGGGAAGGCACAAACGTGGCCTAAAAGACTTAAGGGTTGATTACATTGGGATAGTTACTCGCTAAGCGAGTAGCGAGTAGGACGTTACTGACCGACCGTGCTACAGCAGCTCAGCATACCAAGCCAAATTATATTTAAAAAAATATTTCTAGAATCACCCCCATACTATGGAATTTCTAAGACAATAAATAATATTGCAACACAAAATTAAAATATGAAGTTTACCAACAATTATTCAATAAAATGTCATCAAAACAATATACAATAGATCTCATCTGAAGTGTTATGCTGGCAGCCTGCGTGATTAAGTGTAGGCTTGGCCACAATAATATTGTATTTTGGTGTTGGCTACTCTGCCAGCGAGTATAAATGTCACCAAATTCAAAGTAGACAGGCTCTCAACTTTGAATTTGGTCACATTTATACACGCTGGCAGAGTAGCCAACACCAAAATACAATATTATTGTGGCCAACCCCTACACTTAATCACGCAGGCTGCCAGCATAACACTTCAGATGAGATCTATTGTATATTGTTTTGATGAAATTTCATTGAATAATTGTTGGTAAACTTCATATTTTAATTTTGTGTTGAAATATTATTTATTGTCTTAGAAATTCCATAGTATGAGGATGATTCTGGAAGATAAATTTTTAATATAATTTGGCTTGGTATGCCGAGTTGCTGTAGCACGGTCGGTCAGTAACGTCCTACTCGCTACTCGCTTGGCGAGTAACTATCCCAATGTAATCAACCCATAACTGTAGCACGCAAAATAGTCTATTTCTGCACCAGTGTGGGAAAGTAAATTCCAGTGCAGGAAATACAAGTGCGGGAAATGGTGGTTACTTTACAATTATGATAAGTTAATGCACAAGACGAAGTCAAGTACGTTATTATCATATCATCATGTGAGTATGGTAAACCTCTTCCCAGACGAGTTATGTACAATATTTTTCATCAAATTAGTTTAAAATATAGAAAAAATAAACTTTGAGCAAGTATAACAAGCATCATCAAACATAACCTCAAAATCAATCACAGTAGTAAAATACTAAAAATTCTTCTGAGATCAGTTTTTCCCAAATTATTGTGAATTAGCTGGAATGCAGTAATATCCATTACCACACTGAAAAGGATGTGGTAATGAAAATCAGCTCTTCTTTCTGTAAACAGACATTTACTGGCTTGATTCAATGCTCAGTAAAGTGCTGAATATGTACGAGTATGACAAAATAGTTATTTATGTATTAAGAGCATAAAGTGCGACTTTACGCACTTTACAAGAACTTTGACACACGAATTACATACAACATTTTTCCTACAACTGCAGCTCTGGATTCCAATAAAATCTTGTAGTTTGTAACATCACAGATTTTAGAATGCACGGATTTGGTTAGTGTGCACCAATTTTATGAGAATGGGGTTTTGAGAATTTCATGGATTTCATGATCCACCAATGAGGAGACATCAAAAACAGCTGGCAAGCAGTAAAGTACTTTTCCTACAGCTGATCATAAAGTAGTTCTTTAAGTACTGAAATCTAATTGTAAAATACCTCTTTACTGCTCCGCAAGCGGTAAAGTACTTTACGCTCGCCAGCTGTTTTCTTTACGCTTCTGTTTTGATTTTGATGTCTTCTCATTGGTGGATCATGGAATCCGTGAGATTCACATAACCTCAAAAAAAGTCGAACGCTAACCAAATCCGCGCATGGTCTGTGATGTTACAAACTACAAACTTTTATTGTGTTGGAATCCAGAACTGCAGTTGTAGGAAAAATATTTTATGTATTTTGCGCATGAAGCTTCTTTATCGCTCTTGCAAAATTACTGCGCACCGCTGTGCATCGTGCAGTAAATGTTTTGGCTCGAGCGATAAAGTCGTGCTTCATGCTCTTAATACATAAATAACTATTTCATGCATGCCAGCTGACTTTACCGCTCACTGAGCAGTAAAGAGGTATTTTACAAACAGATTTCAGTATGTGAAGAACTATTTTACAAGCAGTTGTAGGAAAAGTACTTTTCCTCACTCCAGATTTGCAACCCAACAACACAAAATAGTGAGCGTGTAATAAACAGGTTCCCTATTCTGAATTCAAAAATAGGTTGGCTACTCTGCTTCAGCTGCAAAGTAGTCATTGTAGTTGTTGTTGTTGTTGAAAGTGATTTGATTCAAAGATAGGTTATGTGAGGAATTGTCAGGTTATGTATGTCCGGTTTTGTTCTGTTTAAATTACTTTATACATTACTGCAGGAAAAATTTAATGTGTAATTCGAGTGCAAATTATTTTTCTGCACTTGAGAAACTTTTTCACTCGCCTTTGGCTCATGAAAAAAACTGTTTCTCTCAATGCAGAAAAACGGTACTTTGCACTCTAGTTACACAAATAGCTATTTTTATTACAATTTCATTATACATGTTGTTTAACCTGATATTATCAAGTGTTTACCAGCATTCATGTTTGAAAAAGAATTCAAATGTCTACATTGTTATGGTTACAGGTTATGTTGAAAAGTAGTGTACATTAATAAACTGTGTGATATAATTTTTTTTACAATGACTAAACCTAAGTCAGTAAAAAAAGGCCCAATATCAACCAAAGATGGAATAAAACAGTTCAATCAGCTAGTAATAACAGCTCCAACATAAACTTCCCTCTACCATAACCATCAACATCATCCAACTTCACTACATCACAATCATCAACTTGTAGCTTGTACTCCTCCTTCATCAAGTTTGCAGGCTGAACTTGGAGAATATCAAGCTAATAATTATGTTATTTATGAAGGTGAGTTTGAATATGAGTTTGTAGATTTTGAACAATTTGAACAGTGTCTACAAAATATAGCTGTATGTATTATTTTTCATGTTACTTTAGATTTAAACAAAAATAAACTGATAGGCAGGGGTGCCCTTCCCCCTCAAGCCTCATGACGCACCCCTCCATAAATTAGGCACCCCCAAAAAAATAAGCCCCCCCATATTCTTTCTAAAACTAAAAGAAGATTTATATAGGTAGTGAAAAAATTCAAACCCAGTCAATAATATACAAAATGTATGTATAAGCTATTTCTTGAGATTCTTTACATAGGTAACATTTTCTTGTAAAGGTGAAAAAGAAATATCAATGAAATGAATATATGAACTTCTGCTCAATAAACTTAATTGCAAAATAGCTAAATAAGAATATGAACCTAAATGGTTTTTAAACAATCAAATATTATTACAAATAATACATAATGTTCCAATAAAAATCAAATACCTATAAGTTTATGTTTGGTGCCAATTTTTGTGCCATATTGAGTACCAATTACCTTAAGGTTAAATAATTCTACAAAGTTATTGTTCCTTTAAAGGAAGTGAAAACAATGAGTTGATAACTTCATTTGTAAAACACAAAAATTCATAATAGTAAATCAGTTATGCTAATATTTACTGGACAGTAGTTAAACAACAGGTTATTTACTGTGTAGTATCTTGGGAGAATTTATGTATTTACTGAATTTTCAGTAATTATTTAGTAATTCTTAGTATTTACTTAGTAAACTTTGATATAGAAGTTCTTACTTATTAGTAAGTAGTTATTGTAAAATACATGAAAAACTTCAACAGTTTGAAGTCAAACATTTTAAATTTGTAGGCTGTGACCATCTACAAGACAGCTTGGCACCTTCTAAGCAAAGAAGTTACAATAATATTCACTAGAAGGAGCAACAGCGCTAGAATCGCTCTGCAAATTGAAACTGACTTGAGACGCATTCTCTGTATGTTTACATTGTTCAAAGCACTCAAGTTCTACAAAAAAGTTGAATTATAGGGGTATTCATATTTATGTTGGAGTTATCCAGCTAAGTCGAGCTATTTGCTAACTCCTGCTATTTGCTAAGTCAGTGTTAACTCAATGCTATAGTAGTATGTTAGAAAAAAATTAGCAGACGAGATAGCAGAAAGCGCAGGTTCAAGTCCACTAACTCCAGCTACTTCCATTAAAGCTGTGGCCATCTTTGTTTTCTAACCGTACTTTTTACAACCTCAACTCTAACTTATATGAATGAAGTTTCACGAATATCTGCTTGGAGCACTATTGTAGTTAGCATATAGCAGTTGGTCCTAGTTGGAATGCTCACAATCCCAAGTTAGCAATTAGCAGTTTAGCTAGTTAAAATGACATTGTGAATACCCCTTAGTATTTGCTATTACCAGTTGTATCTGACAAAATTAATATGGTGAAGTCTTGTGCTGCATTCAACTGTACTAATAATGTTATGAAATGCAAGGTCTCTTTATATTAGAATTAAACTTAGAATGTTCCATATCACAAAATTAGAAAATGACAAATGAAGTGTAGGCCTATCCATATGAAACAAATTGAATGAATGCATGTTGTTCAGAAATGAATAAACTGATAATTTTTTATAAAATAGCTGCTTTGATTATTTATTTGTGTTTTAATAATGCAAATAGAGCAATGTGCAAACAAGTAGATTATTTGTAAATGTATGTGTAAATTATTTGTAAATATATGTCTAAAATAATTAATAAAAACTTAAAAAACACTTAAGTAGAAATTATGACTCACGTTATGGTGTGGCAGCCGTTTCATGCTGATTTTAAGAGCATTGTCAGACGACCCACAGTACACTCATATGAATAATGTACACTTTGAAAAAAAAAGAAGTGTTTTCAAGTTTTTATTAGTGGAAACAAGATGGATCTTCAACATCGTTAATTTCTTTATAAATGTGTGTTCCAAAACTTTTTTCCAAATTCCTGACTCATATACTAATGCAAATTGTATTTCAATAATAGATCGAGTGATACATGTTCTAATTTTGAACTATTTGTTGAATTTTGGAAGAGGAACAGTTTTGGGCTGAAAACCTAATATTTCTCTTCCAACTACTTATCATCAATAGCTGAATAGATGTACCATGAATCATGAATCTAACTCAAAAATGGGGTTTATCTACTTCTACCTCAATATGAAGCACTGCAGTGGTTTAAACTTTCTGTCATAATGGTAGAGCCATAAGAACTTGATGATAATCAGGATGATCTCAAAGCATCAGAACCTAAAAATTATACGAATTCAATGATTGTATTATTAGCCTACTCGGCTCGTATAATTATGATAATTGTAATAATGTGTTTCCTTTGAAGAAATCGTAGTGGAGATAAGTATGCCAAGACTTGAGTCTCATGTAAAATATTAATCTTAGAAATATATGAGTGGGGTGGGTGTAAAGCTATGAAATTGTAGTTAAAAACCATCATTTGTTCTACTAGCCAAAAAAATATTTGTGTTGGTGGCTAAAAAGTTGAGAAAGAACCTGAAAAGGTTTCCAAAAATCCTTTACTTGTATATTTTTAATGAGCTTCTCTAGCAAGCTACATCAATATATTTATACGCTTGCTATTAGGAGCTATTTAAATTAACTTTATCATCACATGATCACCCAATTGTATTAATAGTAAGTTATATTATTAGATACAGACTGCTGTTGTAAGCAAGCTATCTAGTGAGTCGCTGTTGGATTCAGTGGACTGTTACTTTTCTCAGATGTGGAATGATCTAGGAAATAGCATTTCTCAAATAAGAGTGTTGATTCATTTTATAATTAATCCAATGAAAAATTGTGGCAGAAGTTCCTAATGTAGTCTCTAGAACTATTATTATTTTGATCGTTGGAGCTAACCTAAGATTGTAGTTTAAAAACTCTATCAGTATGGCTCAAACAACAATGTGGAACCTGTAATGGCTCATCCATGATTTATAATATTTATATTTGTCCATTTCATTGGAATACGAACCTTTGGGAACATTGCAGTGGTGAATTTGAAATGAGTTATAGGTTGTTAAGATTATTGCTACGAAAGCAAACAATCAGTTATTCACGCACTTGTTCTATTTATATCATTCCATTGTTTTCATGGCCGGACACAGCTTGCAATCTGATTCTTCTCGTTCTCTCTCGTTAGATGTCTTTCTCACTCCTATTCTTTATATTTGCGTCCCTTGCACTCAATTGATCTTCTTGTCAATTCTACATTCTTCCTGAACAATCAAGGTTGTATACTCCTATGTTCCATGACCTTCCCGAAGCGTCTGGTGGCCTCCAGTTCTTGGAATTATGACAACTATCTTGTATATAAAGGAGCTCACATAAACCATTGAGTTGAGTCTTACAAAAGCTTGCGTGACAGTTAGTTCTACAAACCTGCATGACAGATTGTGTTACAGATCTCATGAGAGAGACAATCCAGTGCCAGTGGAGTAAACAGTGCTTGATTCCATCATCAAGTGCAGAGACAAGTGTTTACTGTTTGTGCAGCTTACTAATAGTTTAAAGACTTCTTTTGTTATTGATCAGCCTTTAATTAATTATTCATTAATTCTTGTAAATAATTACTAAAAAAATAAGTATTAGCTTGTAATTTTTTGATCTGTTTTTCTTTATTAATTGAACTTAAAATTAGTGTGTTTAAATAGACTAATTTGTGTAAATAAATGCAAGTGTGAACTTTAGTGTTGCCAGCCTTATTTTAGCCATTAGAACCCGTAACATTATAATTAGAATCAACAAACTGTACTTTTTCTCATTTCTTGCAATATGGTTTTTGAATTGCTGCTCATAAGCTTCCCTAAAATGGTGCCGATACTGATTCTCAATTTGCAGAATTGCAGACTGTATAGTGCTATAGGGATGTTAGGGGACTAGGGGCTCGCTTCTAAGCTTGTTAAATCTATATCTTTAAACCCTACATAGCAGTTTGTGTCTTTGGGATGAGGAAACAGAAAACATTTCAATTATTTCTTCATTAGAAGTAGACGACGCAAGTACATCTTTTTCTGCAGCTAGAACCATTTGATTGGACAACCATGAGTCTCCCGTAGCTGATCTGAGTAATAATTATAAATCTATTGTCATTAATTGACATTCTATATGGTGACTTTGTGAAATATTTTTGAATGACGTTACGTTAAACACGGTTTCAATCAACTTTAACCCCTCACAACTTTTTCTGGAGCCACCCCCAAAGAATTTCAATGACGCAGTCTGCATCATAGCCCCCCCCCTCCCCTTGTGGATAACCCTGTGATAGGAATTGCGGCTAGATTAGAAAGTATATAATAAGAAAGAACAATTTGATAATTCCCATTTGGTTGAAATTGACAAGAAATTACTGTATATGATATAAATCCAGGGCTTTGTTTCTAGAAAATGAGGTTCAGGAACTCAAAAAAAAATGTCTTAACCACGCCTATACTCTATAGAGTCTATACTCCATAGGGTAGGCCTGAATATTTGTCGACTATTTTCTCTATGTAGGCCTAATATAAATGTATGAATAGCCAATTTTGGTACAAATATCTATTTATCTACTTAAAATTTCAAATTTACAAATATCAATTTAAAAACACTTTAAACTACATACTAAGTAACCTTATTTGAAAATTTTCCTTAGTTCTGACATGTCCCTATTTCCTTCTTCCCTGTTCCATACTTTACTTTATGCATCCTCCTGGTCGATGGACTGTCTTTATAATTATCTGTTTGTCTCCTGCTGGTCTGCCTCCTCTTCTCACAACTGCAGCATTGAATCTCCTTCTTGCCAACTCCGAACTGTTCCAGGACTAACTCCACAATCTTCTGAATTATGCTTTCTCTAGTCGTTTCAGCTCCCATAGCCCTCATCTTAGAATCTCCTGGCACTGACTGCAAAACGGCTTCATACTCCAATGCTTGGGCTAGAGCAACTCTCAGTGTTTTTGGTCTAGCTAACTTGACTGTAAGCTGAGTCTCTGGTGTTCTCACCCACTCACAAACCTTTCTACTGCTAGGCTTTCAAATATGCTGTCATCAACAGAGGGATATGCATTCCTCACAAGTCGAGCAATAGCAGCCTCAAACTCCTGCAGTGATTCATTTGGTCCTTGGACTCTCTTATTGAGCTGAAATATGTACAACTGCTCCATGTGCTTGTTGCCAAACCGCATCTCCAGGCGTTACCACAGCTCACTGAAGTTCCACTTTTCAGCTGATGGAATTGAATGAAGAATTGCAAATGCTTCCCCTTGGAGATTCATCACTAAAACATATGCCTTTGTTGTGGATGACCAGCCATGGACCTCTGCTGCTGTCTCAAAAAGCGTTTGGTAGTCTTCTAAAGGTGTCTTCTCATCATAGGTTGGCAGCCCAGTATCAGTATGGGGAAGAGTAGCTGACTGCTGCTTATCTTCCTCCTTCATTTCGAACATTGACTTCTCTGAGATGGCTAGGTCTGGAATATCTGAAGATCTATTCACTTCTTCATGTCTGCTTGAAGATCCAGCACCACACTCCAGCTTCTTGAGTCGATCTTCCATTGTTTTCAAGTCTCCTTTGTAGTCAATCTTCCATTGTTTTCAAATCCTCTTTTACCTTTCTGACTTCTTGATTAACAGAATCAGCAATTTCAATTTCAATTTCAATTTATTTCAAAAAGATTACATCATGTGGATGCGACAGGCAAAGCCCAAAACCGCACTCCACAAAAACATACACAATAGTTTGAACTAATTAAAAGTTTTACAAAAAATCAAGAATATAGATATTGTCGGTTTTTTTATAGTGAATCATTTCAGATTTACCGATATAGAAATATATTCACCAATAAAATATAATTAAATATAAAAACATTTCAAATTCAGAAATATATAAATCTAATAAAATAGAATACCGTTCAGTTGGATTTGAAAAATTGAAAGGAAAAAAAAGAAAGAAAAAAGGAAAAAGATAAATGATAGGAGGAAGAGAGCTTCAGTACTGCAATAAATAAAAATGTCAAAAGAACAAAGATCATATATCTAATCTAATACTTCAACAATATAGAGCATGATTTTACAAACGCCTCTAAAGAGGGACTGAAAATATCAACATCACGTGATACAGAGTTGAAAAGTCTCCTGGATCGATTGAAAGGTGAATTGAAATCCGATAATGTTCTTGATCTTGGAATAAATAAAACATATTTTAAAACAAAAAAAGAAACCGACTTCAGTGAAATGATAAAATACTCACGTACTAAAAAGTTTGAAATAAAGTATTCACTTTAAACTGAGAAAATTTTAAATTTCATACAAGTGATCTTTTGAAGTCGGCGCCAAATATTTTATGAAGTTGATAAGAAATTCTATCTAATATCAAAACTAACACTGTATTTTTTTGGAGGATGAAGCCCACATAGGTCTGAGACCTGTGCGTGGGTAATGAATTGGATGATGGAGATTGATGAGTTGGACCCACAGTTTTAGGTGGGTTCCGAACCAACAGGAAGTGATTGATAAGAAATTCCATCTAATATCAAAACCAACACTGTATTTCAATTGAATGTGATTTACACTCACTTACTGAAATACATTGTCAGTTTTGATATTAGATTGTTCAATTATTTCGTCATGGAAAACATCACAGAGTAATTCTGTTATATTTTAGAAGTTTATGGGAAATTTGGCGCCGACTTCAAAAGATTACTTGTATGAAATTTAAAATTTTCTCAGTTTAAAGTGAATACTTTATTTCAAACTTTTTAGTACGTGAGTATTTTATCATTTCACTGAAGTCGGTTTCTTTTTTTGTTTTAAAATATGTTTTATTTTAAGCTTTTTAGTTGAATTTTCAAACTTTGAAAACATGAGAAATTTCTTAAAGCCTACATTATGAAATATTTATCGAATTAGGAAGCCAATAATTAATTTATAACATCGAAAGTTAAGTAACTAAAAATCCACTTATAAGAAAAGATAAACTAAGGAAAATTCTACAACGTTTTATTTAATGTGGAATATTGTATTTAGGAAAATTATAATAGCGAAAGGCTTCTTAAAAGTGAAACGGCTTTTGATTCATTTTGATGTGGTCCCTTTCAGAATATACCTACACTGAAATAGTAGGCCTATATTACGTTACAAGTGTGGAAAATATTGTGCTTACTGAAAATATGATAAGTGAACGCAGGAGATTAAGTTGAGTATGGTAAACATCTTCCCGGATGAGTTATGTACGATATTTTTTGTGATATTAGTCATATATATTTTTTTAATATAAAAAACATAAACTTTGAGCTAGTACAAAAGGATCATTAAACATAACCTCAAAATAGCCTATTGTATGCACATGTATAATGGCGAATAAATATTCTTAATCAATCACAGCAGGGAAACTAAAAATACTTCTGAGATCAGCTGTTTTTCCAAATTCTCCATCTTATCGTTGAAACTAAATAACCTTATTCCTATGACTCAATAACATCAACTAAATTATTTACAATTTTCATATGAACATATGGACAGAAATAATATATTCTTCTTATTCTCGATTCAAATTAAGTTCACGTGATTGGTCAAAACGGGACATTACAGGCTTGTTTCACACTGAACCAGCTTTGGGTAACCCGGCATAATTGCATTGCATCATATGATTTCGAAAACCGTCTAGATGTAAAGCGCTCCATATGATACAATGATCAGCCTGGTAAACGACACCGGTTATCCGATTGGCGGTTATGTGTGGAACTATCCTATTCAAACTTGATTGAAATGAAGACATAGAAGAATGCTCCTTTTTGTTTAATATTGGGCTAAGTATTGGGCCGATCCTTGCGAAACTTGGATGGGACCACCGCTGAACGATGCTCTTTCATTTAAAAAAAAATTCATCGAAATCGGTTCAATATTGTTCGAATGATTGATGTACAAACATAAAAAAAAAAAAAAAAAAAACAGGTCGAATATAGTAACCTTGTTGTTTTTGGAAGTCGGTTAAAAAAGCCACATTGCTGGGTCGGGTTGGGGGAATTGGCTATATCTGGAATTCACTTTATCTGCTTGCAAGTGGAACTGCCTATATGTGTACTCTTCGGGAACTGGTTGTATCGGGAACTCACTATATCTGCATGCAAGGGGAACTGCCTATATGTGTCTTCCCCGGGAATTGGCTGTATCGGGAAGTCGCTATATGTGGAACCCCCACTCTACCACCGCTTGGAACGTGGACAGCGCCAAAGTGGGCGGATAACTAAGTGGACCAATCACCACAACAACAACAACCTTAGGAAGCTGCACAAACAGTAAACACTTGTCTCTGCATTTGACACTGGAATCAAGCACTGTTTACTCCACTGGCACTGGATTGTCTCTCTCACAACATCTGTAACACAATCTGTCACGCAACGCAGGTTTGAACAAACTAAAACTAGTTCATGTGGACTCCTTTATATAGCTGTTTTAGTTGTATAATTCCAAGAATTGGCGGCTTCTCGAAGCTTCAAGATTGCTTGGAATATAGACCTCGATTGTTCAGGAAGTCTGAAGAAAATCTCGAGAAATTCAATTGAGTGAGAGAGTTTCAGACTTGGATAATAAGAGTGACAAAGACATGTGAAAAGCAAGAGAACGCAGATTGGGTTTCAAGTCACGTACGACCATGAATGGAATGATCTACGTAGAACATCTAGTTCTATGTGCGTAAATAACTGCTTTGCTTGCTTTTGTAACAATATGTTGTAGGACTATTACAATGTATAAGACCAATTATTTTTATTGTTTGTAGTTCAAATCACAAAAATGTTAATTTTGTAGCAATAGATACTACTGGAAGCAGTGGCGGTCCCAGGGGGGGTTAGGAGGGATATATCCCCCCCCGAAATATCAAGATGGATCCCCCCCTAAAAAAAAAAATTATTCATAATTATGTAAGTTATGTATAGTTTTTGCAAAAAATAAATTTAATCTGTGTCATTGTTACTTGTTAGCTAGAAGAATAAACACCCAACCAATGTGTAAAAAGAAGCCACGCCGTTTACTTTTGAAGTAAATCACAATAGTTTTTGTATTACTCTCAATTTTTTATTTGTGATATTATTCTTTCTTGTGAACTTAATAAATGTACATTTCATTGCTGTGTAACAATCTGAGTATTTGTTGGCTATTCCTTCGTAACTTACATGTTAAAAATAGGGCCTAACCATGAAGAAAAAATTCGCAATGAACACTTGATTTTTTTTATTTCATTATACGTTTATTTAACTGGAACTTTGTCATTATGCTCATAAGCTCATCAGCAAATAATCACATTGACTTTTAATCAATTTTCTTTGAGTAGCTAAAGGAAATCAAAGGAAAAACACATACTATTGTTGGGTCCTATTTCACCCAGGTACAATAAACTTTAAATGAAAAACTATTTTATTAGCTAACATAAATACTATTAGCTTGAGCATATTTTAGAGCTCTAACACGAAAAAAATACGTTTTTAGGCTTTAAATTCTTCATTTTTTTCGGGGGAGGGGGGACCCAGACCTCCGGTGGTCATCCCCCCCCCCCCCCCGAAATGAAATCCTGGGACCGCCACTGACTGGAAGGAAGTAGATGTAAGTTACAACTGATTTATTTCATATCCACGTACTATGTAGTCTTCATTTTCATCACTGTTACAAATGATTTAGTGTTTGCAACAACCATGCCTCAAAATGCATAGCCTGATTATTAATCCAAATTAATATCAGTTCATTATTTCAAGTTGATGCTAGCTAGATCTGCCTCATTATTATTCCATTGCTTTTTTCTAGGTGCCCAATTCATTATCAATGGAAGACACGTCTGTTACAAATGTGGTAAAAGCTACAAGGAGAAAAGAACGCTGTCCTATCATTTGAAATATGAATGTGGTGTAGAGCCACAATTCCAGTGTCCACAGTGTCCATATCGCGCCAAACAGAAGTCTAGTGTAAAAACGCATCTGGCACTAAAACACTTCAAATCCGGTGTCCAATAGACATGTCATCAACATTATCGATGTCGTTTAATCGAAAATTAGTAATTATTTATTTTAATGAGTGATAGTGAAGTGTCTGAATTGATGTATTTAAAATATTTTAATAAATTCACAAATAGAAAACCAAGATTGGTAACATGATGCAGTGTGACTTTTGTAAAACACAGAAATGAAATTTCTTATGTGCTCAGTCAATACTTCCTAGATATACAGAAGGCCCAATCGCTGGGAGTGATGACGTATGTGATCGAGGCTGCCGGGCCAAGCTATCACCTGTTTTACGTATTTGTTTTTTGTTATGGCTCACGTTATTCTTCGTTTTAATTTCAATAATCTTCCTTTTGTCAATTATTTCGAAGAATCCTGTTTTATTTTACATTTAATCAATCCATTTCTCAATCATTTTCAAATAATAATTTTGTATTTCTTATTTCGAATTGATCAACGTTGGTACCATGTACCACATTCATCTTATCAAATTTCAATCGTGATCGGCTGTTGTTATGAAACTAGTC
Organism: Conomelus anceps; assembly: GCA_948455865.1. NCBI lineage: Eukaryota > Metazoa > Arthropoda > Insecta > Hemiptera > Delphacidae > Conomelus > Conomelus anceps. The sequence continues at coordinate 38,550,435 of OX418220.1, read as the reverse complement.
AATAACGACAATAACTAACTCTCACAATAATCAATACATAATATTGAGTAGTCTCTTCCTTGATTTTTGTTTCATGGAATATAATTAAACACTTTTTTCCTCAGTTTATAAATAAATTATAGGATGGCATAGAATAAAATCTGATTTTAGGTTACGTATAGTGAATATTGTTTAATCCTAATCAATAATTAATTTGGAGGTTGAAATTCATGTGAGACATTTAGAAAGTGGCCTAAAATTTGAATTTTTGTAATACTGTAATGGATAAATAATGAAACTTTTAAGGTTTCTATAAAAGATGGTTGAACTTACCGGTAGACCTAGGCTATTTTTTGTGCAAATCAATGATGACACAACATTCTTGAAATCACAGCAATGTGTAATTCACAAAATTATTATCAACTCTTTCTTATGCTGTCATTGCGTTTTTACGAAATTTAAGAAAGAATTGTTAAAGTCATAAGCCTCCATTCCAATATTCTAAATCTAACCTACCAATAAGGCTGCACTTTCGTATGAATTCATCTGGTCAAATAACCGACTGAGAGAAGCAATAGGCTAGGTTTCAGCTTTGATACAAATATCGACTATCAATATTCTCTTAGTCAATTCTATTTCATGGGACTACATATGGAAGTGCAACCTAGAATATTTCAGTTTTGTATATTTTTAAATTGATTATTATTAACTTTTCAAGTGAATTCAACGACTTGCAGTCAAATTTTTATTAAGAATAAGTAGTATTTTTAAGAGTAAGTAAAATTCGACATATTCTTGATAAAATTTTGACAAAGTAGTTGAATTCACTTATAAAGTTAATATTAATATCGCAGTTCGTCATGGAACAAGAAATCCAGGAATGATTATTGTTTCACCTGATCTTGAATCATGAACTGTCTCACTAGTAATAATATCTGCCTTTGAAAAATGAACAATGCAAACTTATGAATATATGGTGGTTGAATATCTTTTTGAGGAATGAATGACATCCACTGATTATAAATATTGCTGTCCTTTGAAAAGCTAAACTTGAAGCTTTGGTTCATTGACATTGTTGGATTGCAACAAGACACAGTGTTTATTGGGCAACTTATCTTTAATAGCAAACACACATGATAAAAAAGAGAATTTGAAATCAATGATTATTAGCTACTAAATCATAATATAAAGCTACTAAAACATGGTAGTGGTCAATGTTTAGTGCTTAGCTCTGCATGACAAGTGTGCACCCTGGAAACTGCCGGTTCTAATGCTATGCCACTGGTCATATGCATCATTAAAACTTATACTATGTTATGCACAGCATAATATGTAAATGCTGATGTCCAGTGCAAATGGGAACTTAGCATGTTTTGTATTACTTTTTGTGAAACATATACAGTACGTGAGTGATGGTGAAGCCTAATTTGTTATCTTCTTTAGATTTATTGATTACATTTTCCACTTTCATGTTATCCATTGTGTTTCACAAATATTAATGCAGCACATGCATGTTCCTATTATTTGCGCTGGACTTTAAACATTATAACGTACAATTACGTTAAAACATACATTTTTAAACTTGGTGCTAAATCCTGAATCAGGAATTGCAATAGAATTTCTATTGCAACCGAATTGGCTAAACTTTGAACTACTACACATCTAGTAAACATTTTCGGATATATCTTCACAAAACTGAAAATATCCACTGGTCATATTTGGAAAATATAGTTATCTATTAATAACTTAGCAAAATTGCACATTAAAGATAATCATCCATTTACGACAGTAGCAACAATGCCTATAGATTGATGGATTGATTGATACACTTGCTTGAATCTCAAGACAATACTATGTAAGAAGCAACAGCAGAATTAAATTTAAAATACTACTCATTCATCATTAAATTTATAATAAATTAATATTCAATCTGCTTATAACATTGAATTGAAAATTGAAAAGGGAGGTTAGTAGGGATGAGCATCGATGGGAAAACATCGATGTTGACCATCAATGTTAACATCAAACCATACCATCGATGTGAGGAAAACATCAGTCTCTAAACATCGATGTATTTCAGTGCAAAACATCGATGTTTTAGGAAAAAATCATTCACTCATTGCTACCAAAGTACAAATGTTTGATATTGATTTTTTCTTCTTATGGTTTAAGTTGATGCAAAAAAGTTTTTTTGATAGTATAGTTCAAATCTCACAATTTTAAGTGAAGGACAAATAAGTCCCTCACAGCCCTACAATCAAATCGGATTATAACTGAGGGGCCGAAGTGTCCCCCCAATTCAATCCTGATATAGCCTGTGCTTTATATAATATTTTACTGCTCTTTGATCCTTCAATGACTGCAATTTTTTGAGAATAAATTGTTATTTTAAAGTAAAACCATTGAAGCAATAAAAATTGACTGTTCTTGGATGAGTGACTGGCAAGAAAACTTCACGTTATCTGCTTCAGCATCACTTACCTGGTGGTTTGAAGCCCACCAAAAACTGTAGGTCCAACTCATCATTCACAATCACCCACTGATACCCACGCACAGGTTTTAAATCCATGTAGGCTTTATCCACAGCAAAAAAATGTTCATTTTCAGACTCCTTTGAAAAATCAAGAAGACATACCTCTAAATCACTGTCAACTAGGAGCTTGTCAACATCATCATCTAGAATGTCACTCATGTCTACATCTACATTTACTATTATCTCTATTAATATTACTTTAACACTCCTAACCGACTGGTCTTGCTTGCTTGTATACGATTTTTCTAAAAAACGGTGTGTTGAAAATAAAATTAGCAAGTCCGCGTTTATAAAACATCAATGTACGAAAACATCACTGGTTAACATCGATGTATGAAAAACATCGTTCCCTTACCATCGATGTCAAAAACATCGAGCATCGACATGGAAACATCGATGTTTTAAAAACATCGACCATTGATGCTCATCCCTAGAGGTTAGGGTGGCATGTACCTTATATCACTTGAACTTCAACGAACTTTGTTACACAGAAAATACATTTTATTTCAAAGTTATAATATTTCAATAGCTATTAAACGATTCGTAGAGTATTTCACAATTTCACTGTTATTGATTTTAGAAAATAGTGTTCTCGAAAATAGTGTTATTGATCAACGAAACTGGTTGAGTTCATATCTCGCAATCTGTGAATCTGAGTCTGGCTGTAAAATGGCGGACACAAGCCGTGAAAAAATACGTCATCGCTGTTAAAATCGAGAGCGATTGGGCCTTCTAGATCTAGGAGGTATTGGCTCAGTCCAATTCATTTCATTTCATCTTGGGTTGCTAATTTGCACCGCCAGGTTCTAGTGTGTGTTTCTATTATGTAGGCTTTAAGATTTGTCTGAAAATTAAAAATGTATTCATTCATCTGCATACAGATTGGAATAGAACAACAGGCTTTCAGCTCAAAACTTGCCCTTCTACGAAATTTCAACAAAATAATCTAGCAAAATCATTAAAGATTTTTGAAATAATTTATCAAAATCATTTTAAAAATTATGTTTCCTTAGCTGAGAATATCATTGATGTTTTCTCAATTCAATATTCTCTATTACCAGCAACTAATTTAACTGTAAGATTGATCAATAGTTCCGTCTAGCAAATTGAGCCATGCTGATATAGTAGAGCTGTTTGGTCACCCATTCAGTCATAGACTGGAGACTTTTATTATAATTGCGGAGTCATGTTATTTACCTTCTATTTTTTTTATCATTTCACACTCAGCAAATGTCATGCAAAAATACATCTAGATAATAAAAAATGCATCAAATAATAATCTATATTCAACAGTCAATTAACAATATCTTAACTTCATGGCCATTCATCGGCCATCCATCTTGAGCCTCGTCTCTAGAGACGTTATACCGGTACATGCAGTGTGAAATGAAAAATGACGAACATTTTTGTAAGCTTTGCAAACTTGTTGTACACTCTGACTCTGAACATGCCACACATTATCTATGCATTTGAAAAGTGTAAATCACAAAATATTTTCTGCAGTTTTCCATTTTACTATGTATGTTATAATTTAAAATGTATTTCCCTTGCACATTTCACAAGTCTTACTTGATTACTATGATTTTATATTAGATAAGAAGCATTTTAACTACCTATGTACTTTGATCACATTGATTGAAATTGAACCTTCACTATGTCTACACAAAACATATATTTGAATCTGGACTAATAATGAAAAAAGATTGAATACGGGTTCATAATATTAATTGTTTACAATATTATGGTAATTACATATAATCTAAGATACTCCTTCAAGAGAAGGACATTGGCTGCGAAATAATTATTATCTATCTGAATCAATTTCTTACAAGTGAAATGTGCCATAATGGTGGTATCAAAAGCTCAGACCCTTGTAGAGTTTAGATAGAATGGGAATAAATAATTTTCTAATGTATGCACCAAATAGAATAGCATTTCACTGTTACGTCGCAAATTATAATTCTGTCTTTCTCACTTTATTGCATGCTGAATTGAAGTATATACAGCCGTATTGATGTAATAATTTCCAATAAGAACTAGTTTAACTTTTAAATTGATCAATTCAGTTTAGTTTCTTATTCACAATATTTAAATTAATTTTTTGTTTAAGATTACATGTATTCATGTTTTATTTTATTCTATTTATTATTTTTCTGTATTATTTTGTGATTTCATATCTGAGTTGTTTACTGATTGAATTGTGTTTCTATGCGATTTTGCAGATCAATTGTCAACGGTTGTTAATGGAAGACATGTGTGTTGTAAGTGTGGAAGACACTACAAGGAGAAAGGAAGCCTGAAAACACATCAAAAATATGAGTGTGGCAAGGAGCCTCAGTTCAAATGTCCTCATTGTCCTTTTCGTGCTAAGAAGAATTGTAATCTTCGAAGTCACATGGCTGTCAGACACTTTTCATCATCAATATAATTTTGAAAGATTCTTCAGCTAATAAATTCTACCATAGTCCTACAGTAGCTTATTTTCAATTAATTGCTAACAATCGATCAATTTTTTAGTGTAATAGTCACAGATCAATAGATCAAATACTGTAATAGTTCATCTTTTGCATCTACACTTTTGCTGCATCATTTCAAAGACCATATTTCATGCTTATGTATAACCTATGTTTCTTTTACTTTTAGGTCAGAAGTAGGATCCTTTGTTTAATCTACATGATATTTTATCTAATCTCTTCATCTACTGACCAGTTAATGTGTAGGCCTATATTTAAGTAATATACCTCTAACTATTAATTCAATAATTATTCTCATATGAAGTATAAGCAGTTCTTTGTGCCTAGCTAAAACTACAGTATCTAGAGACTATAGGTTTCTTCAAATACTATATCAGTTTTACAGAATCACCCATGAAAAATACCAACATGGCAGGCTTTTTTTTACAATATTCACCTTACAAATAACCTTTTGTGCTCTTCGGCTGCATTGAGTATGGGAAGTTTTGAATTACAATTCGATGCTATCATGAATATCAATAGAATTAATGTAATATTACAGTATTTTATTCAGATTTTCAATGGTTTGCAGGTTATCTGAGTATTCTAATTTTGTCCTTTGTGTATCATTAATAAATAATAATAACAAGCGTATGGTTTCTATTGATGGGGATACCTTTCACTGAAGGACAGCCACTGTTATTTTTGGAGACAGCTACTGGTTGTGTTCATGGGAGTCTGCACCGATTGCTAGTCTTGGGTCATTGACTGTTTTCTCATTAATGAAACGCAACTAGTTTTGAATAAAAGTTAACTAGCTGAAAGTGTCAACTAGTTGAATGTTGAGTTTAATGAAGAATATGCGTTTTCATCGAAGAATAACAAGCTGTGTACGTGTCTACTGTCTGCCAATAACGTTTTCATTATGAGCCATGTGCAAACAAGATAAGAAAGAGCATGTCTGGTTACAAAAAACGAATGCCATATGCAATCTAAATCGCATAAAAATAGAGACAGAGAAATTCTGATTGAAGATTTGAATTCAGTGCCCTCAAATTAATAAAATGATTCACGAGTATACAAAAATAATTAAAATAAAGGAAATTGGTTTTTATTGAAGAAAAAGTTGAAAAACATCTACTTTCTAGAAATAATAAAAAGCTTGCTCAGTTTTGATTATTTTTGAGTCTTTGTGAAGCATTTTATCAATTTGAGGGCGCTGGATTCAAATCTGAATTTTTCTATTATATCTCTATTTTTACACGATTTAGATTGCATGCATAAGGCATTCGTTTTTTGTAACCAGTTACAAAAATTGTCTTTAGACAGCCATGCAGTGTTATTGCATTTCTCACTCGCATAGTTTCTCCTACTCCTATTTCTCTACTGCATGTGATTTATTTTTATTTTGAATGTTGATCAACTAGTGTGCTATTCACACTTGGATTTAAAAAAGACTTTCAGTTGTGTTGGAAATGAGTGCATTGAGCCCGTTGATGTGGAAATGTAGTTGAAGCATCAACTGGTTTAGTTGAGGAGACAAAACAGTTGATAGCTATTATTGTATTATGGACTTGTACTATGTAAGTTGATTGTCTTTTTCGATGTTCTTCTTGAATTATTGGACAGTTTATTGAACAGTTGTTATTTAATATTATATCGGCCTTTTAATATTTAGTGATTGATTTTTGTACAGTAATATTTCAAACTCTCTATTAGTTGAACAATATCGATTTATCTTCTTTTTTTATTGCTCATTTTGTGTAAGACATTACTGATCAGTGCATGTTGTGGAATATATGTGTAAATAGAGTGTGAGTGATACATTTAATTGCCAGCGTTATTTTAGAGATAGAGCCTGTAACAATATACTAGAATGCAGCGGCGGCTTCTTATAATGTTCACAAGTGCACGTGCACCCCCATAAATTTGAATATTCAATAAAATATTAGGTTATTTATTACCTATTTAACCATAAAAGAGTACAAAACGTTACTGATACAACTTATTTAACTATATCAAATAGAAATACAGTGTCCGTTTTGATATTAGACTTATTTTAAATTCACTGCTAATCTATTTGCAGCGTAAGCAATCATTCTCTGTGGACAAGTGCACAATCGGTATGTGCTCCTTTTGGGTCCTTTCTATGCATGCGCGGCAAATTGACGACATAGTAGTATGGACTTTTAACATGGGGGAAAAGCTGCCATCCATTCACAGCTAGTTGTGTGCTCCGCTACTAGAGTCGCTGGCAGCAGTACCGTATCAGAAAAGCGTCGATGATACTGGGCTGTAGCACGGTCGGTCTGTAACATTTCTACTCGCTACTTACTCGCGTAGCTAACTTGCCAAGAGTGTCATCGACGCTAAAGACTAAAGAAAAGCGTGGAATGAGGAAACCCCTTCTATTTCGACTAGCATCTACCCATACTTCCTCCCTATGCCTTCCAATTATTGTTTTCATGGTTATTGAAACGTAGTTTCATACCGAAAACTAATTTTTTATTGTATTATAAAATATAATATATTATTTGGTATATTTTATTGATCAATAATTGTTATGGAGTTTTCCTAGTAGTTCACATGATTTCGACAAGACTAGAATAATTTTTAGAGATGTGGAGAGGTCAGTCTGAAGGAAAGATGATTCACGGAAGGATAAATGTAATGAGTTTACCGGGAGACGTTGGTTTTTCTAATTTTTTAAAACAAAATATGTCATCAGTGAATATGTTTGGAAGTGGAAATCAAAAAACGATATAAATAAGACTGGAATTAATTTTTTATATATACTAAAACCAAACGTAAACTGTTAGTTTTTCTTAATTTTTTCGAAAACAAAAAACAGTGAGTATGTTTGGGAGTGGAAATCAAAAAACTATATAAATAAGATCGGAATTTATTTTTTATACTAAAACCAAACGTAAACTATTGGTTTTTCTTATATTTTTCAAAAACAAAAAACATCATCAGTGAATCATCGAGCAAGTCAACCTGCCACAAAAAATGATGGAATCAGTGCATCACCAGTTTGTGAGTGGAAATCAAAAATGAATTCTATAATATCAAAATTCACATTTTTTCTATCTGAAAATCAAATGCAAGAATTTTAAATTTTTTAGTTCTTAGCAATCCTTCTAAAAAAAGATATTTTCACCTGCAATACAAAACGTTGCATTATATTGCAATACATTTTTGAAAGGCATCAAATGCGTTTTGGTACTATTGAATGATCTTTTATACTCATGAGCATCTTGCCTGATCAGTTTCCTGCCCCTGACGCATCTGTTTTGCCAGACAAAACAATGGCCAGTGTTGCTTCATAACAGTAGTGAGTAGAATATGATCTTATACATTTTTTTAAAGTTTAAGTGCTTAACATTTTGCCATCATTCTTCTTCTAACCTTTGCTTGTGAGCATTGGCTGTAATGTATATCGATATTGTCGATATCTTTGTATCATGAGTATCAACTATCGATACATTAGATATAAGCAGATCGATGATCAACATGTAAGAATGAGCCTGAGGTTTGGGTGTGTCCAACCATACGTGAGTTGTTCTAATAAATAATTGTTCTAATTAAAAAGTGTATTTGTTAATAAATCCATAACAAAACATGGTGTCAGAAGTGGGATGGACTGCAGAACAGACTTTCGGTAACAGTTGTGTGCTTGTGTAAAGATAACCTGGCTATTTGTTTTTGTTTGTATTCCTTGTGAGTTGAAGGCTGCTCACTTGTTATTATTGAATTTGAACATATTATAATGGAGTGTTTCAAGCCACCAGTGCACCTTCGATTAGACGAACAATCAGTGCAGAATTGGAAACTGTTTAAACAAATGTTTAACTTGTATCTCGAGGCCACGGGAAATGACGGTGATAATGTCGGATTGGCGTCTGGGTGTAGGTGAGGGGGAGGGGAGGAACATCATAAGCATTACTCATGCAATACGAGCAAAGCAATTCATAGAGTGTATACCAAATATTTTGTGAACACCCATTTTTTCCATGCACGAGCCGCTACTGCTAGAATGTGAATCTCTCTAGAATATTATATCAAGGATATGATATTCTGGGATAATCCCAGGATATCTTATACAGGAATATGATTCAATCCTGAAATACTCCCTTGTATTCAGGTAGGCTATATGAGGAAGATTACATCCTAAAATATTGTATCCTGGCAAGATCTCAGGATGAATAAAATGCAATGTTATTACAATGCGCCATCATTAATTTTATATTATTGAGGTCGTTCCTTTTGTTGAGCAACAAAAATGACGTTATTTAAATACAGTAATAGGTAGTTTGAATTTCGCCCTTCAAAACGGCGTTTGTCTCATTTCAATCAGATGACTATAAATATTTATATTAATTTTTTTCCGAAGGCTTGCAAAGGAAGTTTTGTTGTAGTGCAGCTCTTTCTCTGTGAATTTTTCTGTCAGGCTGGGGCTCCACTGGCCGTAGTTTATCGCGCTGCAATTTGCAGGCGCTGCACGCGACAGTTGGGTGGTTTCACAGGCAACAGAAAACGAACTGCAATCTGCAGCATCGTCTCGCTCGTTGTGACTTCACTAGCAGTTCATTGTAGCGGTAGACGTGACCGATCATGTCGCAAGTTGATATTCGTAGTGTTGTACTCAGTGTACTTTTAGTTCATAGACGACGCCGGTTACACAAGAGAAAATCGTGGATTCACCCAATAATAAGCAACAGGAAGTCTGAAGGCTTGTTCCGTACATTGCATCGCAAATTAAGAAAGTATTTGGACAAGTTTTTTGAATTTTATTGCATGTCTCAAAACTCCTTTGATTAAATACTTAATGAACAATCTAATATTAAAACTGACACTGTATTTCACTTTTAAATAATATTTTACTCACATATATTGGAGATGCTTGAGGAATCTAGCATTTCTGTTTTTATAATTCTCATCATTTTTATTGTACATTTTTCTCTACTTCTAATATAATAACCTCGCAATCAAGTTCAAACTCCATTGTTCTCAATAGAATTCACTTTACTTGAAACAATTAATAATACAACTTTAAACAGAATAGCGTCGATGCGCCTTGGATGCTGGTCAGCTGCAGACTGCCGCATTACTACAGTCTACAGCTAGTAGAGCCATCTAATGGCGGCAAAGTGTAGCGTGAAAATGGGACAGGTTCCATTTCCGCGCGACTCTTCATTCTGCAGCGCGCTGTGAAATGTTGCACGCTGCAGACAGTAGCTAGTGGAGCCATCTCCGTTTGTTCGCTGCCTTCTCATTTATCTGACTTATGGGTTGATTACATTGGGATAGTTACTCGCTAAGCGAGTAGCGAGTAGGACGTTACTGACCGACCGTGCTACAGCAGCTCAGCATACCAAGCCAAATTATATTAAAAAAATTATTTCTAGAATCACCCCCATACTATGGAATTTCTAAGACAATAAATAATATTGCAACACAAAATTAAAATATGAAGTTTACCAACAATTATTCAATAAAATTTCATCAAAACAATATACAATATATCTCATCTGAAGTGTTATGCTGGCAGCCTGCGTGATTAAGTATCGGCTTTGGTCACAATAATATTGTATTTTGGTGCTGGCTACTCTGCCAGCGAGTACAAATGTGACCAAATTCAAAGTTGAGAGCCTGTCTACTTTGAATTTGGTCACATTTGTACTCTCTGGCAGAGTAGCCAACACCAAAATACAATATTATTGTGGCCAAAGCCTCCGTTAATCACGGAGGCTGCCAGCATAACACTTCAGATGAGATATATTGTATATTGTTTTGATGAAATTTTATTGAATAATTGTTAGGAAACTTCATCTTTTAATTTTGTGTTGCGATATTATTTATTATCTTAGAAATTTCCATAGTATGGGGGTGATTCTAGAAATAATTTTTTTAATATAATTTGGCTTTGTATGCTGAGCTGCTGTAGCACGGTCGGTTAGTAACGTCCTACTCGCTACTCGCTTAGCGAGTAACTATCCCAATGTAATCAACCCTTTATCAACCACAATTTGCAGCACGATAAATAACGGCAAGTGGAGCCCCAGCCTTATATTTGTCTCATTACTTCCTCTCCATCAACAATAATTTTTTCTTTACAATTTCATACTATTAGGCTATCCATGTTGTTTAACCTAATATTATCAGATGTTTATGCGTTTCCCAGCATTCGTGTTTGAATAAAGAATTTGGGTAATTATTGAGTATCCAAACTTTTCGAATTTTCCAACAATTTTTTTGACATCTACACACCCCACAAAGCAATAATCCATTGAAATTTTTTGGCAAGAAAATTTAAATTTTTGGAAAACATTTTTTTTTCAATTTAATTTTTCATTTGAATAATTTATAATTTGCAAACATATGAGGAGCACCGATCTCCAAACCATATAACGATATCAATCAATTCGAAAAGTTTGGATACTCAATAATTACTGATGTCTGTAATCGTATCATGAACAAAATGTAGTTTATTATTGTTAACTTCACAATATTATAAACAGGAAAATAAAACATCTAACAAAATTTTAATATAGATTAAATAAATATTTTCTCACATAGGCTGAAACGTGATTTGTTCATTTTCAACAGCTATCTGGAACGGTAGTGTTCTCTTTTTTTCGGTTAGGTTAGGCTTTGGTTGGTTAGGTTGGCTTTGGTTAGTTAGGTTGGCTTTGGTTAGTTAAGGGTCAATTACATTGGGATAGTTACTAGCTCAATAATTTGAGCTAAGTCGTTAAGCGAGTAGCGAATAGAAACGTTACAGACCGACCGTGCTACAGCAGCTTTTCTAGGCATTTCTGCTCAAAATGATTGTGACATTTGTTATCACCATCAATAGTACTTCAACATGAGAACATCAAGTTGAAAAATTCGTAGGTTTTTATTCGGTACCTTTACCCCTAAGCATTTCTAAAACTGTTTTTATTGACAGATCATTATTTTTGTGTGTTGTACTAGTCCTCGAAGTGTAAATGTGTCGTTAAAACGCTATGTACCACGTTATCAGCTGTTTTGTATCATTTGGATGATACAGAACAGGTGTGTTGATAAGCACGACAGTATCGATACTTCCCTTCGGTGTCGAAGTTCGTGCGATTATTTCACTGGATGGGATATTGCAACGAACTGCAATGCTCACATGTTTGAAAAGGGTGTATTTCGGACCGTCTAGTGTCGCAGAGCGTCTAGTTTCTAGTATGTCACAGCATCGAGTTCTCAAACCATCTAGTTCTCTGTGTCAGGTGGTCTAGATTGCAGACCCTCTAGTTTCCAGCGTTACGCTGTCTCAGAGCGTCTAGTGTTCAAACCGTCCAGTTCTAACTTCGTCTAGGTATACTCGGTTCCAATTAAAGTGGACTCCTCTCGCTACGCCCAGCACAGTGGCGTTCAATTTCGTCATAAGATATGATTCAGTATTTCCCATCACTTCTGTCTCAATTAGCATGAAACAAGCTGATAGATTGATTTGTCAATGATTTGATTACAACTCTAATGATAACGTCCAATATAATAAGTGTCCCAATCTCAATTAATTAATACAAGGTAAAAGATTGATTTCTTAATGAATTGATAACAACTCTGATGATAGGGTCCAATAACAAGAATTCTCTATTGAAGTACTTGAAATTTCTTGTATAAATTAGCCTAGTAATACACAACATTTTATTCCAAGACCATCCTTCTGACGGAATACTCATGGCAGTTCTTTTAAAAATATAACTACAGCATATCAATAAATTACTCAATTGATCAAACTGAACAAAATAGATTATTTTCGTAAAAATTATGAGAAACAAACTGTTTGAAAATAACTACTGTGTTATCAATATCTGCTACTCCTTTTAACTTTGTTTCAATAAATCACAAGTATACTGAATTGTTTCTTCTGTTTATTCCTAATCAATCCAATTCACATCATCATCATCATTTCATTGTAACTTAGCCTAAATCACAAATCATGAGTTACAACCTACTTATTTGGAATTTTTAAAAGTTCATTGCATAAATCGAGCTTGAAACAATGAAAAAGGTTAAATTAAATGATCAATATGACTAAAACATTCATGAAATTTGAATAGGTTTATCAGTGTTAAAGCTTCTACGATCATATTTCCATCAAATGAAAGAGTTAAAACGTATTGTCAAATTGCTTTATAGAGTCCTTCAAATTGCTTTAAATGCTGTTCAATATACTTGGGCATCCGGAAAGTAGGTAATACCCGTTTTGAAATTTTAAAAACCAAGTCTTTTTGACAAACATGCTTCACATATAAACTCAAGGACTTTGACAAAGAACTGGAAGCAGCTATCACTACATTACCTCAACACTTGAGTTGAGTGACTTCTTATACAAGGGTGGTCCCAGCTCTAAATTTGAGGGGGGGGGGGGTCATGAATGAGTTTTTGCTGACCTTTTTTGCGAGATTCCCCTCCACCCTCTCTTTCCCACCGCCCATAAGCGTGACCAGAAGTTTCTAGTGAGGGGGGTACAAACTAGCCCTCCCCCCTCACTAACAACAATGATAATGTACTACCTTAATCAGATATTATCTTTGACTCCATTCCAAGACTCGCCACTTAAATTCATTCTAAAAATATGTTTCTTGTTGAATTACAATGCTTTTATCAAAGTAATAGATTATCATGTGAATGTATGTCACAAAAGATAAAAGAAGAGAATTCGAACATAATACTATAACTTGGTGAAAGGTTCCGATAAGCCTGCCCTTAATTGTGACAGACAAACTCTATAGTCTACCTTCACAGTAGGCCCATATCTCAAAGCTGTCTTTTCACAATTATGATGAAAAATATGTGGCTGGTCTCATGCTCAAAAGGGGGTCCAGGGGCCCTCCCTCCGAAAATATAAATATAATAGAAAATATAAATAATAATATAAATATAAATAATATAATATAAATATATAGAAAATATAACCTATCTATAGCCACATTTTGATCGTTTCTAGACTTAAAATCCTCCTATTTTAACTCATTTCATGGGTTAAAGTTAATAGTGCTTGATAACTGTGAAAACTGTGCTTGAGTCATCGCCATGGGGGGAGGGATTGGGACCGTGGAGGGATAGTGAAATGAGAGAAGCTCATATTTACTAATCTATAAAATAGAATGGGGTGAAAAATGTAGTCATAGGCTTTACTGAGGTCATCTAGAACGATCAGATTCAACTCTTACCCATCCAATGCCCTACGAATATCATCAGTGACTCTCAGAATGGTACTATGTCCCTCTCTAAAACCAGACTGAAAGTCACTGATCAAACCTCTAGCAATGAACTTTCTCATCTGGTCATGAACAAGAATTTCTAAAACTTTGGTAAACACTAGGAGTTACTAATAGGCCTATAATCAGAAAGAGAAATATTATTAGGAACTTCGTTCAAGGGGATAACAATTGAGAATTTCCAATCATCAGGGAAAACAGTTGTGAGCAGGGAAGTGTTGATTTTTTAAATCAATAACCAATTTGAAATAAATTTCAACTGGTTTTAATCGGTTTTAAACTCGATTTGATAACTTGGAACAGTGGCGTACCGAGGTTTCAAGCGCCCTGGAGCGGAAATGTCTTACGATTCCCCCCCACTAAAACAAAATCAGTCTCACTCTCAACCACCCGATTGGGCTGATATTAATATAGTGGTCATTTAATGAATCAGCGGTTTTTCCCGCCATTAACTACGCCGTATTTGTCAGAGACGCGAATCTCCGATGAATGATTTTTCGCCAGGCCAGATTCTGCTTTTATCAATTTCCAAACAGCTTGTTTTGGATTTTTTCACTTTTCTATTAATTTATTTGCAGTTATTTTTTTAGCATTTTGCAAGTCATTCCTATAAGAATTTTCTTATATTTTGGAAATAGGATTCAAGCGTGAAGTATTTCAGTCCTGTTCTTGTTAATATAAAAACCATTGAACCTCTTGTGGATTTATTTTTCCAGAATAAATTCAAAGTCTTCATTCAATTACTTGAAATTATTATACCTTTTGTCACCCAATTTTAATCATTTTGGCTTTGCTACTTTCGACTATTTGCTTCTTTTGACTCGATCGTTTTGCATTCTGTCTGTTTGTAACGCATTTATGGCTAAACCCGTGAACCGATTTCTTTTAAATTTGACATGAATGTTCCTTTTAGTAATGCGCAGAGATGTATGCATACGATTTTTTTAAATTGTGCTGCATTTCACCCTTTTGGCCTTCATTATATTAATACATTTTTTATAAGTAAAACGCAATTTTCTCTCAAGAACGGTGCGCCCCTCAGAGCCTTGCGCCCTGGAGCGACTGCTCCACTCGCTCCATTATCGGTACGCCACTGACTTGGAAACTGTCCATCGCCAAGGGGAAAGGGATCGGGATCTGGGGAGACCAGCTTCACCCTTATGTCTCTTCCAGTAAATAAATGCAATTTTATCCCCCCCCCCCTCCTGGGACCCCCCCTTCTTGCTCAAATTGGTTAGGGCTAGCCTTGAATTGATATGAAACATTCTTCTACTTACATAAAGATTCACAATAAATTACAATAGCCCATTTCGATATTTTTCAGTTAGAGCTGAAATCAAAGTAATTCAATTCTGACATATGATATAGAATATAATGTCTCTAACTGACTCTAACCAAAGGCAGGCTCAATGGAGCCTTTCCCTTAATTGTAAGTTATTATAACATAAATAGTTATTCTTAATGTAAGTTATTGAAAGTATTTGCAGTATATTTATCCAGTGTATAGGATAGCAATTATCCACGGCATTGTATATTTCTGTTATAAATTAAGCTAAATATTACTGTAGGCCTATATTGAAAACGTTGTATACTGTACACAGTAGCGGCTCGTGCATGGAAAAAATGGGTGTTCACAAAATATTTGGTATACACTCTATGAATTGCTTTGCTCGTATAGCATGAGTAATGCTTATGATGTTCCTCCCCTCCCCCTCACCTACACCCAGACGCCAATGCTCACAAGCAAAGGTTAGAAGAAGAATGATGGCAAAATGTTAAGCACTTGAACTTTAAAAAAATGTATAAGATCATATTCTACTCACTACTGTTATGAAGCAACACTGGCCATTGTTTTGTCTGGCAAAACAGATGCGTCAAGGGCAGGAAACTGATCAGGCAAGATGCTCATGAGTATAAAAGATCATTCAATAGTACCAAAACGCATTTGATGCCTTTCAAAAATGTATTGCAATATAATGCAACGTTTTGTATTGCAGGTGAAAATATCTTTTTTTAGAAGGATTGCTAAGAACTAAAAAATTTAAAATTCTTGCGTTTGATTTTCAGATAGAAAAAATGTGAATTTTGATATTATAGAATTCATTTTTGATTTCCACTCACAAACTGGTGATGCACTGATTCCATCATTTTTTGTGGCAGGTTGACTTGCTCGATGATTCACTGATGATGTTTTTTGTTTTTGAAAAATATAAGAAAAACCAATAGTTTACGTTTGGTTTTAGTATAAAAAATAAATTCCGATCTTATTTATATCGTTTTTTGATTTCCACTTCCAAACATATTCACTGATGACATATTTTGTTTAAAAAAATTAGAAAAACCAACGTCTCCCGGTAAACTCATTACATTTATCCTTCCGTGAATCATCTTTCCTTCAGACTGACCTCTCCACATCTCTAAAAATTATTCTAGTCTTGTCGAAATCATGTGGACTACTAGGAAAACTCCATAACAATTATTGATCAATAAAATATACCAAATAATATATTATATTTTATAATACAATAAAAAATTAGTTTTCGGTATGAAACTACGTTTCAATAACCATGAAAACAATAATTGGAAGGCATAGGGAGGAAGTATGGGTAGATGCTAGTCGAAATAGAAGGGGTTTCCTCATTCCACGCTTTTCTTTAGTCTTTAGCGTCGATGACACTCTTGGCAAGTTAGCTACGCGAGTAAGTAGCGAGTAGAAATGTTACAGACCGACCGTGCTACAGCCCAGTATCATCGACGCTTTTCTGATACGGTACTGCTGCCAGCGACTCTAGTAGCGGAGCACACAACTAGCTGTGAACGGATGGCAGCTTTTCCCCCATGTTAAAAGTCCATACTACTATGTCGTCAATTTGCCGCGCATGCGTAGAAAGGACCCAAAAGGAGCACATACCGATTGTGCACTCGTCCACAGAGAATGATTGCTTACGCTGCAAATAGATTAGCAGTGAATTTAAAATAAGTCTAATATCAAAACGGACACTGTATTTCTATTTGATATAGTTAAATAAGTTGTATCAGTAACGTTTTGTACTCTTTTGTGGTTAAATAGGTAATAAATAACCTAATATTTTATTGAATATTCAAATTTATGGGGGTGCACGTGCACTTGTGAACATTATAAGAAGCCGCCGCTGACTGTACATCAAAATGAAACTGTAAATATAGCACTATAGCAATTAATAACATTGAAAGAATAACAGTGAATAACTGTAGAAGAAAAACTAAATCGTTAAACAACTTGAATGGAACTAAGTGCTTAGTTTTATTTATCCAACTTGTAAACTCTGAACCTAATTCAAAGAGAAGAAGGTTCACCTTATTTTTAAGGTACCAAATTTTTTTTTTTCGTTGGCATTCAGATAGTGAAATGGCATTGTGAAACAATATGGAATAATTAGAACGGGTGATTACAGCTAGCGGGCTCTATTTTAGTCGGTAGCTGACTGTACCGGCCTGGCTACTATGGAACCTAGTCGATATGAATTATAGAGGAAGTGAGACACTAGACGATATGAAAACTAGACGATCTGAGACGTCTTATACTCCTTAACTGGAGTACCCCATAACATGGCTCAAACAGCGAGGTGGAACTACCAGTAGGGTCTCCCCACCAATAAATCCACATGCTTATTACTATTATTATTATTATCCATAAATGATTTTTCATGCCTTGCTGGTGGTAAATGGTTATCAGTTGTTATCAGCCACAGTTTCGGCTCTTTTAATTTTCAGATAGTTTGATATTTTCCAGCAATTTAATCATGTTTACTTATTATATTCTAAAATTTATTTGACAGTTTTCCCTATTTTTAAATTAATAGGAGGATGATAACATGCGTTCTGATATGTGAATATTATTAAAACTTCTTTGGTTCTGACACTAGCAGGCCCGGCGAACGTTTTACTGACCTTGAAGGTATGAGGGTATAGCTATGCAGTGTCATTTTCTTTGCAAATTAAATAATTACAGTACAAATGAACATTTTTGAGCAAAATGATTGGTAACTTCAGTATAGCAAATCAGCTTCACTTCTATAACAGCCATGCACGTTATATTTTATGGTCCCTCCACTCTCTTCTACCACATGATACCTCCTAATCGTCCATGAATGTGATGTTAACTTTAGCTCAATATAATTTCACCAATGTAATGAAATGAATACTGAAAATTCACCAATTTTAATATTTTATTAAGATAATAGATATAGGAAAAAAAATACAGTTTTGGTTCCAACTTTTAACAAAATTACAAATGGGTAAAAATTCATGAAAAAGTGATTCTATGAAATGCGAAATTTAATTTTCCCCCACGCACCAACTGTTGGTTCTACATCATATAGAGTTTCTTTAAAATTATTTCATTCAACTTCTTAATATCTCAACAATTGTTATTATGTTATCTGTGGTGGGGAATAATCAAACAAAACAAATATTATTTACTAGCTATTGTACCCATCCTTTGTACGGATTATGTTTAGAAATAAGACAAAATATGTTTCGGCTTTTTTGATAGCAACGATCATGAAGTTGTTAGCAGCTTAAGTAAACAACTTAGAAAGTAAACAATTCAGTGAGAATATTTGAGAACAGCTGATTGATATTATCATGATAAATTACGTGATTTGTTCTTATATTATGGTTATAAAACATAGAAGAAATGTATCCAAAATCGCACAATACTTGGTTTTAAACGCATATTATTCTGTTAAATAAAAGTTAATTTAGTTTTTTTTAGACATTGTCAAAAAGGTCTTCAATACTGATAAATTACTTTAATCCCGATCGATGCTCTCGTTTTTCAGGAGAAGGCCGCGTAAAATGCCTTTGGGGCCGTGACAGACAGACAGAAATTGAGATAAGACTTGTTTCGGCTTCTTTAATGTATAAAACTTAAAAATAACCAAAAAATATATAATTCTTATAAATGTACAGACAAAACTCTCATTTTATTTATATAGATATCTGTGTAACTGTTCTTGAGTTAAAAATTACGTTACTAAGACTTTTGAATACATTTTATACAGAATAAATACTATTATATTTGTATATAGAAAATTCTCCAGGCTTTGAGGAAAATTGCCATTTTTGTTTGCAAGAATACAGTATTTAATTCTCAAGTTGTCTCATATATATGTTCCAGGACTATTACAATGTATAATACCAATTATGTTTATTGTTTGTGGTTCAAATCATGAAAATGATTTTTTATTTTGAAGCAATAGATTCTACTGGAAGGAAGTAGATGTAAGTTACAGCTGATTTATTTCATATCCTTGTATTATATATTTTCTTTTTCATCACTGTTACAAATGATTCAAGTGTTTGCAACAACCATGCCTCAAATTCATAGCCTGATTATTAATTCAAGTTAATATCAGTTCATTATTTCAAGTTGATGCCAGATCTGCCTCATTATTATTCCATTGCTTTTTTCTAGGTGCCCAATTCATTATCAATGGAAGACACATCTGTTACAAATGTGGTAAAAGCTACAAGGAGAAAAAAACGCTCTCCTATCATTTGAAATATGAATGTGGTGTAGAGCCACAATTCCAGTGTCCGCAGTGTCCATATCGCGCCAAACAGAAGTCTAGTGTAAAAACGCATCTGGCACTAAGACACTTCAAATCCGGTGTCCAATAGACATATCATCATTATTACCGATGTCATACAATCGAAAATTAGTAATTATTTATTGTAATAAGTGTCTCAATTGATGCATTTCAAATATTCGAATTAAATTAATTTTAATAACTTCAATTTCAGTTCTGACAACAGCTTTGGTTTTTACCAATTTCTGAACTATCACTTTTTTGCATGAGTTTCGGCACAAATGGAAATCCAAGATTGGTGACATGATGCAGTGTGACTATTGTAAAACACAGGAATTGTTTTGCACATTTTTTTATTTTTTTTTCTCTCTTTTCAATTGTTTGCATCTAAACTCAAAATATGAACCCCCTAAATGCTGTCACATATAGTTGTTCCAAATGAATAATAATCAGTATCATAACATTGTTAATTTTATTATCTATTTAAAATATTTTGATTAATAGTCATATACTTACTCATTTCTTAATTCACATTGTTAATAATGTTTATACCACATTGTTATTATTGAAATGTACCCATGACTTATCCGACTCCTCCCCACACACGGACAAGTCATCCAAGTGGGGAGTATATTCAAAATTTATTGTATATAATGTATTGTTCTATTATTATATTTTGAATAAACAATTTGAAATGAAAATTAAATAATGTCTTATGTGCTCAGTCCAATTCATTTCATTTCACCTTGGGTTGCTAATTTGCACCGCCAGGTTCTAGTGTGCGTGTTTATTGCCTAGACTTTAAGATTTGTCTAAAAATTTTAAATTTATTCATTCATCTATACACAAATTGGAATAGAACAACAGACTTTCAGCTCAAAACTGGCCCTTCTACGAAATTTCAACAGAATAATCTATCAAAATCATTAAAGGTTTTTGAAATAATTTATCAAAATCATTTTTAAAGTCATGTTTCCTTAGTTAAGAATACCATTGATGCTTTCTCAATTCAATATTCTCTATTACCAGCAACTAATTTAACTGAAAGATTGATCAATAGTTCTGTCTAGAAAATTTATTTATTTATTTACAAAGGCAACTTTGAACAAGTATTTCAAGCCTAGGTGATGGTAAGAGGATTAATGATAATACATGCTGAAACAGATTTGTATAGATGAATTATGTAGATCTGTTTGGTCGCCCATTCAGTCGTAGACGGGAGACTTTTATCATAATTACATGGAGTTATGTTATTTACTTTCTATTTATTTTTTATCATTTCACACTCAGCAAATGTCATGCAAAAATACAACTAGATAATACAAAATGCATCACATAATAATCTATATTTACAGTGATTCAACAGTCAATTTACACTATTTTAACTTCATGGCTGGTCATCGTCCATCCTTCTTGGGCCCCATCTCTAGAGACGTTATAAGCTTACGTGCAGTGTGAAATGAAAAATGACTTGAACATTTTTGTAAGCTTTGCAAACTTGTTTTACACTCTAATTCTGAACATGCTACACATCATGTATGCATGCACAAAATGTAAATCACAAAACATTTTCTGTAATTTTGCATTTTACTATATATGTTATAATTTAAAATGTATTTCCCTTGCACATTTCACAATTCTTACTAGATTACTGTGGTTATATATTATATAAGAAGCATTTTAACTATTGTAAAGTCAAGTTTGTCTGTGGTTCGGAGGTCACCTCTGTGAAATCTGCGTGGAGGGGGCGAGTCATGTGATTTATCTTTGATTTCTGTATTCATGCGCCGGATGGTGCTCAATCTCGATGATGCTAGTCTAGAACCCCCAAATCCACAAATAAATCCACTTCTGTGAGATGGAATCGCGGGGGCGGATGTGAGAATACACTAATTACGTCCCCACAATTCAATCACACCAGACTAAATTATTGTGAAATTCTATTGAATACAATTTGAATATTTTCATGTGTGTGTGGTCGCATGTAGAATTTTTAATTATTGCTTACTGCAATTTCTTGCGATTCATACAGATGAAATCGTTGTAATTAAGATTTGGATCTCTATTGAAAAGTCCTCGGGCTGGTGCAGGATCGGCGAAGTGGAATACAGTATGTGCAACTATTAACTTGCAAAATATCTGAAAAAATATGCTAATAGCCTACAGCCATAACCTCGAGGTTTTTGAAATTATACTGCAGTCTAATTAATATACAGAGTGTTTCGGAACTCTCTACCAATACTTCTGGGCAGTGTTTCTGGACCACTAACAAAAGTAAATACCATAATAAATTTTTTCTAGAATCCCCAGTTACTCACACAGCCGCCATTTTGATTTTTTCACTCATTATTTTTTTATTCAAACACCTCTGAATGTATAATTTTGAAATTTTGCATACAGCTTTTTAACAATTAAAGCACTCTAAAAAAAATTAATCAAAATTTTCCGACATCAAAAAACAAAATGGCGGCCGTTTAAAATCTTTGAACAGGATTAAATTAATAATGGCTGATGATATCAAAATTTGACTAGAATAACGTTTTTTAAATATTTTTATTGCAAATCCAACGATACCTCATTTTTTAAGATTGGCCAACAATTAACAGAGATATGCTACTTTTTAGGGTGTGCGGTGGTTGAGAACGGGTTGCAGTTGTTCGCTTCCAACCACCACACACCCTAAAAGTAGCATATCTCTGTTAATTGTTGGTCAATCTTAAAAAATGAGGTATCGTTGGATTTGCAATAAAAATATCTAAAAAACATTATTCTAGTCAAGTTTTGATATCATTAGCCATTATTAATTTAATCCTGTTCAAAGATTTCAAATGGCCGCCATTTTGTTTTTTGATGTCGGAAAATTCTGATTAATTTTTTTTAGATTGTTTTAATTGTCAAATATTTCAAAACCATACATTCAGAGGTGTTCGAATAGAAAAATAATGAGTGAAAAAAACAAAATGGCGGCTGTGTGAGTAACTGGGGATTCTAGAAAAAAATTATTATGGTATTTACTTTTGTTAGTGGTCCAGAAACACTGCCTAGAAGTATTGGTAGAAAGTTCCGAAACATCCTGTATATAGTGTTTAATAATTAATATAATTAATATTTCTAAAAACAAGACTAATAAAAATGGTTGAAAAAGCATGGGAGTAAAACCATTCCAGTTAATAATGTTAAAAAACAGAATTCTGTAAAAAAATAAAAGAATAGTAAATTTAACAAAAATTACTCAGTCTGTTGAGGAGTATGTTGGAAAACCAATAGGAATGTTGTAATAGGAATCCTACACCCGTCTTATTATTTTATTATTATCGATTATTTATATGCTGATAAGACCACACTGGGTCGTAAACTCATGAATAATTTTTTTGATAAATGATTATTACCACTCACTTATTTACGAGCACTCGTTTATTTTTTGTTTGATGCTTTGGCGTTGTTGGCCTCAGGGCTCCTTGGATCAACATCATGGCAGGTACTGACTTGGCTTGGTGGCTTGCGAATTTATTTTCTTCAAATATCGAGTTTACAGAAATTCGGTAATCTTATTATAATTTCCAACAGAGGGAATCGCGCAATACATCTAAGCAACACTTGATTACTAGTTAAAATTTAAAAGTTAAAATTAAGTTCAAAAGGAGAGGATCAAAGAACGGTTCCTCCTCCTTTGCTAGCCAGTTTTCGTCTCTCCGCCTCTTCAAGCTCTAGGACCGACGCTTGGAGAAGGAGAGTGACGTCATTTTTTAACTGACCAATCATAGTGCAGAAAAAAGTTCTCCAATAGGAATCCTACACCCGTCTTAAATCGCAAGTGTGCCACAAGTACAAAAGAAATTTAGTTTGGAGGAAAAAGAAAAAATAAATAAATTTAAATTCAAATAATCAATTAATTAGACAAGAAATAATCAGACTTTCCAAGTTCATTAAAAAACAGAAACACAAGAAAAACAGTTGACAATAAATTTGGCAAAGAAAGGGAACCGGTGAACAGGTAATAGCTGACAGATAAGTCAGCATAATCAAGCTTTGAAACACTGAATACCATATTTTTTGTTAGGAAACTCCATTTTTGAAAATTTCAAATACAATGTGACAGGAATAAATGAATTCATTTCCTCATTCAACAACATAAGAAAAATAACAAGATACATTACTTGGAAATTGACTGATCACTTTTCCAGTAGTGTGATCAGTTTAAGAAATAAATTGACAATAAAATAAACAAATAAGTACGGTATGAGTCTAGTCATCAGCAACATTGAGATTATTTATAAATATATGTAAGTTGTGAATATTTTTTCATTCTATTCCTTATCTCTTGGCTTTTCGGCTAATTGCCTTAATTTGGAGCTCGATATTTTTTGCACCAGGGCACTATTTATGTACTTTGATCACAGTGATTGAAATTAAACCTTCACTATGTCTACAAAAAACATTATTTGAATTCTGGACTAATAATGTAAAAAGATTGAATATAGGTACACAATATTAAAATTGTTTACAATGTTATGGTAAATACATATTTTCTAAGATACTCCTTCAAGAGAAGGCCAGTGGTTGAGAAATAATTATTATATCTATCTGAATCATTTTTGTTTTTCAAGTGAAACATGCCATAATGGTGGTCAAAAGCTCAGACCCTTGTAGAGTTCAGATAGAAAGGGAATAAATAATTCTCTAATGTATGCACCAAATAGAATAGCATTTCACTATTACATTTCACATATTATAATTTTGTCTCTCTCACTTTATGACATGCTACATTGAAGTATATAAACCGTTTATATTAAATAATTTCCAATAAGAACTATTTTAGCTTTTAAATTGATCAATTCAGTTCAGTTTCTTATTCACAATATTCAAATTAATTTTTTGTTTAAGATTACATATATTCATGTTTTATTTTATTTGATTTCTATTTATTATTTTTCTGTATTATTTTGTGATTTCATATCTGAGTTGTTTACTGATTGAATTGTGTTTCTATGCGATTTTGCAGATCAATTGTCAACGGTTGTTAATGGAAGACATGTGTGTTGTAAGTGTGGAAGACACTACAAGGAGAAAAAGAGCCTGAAAACACATCAAAGATATGAGTGTGGCAAGGAGCCTCAGTTCAAATGTCCTCATTGTCCTTTTCGTGCTAAGCAGAATTGTAATCTTAGAAGTCACATGGCTGTCAGACACTTTTCATCATCAATATAATTTTGAAAAATTCTCCAGCTAATAAACTCTACCATAGTCCTACAGTAGCTTAGTTCCAACAGTCGTTAGTTGCTAATAATCGATCAATTTTTGGGTGTAATAGTCACAGATAAATATATCAAATACTGTAATAGTTCATCTTTTGCATCTTCACTTTTGCTGCATCAATTCAAAGACCATATTTCATGCTTATGTATAACCTATGTTTCCTTTACTTTTAGGTTAGTAGTAGGATCCTTTGTTTAATTTACATGATATTTTATCTAATTTCTTCATCTGCTGACCAGTTAATGTGTAGGCCTATATTTAAGTATGGTAATATATCTCTAACTATTAATTCAATAATTATTCTCATATGAAGTATAAGCAGTTCTTTGTGCCTAACACTACTGTATCTAGAGACTAGGTTTTTCAGACTATATCATTTTTACAGAATCACCCATGAAAAATACCAACATGGCCGGCTATTTTTTTACAATATTCACCTTACAAATAACCTTTTGTGCTCTTTGGCTGCATTGAGTATGGGAAGTTTTGAATTAAAATTCGATGCTATCATGAATATCAATAGAATTAATGTAATATTACAGTATTTTATTCAGATTTTCAATGGTTTGCAGGTTATCTGGGTATTATAATTTTTCCTTTGTGTATCATAAATAAATAATAATAACAAGCATATGGCTTTTATTGATGAGAGACCTTTCACTGAAGGACAGTCACTGTTATTTTTGGAGACAGCTACTGGTTGTGTTCATGGGAGTCTGCACCGATTGCACAGCTAGTAGGCATTTGATTAGTCTATTCAAATACCAATCAGATGCTTCAGGTATGTGACACTGTAGGCTTAACACTATAGTCTATGAATAGTTGAATAGATCAAACAGATGATTAGTGGTGCAACTGGTGCAGCATGCAGGTTCTCATCAACTCCATACATTAAGGTTAAAATTAAAATTGATTGTTTAAACATTTCAAAATATTCCTCTATAATAAATCTTAGTACTTCTAAGGAGCATTTTTAAATGTTTTCTTAACAAAACTCAACATACAGTAATAATTGTAAAATTATTCAATCAAATAGCCTAAGTCTACAAGCACTTGTTGCATATACATTGCAGCAGTAAGCTCACTATATTAAAGAATTGAAGCTACCAAGTGTCAAATAATATCTATAAATTTTTGTTATCAATAATTAATCACTTCTTGAAGATAATTAATGATTTGAAGATCGATACCCATCCATAGCTCATGATGGGAGAGGGGGAAGTCCCTCCCTTTAATCCATTGGCATGGAATAAATGGAACAGCGGTTTTCTGTGCAATTGCATTCCAACTAATTTGTCCGTTTCCAGTTGTAAATGCATTAAATGAATTCTTTATCAAATATTTTACAATAATTTATATGCTTTAAAATTATTCAAAAAAAAAAAATTTAACTTTTATTTATTTATTTAGCGTATGGCTAATTTTAACTTATTTTTTAATAATAGATATATTTTTATATATAGTATGGTAATTGTACTTAAGGACAGATTGTGTGCAGCCAGATCGTGCATTGTACAAGGCACCAGTGGCGGATCCAGAGCTTTTTTGGGGGTGGCTGGTAGCTACTGATGAGGGGGGGGGGGGTTAGAGATGTACTGAAAACAAGTTGTATTGTGATTTGAATTTTTCATAATCAATCATACCCGAACTTTAACTATTCATACTATTTGGAAATAAAAAATAACTTTTTACTAGTGCTTTGAACCGTATAAGTGATGAAATTAATTTAAATTTAAAGTATATTGCAAAATTTTGATTGAATCATGGCTGAATGTGGTGTGTTCAGCAGTTTGTCAAGGAAAATAGTATTATTCCGGTATTATTCAATTTTTAAGAATGAAAATCAATGTGGGAGCTTTAATTAGTTACAAATTTTTCAATTAACTAATGTTTCATCTAGTTTTAATAGATAAACTTTGTGTGAGTTCCACACTGTAAAGAGAGATTTTTTCTAAAGTTTTTATCTGACAATTAGTTTTCCTCTTATAGAAAAAAATATGGGATCTGAACCTACTCCCCCAGAAAATTTTTGTATAATCTCTTTGAGAAATCAGTTTAAATGGTATTAGATCCATATTATATAATAAGTAAACCCAATGCAAGTGTTGTATCTGAAATGTTTAACCTATATCAGTAGCTGGTGACCACTGGTTTGCCAACCACTGTGATAGAATGCTTAAAAAAACATTGATATGTTAATGTTCCTCATCACTTTTCATTAAAAGAAAGTTGGTACTGTCGTGATTCAATTACTGCAATTTTATCTTGCACTACTTTTTCTATTCAGCAAGTACAAAGATCTAAACACTGAGTTGATTGGTTGCAGGCAATGTAAATGTAACTAAGACATTATACAGTATTAAAACGTTAACAGATTTCATACAGTTGAAGACTTAGTAGTGGAATTAGGCAATTCTTGCTAATGAATATTTTATGAGCTCCAAACTGATTATATTGGTAAAAGATTTACACTCTTTCAAAAAACGTTTTGGAGGTTTTGGGGGGGCTTCAGCCTGAAAGCCCCCCCCCCCCCGTAAATCCGCCACTGTAAGGCACCAAATTATCATACAATATAATAATTATTGTACAGTTGGCAACACTGAATCAAAAGTATGTTGATTTCTCACGCCATGTGTTGGCCAGAAAATCGACTCTGGATGGCCAGAATTTGCACTATTGTTCAGCTTGTAATGAGTAACATTGCAAAATTTTATAAAAACTGGGTTTAAAACCAATCATTATAGTTTTGAAAATTCCAGAAAATAAAAAGGAGAAATCTGTTGCTGAAAACATTTTTTGGTGGGGAGAGTATGAAGAAAGAACCCTTAAAACATTATTCATAGTTTTGTTCACGTCCTTTTGAGGTTCGTCCCAGGGTTTCCTAATTTGTTTCAAAAGTGACACTACTAAGTATGTGTAACTCCAAAGAATCTAGCTATCAATTAATAGGTAGGCTACTCTATCACAAATGAAACTGCCACACATGAAATAAGTTGAATTGTTGAAAGTAGAACTTACTTGATTCAGAATTTATTAATTTCGAAGACTTTTGAAGACTTCTGCAATGGCAGATATTGACAGCAGTATTGAATAGCTGATGGAATACGATGAATAGCACTTAAAGCACTTCGACATTAATAAATTATGTTTCTGTGTATTTGTTAGTTTGTTTAATTGGCAATCACTTCTAACTTACTTACTTGGTTCTATTACTTTTTTCTCTTCAGTTGTGAGATAGGCTGGGGAAAGGATACAATTTGATATCTTTGCCTTCTGTATTGTGATAGGTGTTACCGGTACTGCAATCAACTGTAAAGCATTTAAGTTCACGTTCAGGCATTTTTGGAATTTTTAAAGAAATTATTTTTTAAATAAATCCAACAGAAAACACAACTTTTAACATTTGAATGTAAGGTGCTTTGCTTTTACACCATCTCTAGTTCAAATTTTCTCCATGGTAGTGGTTTCAGTCCATCCGCTTATACCTTATAAGAAATAACAATTAGTTCATTCTAATTAGTACAATCAACTTGAATAACTAATTCATATTCAATAACGATATACTGCTTAGCTAAAGTGTCGATGACACTGAGTGAGTTCAGCAGCTAAGTGAGAAAGTGAGTAGAAACATTACAGGCCGACCACACTTCGCTCAACAGAAACCCCAATGCGAGCATTGCTCAATGTATTGTTATGGGCTCCAACACTAAAATTATGCTGGCAACTCTGAAAGTAACACTCGAACTTTGAAAGAAATGAACAGTCCAATAACTTCCAACTACAGTAACAATGAATATTTTTATCACATTATTGCTATTCTAGTCTTCCTATAATACATTAAATTGTACAGTGTCCAGCATAATAAAATTAATCATCATTAAAAATTTAATTGAAATCGAATCTCAATGTTGAGCAGATGATCACATACATTTTTTATTAAAGAATTTAATTTGTTAGCAAGTCTTGTGATAAAAGTATGAATTAACTAGCCAACCTATATATGTTTAATGGATTTTTGATTTGGATATGAGTAAAAGACTTATTAAAAATCAATTTATTATTTTACAACTAAAACATCTGCACACAACTGAGTCGAGATCTCGAACTGCCGGTGAAAACCAGCGTGAGAACAAAATATGCTGACTTCATTTTTATACTACTCAACAGTTTTTCAACCTATAACTCCTCCACCCCTGAATAAAACTTCTGGGGTACGGTTGTTTACAATATTCACATTTGGTGAGACTTTATTATTGAGAAAATACAAATACAATACAATAATTGATATTAATATTAGGATAACATACAAAATTATAATCCAAAAACTTATGGTGGTAGTTACAATAATTTCTTCCCTTATAGGGTTGTACTTGTTAACATTGACTGGATTTACATTAAGTTGTTCTAAATCAATTATTGTCAACTCAGGCTCTTGATACTTTTCTATTGTAGTCAGGACATTATCCAGGTTTACAGGTTTAAGAATTTTGGCTTACTTTTTATCTGTGTTACATGATTGAGAATTTTACCATAGTAATATCCAGTAATTAGACTATTGTCAGTTTTAACTAAATATACTCCTTTTAATGATTTTGTTTGCGTTTCGTATTGTTCTTCAATTTTTATTATTTCTACTTTTGGAAAAATACCCAGATATGAGTTTAACTCTGCTATCCATCCATTTTACAATACTTTTTGATTTTGATACTTTAATTTTACTATATTTACAGTTTGGCGCCCCAAATTGGACAATTCTTTTCACAGTTCAATTCGATTGGTCTGTAGAACAGATACAATTTTAATTTGTTCTAGTACATTTACTGTCATGTCCTTCTACTCCAGTTTTAATATTATTAGACTTGAGCAAATATCTGACTTTTGGAATGATAGTTATTAATTTTTGAAAACATTTGGTACTGAAAACAACTTGAATAAAATAATTATAATTTGATTCTTCAACTATTGGTAGATCAAGATAGTAAAAAATTTTAGTGGGTGTTATTTTGCAATTGACAATCACTAATCTTTCAAATTCCCACATATTTTTGATTTCAGGTTCTCATGGTAATTGCTTGTTATAATAATTCGAAACCTTTTTCATCTGAAAGTACAATTCTCTGATTGAAATAATAATCCTAGGATGTAAAACATTCAATTTACAGAAAGTCAACGAATTTTCAATATCTTTAACTAGGCTTAATACAATGTTTAATAATAGAATATTCAATTGATTCAATATTGTGTCGAATTTTTTCTAATTCTACATAGTCACTAAGCTTATTATTAACAAGAGACAATTTTGTTTTTCATCCATTAAAATTATCTTCAACAATATATTGTTAAAGTTTTGTTGAACTCTGAAATAATTTCAAAACTGAATGAATATTGAGATGCTATTTATCTGATTCTCAATATTATTTTGATTTTTTTTCAAATGTCAAATAGCTCATCATACTTTTTACCATCATATGCATCTACATTTCCAGTAAAAAGTTTTACTGTGGCTCCTAGGCCATTAATGAATGCTCTTTGAGACCTTTTTACTGCTTTAGAGGCTGATAGATTTCTGCTGTTAGATCAGTAGAAATTGTTATTCAATTAGAATTTCTGGGCGATAATCATTCTTAGTTATGTTTTATTATAGCATTATTCCAAGCTATATTGTTTCTGTTTTTTTTATATTTTGCTTATTCTTCTATATTTTGCAGATCAATCAGAATTTGGAAATAAAAGATACCAGTGCAATTTGTGTGGAAGGAGTTACAAAGAGAAAAGGAGTTTGAATACACATCGGAAGTATGAGTGCGGCATTGAACCTCAGTTCGAATGTCCTTTCTGTTCTTACCGTGCCAAACAGAAATGTAACTTGAAAATTCATATAGGAGTCAAACATGGGGCACAAATAATTTAGAATGTCTCATAGGCTACAACTGTTATTTTTCCAGTGAATGTATATCAAATATCTCTATTATTTGTTCCATATTATTTCTTTCATTTCCATTTCTTTTTCAACATTTCATTTTATAAATTGTATATGTTATCCATTCTGTATTGTTTATTTATTACTGTATTTATTTTACTTTTTCTTGTTGTTAATTATTTACTTTGTCACTCCTAATCTCATTCTCTGGTTTCTTATAAAAAATATCTCATCTCGTTTCTTCTTTTTCAATTATACCTTTTTTTAAATTCAGTAAAAAGCTTCTATTGTTATTTGATTAATTCTCATATTTATTAGTGTACATCTGTGCATGAATTAATAAACATTAAATGAATGATATTACTGATAAAAAATTTTTGGAAGCACAATAAATTGATTTGTTGAAATAATAATTCAATTCTAGCTTACCATATAAGTAGTACATATTTAGGGAGGACACCATTTGTACGACTGTCGTTTTGACCGACTTAGTAAACAAAGGTGGTTCAGTCACATCTAGCCAGGTTAGGTTAGGTTTGGTTATGCAGTTATGGCTGGACTAGCAGTAGGTCGATCAAACTGTTAGGTCATCCTAAAGGATACCACCCATACATTTACAGTGTAATTCTTCATTTATTGAATTTTCACTTTTGACCTGACTGCTCATTCCCCTTATGAACCTTACTACCTCCCTTCCTAAGTCGTATAGCCATTTTCGTTTATGTGTAGGCTATCTAGTGCAAAACTGAAAAATTACGAAAAAAACTTCTATAAGTAACACACTAGCTTGCTATACACAACTTGCACTTGCAAATAGAATAGAATAGAATGGCTGCCTTTATTTATTACCTGGGAGGGCGAAGTTAGAGCGCAGCCGGCCCTCTCTTCCACTTAACCCTCAAATAGTATAGATTACAAAGGATTTTGTCATTTCTCTGTTATGTATTTGAATATAGGGTAGCCGAGCTTCACTCGGAGGCTTGGTAGAATCTTTCTGAAAGTTTTGTTTCAATTTTATTTTTCAATCAAATATGTAACTGTTCTTGCAATAACCTTCATGATCCCCTGTCAATAGAAAATAGTGCCAGCCGATTTATGCATAAAACAATAGATGCGAGCCATCAAGTAGACTAGTCATGGTAGTTGCCCGGCTTAGTCCAGCTTTTTGCTGTAGGGTACGTCAGCGTACATTGCAGGTAGTTGGTGTACGTTCAAACCCTAATCTATGATAAAACTCAGTGAAATAAACGGATACAACAGAGTATCTAAGGACCCGAAGAATTTATGTAAAATAAGAATGATCAGTTGTACTGACAGGCATATGCAGCATTTAACTGCTTTGATTTCTATAAACATCATATGCTTCCCAATTTATAATATTCTTCAAATTTGTTATGTATTCGAAATGAACCAGCTGTACAATTTTTTGATTCACACTTGCCTAAACTAACCTAAATCCTATAGTGGTGAACTGTTTTACAACATACGGTAATTACTTTTATATTCGACCCCAAAACACCAGAATCAATGGCGATCTCACTTGGACTATGAGGGTCGGCCGATCTAGGATGCCTTGAAGATGAGATTCAATACCTCGAAAACGTTTGGCCTAATGTGAGTACATTTATTATATATTCACAATATAAAACTGACTGCAAGTCGTTAAATTTACAACAAAGAATCTAATATTAAAATTTACACTGTATTTCACTTTTAAATAATGTTTTACTCACATATATTGGAGATGCTTGAGGAATGCATTTCACTTCTGAAAAGAAGCTTCGTCAGCCTGCTGCCAGGGGTCATGCTTTATTGAGGTTTGTATCAGCAGCCATTATGTAGTTAAAAATTGCGATTGATTTGAATTGTATTTGGTCATTGAGTACATTAGTTCTATCTTGTTTATGGTGTTTGAATATTTCATATTGCTCCAGTGTATTTAGTTTGTGGCTTTTTTGGAATGTGTGTAGAATTTCTAAGTCAGTTTGGATGTTATTGTGTGAGTGTCCAGTGTTGATTAAGTGATCTGCAAATGTTGAGTCAGTGGTGGAATGTAGTGCTTTGATGTGTTCTTTATATCTTGTGTTGAATGATCTGCCTGTTTGTCCTATGTAGTACTTGGGGCATGTGTTGCATTTGAGATTATATATTACTGGTTTGTTGAATTTGTGAATTGTGTTGTTTGTTAGGTGAACTGGTTGTGTTGGATGTAGTGATTTAGGTTGTTTGTTGTTCTGAATGCTGTATTAAATCCGCATTTTTGGAAGATGTAAGTAAGCTATTTTTTGTGACTTTTTGTTGAAATATGAGAGTGTGATAAATCTGTTTTGGTTTGCAAGTTTTTGATTTTTATTTTTCATTTTATTCAGGATTTTGTCTACTAGATTGGTGTTGTATCCATTTTGTTGTGCTAAATATTTGATTGTATTGATTTCTTCTTGGTGGTCAGCTTGAGATAGTGGAACATTTAGGAGTCTATGGATCATGGAGTTAAAAGCAGCAAGTTTGTGTTGATTTGGTTGGTTGGATGAGTTGTGAATGTGAGAGTTGGTTTTCTGTCGATTTTGAATTTGTGCATGTTATTTCGTTTTTTGATAGTGAGGTCTTAGAATTTTGAGGTGTAGTCTGTTTCATATTCTGCTGTGAATTGTAAGTTTTTATGGGTTTTGTTCAATAGTGTTAGGAGTTGTTCACACTGTCTTTGGTTTCCATTGTAGAGTACAATAATGTCATCAACGTAGCGTTGCCAGTGAATTATTTTGTTTGAGTGTTTGGTGTTTTTTAGTATTTTAGTATTCTCGATGTGCTGTAAAAATATTTTTGCTAGGATGCTGGATATAGGGTTCCCCATTGGTAGTCCTTCTGTTTGGGTGTAATACTTGTTATTGTGGGTTTTGAGATGTGATGATTTTTAATGTCTTTATTAGTTTTGTGTGTTCAGGTGGGTTGTTTTGTGCTTTGAGTATGTTCTCTATTATGGAAATGGTTTCAGTTACAGGAATGTTTGTAAGGTTAGCCTCGATTTTTAACCGTTACAACAGCAGTCTTTGAAGTTGCTCTAGAACAAGCTGGTAATTTCATAAAAATATTATATGAATCATGTTGCCTCCCATTCTAAAATAAAACCATTGTTGATTGTGTTCTATTTCTATCAAAGACTTGAGAGCTGTAGTTATATTTAATATGTAGGTCTACAGATATGTTTGTGGCTCTGTTACTGGAGTTGGTTGAAAACGCCCTAATGAAAACAGATTATAAATTCTTTCAATAAATTTCCATTTATCTTCTTATAAACACATCCCTGCTTAACGGTATTTCCTGATCCTCAGAGGCTGTTACTGTAGATGAATAGGAACTTTTTATTTTGTTTTAACTGTTCAGTATAAAGTTGGAGTTGAAAATGAATTTGATGAGGTGCTTCTCAATGCATTCTAATGGTTCCAATTTTGTATGAATGAGGGGTATTGTCTGTCTTGTGAAGCTCCTCACCAAATTCATTTTTGAACTAGGTTTCATCACTATTGAATAATATTGCTCTAGCATTTTCTTCTTCATCAGAGATTGAGAAAATTATCTTATGAAATTTCGGCCACCATCTTGGAAATATCTCGTGAACTGAGCGTTTTTTGAGGTGCCAGAGTTCAAATTCGGATTCAGCGCCTCAATGTACACAGGAATCCGCTGAGAAAAAACCTACTGTATGTTTTTCCTGCAATCACATACTATATAACACTGCTTATGCAGTGCTATGAATTTGAAGTTGACTTGAGCCAAAAACAGTTCAGAATGTCAAATTATTACAACTATATGTAAAGCTAAATCATGAGTTTTTTCAAAAAAAGATTTTTTGAAATACATCAATGAAAATTGATATTTTCCCATTAGAACCTGTATTAGCATGGCTCTTTTGCCCACCAGAAAAAGTAGTTTCACTATTCCATAGCCTTGAAGGTAAGATTTATGCATCTAGTAGTGTACATCAATGTTTTTTCAGTACTCACTGGCAATGTAGCCAACACCAAAATACAATGTTATTGTGGCCAAAGCGAACATGCAGAAAACATTCAACCATGCAGGCTGCCAACATAACACCTAGATGAGACATTGATTTTTTGTGATAACACCAATCAACTGTTTTGACCATGTGAACTGTATAGTATTACAATGTCTTTGGTTTTGACAAAAGCTTATTGAATAGTTGGTGAAGTTCATATTTTGATTTTGCATTGTAATGTTATCTTTGTCACTTTAATTCCATAGTATTTAAAAGAAATTCCAGTAATTCTATAATTCAGCTTAGCATGCCAGGCTACTGAAGTGCAGTTGGCATGTAACCTCACTGCTAAACTTTCCCAGTGTCATTGACGCTCAATGACCACTTGACCAGCTGTACTAATTTTGATGATCTGTATCTCACACATAACAGCACATACTTGATGTACTCAATAATAATTACCATAGCAAAATTAATCACAATCATCAGACTTATTCAATTCTCATGTGTTTTCCGCAATGTCACTCTGTATCACATCACCAAGGCTGTGTTTCTATTTACATCGAGCCTGTACTTACATTGTTCCAGACAGCTGATTGCTCAGATCAGATTTCACATTCAAATGAATTTTTAGAACAAATATTGATTGAATTTATATAATTATCATTTATTTAGTAATAAATTGTTATTATACTTAATTGAAATATTTGAAATGATTTGTTCCTTGAAACAAATATGTTATTCTTATAAAGGATCCAATGAATAAGGGGGCCTGAGGGCTATCTTGAAATTGATTCCAATTGAATATGATGGAGAAGTTCATTTAAAATCATATGTTCTCTATAGAAGACTGCCTTTCCTTTTTTCCTTTCAAATATTCTTTAAATGCAAGAAAATTTAGAAAATCCTTACATATACATCGCTGTGCTCAAAGGAAGATCCATGCAAAATTTCATTGAATTTGGCCCATGTGTTTAGCTAGACAAATGCAAAATGAACAACTTGAAACATATGCCTCTCCTTGTTTGGTCAACTATTTTTCCATTGCCTATGAATCACTTTGTAACAAAACACTGTTAAATAAAAATGTTGTATAAATAACTATTCACAAATGAATACAGTTTCCAAAATCTAAATGTTGCATAACAGATTTTTTATAAATTTATTTATTTATTCATTTAACTAGCTTACAATAAATGTGAATACAACAGGCTATTGCCCATAACTGCTTTTCACAAAATTTTAGGTTAGGATGCTGTTTCACTTGAAATTTCACCTTGAAGCACAATATATATGTTTACTGTATAACAATATTTTTCCTTTTCATAACAGTGTTTCATAACAACTATTCTCAAACCTCTGCGGATGAGGTTTGAGGAGTACCTAAGAGACAGCATGGTGAGTCACTGGCTGAGCCATCTCTCACTTCTAGTCAAGAGTTTTTCTCAGGCAGCAGTGTCTAGTGGACAAGAGTGCTCAGTCAGATTCATCTGATATGCAGTTAATGTATGCATGCTGTTACAGAAAACTCCTTTGTACGATTATGCGCATGCATTTGTGAACAAGCAAAAAAAAGAACACAGATATAAAATATTGCAATGCTATTATTTTATTACAATATTATATCTAAAAGTAATGATTTAAACATTACTGCAACAGCAGTACAGAGTACTTTTGTAATTGCTTCCAGTACATTATACATTGACAAACATTGTTGTAATATGATTTACCTTTTCAAAAACATTTTTTAAACAATTTATTAGTCATATTACCCCTACTCAGATGTTCTGTGAGTTGTTGGATGCCAGTCAATGGATGTATAGCAACAAGAATACGGATTGCAATGCATTGGTTGGAGATAGCTGACTCATATTTTACAAAAATAACTATGAATATGAACACAAGACAGCGCCATTTTTATTTTGTGCCATTTTCAGCTTGGGCTTTGATTAATATAAGAAAATAGAGCTGATGAGACACCAGGATTTGACCTAATGAGGTAAAACGATGTTGTGCTGGTTGAGACACCAAAAAATGTTGCAAAGATCAGGTCCTAGTTCTTAAACCACTCAATGCCGGTGAGAGCCGGTGCTTTGTCTGCAAAACGTTCATCAAACTTTGTTGTATATTGTAACATTGATACATAGTGCTTACAGCTTATAGTTTGTTGTTAGTACCATATCTAAAATGATGCACCATTGTAATCATTTTATAAAAAATTCTGTGCTAAGTGTAAGTAATCCCTCTTCACAGAGCTTGCCAAATAGTGCTCAATATTTCTGGAATTGCATATTGGATTCATTCTACTCTATCATTTTTCATGTGGATAAATAGAGTTTAACTAAGAGCATTGTAGGATTAAGTGAAGAAAATCCATTTCTCATCTGTTGAACTCCCATAGTTGTCATTTATTTTATTTTCAGATCAAGCAGTATGTTTTGTTGATGGGAGACATGTTTGCAATAAGTGTGGAAAGAGCTACAAGTTGAAAGGAGCCCTGTATACTCACCAGAAGTTTGAGTGTGGTATGGAACCACAGTTCCAGTGTCCTCAGTGTTCTTATCGTGCTAAACGGAAATCTAGCTTACAAACTCACATTGTTATTAGGCATGGTTTAATAAAATTTTGATTTACTTTATTTATTATAGAACACATATATATTTGTATGCCATCTGTGAGACAATATTCAGCTTGCAAACTTAGATTGATGCGTAGGGCATCCTTTTAAATATTGTTTTGTTTATTAATCAGATATATTTTTTCGTTGTCGTCTCTTTTATGTAATTTTTTCACCATATATATAGTTCTTTCAAAAACTTAATAAATAAAAAATATTATTGCATATAGAGGTAACAGTTATATTTGGTAATACCTTCCATTTTCCTTAGCAACAAGATAGTATCTTTTGGCTTGAAATTTCCATCAAAATTTGATATTATAGACTATTATTTACTATTTTCAGTGTTTAGTTTTGATTGTACCTGCAAATTGGTTGCCTTCAAGTGAAAAGAAATCATTTTATTATTTTTTGAGTGGAGTCTTTTGGTAAATCAAAATTTCAGCATTAAAATAAAATTAATCTCAATGTTTTGGACAATATAACATATTCAAAATTTGTGAAGAGAGCAGTTTTGGACTTGAGTCTATTGCACCTTCACATCCATTGTAACTTTGTCACAATAAATAAATCTTATATGGTATCTGTAAAATAGAGTTACTTGGCACATGCCCTATAGATACCCAAGCATTAGCCTTTTCTAAACCTACAGTTTGCTTCCATCCCATATAGATATTGTTATCAGTATAACTATTTCAATTGCCTATGTTCCTTTTTTCTAATGCCATAGATATAACTGTGTTCACAGTATGTAACAAAAAAAATAGTCATGTTAAACAACTTATCACAGAAGAAAACAGCTTCAAAAATCAAGTTTATATAATTATATATGTATATATATTTTAATAAAATAAATTATAATGCTGGGTTGTTCCAACCAAGCATTTTTATTAAATTCTATTGCATATGGGCCCATATAGTGGGTGTGCAAATCTTCAAGAATGTGTAATACTTGAATAATGTGCACGGTTTTAAAAGCTGCTTAAGTACAGTAGAAATGATTTGTAGAAATGGCGGGCCGCTTAGCGCAGTTGGTTGGGGTGTCACAACTTCAGCTTGCTGTCGTTTAAGCGGTCGTGGGTTCGAATCCCACTCCATTGTCAGGCATTTATGTGTAATCATTCACCTCATTACTCACGCACAAGTCTCGGACTCATGTAGGCATCATCAGCAATAAAAAAAATAGTCTGGGCGAGCGGCCGTTTGGTAGTCAGGCGCGGGGTGGAGAGGGGAGTGTTTATCGCTCATTTCTAAAAACATGTGGCCCACTCGATGGTCACCATTTCAGCCGTCAGTGGAGCGGTAGAAAGCAGTGGAGTGAGTGAGCCAACTTTTACAGGACGGCCAGTAGTGACAGAGCCGCAGGGGCTCTGCCCTACTCTTGATGATTACTCATGTTTGAAACGAGATTGTCAGTTAATTTCTTGCAATAAATTGTGCATGTTTATTATTTTGCTTACAGCCTATGTTGGAATGTCTTGCTGTTCACGATGGTAGGCTGTAGAGTAGCCTAATCA
This sequence comes from Conomelus anceps, assembly GCA_948455865.1. Taxonomy (NCBI): domain Eukaryota; kingdom Metazoa; phylum Arthropoda; class Insecta; order Hemiptera; family Delphacidae; genus Conomelus; species Conomelus anceps. The sequence continues at coordinate 38,511,330 of OX418220.1, read as the reverse complement.
ATTCTAAATTATTTTAATTAAAGCTTGTATTAAATTTCATAAACACTGTATGTAAGTCATGGAATTGTTAATAAAATGGTAAAAGCTCAGATTATTTATTTGTTACAATCTATGGCTGTTGAAGATATGAGAATATAAGATGTATAATATGTATGACATATAAGAGTTATGGCTACAGGCATAACGCCCAAAACAACTTTTACTTTAATAACATAAATTGCAATATTTTACTTGATTATTTATAATTAAGTTATTGTGAAAGATGGCATTGAAAATTCCAGCTAGGAATTGATGCCAATATCTTGGCATTAAATTCAGTTAACACTACATAAGCTTCGGAAGTGTGTAGATATATAATTTATGTTTGTATAGAACACATGTAAGTTGTAGTACAGTATTTTTGCATATCATCATTCTTTTATTATTTCAATAATTTTTGTATTCCTTTTCATAAAAATTAACAAATTTAGTGTACTATTAGATTAGTGGTGATGGTGATAATGCATTAACAGGAAAAGCCAAAAAATTAAATTATTAAAAACGTTTCCACTTGTTGAATTTCAGATCAATCAACATTTGTTGAAGAAAGACATGTGTGTGGTGACTGTGGAAGAAGCTACAAGTTGAAAGGAAATCTCAGTAAACATCAGAAATACGAATGTGGCAAGGAACCACAATTCAAATGTCCCAAGTGTCCTCATCGTGCTAAACAGAAAGTTCACCTTCAAGTTCACATGATTTCTAAACATTTCTTTAAAGTATAATTATTTGATATTTCAATTATATTTATATTCCAACTTACGTTAATCTGTTATATTTTCTGCTCTCTATAAGTACCTAAATAATCTTACTTTGATTGAAACTGGGGTGATGGAGAAACTTGGTTACTTCTACAAAAACTTGTATCTAGAAGATTAATGGTAAATCAGAAACTGAAATAAATTATGAATGACAAGCATCTCTTGTTGAATTCCCAGTTGTTTTTTTGTTTCATTTGTAGATCAATCAACCAATGAAAGATACGTTTGCTGTAAGTGTGGGAAGAGCTACAAGTTGAAAAGAAGTCTGAAAGCACATCAGAAGTATCAGTGTGGCATGGATCCTCCATTCACTTGTTCTCAATGTCCCTATCGTGCAAAACAGAAGGTGCACTTGCAATACCACATGGCTTCCAAACATTTTCAGGAATTTGATGTTACTCATTTGTGATAAATTTGGATAGAATTAATCTTATATGGAAGTGATAATTAAAATGTATTTTTTTACCTTTTTACTATACAGCATCTTTATTTTTCTTCAAATCCTTCATAAGAGATTTTTTCTTATTATTTGTAAGATGTCTTATCATTGATACCATTTTGCCTTATCAACAAATAGAAGGAATAAAATAAAATACTTCAAATATTCAAGATTCTCATTTCAATCTAATATTAAAACTGTCACTGTATTTCACTGAATTGGAGATGTATCTCCAATATAAGTGAGTAAAACAATATATAAAAGTGAAATACAGTGTCAGTTTTAATATTAGATTGTTCATTAAGTATTTCGTCATGGAAAACGTCACAGATTCTTATTTCAACACATATCCTATATACACCTCAGTCAAAAATAGTAGTTTATGCAATGATTTTATTTTGACCCTTATTAAAGCACGAGTTAGATGTAAGTTATAACATGAGCAAATGCGAGTGTTATAAATATCTCATGAGTGCTTTAATGGCCAAATAAATTCGTTGCATACACTATTTTATCTATGACCACTAGTATACATTTAATTAAAACAATTTCATTTTACCTGTGACTGTCAGAGATACCTAACCTCTCATCTCAAATACTAGAAGTTATAGTAGATTGTTAGGTTAGCAGCTTAGTTAGCAGTTTGATCAAATCAGCTGATAGTTTCACAATATTGAATTACAATATTGATTCCATCAAAAATGCTTCTGATTGGTCCAGAACCTGTGTTATAATGTAGAACCTGTACTATAATGAGCTCTTTATGCAACGGGTTTCAAAAAGCATTTCAAAAAGACAGCTGTTTTGGCATCAATGGTGAAACTGTAATGTATACATTATGACATGGTTGTAGATAAAAGATTATAACCTGCACTATAATGCTGTATGGTGTTTTATTTAAATGCAATGACGCACAGGCGTCACCACCTTTGGGGGGGGGGGGGGTTGTCGTTCATCTCCCCCTCCCCAATATTAGAGGTCAATGTTCATGTGATCCTAATAAAATGTTAAAGAATAGATATTAGTTAACAAACTAACCAACAAAATAGTAAGTTTTTATTGGTAGACCCAAGCCCATGTGATTCATTTGTTAACTGTCAGTGTTAAGCTTACAAATTCATTATTTTATAAAACTTTGTAGTTCCACTTTTTTAAATTGGTGTATAGTGATGATTGTAACAATAACATACTGATCCTAGATGAAAAGAATACTTAAATAGAATATTATATTCGAATATAATAATATATTATATTATATATAATATATTATAATATATTAAATATTAATATTATAATAATATAAATAATAATATAAATAAATATTAATATTAAATATTATTAATATAATATATTATATTATATTATATAATATATTATATTTAGAATATAATATTATATTCTATTAAATAGAATATTATATTATATTTAAATAGAATATTATATTATTAGTATTCTGAAAAGAATACAGAAATAGTAATTCTGTAAAACTTTCAACGAATAGTTTGGAATATTAAGTTGTGACAATTCATCTTCTTTTAAACCATGCTCTGTGAAAATAGCTATATCAGGAGCCTCTTCTTTCAAAAATACTTCGATTCTATCTATTTTGTTACGAATGTATTGAATATTCTGATGGAACACAGTGAGTACCGGTACTTCCCTATTATCCCTTATTACTTTATCGTTGCTTTTGCATATTGAAGTAGATCTACTTAATCTCTTAGAATTTTGGGAGCCTATCAGATTGTTACAAGTGCTCCTTCCACTAATGCTATCCGATTTTTAGATCGATTAACGTCTTTTAATACAATTGAAGATATGAATTTATCATTTGAAACTAGTTTCCCTTCCCGGTTTTGAGCCACTTCACTAAAAAAGGTTCGTTAGATGATTGTTTAGGAGAATTATTGACAGTAGATTGCAAACGACTTTCAATCAGCTCTGCCAGCCTATTACAAAATATTACTTTGCCAGATTGATTTAGATGTAGACCATGATTAGTGAAATTTGTTTTTTCAGCCTTTCATTGAGAAAACAAATCCCCAACTGCTTAGAATTCTTATTTTTTAGGCTGTTGATTATGAATTGATTTATTTGTTGACTTAATGGTTTCGTTTAGCTCTGGCCTATCAAACCTATACGGAATTGTACTTATTATTACATTAGTTTTTTGGCTGAGTGGCACAATCTCTTTAATTTTTTTTTTCATTTATTTCAGGAAGATGTTTTAGATTTGGTTAATTTATATTGTTTGAGCCACTCAGTACTATTAGAAAATCTTTTTTACCAAAATCTTTAGTTTGTTCCTGTGCTGACTCTACGATTGCGTTTATAGGGGCACTTGGCTTAAAAAAGCTCTGAACTTCATACTTATTTTTTAATCTTTTATCTAGTAGGTCACTGCAGTCTCGTCCATGACTGGATGTCAAGAGCAGTACTCTACCTTTCCTATCGTTATTTCCCCTCACTTTAGTTTTAGTTGCTGTTTGCAATACCTGACTATACGTTTTAATTTCACCAATTGTGGTCGCAGCTTTAACAGGCCATTTGAAGTATGAGTGTGGCAAGGAGCCTCAGTTTAAATGTTCACACTGTCCATATCGTGCTAAACGCAATACTCATCTTCAATCCCATTTGGCTTTGAAACACTTCATTGACACAAAAAATACGTCACTTTGAACATTTCTGAGGAAAATCTTCAACTATCTAGTATTTTGATAAATGTGTCCATTATTATTTTCATTGACATTGTGAAACTTCATAAAATATTATGGAACAGAAAAAATATTATCTGTGCAAGAAAAAAACCGAATTTCAATAAAATATTATAAATTCAACTACATACCACCAACCTTCCCACTTAAATTACAGTAGAATTTGAGCCTGATTCAATGTCACACTGAAAGACATGCCTAGTTACAGTCCTCATATTGAACTAGTACCACGTGTCTCCAGGCACCTAGCTAAGTGTGAAACCACTCTAGAAGTTGTAGAAATAGCAGTAACTTTCTAACATGACTTACATCATGAAAGATTAAATTGATATAATATATAGTTAATAGATAGTTCCAAACTAAGAATAGAATATCGAAAACCGTACTACTACTGGGTTTATAGGATGAAATTTGTTTGCCATTAATTTTTCTTGGCATTTTAGTGTGCCAACTCAATGCTGTAAACAATGTAAGGGAACGTTTTTGAAATGAAAAGCTACCCTGAAGAAGAGCCAAAGACTAGATTGAAATTTTCAAAAATAGTGCTCAGCTGTATAACCATCCTGACATCACAATTGGCACAACATTCAAATATATTGGCATCCAAAGATCTGTTCAAATCAATTATAATACCTTTCTCTAGCTACTAGAAAGTATAATAGTCATAATTTTAGAAGCCTGTTTTAAACTGGTTGTACACAACCCAAGTGCATTTTATTTCATCATAAAAAATGACATATTTCTAACCATATATCATTGTATGTATAACAGTACAGAATAATAATTGAAAGTATAGCCTAAAAGCTATATTCACTGTATGAATCGCAGAGTATAATTAATAATAAAAATATTGAAACAAAAAAAACCTGACTTCAATAAAATTATACTCAAGAATTAAATAGTCACATACTAAAAAGTTTAAAATAAAGTATTCGCTATTGTTATGGGTTCTATCTCTTAAATAATGCTGGCCATGCTTTAAATTATCACTCGCACTTTATTGACACAAATGACTTACAACAAGCACTAATTTTATTTTATTTATTTATTTGACATTGACAATAGTTTCAAGGCTTAAGCCTATTGAAACAAAACTAATCAGCTGTCACACAAAATAAATCGATCAGAAACGAAATAAATCAATAATGTTCAGCTAATAATGAAATTGCTTTTTTATTGTTCCAAAACTAATGACTAACTGTCAATATGCTAATCAAATAGGCTATTAAAATAATAACTGGTCAATTATTCGAGAAGAAACGTCTAAAATAACAGTTGAAACACTTACAAAGAACAGACTGCTACTGGATGAATATTTTAAGAAGGCTGAATAATAAACAGTCACAATATACTGCATTTATCTCATTAACACATTAAACGTTTGTATAACACAGTCCGTAATACCACTCACTGGATTATACTGTCTGTATTAAAGGGAACTGGAATTGCACTGTCTGTCACAGGAAACTGCCACTTGTTATGTCACCGAAGTTTGAGCAATGAATGAACTGACCAAAGGGAGTAAAAATTCTACTTTTTAATGGTAATTTACATCTGTTTAATGTGTGCTAACTATTGTATCTATATGTATCTATTCAGCTCATCAAGACAGATAAAATCCATAATTTATGCCAAACATATTGATTTTATTTTACATATCTGACATGTAGTTACCTACATTGATGTTGATGTGAAAGCACCTTTAGGTGGTCCAAAGTTCACCAGGTCAGCTAATGTTGAATAAATATTGCCAGGACAACTATGTCAGTTTGTAGTATTGCTACTCACTTACTAGTCAGCTAGTAAACTAACCTTCACTTCAATTGAATTTAATATTTATAAACCTCAGTTGAAGATCTTCTTGACTTGTATTCAAGATTGTATTGAAATTGGTATCTCAAATCCGTTCTTAGCCATGCTGGTAGATAGGGAATAGAGGATATTGCTTCTACCTTTAAGCAATTCTCCAGATAAATATTTTACTCACTGAGCAGATGGAAATTTCGGACCGCATGGATCCATCATCATCAGAGTCGATCTGAAATGGCCATCTGCCCAGTGAGTAAAATATTTTAGTTTTCTACTCAAATATTTGACTGCGTAGTCATGCAATTGCTTGTAAGTTACTAGTGAAACATTATTTTTTTCATGGTAATTATTTATGTTTGTTGCTGTCTGAAATCTTATTTTGAGCTTTGGTTTCACATTGATAAAGTATTTGAATTTTTCTAATTCAACTGCTTTACACATAACTTCAACTGTAATTTCATTCTACAATTTACTTTTCCTCTGTCACAATATACACATACACAGTTTGTAATCTAATGTTGAAATAAATCACTTTAAGCAGTAACATGCTCCATCACTTACAGGATAGAACTATCTCAAAAAGTAGATGACTGCAATCTGCAATGGAAAAACTTTATTATTATGCACATTCAAAATATTTAAATTAATATCACCCACAACCATCATATTTCTATTTCCATTTTGATTAAGAAATAATAGAATAGTTTTACATTTATAAAATTATTTTGTTAGGATATGAGTAAAGTTTTGCCAGTTTTTATTGTGCTATTGAAATATGAACTTGCATGATTATTGTCTTATTTAGTCGTAACTCCGCCTAATAAATAATTTTTTCATTGCATATATTTTTGGGTATTATGCTCTACTTTACTTTTTGTGTTACAGGTCAATCAGCTTCTGTGAGTGGCAGATTTGAGTGTGTTCAATGTGGAAAAGGGTTCAAAGAGGAGATAACTTTAACAGCTCATCTAGAGTATGAATGTGACATAAATCATCAGTTTCTATGTCACCACTGTCCATATCGCACTAAGCATAAATCTATTCTTGTGAGACATATAGTTCTGAAACATAGTGGACGCCTATTCAGCAAATGACTTCTGCAAACAATTAATATTACTGAAAATTTAAGAAGATGAATAACATGGAAATTACTTAATGAAGTGCATAAACTAGGCAGCCTACTTCAAACCAAAAATAGAATCACTATAACCATCAACTGATCCTTTACTAATTGGCATTTGGGAAGAAATTCTCATTATTTCTTATCAATTTTTGCTCAACATTTTAGTGTTCACAACCCAATGATGTGAACAAACATAGGATGATACTAACAAAATCTATTTGCAGCCTCACATCCAACGTTATAAAAAATAGACTTGTTCAAAAGTTATACTTTTTGCTGATAATAAATAAATGATGTTTTATTGAAATCTATTTGTTCAACTTTGTTCAATGCACAATTCATCTGACTTCTGTATTCCTTAACTTAATGTGTTATTGTTTACATTGATAAACACTGTATTATTATTGTGGTGATGCAGAGGAGTATTTAAAAAAGTAGAGTATTCTGATAATATATAAGCAATTCAAAAGTAATTATTTTAAATGGTGTGAGTACGGTATGGTACCGTACTGCTAAAGATTCGGCAGGTCATGCTGGGAGCCAATTCTATTTCTATCCAACATTAATTTCATGTTTTTTTACCTTGATAATTTAAGGGCTCTGAGTTCAATGTATACATTTTATTGTTGAATAGGATATATCATACAGAATTTTTTTTAAATATTGCAGTCTAGTCTAAGAAGGCTAATGAACAATTTTTTCCTGGTATTATACAGTTCAAATAATAAGTTTAGTAGTTCTCAGCATGTAATCTGTTAATAAAGAAAACAAGTTACATGTGAGAACTGCAATCTTCCAAAAATAAATTTTACATTTCATTTTACTTTTTTCAGGAGCTACAAAGTTTGTATTTCAAAGTTGAAATAAATCACATTAATCTACTTATAATATTGTATCACAGCCATGTTTCATTACAATATTATAATATAACCATGGCTCTGTCACATGAGCCCATAGCAGGGGTCTCCAAACTACACGGCCCTCAGGCAAAATCCAGCTAGTATGATCAATCGGCCCGCGATAGCTGGATGAGGCTCATATTGTTTTAACACTTAATAATTAATATTCATACTAATAATTCTACTACTTTATCTATACATCATTTTACTATCAGATTTATCAGGTGTATGTTTGCTGAGGGCGCATTCTTGACGACTCTTAAAAGTTGTAGAGTGGTCCACAGGCTCGCTATGCTCGCCTTATAACTGTCCGATTGGACCCAGTGACGGAAGCAGAAAAGTTTACACAACATTTAAAAAGTTATCAATTTTTGTCCCTTCTGAGAATTGCGCTTTGTGAAATACTGAACGGTTTACTTGGAACGTATGTAGAGTGTTGAATTAAACTTTTAAGGCCACATCGCTCTTGACAATTGGTGGTTAAATAAGTTTTCAAAAATAGTGTAACAGTTTTCCACTGTGGGTTCTGGGATTTATTTGCAATAAATACGACTATTACAAAATGAGACTGAAATTTATTGATTAAAACACTAGTAAATAACAAATGAACTGAATCTGATAACTACTATGGCACTAGCTTACAAATTAAGAACTCTACTTTAACACAAATAATAAATTAACAGTAATTATAATCAATTGATCAACAAACTCAAAAATAATCTACAATGAAAATTTCTCTAATAATCTACTTGAAATTTCAGTTCTAATAACAAATTACAGATTGTTTAACACTACCAATTGCCAAATTTCAACAGTTAACAGTTCTATTACACTATTGATGATCTATTAGCTCTACTATTAATCAAATTTCGTCAGTTAACAGTCCTCTTATCAAAGTATCCTTATAGGATGAATTATAATTGATTTACCTTTCACCCTAGTGACAGTCCAACTGCTTCACCACAGACACAGAACTCACTCAGCAATGATTGAGAGTCTTCAAATTTAAATCAACTTATAAAATCACAAATTTAAATTACAACTTACAGAAAACAAAACACCAACTCCTTTCTGCACCACCAGAGTTCACACACAGAGGTCACACACAGTTCAATCTCAAAATACTGACTAACTGACTCACATTTGGATTGTGACTCTTTATATAGGATTGGTTGTTCTAGAACGTTCTTCGCCCTTCCATTACAATCCATGATTGAAAGGCGACAAAAATGTAATTGATTGCAGGAAGTTTCGCGATGTGACATAATTTGGGTGCTGACAAGTTGTAACCAATAGCCTTTGCTTGCAATAAGCGAGCAATGGAGGATTCAGCTAACTCATTAAATACTCATTTAGGAATCAGGTTCTCTTTTTAGGGTCTCTTTTTAGGTGATAAATAGGAATTGATTTTATGCAACAAAAGGTGAAAAATTGAATAAACAATGTGACAAGTCTGCCACTACTGCCATTATTGAGATATCTTACATAATATGCAAACATTACTGTAAAACCATGTTTTTGAGTTTTAAGTTGATAAAATTACAAATTGATTGTAAATGAACCAGAGATTTCTTATTAAATAAAATATTCATTCTAAAGAATCCAGTTTTGAAAATGTAATTATTTTGAATCACCTAATGGTAAGCAGTTACTCCTAAGTTCATAAATACAGGATTTATTACGTGTTATTCAAACACACAAGAATAAAAATTTAATATCAAAACTGATAATGTATTTTTTTATGATTTTCACTCACTTATACTGGATCCCTAGTAGGGATGCATTGATATTTCACTTCTAAAGAGAAGCTTCATTAGGAGTTATATTTTGTTGAGGTTAGGATGAGCGCCATTATATAATTGAAAATTGTGTTGGATTTGAATTAGGTTTGGTCACTGATTAAGTAGGTTCTGTCTTTTTTATGGTGTTTGAATATTTCGTATTGTTCCAGTGTATTAAGTTGTTTATTTGGGGGCACAAATTGTCCAACTAGAGGCCTCCAGTGAAGTAGAGATTCAAGTATGCTGTATCTATAATATTTCAAATGTTAACGTTTATACACCAGGGTTCCCTAAGGCCGGCAATAGACGGACTGCTTCAAGCAGTCGTAAGTGACTGCAAAAGTGCAGTTGATTTGCAGTCAGTCCCGACTGCAAACCGACTGCTTGAAGCAGTCCAAAAGCAGTCGGTTTGCAGTCGGCCCGACTACTTTTGGACTGCTTCAAGCAGTCGGTGACTGCCTTGTTGAATAGGCGGAGTAGAGTTGAGACTGCGGAGAGCCTTCCATAAAGACAATAAATTATTAATAAAATTACTGAGAATAATTTTCTAGAAATGATTGAAGCACAAATTAATTGAAGAAAGACACATTTAATCAAATTTATGAAAATGGTTTAAAACAAATTTAATAATAGTTTGAAAAATTGGTAAATGGATGGAATGAGAAATGGATCCTCAAAAAATAAACTATTTTTTCATTTAATATAAGAATACATTATTCTCATTGTACAAAGATGGCCACTTGACATGAAAAAATACAAGAAATAGTAACATTACAGTATATAAAATCACAGGGTTATTAATTACACAGCAAATAATTAATAAAAAGATAATATTTCTTGACTTGATCATTTCATTGAACAAATAGTAATAACCAGCCTAAGTACTAGAATTAAATTCTTGGATTTCTTGTTCCATAACGATATGCGTTGTTAATATTAATTTTTATTGTAAATTTTATTGGTGAATGAATAATAATTGAACTCACACTTGGCCAAACGCTTTCGAGTTATGGAAACTCATCTTCAAGGCATTCTAGATCGGCGATGTTGGTTAGAAGAATTTTGGTTTTTGTAACATGTGGTCAAAAAGTATGTGTGATAAAATTTAATTCATTGAGCATCTAACCAACAAACCAATATCGCCGATCTAGGATGCCTTGAAGATGAGTTTCCATAACTCGAAAGCGTTTGGCCAAGTGTGAGTTCAATTATTATTCATTCACCAATAAAATTTACAATAAAAAGTTAATATTAACAACGCATATCGTTATGGAACAAGAAATCCAAGAATTTAATTCTAGTACTTAGGCTGGTTATTACTATTTGTTCAATGAAATGATCAAGTCAAGAAATATTATCTTTTTATTAATTATTCGCTGTGTTATTAATAACCCTGTGATTTTATATACTGTAATGTTACTATTTCTTGTATTTTTTCATGTCAAGTGGCCATCTTTGTACAATGAGAATAATGCATTCTTATATTAAATGAAAAAATAGTTTATTTTTTGAGGATCCATTTCTCATTCCATCCACTTACCAATTTTTCAAACTATTATTAAATTTGTTTTAAACCATTTTCATAAATTTGATTGAATGTGTCTTTCTTCAATTAATTTGTGCTCCAATCATTTCTAGAAAATTATTCTCAGTAATTTTATTAATAATTTATTGTCTTTATGGAAGGCTCTCCGCAGTCTCAACTCTACTCCGCCTATTCAACAAGGCAGTCACAGACTGCTTGAAGCAGCCCAAAAGCAGTCGGGCCGACTGCAAACCGACTGCTTTTGGACAGCTTCAAGCAGTCGGTTTGCAGTCGGCTCGACTTTTGCAGTCTTTTGCACTTTTGCAGTCACTTACGACTGCTTGAAGCAGTCCATCTATTGCCGGCCTAATTGCCTCGGCTTTGGGCCTTCAAAGGCCCCACGATGCTGGGGGGGTCGGTGGGTCCCAGTATTTTCGGAGCCATCAAACATTGGTTTGAAGGTCCCCCAGACCACTTGAATGGTGTTGACACAATAGGCTTGAAAGGAGAAAAGATCTCTTAATATTTTTTCAGACGGGCTTCAAATGCTCATTTCTATTACTGTTCATATCTGATGCCCCATAAAGTTTATTGCGATCGTGAAATTTGTCACGCCATGAATCAGTCAACAAAATAATAATATGAGGGAAGAGGTTGATAACAACAGAAAATCGTAGAGTTGCACTTTCAAAACCTGGAAAACAATTTTTTTCTCCGGTGGAGAAACCTCAGACTCCCCCTAATGTTTTGGGGTTCCGTCACCATCTATACGCAATTACAAAATTGCTATAAAGTGAAGATTGGAATTGGATGTATCATTGATTCATTCTCTCTTTGCAAGTTGAATCGAGTTCCATTCAGTCATAACTATATATTTACACATTTTGCATATTCCAGTATTAGTGAATAGTTCGATGCGAATTCAAGAGATTACTCAAAAATAGAAGAGAAGTTTATTGCTCTCTCTGGTGCCGCTTATCAGTGCCCTTTTCCCTAGCTTTCACAGCTTTTTCATGGAATGGTTTTCAGTTGGCCTGCAATCACATTTTATCTTTAAATTGAAAAAAACAATTCAAATTAGTTACACAGATCCTTTTGAGTACAGAAGGCAACTAGGACTAGGCATAGCTGGAAGACTTAATCAATGATAGTGGGGAAATCGAGTCATTAATTGAAAGGGAGCCACAACTCTGCCCGGACCACTAAAATGTCTCTGGCTGGCTCTGCTTGTAATAATAATTTGAAATCACTACAAATTGTTAAATTGGCACTATAAAAGTAGTATTTTATATATTAAAATTGGTTCACAACCAATTAATGAACTAGCAATATACGAAAAGTGGGTTCAGTTTCTTTGGCAAACGATTCATAAAACCAATGATTTATTCAATTTAAGCTTTCACTTTTCCCAATTTATAAATTTCCTTTTTCATAAATAATGGATTTAAGCTTCTCTAGACATGAGTCTAGAATCTCTTGGTAGATTTAGAGGACCCCCGGACCCCCCTCGCCCTGGGGGTATTCCATACCCCCCCTAAATGATGTATACGGTATATAAATATATTTTATATATATCATATTTATGCTAGCATGTAGATAAGTATAATATGCATAAGTATCATATGCTTTCCCATGGCAGCTTGGTATAAAAGTGGAACGGATAATAAACCATTAATAATAATAATAATAAGCGTATGGCTTTTAATGGTGGGGAGACCCTTACGAGTAGTTCCACCTCGCCGTTTGTGCCATGCTACGGGGAACATGGTGGACCTACTATTTTAGGTGGGTTCCGAACCACCGGGTAAGTGATAATAAAGCTTGTAACATCAACCATTATTATGATAGGACGTCTGTGCAACGTGGGAAAGTCGCGGATACTAGTAAGTACTAAGTAGAAACTAAAAAGTAAAAACACAAAATAGATCGACGTTGGGCATGCATTGCAGCTCCTAGAAGACAGCTGACGCCGCACATATTCAGTGTTGCCGTTATTTGCTGGGTGGCAGGGAAATTTCCGCCATAAATTCCCTTTTTATCGTTGGTTCAACGATTTATTGAGACTGCGACACAGCCGCTAGGAGCGCTAGTGCTGTCCTACTGCCAGATGCCAACACTAGAATACGAAACCAAACATTTGCCAGTCGCTGCTCAAACCTGGTGGGTAGAGCAAAGTCTAGTGCGCTGGGGTGCGATGGAAATTTCAGTGCCGCTGCCAGCGGCCGGGTGTCTTAGCCACCATCTCTACAACAGCTACTGTTTTCCGTGTCGTCGTTCGCCATTGTTCTGTTGACACCCTAGTTATCTAGTTCTTTAATACACGGCATCCTCAACTGCATAGAAGAAATTAGTGGCCTACTACTTGTTATCATTACTGTTATTAGATCAATCGATATCTGTTGTTGTTGTTATTCATGTGTGACACTCACTTCTAAATAGATTAATAACAGTTTAATTTTTGAACATAAAATGGTTCACAACAAAATGGGGTCTTATTTCGGATCGGTTGTGATTTGTCTGTTGTTGTTGAGACTGTCGTCTGCTGCCGATGTTGCCGACCCTCAGCCGCGATCAGCTGACGATCATGGCGGCGACAGCGGTGCTCATGCCAGCTACAAAGTTTTCCACTTTGAATTCCAAAGGGTTGAGGCACCCTTCATTATTGGGCTGTGGATTTTCTTAGCAAGTCTCGCCAAAATAGGTAAGTCTCTGTTTGACATTATAATTTTATGTTAGAATGTTTGCACAGTTGAGTAGCGGCCAATTTTGATAATTGTTACCGGTACGAAGTAGCACAAGCTGTTTAATCCAGTGATTTTGGACATAAGGGGGTCCATATGCAATACTGTAGTTCTAAGTTTTTGGCATGTTTCGACACGTATGAGTAGTCTGGAACTAATTGCACTATGCTAATCTCACAATTGTAGCCATATTTTCAAAACATTAGGTGAATTCAGTGGTGTAGCAAGGGGGACGGACCGCCCCGGGTGACAGCTCGAGGGGGGTGACAAAAAGCTGATCCAATAAGGCTTTGAGGATTAAATGGTAACTTTGTCAAATGAATAATAATTTTTTTAATGAATAAAACAAATTATGGTTTGGGAGTTACTAGCGACACCAACACAACAAGATGAGTTGAAATTTGGTTCAGATTGTGTTGAAGAGAGAGATTCAGTCTCAAGGGTGATGGTGCTGGAGCCGTGTTGTGTGACTGTGTGACACATGGGTGAATTGTGACTCATCAGCTAAATTTCTCCATCATTTGCACGACTGTCATTCATCCTCAATAGATCAGTGAATTTTTGATACAGGTGTCCGGAGTATAGCCAAGCGGGGTCCTCGGGCCTGAACAACCCCTCTCCCCTCACCATTGACGAACCCAGCACTAGATATAATTCACTGTGACCCCTAATATGGGTTTGAATGCAGGGTTCATAAGAAAGATTTTTGGGGTAAAACATGTTTAAATAAATGAGTTGAAATAATTCTTACCGTATATATCATGGATTTATGTCTAGAAACGCTCAGAATGATGTTTTAGACAGGCTATTTTTCAAGGGGGCCCTGATCTCCCTTTGCACAAGTCATATATTTTGTCAAAATAGAGAAAGGACACTGCCGCTATTTACCCTCAGTGGATCAGTGTATTTTTTATTGGTTGTAAACTTTTTCGCTAATCTGACGTCAACTGTTGACAGTGAGTCCATATTCATTGGAGAGGGGTGTTCTCCGAGGTTGAACACAAATATTTGAGATGACTCAAGCACTAAAAATCAATCTTTTTTGGGTTTGAGAGGATTATATTATTTTTACTTCCTCTTTAACTATCTGTGGACCAGTTACGTATTTCATTTAAAGTTTTACATGGCTCCTCCAAACTGTGCTATAATAACTATAGTTTGGTTATCACATACAGATCCAGTACGGTATTAGGCACCACGTCTTAATCAGTGTAAAAAGAAAGCAATGTATATTTCAAGGCAAGCACTAACTCTATACTAGTAGAGGTCATGGTGGAATGATACATTATGTATGATAATACATAATGTATCATTCCACCATGAGTAGAGGAGTAGCCATAGTCGTAGCCTATCAGGAATGAATAAATGAAAAATGCAGCGTAGTCTCAGGTTTAGTAATACTGTACTGTTAGGCTACCTATGATGAGGGGTTCTGATGGTTCTGCAAAGATTTCAGGAAACGGTAGTGTCTATAATTACGAAAACTACGCTTCTTTAAAATTACTGAAACACTTCTTTTCGTAATCTATATTTTCTCTCTAGATTCCAACAATAGAATCTTAAGTACCATCCCCAAAGTAAACCGGCTAATTATCTACAGTCTACAGGAATACCCAACTGATCATGCAAGCATAATTCAATATTTTCAATTAGCCTGCCAACATTTCGAAGAGTTGCTACTTGTAATTGTAATTTAATGTAAGAAGCCCAATTATAGTTAATTTTAATTAATTAATTAATTAGTTGGTTAATTATAGTTACAGCGAAAATGTATGGAAGTCATGTAAAAGAAGCCAGCCAGAGCTTTATCTTATCACAGACAAGCGCTCCGATTGACTGCGCTACCAGAACCGCCATACTAGAAACTACTAGAATGGTTGGTTTGTTAGTAACCAAAATATTTGGTAACTATGATTTGTAGCAATCAAAGCAAACCAAATGTTCTGCATTAAGATGAAAAGTTTTCTGTTGAAGCGTATGACCTGGCTTGAAATATTGATAGTAGTCTTTTTTAATAGAGGAATAAGAGATAACTTGAATTGCGACTGACCGCACATGATAAGCACAGATTGCTACCACATTCATAACTATTTACGTAACTAATCGTCTATTTTAAACGAAGTTATTTTGTTCAATCTTATAACAGCATCCAAAACTCATCACAATTATTTTCATCAAGTTATTATATTTTAACCAGGACTAGGCACCAATTTACCATTAATATTCAATAGAAGTCTGATTTATATGGTCTACTTATACCAATTTTGAGTTACTGAATGTTTTGACTTCATTAGTTTTTCTTATTAAAAGTTTGTCAATTGAAAGATAGAGTTGAGTAAAATGTATTATTACATTTATATTCGAATGTAAGCAAAGACAAAAAATACAACTACTTGTGCACTTAGGCTATTTGTATTCTACGTGAACTTATTTTGAACGTATCAATGCTAGTCTTGCATGTCTTTTTGCAGCATCTTGTAAGGGTAAGCGATACACTGTCTATTTACTATGTAGCAGCTTCCCAGCGTGTGGTGAAGCAGAAAAGTAAAACGACGACTCATTACCTACAATCATGTCAACACCTTTAAAACATCTTGAAAAATGGCATGTATCAAGTGAAAAACTCTGCGCTGGTCCTGGAGAGGCTCTCTCTGTAGTTCAAGACTTCGTTTGGAGGAGTGACTGTGCTTTTATGACGATGTTATAAGTATTATTATCACTTATCTGGTAGTTCAGAACCCATCTAAAATGTCCACCATGTTCCCCATAACATGACATAACGATCCGTAAGTGCCTCCCCACTATTAAAAACCATACGCTTATTATTATTATTATAGTGTAGTCTGAACCTCATGGGTTATAAGTTTACAGTTTTCTTTGTAAATTTTTTACTGGGTAAAAGAGGAGTGTTCAGTGTTTTGTGTTCTCATTATAAATGAATATTTCAAGGATAGGGATTACGCAATGCCCTGCTACTGGATACATCAATCTGCAAAAGCCCTGTTATCTTGCCGTGACTTGATATTGATTTTGGCTGCAGTCCCACAACAATAAACAATTCAATTTTGCTGGAACAAAGTTCCCGTTTCTTTTATAATGCAGAGCCAGATTCCTATAAACTATTGACGATTGGAATGAGTCAACATTAAATTGATGATAAATTGACACTACTTATCTAGTGAGCAATGACACTGATGATTTTTTATATCATGGTTTGGAGACTGCTGGTGAGAAATTCTAGTCGATTAGTAATAAAATTATTATGAATTGATTGAAATTATTCAACCATTATTCAACTATTTATAAGAATAACAAAATTATCGAATTAATAATACGATTTATACTATGTTTATATATAATATAGTAATATTCACTTCCAATGAGAACACTGGACACTCCTCTTGAGTTTCCCAGTGAAAACTTTACAAAATAAATAATTTGTTAGCTGAGTGAGGAAAGCGATCACAAACTACCTTACTCCTCGTTTGTGTAGTACGCTCTTTGGACTAGAACATAACGTTGAGGTCGACTGTAGTCACCTACAGTCGAAATCGGCTATGATACTATATACTTTGTTTCTTCTTATGTTTAGAAGCCTTATAACCTAATAAAAAATACCTTTAAATTTTTAGAATCTGCTAGAGCTGGCAGACAGATTTAAAAATACTACTGTATTTAAAAGAAGGTGGCTTGTCATATCAGGAAAATAATGCCTAGATGCAGATTAATAGAAATATTGTTGGATGATGAATGCTTATTAAAAAAGGAACAATGTGTCACATAGCTATTAATCCAATTTGATATATTGGTTAGCAAATGTGAAAATTGAGCAGCAGTATTTCTCAAATCAAATCAATTTATTTTCAATCATACATGTCATTCACATTAAAATGTTCATTTCTAAACAGACGTACAAAAAACGAATACGATAGTAATAAATTTGTGGGGTGAGCCTATCTTGCATGAGATAGTGCGCTAGCAGTGAGTTGACAAAGGAATCTATTTCTGAATTCCTTTGTGAAGTAAATTATGTAGGTTAGACACCTAGCCTATAACTCGTTGTTGGTTGATAATTATGAATGTTTCGTACAAAATGATTGAAGGTTCAAAGAGTTCATGTGTAGTAGTTCGCAGCAATGTGAAATTAATTGCTATTCGTATCCAGTGGCGGCTTGTGGTTAAGTTGTTCGGGAGGACTCTGGGGTCTAGAATACCCCCAGTCAAGTTGGAGTCCGGGGTCCAGAAGTACCCATCCAAGTTTTATTTTATATCCACTTTAAAAAGAATATTTCTAAACGATTTCGAGGCTGTTCAAATAATTTTATATATATATATTTATATATAGAATACCAACTCTATTAAACTACTGTATTGACTTGAATAGAATAACCCAAACACGCTGTAAAGGCTTTGAAATTAGCAAACCCAAAGATATTTAGGAATAGGAAGGTCATTCAAAAATAATAGATTCAGACTGCTATTTAAAAATAATTTATTTTAATTTAGTGGAACCAAAATAGCAGACCCTTCTATAAATGATTTAACAAGCAAGAAATAAAAACCGAGTTGAAGCCATCAGAATTCAGGGGAACTCTTTTTAGCTCTACCCTTTGTAACTTGCAACTTTGTAACTTTATTTACACAATTAACTCGATTACCCTACAAAACGTACTCGGGACAAAACTTACCACCCGACATAACGTACCGCTTGGGTCGGTATTTACCTAGGAAGGGTAGCCTATGACAATAACTTAAGATATTTTGGATGCGACAAAACGTACCACTTGATACATTGGAAAGGTTTATCCGGTACATATTTTAAATACTCGATGTTAATTACTCTTTATGATTAGTCGCTTTAGTCGTATATTTATTTTCATTAAACATAATATAGTTATAACTTGTTCCCATCACACTTTATCCAAGCTTTGGATTGGCAAAGTCTATAATATTTTTATAATCACTTTACTTACTCAACTCCATACCCTTGCAGTGAGAATACCACGTTGCGAATGAGAATAAACCTTCAACAATCCGCTAAGGGTGAGAGGTACAGAGCGCCCCCTGCCGGCTGGAATAAGGAATTTTCAACAGTTAATAGCCCTCTATCCCTACTCGTTACAAGCCGTTTGGGGTTAATATGCCAACACTTTTCAAGGGTCAGTGTAACGAAAAAACCCTTCCGTTTTAACCATAGCTGATTTTAAACAACTTAAACACGCCAAAGTGATTATTACACAGCATGGATAAACTAATAAAAATTGAGTATTCAAAATATGTACAGGGAAAACCTATCTCTTCCCATCAAGTGGTGCGTTTTGCCACATTGAAGTTAGTGTCAGATCCTTCCCAGGAAAACCGACTACTGACCCAAGTGGTACCTTTTGTTACTGGTACGTTATGTCGGGACACCAATTAATTCGCAACAGACACTAAAAGATAAATACTACACAAGAAAATCAATAAGAGAAACAAGCAGTTCAATAACTTCCAACTAGCAATGAATATTTTTATAACAAAATTAATTACTGTCCAAAACTATTTAATAACTGGCAATAGGCCGATCAGTAACTCAATAATAAATGCCTAATAAACTGTTCAATAACTCAATAATAAACTAAGCACTTACTGACATTAGCCCAAAAGAAGTTTGACTGTCACTGACAATCTTATCACAATTATTGTCACCGTTATTATCACACTTAAAACGCTGAATCACAATTGTACTGTCTATAGCACTGCGTTGAACATTCACAAAAGAGGAATGCTGACTGCCATGAAAAGAACTGTCACATCATATGAACTTGTTATCAGGAGATCTGAATAAAGGCTGACTGACTGCTGACAAACACAGTCCTTTTTATAGGGTTGTATTGTTCCAGTGCCTTCTATTTCCATGGTGTTCTGTTTACAGAGAATGATCGAGAGTTTACTTGAATAACAAAGAACAGCCTATAATGAAGTAGAGTCCTCTAGATTAATCTTATCTTATCTTAATCTTAATATTGATCTCCAGATTAATATTTAACACATGAGAGTAAGCGAAAGCGAAGAGACTAAGAAAGAAGCAATGCACTTTAATTTGTTTATTCTACGAACATTGCAAATATTTCTTGTCCAAACAAAGTTATTCAAACAAGCTATGCATCACCATCTTCTGCTCGTTGTTAAATTATGCATATTGCTAGCTTTCCTGAAAGAGAATTGAAATATATTGTACATACAAAACGGAAATTTATCACACTTTCAAAGTCTTGTCAAAATTCAGTTCATACAAATTGCTGAGAGTAAAACTATGGCATGTAAGTGATCTCCAAACTCTTTTCAATATGTCTGGGCTTCAGTGATTGCTGCTGTTGAAAAATTGAAATGCTTGTAAAAGAATAAATGAATAATTATTGTACTAGGAAAAGAGTTCCCTCTGCCTCTGATGAGCTCGGATTCGATTCCCGTTCAGCCTGACATATGTGATGTAATTATTTAGGGCGATCATCTGTGACTAACTGCGGTCACGGGTTCGGCTCCCTTTAAGCCTGGCATGTTTTGTGCAATAATTTACTGCATTGCCCACGCACAAGTCTCAGTTTCACGTGAGCATCATCAGGAAAAACAAGTCTCGATTGTCTGTGGATCTTTCATTATGGAATATTGTTGTGTGTTCCACCTGCATACAATCTTTCCTCTATCAATATATTTTCTCGAAGAATGTTAAGTCAATGCACTCCACAATTTTTGTTTGCAAATGGGCCTGAGCAGAAAGCTCCGGATACCGATTATAACTATGAGAATAAAAAATGTATGGAATATCGTATTCATAGCTGACCGTTGCTTGATATCGGGAAAATTAGCAGTTATGTAGCTGAGTGCAACCATTATTCAACATTCATTGGTTTCTTTTCCACTAACGATTGATCTTAACTACAACTATAACTAGCCTACTTTTTAAAAACTCATTTATTCTCATCATACTATAAGGCAATCAACTATTGAAAGCATTTGACCATGTGACCTGTTAATTAAGTTCATACGCATTACCAAGTCTTTACTGCAGTCCTACTATCAGGTTGTTAACATTGTATAGTGATATTGACAATAATGATCTTCACGAAAGAAACTCCAATCCGTTATTTCTGCACAATAAATTTGTAATTGGCGCAATGGGCTTTCACACACATGTCAACTGATATACGTGACACATGAGAATAATATTCTTTATAATTTCATGAACAGTTTGAATGCAAAAAGGTTTAGACCGCCTAGCTTCGATTATCTTTACTTCATGCTATGAAATTAGGCGGCTCGAAATAGCTATTTTTGTAACTAGAGTGCAAAGTGGGGTTTTTCTGCACAGAGAGAAACAGTTTCTCGAGTGCAGAAACAATACTTTGCGCTCGAATTACTCATTAAATTTTTCTACAGTAACGTATAAAGTAATTTAAACAGAACAAAACAGGACATACATAACCTGACAATTCCTCACACAACCTATCTTCGAATCAAATCGATTTCAACAAGTACAGCTGACTGTATATCATAGCAGAAGCAGAGTTGCCAACCTATTTTTGAATGCAGAATAGGGAACCTGCTTATTACATGCTCACTATTTTGTGTTGTTAGGTTGCAAATCTGGAGTTCGAAAAAGTACTTTCGCGCACTGGAATTTTTACTTTCCCGCACTGGTGCAGGAATAGACTATTTTGCGTGCAAAAATAGGCACTTTTTCGGGTCACTAGGAAAAAATCCTTGATTCCTTGACCGAGGGCACCGGGGCAGTGCCTACAGTCTGACGGCCAATTACGCCTGGAATGCACTCCTATTAACCTAAATGTATGAACAATATTTGTACAATCTGTCAAATTGAATGAATGGCGAATAAATTGTGACAGTTAGAAATTCGGGTTTAACGGAAATTTGTTTGGTGTGTTTGGGAGGGGCCGAAGCAGAGTCTGGACATCCGTCAGTACTGTTTGTATGTGGGAAAGGTCGATCGACGCGTTCATTTTATAACAATGAAAACGGGCGGGCGGACAGCCGTCTTACACACGGGCACAGCACACACAAATAGAACAAATCGATCGAAGGGTAACGATAGCGTTAGCAGGGCATGGCTTATTGTATGGCAATGGGCACTAGCCAGTCCTGTCCAAACCAATTTCGGGTGGAAAACCCCACCGGCGTATTATTTAATATTGCCAATCTCAACCTCAAACTGAATGTCTGCTTGTCCCCCTTCTCAGTAAGAACCTTCCTTGTAGTCAAGTTGAAACTCGACTACCTATTTATATAGCCTGTCTCTACTCATATCGTTTCTGCCAAATTTCGGCATAACAAGCCGGTTTATTTAAATATTGTCGAGTTGTTTTCAAACAATTAACAAACGCAAAAGAATGCGAATACACAAGAGTAACCCCGAAATATGTGTTATTTTGTTGAAATTACTGTAGTTGCACATTGGGTTGCAAATAAGTGTTTGACATTCGCTCTCCAATCATTGGAGTTTGAGATTCGGACATTTTGAGCCTATCGTTAAAGCGTAACAGACATCAGATCATATAATTGTATCTTATGATCAATGTGTATTGTCCCTATACACTATTGAATATGTGTATGAAATGAATAGGCCTACTCAAAAATTGTCAAGCGCCTCCTCGACAATGTCAGAATACAGAATGCTCTAAATATGTCGGTATGTACCATAGAGAGAGGCTTAATTGGTTTTAGTCCATAACAATTGAATATTGTTTATAATGATGAATTTATTACATTCCCATACTTTTCGGTCTGTCCTCTGCTAAAGACCCGCATGCCTCACCGGAAAAAACACGGCTCAGAACCCCAATTCATTGAAAGTAAGGAATATCTCATTTTTGTTAAGTTGAAATAACTGATAAGATAATTTATGTTCGTATGTTCATATTATGATTCCTTGTTTAATTTCCATAGAACAGTTCAGAGCACAATACGATTCAGCTTTTTGACTAAGCAAGTTTTGAAGTTTACCTTGAAGATATCGAGATATGGCTGGAATTGAAACTGAGTTTTCATTCTCTGTAAATAATGTGTGCTTCTTCTCAATGCAAGAAAGGTGACGCCTATATACTGGCGCCTATTGTTTTTGCTTACGAACGAACTTCAATTACAGTACAATGCTTGTGCTTATTTTGCAAAGATTAGGAATCTAGAGTAGAATTAACTATTCACCAGGAAGCAGGTTATTCAGTTTTGGCGCTAAAATGTTGAATATTTTGTTTCATGAGATATTCATCCTTTATTTTTAAGGCTAATGACCCGCCACACACGGAAAGTTAGGACTGTCCTAACAAAACTGACAGTTTGGTATGTGGACTGCTGGGCTGCAGTTTTAATTGCCAGTTTTCACATAATTTCTTAGTAAATACGCAGTAAAATTGGACTGTGGACTAGCAGTCCCCCACACACAGTAGCTTTGGCATGAAAAATCCGACTGAACTGATGAGAATCCCATCAGTCGAGCGATCGGCATGAATGCCGCCCCACACACGGTTCGGAATGTCAGGGTACAGGGAAAAATCACAAGTCTATTTTTTTCAATTTTTTTGATTCGAGTTGTTTTGAATACAGCATGAAAAGGAAAAAGAGAACATTTTGCATCTTTGAAAGAGTGTAAAACCCAGGTTAGTCATAGTTTTTATTCAGCTTCATAGTTTAAATATTCAGGTAAGACCATGCGTCCACGCCTTTTTCTCATGTTCATGCTGAACTGACCGTGTGTGTGGAGGGAGGGGGCTTAAAAGGCTATCAAAATATGGGCTAAGCTATCACCAAAAACAATTACTATTCAAAATGCAACGTTAATGGAAACTGAAAATTTTTGTCTATTGTTTGAGTATCTAGTCTTATGAGACAATACCTAAATGTCTAATGAATAGCTGCGATGAGTGGAAATTGTGAAAAGCTCTCAGCCCACAGTCATTGAATGAATGAATGGCAATGTCATTGCTGCAGCTGGAGAGATAAGGCACAAAAGCTTCGTTATTATTCAATTAATTACCGGGGAAGGTGACGCGCTTCGAAATGGAGAATGGCAAAGCAGACTTGGCCACGTGATTAATAAATCTCCCTCTTAATCGGTCGAATAAGCGGAAATTCCATTATCATTACATTTATAACAACGAGCTATGACGAAACTGTTTAGAATATTCTTGGAATTCAGTTGTGATTCGTGATAATGGTCACGTGGCTTCAATGGTGCAATTCACCCACCTATCCAATGGGAATCATTCAATAATGGAAGAAATTAATCCTACCATTTAATAATCATATGTTTTTATTGTATTCAGAAACAAATTATTTCCATAACAAATTAGCAAGCATCAAGCCCATTCCGCTAAACATGTAGGAATGATGTTATAGGATAGAGAACTGTACAATGTAGGCCTATATGAATAATACATTCTTTTCTGTGTTGTACAATGCACAAGGCTTGGATAAGGCGATGAGGCTAGACTGAAATATTATCAAATATTAAAATACTGTAATGGAAAATTGCTCGTTAGTGTTCCTATCATTACATGTTAATTCTGATATTACCACAATCTTGTTTGTGTTGTGAGTCGGTGTAGTGAGTTATAGCATAGAATAAGGGAATCAATGAAGGTTGGTCTCTGGTTATATAGTTATAGCATTGATCAGGGATAGTAAGGTTCGTCTATGATGGTTCGTCTATGGTTATAGCCAGTTTTAGTCAGTCTGTAATAGCCGATTCCGTAAAGGAAATTGCAGGCACTGGGCATAGTATAAGGACAGAAGGGAAAATTATATGAAAAGACAGTGCATTTAAAGCGAATAAACCACAGAGCATAGAATTAATAGACAACACTTATCATAGAATGCTGACAACACTTGAAAGTAACACTCAAACTTTATTTAGACAATTAACTCACAGCAGACACTAAAAAGTTATTATCACACAAGAAAATCAATAGAAGAAACTAACAGTTAAATAGCTTTTGGCAGTGAACATTTTTATAACAAAATTGATTACTGTCCAAATCTACTTAATAACCGTCAATAACTCAATAATGAACGTTTAATCAACTGTTCATGATCTCAATAAGAAATGTTTAATAAACTGTTCAGTAACTCAATAATAAACTAAGTACTTATAGCGCAGTCAATAAAAGATTTACCGGGAAAAAATATATAAAGCTGAATTTCACACCATGAATAGAGAACTATTAGAAGTCATCTTCCCAAAAGTTTCCACAAATCTCTGGAACTTCCCCCCTAGCCCCCCTTAAAGTATCAAAATATCAGTGATGACGCGAATCTTGATATTTCTGTTAACAATCATCGAATAGAGTTGATTCTTCTTTCATTATGTTAGTCAAATAATGGACTGCAACAATGATCCTGTTCATTTTCGCGATAAATCTTCAAAAAATTATAATTATAAAATTATCCTCATAAAAATTAAAATTCCGAAAAGTAGAATCTTTTCAACTATTTTTTTTTTTATTTCTCAAAGGATTTTCTCGTTTTCCATTTTACCGGAAAAAAGTCGCAATAAAAGTTGTAGTGCTGTTCTTTCGGAATCTAATAATGCATATATAGTATTTATTACGTACTTACTATTAAGGTGGAGTGTCTTGGAAGAAGCGTTCAAACGGAATGGCATGGGGTTGCTCGAAGTTGCTCGTTAGCGAGGGGCTTTAATTTCTATTACTGTAATTACATTTGTAAGGTTCAAACTAGACTCACCAATGTTGGTTCTGTAAGGTTCATAGTTTTTATAGTGGGGTTTCTAAAGTTGAGTTACATATTCTGTGTTTACTAAGTTTAACTAAAAGGATTTTTTAATTATTATGTTATTGATTGATTAATAAAAAAAGACTATCGTTCTTTCACCAAGAACAATATCTGTTACGTTCTTATGTTTGCTATCAGATAAATATGACATATTTTCTCCTGACTCATGAATGAAAAATAGCATGGGCGTCGTCAGCTATCATTTATTGGGGGGGGGGGGGGGGGGTAAAATTTAATGAGGGGGAATGTTGAACAAACTATGCACATTTCACAACACCGTTTTTACATAATGAATTTGGGAAGTGATAGCCGCGAGCCGTAGCAGGTATCTGTTCAATCAGATGGATAAGCTGCGTTCTCGTAGGTCCTGTTTGTAACGGTGACCGATTAAATTGGCCAGCAAAAAAGACACTGTTCTCTGCTGAAAATCACTTCCCGGTGGTTCGGAACTCACCTAAAACTGTAGGTCCAACTCATCAATCACCATCATCCAACTCACTACCCACGCACAGGTCTCAGACCTATGTGGGCTTCATCCTCAAAAAAAATAAATAAATAAAAATAGGTCTAAATAAAGAAAATAGGGATTTTAAATATTAACAATAATATTACCCATGAAAGCATTATATTTAGATGATTTTAAAGTGATAACAATTACTTCACTTGATTGAAAAATCAGGCCTATTAGCGAAAAAAGAGCATCAACAGCATAAATAGTTTGTGGGTGGGGGACACCAAGGATGTGTTGGTGGTGTGGAGGTGTGCTCCAACTCTAGGCAATATATTGTAAAACAACTGTTGGAAAAGGAGTCCTCTAACAATAATCCATTTAAACAATACACGATATGAATTACACGACCATAGATGAAAAGAGTGCTACTTAGAAGAATGCACTTTCAGTACTACTGACTTATTACTTAGTACTACTTGCACCAAAATTGTTCAAGGAAAAATGTTCTTCATTTGTTTCTTGATGTCATTAGGTATTATTTGAAATTGAGATGATGAACATTCTATATGACAAAAATGTATTTCAAGCTGTTTTTATGCACTGATAAACATAAAAAATACTTAAATGTTATCTATTTTGACCTTATCAGTGGTGGAACAGAGGGATAAATCCCCTCAGAGATTTTTTTAAACTTCAACAAGACAATATCTCAAAGTTAAAGAAGATGAAAGTTTTTATTCAGGAGAGTTATACAAGTTAAATTAATTTTTTAACTTGAATTTGAGACAAATTTCAGATTGGAAAAAATAAGAATCTGTAGAAGATAAATTATCCAAAAAGTACCTTTTAGACTATTTTTCCATTTTTCAACAGCATTTCAGAATATAACTTTTTGAACCACTTCAATTTCACTTGCAATTTTGATGTATTTGGAACACACTTCTATTTGGTTCTCTAGACTGCAGACAAAAGGAGATGAAGCTGAATTGAGCAAGTTCATTGAATTTCATGCTGAAGATACAAAATCTCCATCTGAAGGAAGTGAATTTTTATTGAATTGAAATATTCAGTATCACTCAACATGTGGTTTCAGAAGAATTATTTTTCAAAACTTTACCCGGGGGAGTACCCCGAACTCCACTTTAAGAAAAAGGCTCATTTACTAAATTCTACGCCGTGTATTGCGTCAGTGCGTCATGAGAATATGAATCCTATTACCGTCATTCGGCGATTAAAAAAAATGAAACTGCAATGTTTTGTAAAATTATAAATTTGTAATAAAAGCTTAATATTGACAGTCACTGAAGAAGTCACTGGGGTTTGGTCTATCAGTAAAAAATAAGAATGAATCTCTGTAACTTACTGTTTTGCTGGTTAGTTTGTTTGTTAACTAATATCTATTCTTCAACATTTTATGAGGGGAAAATGAGTAGTGACCTCAATTATTGAGGGGGGCATAAACGACCCCCCCCCGTGGTGACGCCCTTGAAAAATAGCAAATGTTTACCATGGAAAACTTCCAATATATCAAACTCTGCCATTATCACTCAATTTTTAATGAATGAAGCCAATAAAGTTACCGATTTCACTTTGTGCGTTGAATTTTTATTGGCAGCAGCTAGATAAACTTCAAATTCTACTTTCAAATACACCTGCACTTAAATCGCAGGAAGCTCTATGATTTATCAGCTATTTTTTCTGGCATCATAAATTACTGATGTTTTTTACACTCTTCTAGGTATAGACTTGAAAGTTTATGGAATAATTGATACCAGCCGATTCACTTTGGGCATTATTGGAATCTTTATTACTGCCGTAAACTATGGTAGTACGTATAATTTCAAATTCATTGAAATATTAATATCAGCCTTATCTACTACCACGCTTATGTGCAATGAATATTTTCTTACACGAATATTAAATACCGGTACTAAAATTGTAGGTCCTTGTTACGCTGCCATGTTCATAAATTAATGAATCTTTTTTATCTACCTGTATTATTTTTTTTATCGTCTGCGATCTTTGAGTACTGTATTTTGAGACACAAACTCGAGATATTCCACATCCCCTTGAAATTTAAAAACAAAATATGATCATACTACATCACCCGACAATGGACTTGGCAATATTGCTTGGGTGTTGGGTCTAATATTGTATAATGTGCAATATAAAAGCCCATTCATGCCCAAAACTGCACGTAAGTCAGAAGTTTAGAGTTAGAGCTTAAAGTTCGGAAAACATAAAGAATTTTGATTTGTACTGCATCTTAACTACATTAACTTTGACAGCAATATTCATGTCCAGTGTGTTCTAATAAATATTGTGACAGCCCTTTCATGAGGCGCGAGCTAGAGTGACACTAATTGCATAAATCGACATCTTAGAGCAAGCTAGACCAGTGTAAATTGTAGCTAGATGAACAGCGAGTTCTATAGAGCTGCTCTTGCATTTCTACCAACTCAAATCTAATGGACTTTAGTTATCTGATCTCTTGATAGAGTGGCTCTAGCACTTTCTCTAGCTAGAATATACACTGGTCTCCACTGATCCTGGCTTTTAATTTACTATAAAGCCAGATGACCCGTCCAGATTTTTCCTGCCAGATGATCCGGCCAGCTACCTTGAGACAAACAAAATCCTGACGCGGTCTATCTGGCACCCCCAGTCATCGACCTAGACACCAATATCAAGTAAGTATCACGTATCAAGTATAAAATTAGTGTCGCTCTAGCTCTCGCTGTTTGGACGGGCCTCAAGGGTTTATTTAATGAATATCACCCATCTTGAGTAGGAACATAACTTATATTACTTTAGCTATGCTAAACCCATGTTCTATTCAAGGCGTGGAAATTTTTCTCTCATCACTCATCTCTTTTGGATTTGGAGATAGAACATGGAGGAGTGAGAACATACTCTCGAAATGAAATAGGCGTTAGGCTGGCTGGGAATCTTTGGCAAAGAAGGATAACTAAATTGCATGGAGTTGGTCTCTTATGAGATGGGGAATAGTGAAAGAAGAAAAAAGAAGAATGAAGGGAGGTGGTAGTATGATGATGAGGATGATGCGCTAAACTGCTGGAAAAGTGTCCAATATCGTATTACTGTACACTGTACTAGTGTACTTGTGTCTTCTCGTAAAGTACTACACCATTCCAGTCACGATTGCAAGGCATTCTATGCCTGATTGCAAGAAACGAGAATTCTTCCAAGGACTGTATTTTCCACATCACATAGAAAAGCAATCCATTTTAGGGATTTAAACTGTAGTAGAACGGGCTGTTTTGACTACCTGTCTGTAGCCTTTGTATCAGATTTTGATACCAGATTTCAAATTTAGATTGAAAATTATCATGATTTCAGCAAATTAAATGTATTAAGAAAATTCAATCTTTAGTATCAAAATTTTCAGTTGCCTACTGGTTACTTGAAGAAGTAGTTGAGGTACTTGGAAAGGATGGTTGGGTTGTTGAAAGATACCCAAAACAAGATGGCTTTTATTCTGTCCATATTTAGTTCAAAAAGGTATGACTCTTGGTAATAGGAGTTTTTATTTTTCATCAAAGTACTGCTGTTAAATTTTTATTTGGTTTATAACCATTCTTTGTCAAGTTTTTAGGTTGAAAATTATTACATTGTTATGTTTACTAAAATGGTAATGATCTCAGTTTGTTGTGTGTTATTTTGTCACATCATTTTGTCATATATTCGAGTTTTAAAATGAATTCTTCCTGTATCTGTCTCTCTGTGACTGAAGTTCTGAAATCATCAAGTAATATCATCCCTCCTCTATGTTTCCAACTACGTACAATAAATACAGTACAGTTTATGGTGTGATAAATACAATATCTACAGTGAACAGCAAACGTGGATTTGAGAAATTTTACTATTCCAAATACAGTTTAATAACATGAAGCTTCTAGCTCCGATTTTAAGTGACCTTGGCTGTATTGATTTGTGAGGAGTGAAGGTTCATTGCCAATACTACAGTAGGCTAACTACTGTACTCTAACGCTTTAACCCACTTCTGTGTTGCAATACACCTCCACCTCGATAACCTTAAACCTAAAAAATCCCTTCCACTTTGTTTTTGGAGCAAAAGCATTCAATACAAGTACAAAAAAAAATTTAGGAAGTAGAGATGTATTTTCTGGTCTGGTAAACTACTCGAAGCCCTATTGAGATTGAGAGATTAAGATTGGTATTAGCTGAACCTTGTTCTTATTTTCACAACACATAGACATACCAAAAAACTGTATTTCAATAAATATGATATTTTCTCAAATTATCGTGTTTTTTTAACAATTAGATAGGTTTAGAACTCATTTTTAACTACTTAAAAAGTTGATTAGAGGCTTTTATGTGCATACTTGACTGAGAACTCGTAGGTTTCTGTAGATTAAAGATTTTGTAAGATCTTCTGAATACAGTAATTGTAAATCCTGTCTTGTCAATCAATAATGATTTATTATTCATAGAAAAAATAGGGTTTAAGTTTCATTACAATAGACCTTTTCTAGTTTATTATGCAGCCTCCAAAGTTGGCAATTGAGCTCTTAATAAACTACCTAAATAGGGTATTAAGTCAATAGTATTTAAATCAATTTATGAAATTTAATCTATGATGATGGACTTGCCTAACCCACCGATTCACTATTAATTTCATATTATACTTATAAATTTTTATTTGTTTTTTATAATGTGAACACATATTGAAAGTTTTGTTTTACTTAGTTTTGAATTTCAAATCAGATAAGTGATACTGTGATAGCCGAGTGCCGTAGCAGGTATCTGTTCAATCAGAGATAAGCTACGAAGCTCCTGGGCCATCTTTGTAACGGTGACCGATTGGATTGGCCAGCAAAAAGGTCTCTGTTCTTTGCTGTAAAATCACTTCCCGGTGGTTCGGAACCCACCTAAAACTGTCGGTCCAACTCATCAATCACCATCATCTAATTCATTGTCCACGCACAGGTCTCAGACCTATGTGTGCTTCATACTCCAAAAAAAGTAATGTTCCCTATTTTCCATAAAATGAATAATCTGTTATAGGGAACAATTCCCAGAGCATCACATCTCACTTGGAATGGCCAGCCCGCTCTCTCTATTTGACCCCATGTGGTTTTTAAATCCTGTAACCATCCTGTTTATGTGAACCCTACAAGATTGGAAGTCAACATCCAGGATGAAATGGCCAATATAACGCCTGCTATCTACTGGGAGGAACCACAAACGCCAGAAATTTGTTTACTCAGAACATGGAGAATGCGGACGTCATCTGCCTGATTTGATCTTCAAAACTAATAACATTTTTCTCAGTGGGTTTTATTTAGTTATGGAAAAAGGAAGTTATGCTGCAGCACCCCTGTACTTATAAATAGGCCTACTGTAAACAATATCATATTTTACTTTTTACTTATTCACAATTATGCTACATTAGGTAATGTAATTGTAATTTCATTACAATTATGTTTTTGTGAGTTTCTCTCATAAATGTAATTATAAATGTAAATTGGATAATTATTATTTCCTTCAGTTGCCTAACAAAGCGGCTATTTATGCACTCATTATAGTTCGCAAAACAGCTGATTCCTGCACCCTTTTACTTTGCGCACTCGAGCTTACTTTGTCGCACTCATTTTACCGTAGTCCAGCTGTGCCAACTGTATTAGGAAAAATTTAATGTGTAACTCGTGCTGAAACGTCTGAAAGTATCTTTGCTGCACTCGAGAAACTATTCCGCACTCGCCTTCAGATCGTGGGTAATGCATTTCTCTCGTGCAGCAAATAACTAATTTGCGTACTAGTTACACAAATAACTATTGTAATATAATGATAAATGCTGAAACTTGATCATCGACTAGATCTTGTTAAATTATGAAAAATAATTTTTTTGTAACAGTCGTAATTCGGGCAGAAAAGGAATAGAAGTGGACTAGGAAGTTTTCTTCATCACATTCCCAGTATTTTTCGGTATTAGAACTCAAACTTGTTAACCATGCTGACTTATTGAGTGATCAATAGTAATATTGAACTTAAGTCAATTGGGCTTCTTTTTATAGCGGAGTTTATCCAGGTCCTGTGACATGCCAGCCAAACAGCAAGGGGTGAGTGCATTATAAATGAATGCTCCCTTCTTTATCGTGACTGAGACCTGCTCAACCCTTGTTGATATCAGATGCGATATATTTCGTCAGCCCTCGTCAGGGATAGTTTAACCTTGGAGCGTGTGAATAGAGTTCATGTATGTTTGGATGTCTAGGAATTATCCAGGTAAAATTCATTATAAGATCTGGGTTAATTTTTGTCAAGTTTCCTACTTGAAAAAGTTCTCTGCCACTTTTTGACATTTCTACCAGACTTCGAATTGAAATATGTTCAAGCCCTAGAATTTGTTGATCTATGACGATCTGCGAGTCGAATAATTGATATTTCACTTTTGAATATCATGCAGAAATATTGAAAGTCAATTATAAATGAGCTTCTCTTACATGAGGCAGAACACGTTTGGGGGCCGGTAGCCGGAATAATATTTTATCAAAATATGTTTGATAGCATGATAACCTACTTTGATGGATCATTTCTTCTTGTGCATGTTGATTGATACGTAGGAAGTAATGAGAGTATTAGTACATGATTGATTACATTTATGAAAAACGTGATACAATGTATTACCTACTATAGTTTTGACACCATTCAAGTATAAATAGTAAACCTATTTTCAATATTATTTATTTTGATTATTTGGCAAAATAAACTTGTTAGTCACAATGTTTTCAGAGGATGAAGGATTGATGCTGGTTAACCACTTTTGTATACAATACAGAACGTACTATCATATTGTTATAATTAGAATATAAATGCATGGTGATTGCAAGTCACCAGAAATAGAGAAAGATTCAGATTCAGACTAGTTTATTTGCGCAAATTTATAATGTTTATAAATGATTATGGTGATAAAGATTAGCATTCTAAGGTCCAATAGTTATAGTAACGTACAGTGATTTTGGAAAAGTCAATTTTATGGTTAAATAGTTGGAATAGACAAGATGGTTATACTAGTATTTAACGAATTGTACGACAGAAATAATTATTGATGAGATAGGTAATAAAAAGAATGAGATCTTGGATCTGAGAGATCAGCCATCTACTAGAGACGGCTATGGTGATACGTGATACTGACAAGTACAATGATTCACCGCGAAATACGCTCTTGAACAATGTAAGTTAGTTGTTTAATGGCCTTCAGAATATTGATAGCAACGTCAATGGCATAAAGTTTTCTACGCCACTGACGTTTATGTTGGCTTGAAATTGATATCAACTTGCTTGGTAACTTAGTGGATAGCGTCACCTGTGCTTCTATTTTGACTTGAATGATGGATGCCTATCGCAATACGCCAGTTGCTACAATGCACTCTTAGCTCACATGCACGATATGAGGTTTTTTGAGGAGTTTCTCAATTAAATAAGAAGAGAATAAAGTTTGAACTCAGTGCGATAAAGTTTTAGGAATAGGAGGAAATTTGGCAGCCAAGTGGCGTAATCAGTTGAGCGCTTGTCTCTGATTAGACTGGCTACTACTCCTGTGGTTACAAGTTAAATTCTCGTTCATCCTTGAATATTTTGTGCGATTTATATTTCGTTCACCTCAGGATAAATTTCGTATGAAGAATGCCAGCTGAAGCTGAAAACTATAAACTAAATGGGGAAAGAAATGTAGGAAGACCAAGGAAAACGTGAATAGACTAGACTAGGGCTATCACTGAACACTGATATTGATGCATAATAATAGTACAGTTTCTTCATCGAAAGCAGTACAGAGTAGAATATAATGATTATTATCGTATTCACTCACAATAATTGGAAAATTCTTTGTATTTTTCTCCACTAATTAGTCCGCATCGATAAACAAAAAACATGTCGTCTGTTACTGTTCTACTCATATCGAAATAGTTACGTCATAACCGTCTAGACGTTTTTAATTAATCAGTCTGCTTATCAAAGACTCATGTGTAGTCAAATAGGGTGGAGGAACCAAAACTCCACTTGACTTCCTTTCTTTTTATTAATATTGTAATATGTAATAGAGGTTTCCTGGAAATCAACATTGCTCATTTAAAATTCTTAGAACAATTTGTTTCTTTTGTAAATATAGGATTGAATGAGTCAACATAAAATAATAATTATTACAAATGATGAAATTGAATTTGAAAAAGCCATACGGATGTAAGTATGTGCTTATTTTTATTTTAATATTTGCTCATCAACACTTATAAAGAAATACAAAAGAATTAACACTTGACAAATTGAAGAAAAGTTGCAAAGTTTTACAATAAAAATTATGTATTAAAATTGAAAATGGAGGAAAAAATACAACATCAGTTTTTACTCATTTATGTATGGGAAGAAACACAGCACTGGGTAGAATCCAATTAACATAATGCACTCTTCACTATTATTAAAGTGGAGTTTTTGTTTCTTTCCATCATTGCGTTTTAAAAGGGTGTTGCAATACGAGTGAGGTGCCTAGAGACAAAAACAAATATTTTTCTTACACTTTATAGACTATTCTATCATCATCATAATTAAATTGATGCAGCCTGTTAACGAATAGTGATTCTACCCTTGATAGAAATTTGAGGTCAACTGAAAAATACATATCTACTCAGATTAACTGAAATCCACATTGGCTGACGAATTGAAATCTTTGTTTCATTTTGACACTGTTGTAGATTTATTGGAGAAGTGATGCTTGTGTGACTGCCTGGAATAGTGCCAAAAACCTTGAGCAGAGTCAAGAATGAAGTAAATTGCGTGTCAATTGCAAACTTGGAAAATAATTATAATATTGTGAGAGAAAATTTGTTAGGTTATAACATTAATTTGATTTTTCAAATTTAATATCTTTTATAATTTGATGGCACGGCTGTCTCCATATTTTCCGTCATAAATCATATATAAAATTCAACGCTCTATACAAAGCTGTAACAACAGATTTCGTTCAATTATCATTGTGCTGACCTATGCAATGTTGAAGAGCATAGAGCTGATTAATAACGCAACTTCCAATGCCCGGTTTCTCAGTTGTTCAGTGATTCAGTAGCTACATACCCGGCAGTCAGGTAACCGGTTTCGTTTACACGGCGAAATTACATCTCTTATAATATTAGCCGATTGTTTTTCTGCTTCACACTTGATAAAAGAAGTATAACGTACAGTGATAACATGTAAATAACCACCTAATCTAAGGTCAAGAACGTCGAATATTTTTCATAAAACAATTTATTATGGATTTTTCAATTTATTATTCTTACACACACACACACACAAAATACTAAATTGAAGTATGACAAAGACATAAAATAACAAAACCGCAATATTTTTTTAGAAAACTGGCTTTGTGGTGGGTTGTGCTAGATGGAGGAAAGAGGAGGAGAATACCCAACCAACTGTAGGTAGTTAATAATAATGCAATTATTCAAAGGATTTATCAAATGTTTGGACAAATAAGTTCCATAGACTAGAAAAATGTATTGTGCCATCTAGCGTCAAAATGAGCCACTAAATTTGGCTTTTCACTACTAAAGTTACATTTTTGTAACTTTCAACTGTTTCTCAAAATAATTAGTTATTGAAATCCTTCTAATTGCATCATATTTCATAATGCATCCGTAGCTTCACTGGTTGAGTGCTATGCTATTCTGGCTACCCTGGGCTCAAATTTGTGATGGGTGAATTTTTTTGATCACAAATCCAAATTATAAGGAATAACTATTTATTTTTATACACAAATGGGGTTGAAATAATTTCATTTCTCATAATGCTTTTCTCATAATCTGTGCTGAATTCTGTTTATAAGGAAAAAAACTATTGTTTCTAAATTTATCAGATTAATATGAATAAATAAATCTATACTTGAAGGTAAAATTCACTTGAATAAATAAAACTAATAAATTTTACTTACTTGATTGTAAAATAACATTAATTAAATGGGGGGGGGGGAATGATTCAAATTGATAAATCTATTTAATATAGTTAAATCAATTTTAATAAATAAATAATTCAAACAGAGCATATTATCATAAATATTTTTAATTTAAGTCATTTGAGTCTAAACTGAGATTCCATGGAAAATATTTTTCTCTGTTAATCTGAATAAAAATTAATCAATAGCATAACAAAACACTTAATAAAATAAAGTCAATTGAATTATAATGCGCTTCAATTGTTCAAATTGGAGAATCTAATGAATTTAATTTGAAATTTAGCTTATTTTACTATAGTTTTGGCTTACGAGGATTTTCCAGTAAAGATTTTTCTCAATTCATCTATTTCAGTGAAATTCTGATTATCTGGACTAAATTATTAATCTACTAAATAAAGCCGACTAAAAATTCCAGGTTGCTATTCATTTATTTTTCCAATTATAATAATAATAATAACCAATATTAAAAAATAAATAATAATATAGAAATAAATGATTTTATTGCAAGAATGTAAAAAATAATAATAATGTTAGAAGTGGGAATAGAGAAAAAATCACGAATAGCTATCGTGTTAAAAAAACAAGGAATTCAACTTTAATAAATTTGACCCAGCTATTATTGACAATGCGCAATGAAGTGGAAGTGTTCAAGGATAATGATATGATAAATACAATTAAATACGTTTTTAGGAAGATTTCAAATTAGTGGAAAGATATTATTAGCATTCATTACTTCCTTTGGGCTACTTCAAAGCCATTCATTACTTCTAAAAAATCCTGGCTTTTTCTAGTTGAATCATATGATTACGATAATCGGGTAAGTGTGAAGCGCTCCATATGATACAATGTCATTTAGTTGTGTAAACAATGGTAACCCGCCTTCAGGGTTTGTGTGAAACAAGCCCAAGGGCCGCTATTGAAGCAATAGCTACTGAATGATTTAATGAGCGACTGAGAAATCGAGCATAATAAGCCTACTTTATCATATGACTTTAATTTAATGTCTGACCCCAAAATTCCAAAATCAATAGGAATCCCAATCGGAACAATGCCTGGATGGATGGATGGATGGGCTACAGCACAATTTTAATAAGGCCCTGTCGGGTAATAAGACTATTATTTACTTTACACTGGTAAACTCTGCATCGGAGCAGGAATATATATATATTTTATTTGACATGATATGATAATAAAAAGGCTGACACAGCTACGTTAACAATAACGGTTAACCTGATCACTCTATGCATCTGCCTCCTGTATAGAATCTTGCTTTAAGAGCAGGCAGATACATCGAGTTTTTAGGTTAGGGCTAGCGTCATCGTTAACGTAGTTTTGCCAAATTCTCTATTTTAGTTCTTTGGATGAGACGTATTCTGGAACAACCGATGAGCTACAGTAGGAACAATTAGTCTGGGCGCGTGGCTCTGGTTTCACTACTAGCCGTCCTGTAAAAGTTGACTAGTTGACCTTGAAGACATCTGCAGCATCGCACGGGCCACATGTTTTTAGAAATGAGCGCTAAACACTCCCCTCGCCATGGCTGACTACCAAACGGCCGTGCGCCCAGACTAATTGTTCCTACTGTACATTGTTGTAACTTGTAGTTCTGTGAACAGGAGACCTCACGTCCAAGAATAAGGTTGCTTTACACAGAGGAAAATACTCGATCTACTCAATTATAAGCATCAGTAATCACTCTGTATCACGGCCCCAATGCTGCGTTTATATTTCCATCCAGCATATATACTTGTTTCAGACAGCTGATTGCTAAAATCAGATCAGATTTCATGTGTCATGAATGAATTCATGTGGGCAACATCTGCAATAAAAATAAAAAATACATCGATGCACATTCCTAAAAGGAACATTCATGCAAAATGTCATAGTTTCGTCCACACTTTTGGCCGTAAATGTGTTACAAACAGACAGACAATTGAAAAAAGGTTAACTTGAAACAGAGACCTCTCTTCGTTCGGTCAGAAAACCGTTATCACCTTAGTAAGCAACACCACTATTGATGAGAGGTTTTTGTTTGAGCTGAATATTTTCGGAATAGAATAGTGAGTGAGAATTCGCCAGTAGAAAGTGAGAGGCCGGTTAATTTTTGGCATGTTGTTTGGTTATGGTGGGAGGGGGTTGGTTGAGGGCTGAGGGGGCAAACGGACATCAACTAGAAGCCGCGCTTTGTTGGCTTCGTTTGGAGAGGGCGCGCTCCAAATTGCCAGGTAAATATTTTTATTGACATTTGTTTGCTTTCCCCTTCATCCCGCCTTCCGCCACTACTTGCCTGCCTGATACAGCGCATCTGTTCTCTTGGAACACTACAGAAGAGTTGTGGGTGTAGTGTGATGACTGATTGGGTGGGGGGGGGGGGGGGGGGCACAAATGTCTTTGAAGCTCTTTCTTGTCGTTCTAGAAACATTCCCTATAGGAAAATAGCCAGCTGAATATCTGAGCTAGCTATCCCCTATTTGCTCATTTGATGAATATGAAGGACGCCCTGTATCTTTTGGCTGACACTTGTGAATTGTATTCATGGAAATAATTTTAACTGTCGAATTCATAGTTCTTAGACAGTTGAATTCAATTTTGTGTCTTTTAATCGGAACGAAAAAATAATTAGATATACAGAGTATTTAAGGAGGAATCTGCGATACGGCACAGGCTTATTCCTCTCATAAGTCTGGAAATGCTTTATTAGCGAGTTACGTCTGGTGAAAGATTTCACACTGGAATTCAGCTCCTCCTTCGAAATTAAGTCATACTGAAATTTTTAGGGCGATAAATAAGGTTGGTGATTGAACAGGTTTTATGTTAAATCCAATAAAAATTGTCCCAGAACTGTATCTTTTATAGTTTAGGAGAAAATTGGGGTAAAGCACTGAAGGTTAAGGTCAAAAACTTTTTTTGCGTTCAGACTGCAATAACTCCATTAAATTGTCTAATAAAAAATGTTTAATACGATTTGTAGAGAATTTAATTCTGAAGAAAATAATGCAAATAGAGTCAACAACGGCGGAATAGTTTTCTTTTAAAATAAATTTTATTAAGAAACACACAAAACCAAAAATTATGAAAATCAAGCATTGCTAACAAGTAATAGTAATAGTTCAGTGCATACGTTTGCCACTAGGAGCGCTAACCTGCATAATTCGATGAACAGTCTTAGTTCCATTATAAGGTTATGTTCAATAGTTTTCCATTAGCTTTGTAAACATTGTTGAAATAGTTTTTTATTTAGTTTTGTCATTTCACAGTTCATCGTAAAATAAGAGTGAGGAGAGGGTATCCTTTTTTTTCTGGAACTTTTGTATACTAATTGTCGTTTTCACTTGAATTCGTTTATTTTATTGTATTCTTTAAACTTCTGTTTGTGATTTGAACTTATAACTAGAGAAAAATTCAGCATAAATTTACAAACAAGGAATACGCAGATATTATACACTCTGTATACGGGTTCTGCAATGGCAACGCCAGCAAAGCTCTTGAGGAATATCGTATACGATTTCCTAACCGGATTGTTCCCAACAGACAGGCATTTACAGATAAGCCCAGTGGCGTAACGTTTTCCAATTTGCCCCCCCCCCCCCCGCAACCAAGGTCCCGGGCTCCTCTCCTTAAAATCATATAAATATCCCCCCTCACCCTTGCCACCTTCTCCCTGAAAAACTTGCATATTTTGAGGACATTTATCATTAATTATGTAAGGAATAAACACCTTTTTCTCTGTTAAATTTTAAAATTCAATCATGTTTCAAGGGGGGGGGCTAGTCTAATGGCTCTAGCCTACAGGTTCCTGAAAGACGGAAATAGTTGATATTTAATTTTATTATAAACAAGCTGGCTCGACGCGCGTTGCTGCGTTCTCATAAAACTTATCCTTGATTTTATTATTCGCCACCTCGTGCTGAGGCAGCATTTCAAATTTCTAGCTAGCACTTCATTGGTTAACAGATATCATCAACCTGGCATAATTACATTTCATCATACCCAGTTGTATGTTTCCTACATATTGCAAGGCTCCGACTGCACGGTAGCCTACATGCAAAGTGCAAAGTCTTCTGCTGTTCTAAGACAGCGTAAATAACGCCGCAAAGGGGCCTGCCATATGTTTAAAAACTGTTGACTTCTATCAGCTGTTCCTTTAAGCTGGCCGGCAAGTTCAGTAGGTTAGGTCTATAAAATGGATTAATTAATAGTAATTATTAGCTCTTCTATTTAAATTTATGGTCAGAAACCATCCTCAATATTCACACAACATATTCCCAAAGTTTCATGCTAATCTGTCAAGTGGTTTTAAAGTCTATAGGGAACATACATACATACATACATACAGACAGACATTCATTTTTATATATATAGATAACATTAACTTCATAGAAACCTTAAAATTTATACCTTCCATAGGATCCACATTCACAGCCTCCTGGTTAGAGTATTTAATGAATCTGAAACTTTTCAGAAATAGTCAATTTTGGGACAAATGCTGGAAAACGCTGAATTAAAAAAATCAATTTTGAGGGTAAATTAGGGTGTATTTTGAAAACTTTCCGCAGGTTTGCTTCACTCGCCTTCTGGAAATTTTTTTGGGGATATTAACATGGCAATCATCTAGTGTCTCAAATAAACCTAGATACCAAACTGTTTAGGCTACGTTGTTCTTGAAAAACGGTGATCAACTAAGTTTCCAAAAGTTTTTGATTTTGGGCTGAATATCAAATAATATTTTCAAGTACAGTATCTAAGAGAATATTTTAAAACCTTCCATCAGCACGGGTCCAGGGGCTCAATGGACGAATGGACCATGTACTGTATGTAAAATTCTATTTTTTCTTTTAGTCTCGTGGTTCTTGAGATAAAGAATGAATAAAAAATTGAATAATGAATAAAACATTTAAAAATAAACTAAGATAAATTATTTTATTTAGGGGGGGTAAATATATATTTTGGACATTTTTATCTATGACAGCCATTCATAAATGGTTGCGATGAAGCTCTGGGGGATGATTGGTGGCATGCTTGGGAGGGTTTCTTAGTTAGTAAAATTCCTAACTATGCGAATTTGAGCCTTCCTCGGCTTCATAGCATATGATATCTCATTCTACTCAGCTTGATGACGTAGTTCAAACTCAAAAAAGCATGGAAACTCCCAACATATCATTTACAGTGGTACCAGGGCGGTCATTTATTTGAGAATATGAACTGCATCATATCGAATGATAGCTCATTTTACTCAGTTTTCCAATGCGGATCAAATTCAAAGTCACGTGAAAAATCTGAAACTTCCAAAAAATTGTTAGCTGTGGTACCAGGGGGGCATGAATGTGAAAGTTTGAAATACCTAATGCTTTATATTGTATGATGGCTAATTATTTTCAGCTTACCAATGTGGTTGAAATTCAGAAACACGTGAAAACCCTGAAAAAAATCTATTAAAAGAAGTTAGAAGTCAGTAACTAAAGTAAATTTTAAATATTCAACAAAATATGCAAAAAGTATTCGAAGTTTGAAGTGGACTGACGTAGTTAGATTTACAATAAATCTTTAGTTTTATCTGTAAAAAAAACGGTAGAAAATTTAATTCTGGAGGGAAAATTTTGAAAATTCAAATAGCCAAAACACACAAAAACTTAATAAAGTTGTGATTTTAATTAATAAAATCACATAAAAATAGCAAGCTGGATCTAACTGTGCAAAATCAATGTTTTGATACAATGAAATCAGCTTTTTTAAATATGATATGTGGTTTTTTATTGGGTAATTCAATATTTTTGACTCTGAATTAAATTTTCGGCAAGTTTTGATTGAAAAACTTTGATCAAACTTTTGTTTGATAATATTAATGAACATATTAATACACTTCAAGCTTGTAATTGTGTTTTTTATAATTTCTGCGTCTTAAAAACTAATCGTATTTACTTCAAACTTGTGTTATTAGATTTTCAGCATATTTTACATGGAACCCAATCAATTAACAAGTAAAATGAGTGTAGTACAAACTTCTGAATGAGTAAATTGATCGGAATAGCTGCTAACTTCTGAAAATTTTTATACTGTAACGAAGCATTTCCGGATCAATGTTCAAATGGACATTATTTTGGTGATTATAACAAGCCCACGAAGTATTGGTAAACACAATGCGAAACACGCGGTATATGTAGAATTTATTTATTGAAATCATAACAAAGCATTTCCAAACCTATATTTATATTATGAACTAATGAGCTACAGTATTTTTATTACTTTTGGTGTGTACAACATGCGCATACTATGCAAAACATTCTATTTACGATCGAGCAATTGCAGTCCTAGAAGTAGCAAATATGTACCAAAGATGTCTTACACAAATATATTTTTAAAGGCACTTTTTAATACTCCATTTATTAATAAATTGATATTCCTTTCATCTATGAAAGTAACTGCATCATTTTGAAACCTTTCTACAATCAATGTAATCGTTTTAACCTCTTTGTCGTACCATATTCTCGCACTAAACCCTGTTGTTCTGGACTCTTTTTGACATTCACGTTGATCTTAACTTTGTCGAATTAAACGGATATGTTGCTTGATATGGTTAGGAGGTATTAGCTGCGATTTTCTCAAACTCTAATGAATAGTATCAGCTTTTCCACATTAACAGAATTTCAGCTTGGAAAACCTGCTAAAAATATTTTTGTTTCAAAATTTTTTTTATTTCGTCGCGGTACGGATTGATCATTCTGGTGGGCCAGATCTGGCGCGCGGGCCACAGATTTGAACACCCCTGTTCTAGTATAATAAAAGAATAAAACCTTACATGATACAACTTCAGATTTTCAAGTCTTTCACAGCGTAGGTTCATAAATACAAGCCTTAATTAATTATTCTTAACAATGCGTATCATGCAAATGAAAGGTACATGTTTTTTTGAAAATAGAACGGCGGAAGGCTTAAATATATCATAGGTTATTCTTGAACCGGTTCCATAAATAATAAGTTTCCAGTGAGGAAATTAAAAAAATATTTATTAAAAGATACGCTGGTTCTGTTTTTTTAAGTTGAAACTTGAAAAACACCCTTGTAATCACGCATTCAAATTATTACTTACTATTAATACTACTTGATTATTTATTACGTGGGCCCATACTAATTAATAATATCCTAATTCAAGTCGACATGCCTCAGAACCATTACACTGGTACCATTACCATCGCACTTTCGGTAGTGCCCGAATCGGTTTCATGTATAACTTTAACATGATGATGCGCAATTTTCTCACAAAGTGCCAACTGGAAAAATCCAGATCGGCAAGTAATAAGTAGGAGAGGGTTTAGTGACCCTCTTGCTGCACACATGCGCTTTCTTTCTCTCTCCCTCCCTGATCCTTTCTTACTCGCTCGCACAAAGGACGAGGACACACGCACACGCGCGATCAATGGGAGACGACGCTAGAACAGACGCTATTTTATAAATAAAGCCACTATAGCGTGCGATCTATAGACCCCCAACGGAATTCGGATCGTGCTAAGATATACATATACTGTTGACTATACTTATATATTATGTGGCCGGTTCTCCACTTGACTTATTAAGAATTAACACAATCGCGTCGCGCAATAAGATTCATCAATTGACTAGACCCCCTATCCACCAGAGCCTCTAGCACTTCAATTCAAATTGTCGCCGTCAATTGAGAGTGATTGTCTTGAGAAATATACGCACGCGCATACACGATCAATATTACTGAATAGAAGTGAAATGAAGTGTACAGCTGCAGCTTTGGTCACATTCACACCATTGAAGTGTGGGC
Organism: Conomelus anceps; assembly: GCA_948455865.1. Taxonomy (NCBI): domain Eukaryota; kingdom Metazoa; phylum Arthropoda; class Insecta; order Hemiptera; family Delphacidae; genus Conomelus; species Conomelus anceps. The sequence continues at coordinate 38,467,487 of OX418220.1, read as the reverse complement.
GAGATTGTGATTATTGTTGATGAGTAATTTTGTTGTTGTCATTCGAATTCAGATCATGGTACCGGATCACTCTGATCACATCTGGTTCTGGTGTGTCACTAACAAATGCAACACCGTGGTGTCGTGTCATCTGGTTCATATGTCTCCATGAATGAATTAAAAATGTTCTATGTAAGTGGTGTAAATGAAGTAAATGACTGCCTTTATTTTCGTTGGCGGGTGAAGTTAAGGCGCAGCCGGCCCTCGTTTCCACTTGAATCTCCCATACGGTTCTAATTTGAAGGTGCTTGTACATTTCAGAAACAAATAAGTAAGAACGACTTTTTTAAGAAAAAGAAAAATTATTCCACTTCAATAATAAAAGTGACTTATTGGTTTTGAGGTATGTGATGATTCATTTCCTTTCACCTTTCCGTTTGAGGCATATTGTGAGAAACATGGTGGAACGACAATTTTCGATGGAATTTGAATTACCAAATTTGTGATAGTAGTGCAGTCTTTATCCAGTCTAAACTAACCTAACTTGTGTTATTAACTCCGGTGTAAACGCGGCTTTAGAGCTTGAAAAATTAGAAATTTGCATGTTGTCTCACTCTAGTAGGGTTGGTTCATTAATACGGGTCTTATTTATTCAAATCAAATAGATTTATTGCCAATCAAAACAAAATTATACAAAATGAAAAAGCTTTCACAGCGAGACAATTAAACTTAATATTGGCAATTGCTTAATTCAATCGGCGTACGGTACTAAATCAGTGATTTGCATGCTGAATAAAGAAAATCAAGGACCATCAGCCTCATAGAAGATTGACACCTGTGTGTTATATAACAGCAAGTGTGTGCCTACGACGTAAGTTTCCAGTGGTGGAGAGGCCCGTGTGTTATTCGGTCGTTATGAATGAAATACAGTAGAAAAATACCGAATAATGTAATCCGTGATTCACATGGATGAATAGAAAACAAGTCAAATAATGATTAGGTGAAAAGGTCAGTTGAAGGTGAACGTGTGACAGGTCTGGTTCTCCAAATAAACTATCGGCATGACGTGTGTCGCGGGAATCAGTATTCAGACGAATAAATCAAGCTGACAATCGATGATAGAATGGACACACATCACGAGGCAATATTATAGCTGTTGATGTGTTCAATCTCCGATAGACGCCACTTGTCATAATAAATCAGCTGTTCTATTTCGCATAGGAATTTTCCGTTCTCAACTGGCGAGGAAGGATCGAAACAGGAAAAATTGAAATAAGTTGTACAAGAAGCAGTCATATCAAAAAGAATATTTATTATAATATTTTCATTATATTATTGGTTTTTGATAATGTTCATTCGATTTTGGTAATGAGAATTGAACTAAAAGATGTCAGTTGCAGCAGGCTATAGTGGAAAATTTCCTGGAACTAGTCAGAAAGTGTACCAGAAAAGTGATTCAAATTTCGCTGAACATTCAATGACCATTATTCATCGATTCAAGGTCAAAGGTTATAATGAATTTGGCATCTTAATAGAAAGGACAAAGTACTAAACATTTTAAAGGTTATAGTGGTAGCTAAGGTGATAAGAAGTAACTTTTAATGTCAGATTATCAAATAATAAATAAAACTTGATATTGTTACCAGCTACATTTATTAATAAAAAATGAAATACTGTAGCTTCGACTGTCACTCCATACTGAATCTCAATCAAACTGAAACTAATACAAACTGAATCAAACTAATCTTCATATACTGCATGTTGATAGACTACTATAAGTGAGTCTCTAGGTGGATCTACGTTAAGGCCGGGTTCACACGAGCTACAATCGCGCGATTGTAGCCAGAGCAATTATTGTAACGGGCAACAGCCTCGCCAAAGCAATTATGAATCGCAGAGCTGTCGCCGACTTTATTCCTAATACAAATACAAAAAACTTAAAAATTCAGACATTCAATTTTTTTAAAGTTTCATGTTACTCTGCTCAGCCTCCTTAATCCAAACTAATTTGAATTTTTCTCCTTTCACTAAAATTAACATTTTTTGCTAAAATATAGATCGGCCTTCGTGGATCACTTGGTATAACGGCAACTTATGCAGTTCAAACAAATATTCTATAAAAATGTTAATATTCATGCTAGAAAAAATCTCAAGTTCCTTCGTATTCACGACAATGAACAGAATACGCTAGGATTTTGAAATACTCAAAAATCCAAAATTTTATGTTTTTTTTGTTGATAGCTGAGTTAAAAACGAGCTTGTACAAGCGAGCGATTCGAGTAGAATCGGCTACATCGCAACGAAGTGTGGCTCATGGGAACTGCTCAATCTGATTCTGTACTCTACTAGAATCGCGCAAATCTCGATAATTGCTTTGGCTACTAATTGCTCTGGCTACAATCGCGTAATTGTAGCTAGTGCGAACCCGGCCTAAGTTGGAGAACTGTCATTGGTAGCCTGCCCCTACAGACTAATTCCAGCCAATCACAGAGCTGCAACTTATGTATAATAACCTAGGTCAGCCTAATAGAGTCTCGCATTCTACTTTGGTTCTAGTTGGATTGAGATTGTGAATGACGTGACTGCGGTTTATTTATTCTTATTTCTATTTCTTATTCTTTTATTTGTTTAAACGTTTAAAATAATTATTGTAAAAGCAATTATACTTGTAAGCGAAATTTTAATTATTATTCAACTTTGTGTTGCACTTATCACTTTTATTGTTCTGTACTACCACAGGTCTCGTCATACCCAGTGAAAACTTTGAAAATATTGGCCTAATAAATAAACTAACCTAGTAATTTCACAAAAATAAGAGATATGTTTCTCTTTTTTTCACTTTTCTATGAATATTTCGTCAACATGAGTCAGAACCCAAGGGCAGTCCCAGATGAGGGGTCATGGGGGTCATGACCCCCCCCCCAAATCTGAGCCTGACTGGAAAATCAACTGGAATAAATAAAATTAATCTATCTACGAGTTGAATCGAGGACAAAAATCTTGGTCGAAAGATCTTCATCTTCAATAAATTGAAGTGCTACTTTCAAGAAAAGAAAGAATTTGGATTACTTTTCTATATTTCCCATTTACGCTGGTATCTGTGTGGATAATATTAACTGAGCTTCTAACTGAATTCTCATTAAAATTTTATAGCGCCGTAGCTTATTTACCTCCAAAGTCTACTTTCCTGAATTACGTGTTTCTTTATAAACTTTATAGACGGAAGTAACTCAATAAGCACAAAACTGCACTTAACTTTTATTACGTTTTCTCCTGTAAATTCAATACAGTAACGATAAAAATCTTGATTCCCCTACAATACGTTACTTCAGAACTTTATGATAGTTTTCTCTTTATCCATTTTTATTTTAAAAGTTATTTTTAAATTTAACTACCGAAATTGGATTTCAATTTCTGTCTATTTAGCCTATTATCTCTGATAAATAATTCTATGCAATCTATAGCAGAACTACTGCCATAGTTGATACTATATCTAGCATATGGGAAAATAGAATTTGAGAAAAGTATTGATCAATGTGAATTTGTCTTTCTTTGTAAAAACGTGTTTATTATTATTATTTCATAATTTTTTTCAAGATGTCTATATTGGTATATATGTCTATATATTGGTAGATATATTTCTTCAAAAATATATATTTGATGATCTATATTTTGATTGATCTTTGTATGAAAATGAACTCAGAACATAGTTACAACAATTAATTGTAATTCTGCAAAGTAAATATCAAGTTTTCAAGACACTTGATCTTTAAAAACATTCGACTCCCTATATGGATGGCATGTCATGAATATACCTAATCTCTCCTGACATTTCCGGCATAAGGGACATGACAACAATTTCCGTAATATGATGAAGAAAAATGAGAAAAATAGAGAACATCTTGGCATGAAAAGCGCGGAAAATCGTTATTGTTATGAGTGTTGGTGGTGGGGTGGTTAGGGGAGGAGGAATAAAGCAAGTAGCTGAGCAAAATCGATTTCTCAAGGATTCCGTACGAGTTGTCAATGAATATATTGGGTTGAAAGCCGAGGGGAGAAAAAATGATAAGAGGAGCAGCTGGAGAATAAAAAACATAGATGAGAGGATAGGAGATAGATGATGAGAGGATAAATGTGTAGGACAAGGAGGGGGGAATCTGAATGGGATGAGGAGGAACTGATGAAGCTGGCGTAACGCCAAAAGATCAGCCTGCACTATGGAGAGAAAAAATACAAAATAGAAAATAGAAAGGATGATGCTGTTGACTGGGAGTAGAGTGGTTGAGATGATGACTGTTGCTGAATATCTGGGGTTATGTGCCGAACGCTGAAAAGGAACACAAAGCCACCAGGGGTCTGTGTATTATTGGGAGCTGAGCTAACTTGCAAAACTGGAAATAATATGATTATTACATGCGAGATAACAGACTGTGAAAGACTCCATGTGTATTCGTCTCTGGAAATAATTTTTTAAAAGTTTCTTAGGTTGGGGAATGTAATTGCTATTGAAATGTTTTCTATTACTGTGAGAGATTGATAATTATTTTTCGCCACACGATATAGTAAGAAGTTGGTTTCTGACCTCTTTACAGACCAGAAAGTCGTCATTTACAAACTGGGCTCGACCAAAATCAGCTGGAGTCCGGTAAAATCAGCTGCAGTCTGGTAAATTTACCGAGCTCTCTTTCCGTGCACTTTTCAGTTTGAAGAACCACCGCTAGATGGCACGACAATCCATTTTTCTTCCAACAATGCTATCATCTAGTTTGAATCAACTCGATCGATGACAGTCACATTGCACTTTTACAATGAACATTGGAAAGATTCAGAAAAATTCCTTACAAAATTACATTAAAAAAGTTGAAAGTTCTGTTAAAATGTCTCTAGTAGTGTGGCGAAAAGTATCATACGCGACTCACCCGGGAAGGTGTTAAGAGGCCTTAATACCTTTGGAAAAAACACTAAAATAAGCACTTCGTAGTTTTCTGTTTCGGACGTTATTTTTGAAGCTAGAGATACGTGAATGGTGTCAAATTGTAGATAAATATTGCTAGAATGGTCGTATAACCTCGGAATTTGAATATCACTTACCATTTTTTTATAATTACATGTCAAAGTTTATAAAAGTTTAACGGCTCATACGACTGTAATAGAGTTAAAAATTCGAAAATCGGAGGTTATACGACCATTCTTTAGATCTTTCTGCACAATTTGGTACCATTTTCGTCTTTATTGGATTGAAAATAGCGACCGAAATAGAAAACTACGAAGTGATGTTTTTGACTCTAGAGGAGACTCTTCATCGCAAGACCTAATGCTGCTACTAACCATTCCAACGAAAACCGAGTATTTCACTCACACACTGCCATGCCGGGCGTTGCGTAAACACACACAAGCGCATGCACGCATTTAGGCGCCAGACAATGTTATCTCGGCAATAATTTCCTTATTGTCAATATAATAACAGTGAGACAGAAATCGTCCTTGGATATTCACTCTACAGCTGCGAAGTTAGGGTCGTTCGATTGAGTAGGCTCTTACATTTTCGAACAGTGCATCTTCCTTTGTAATATTTTATTCAAAATTATTTTTTTGTTAGATGTAGTTGAGGTGATTCTGCAGACGTTCTTGGGAGAAAAGCTTGCCAACCCATTTTTTTATGTTTTAGAGGTACTCAAAATGTTCAACGTAGTTGACATCTTTGAGAAATTCTCTCCTCTGATTGATAGCACTTTTTGAATTGGATATGATTATATATTATAACTTTACAAAAAATTACTTTTCAACAATTAAATTCTAGAAGCAAGAGAAGTTCTATTTGACAAAAGTTGCAACTAAAAAAAAATAATGGGATAGGAGCAGGCTAGCTTGAATAATTTGAGAGATTGAGAGATTTGCTAGCTTGAGAGATTAGAGTCTTGGTATCCAAGAAATGAAATGCATTTTGAACTAGGCTACCCTACTTGATTTTACTTGATTATTCTATTTTTCAGCTGTTTCATTATTTTACAAAAAACAAATGAAATCTTAGTTAGAATGGGCGATTCTAAGTCTCTTGTCTGTTTATATTATTCCGATACAATTTTTAATATCATATCATGAATCAATCAATTTTAAAGAAAATAATTCATGCTCATTTTTCATTATTGTTGAATATTATAGCACTTTTATTGAAAGTCACCATTATTATTATAAGTCACCAAATATTATAACTGCAAGCGTAATTTATTCAAGTCTTTCTTGAAATTGTAATTAATGGTACTGATACTACGTTGAGCTATTTCTTTTATATGTATTATGTATATTTGTTGTATTGTGTTACAATCAATTTATTATTTTTGTTATTATTATTTCTATTGTTATCGTTATTATTTAATTTTTTGTTCTGTGAGTTCTAAAATACATTTTATAGTCTTCATTGCAATAACATTTTTTATTAGATTCAATTTTATTCACAATTCCGATCAACTTCCACTGATTATAAAATATAGCCGCCATCAATCTAACCGTATCAATTATTGGAAAACTAGGAAGGAACCACTTTATGTATGGCGACTCACCTTTTGATGTTTTTAAATTTTTGCAACTGTGGAGTAAATTATTTTGAGGTATAAAAATGATTTTATTTTATTTGAATAATTTTGTGATAAAAATGGAGCTTAGTTAAAAGCATAAGTGATGCTGACAAATCAATAAGATTTTGTATATTTTCAAGAGCCGCGCAGCGCCCGACCTAAAACCCGCTTGCAACCTACTAGTGATTAGTGATCACGATTCACGACCCACCGGTTGGGAATCATAAACACAGAGAACTTTATTCTCTACGTACAGGCAAAAACGAAGAAGAGAGACCGAAGTTGTGAGTAAGTGAGAAGAGATGAGACTGTAGGAGAGGAGTGTAGTATGGCAAGGCGGAGAGGTGGGGGAAAGGCTGTTGTTTTCAGAACGGCACGGTTGCTGCCCCGTTCTCCACCTCTCGCCTACCGACTATGACTCTGACTCTACTGAGGTGGATTACAAGAATCGGACTCCACCACCGAGTTTTGCCAAAGGTATTAAGGCCTCTTAACGGTACTCGCATGAAATCATGCTCGTACTGTTAACACCTACTTCCCGGCCTCGTAGCGTTATATACTATTGTGAAATATAGGCACTAGAAATTTTGATTTGCTATTGTTTCAGGGCTGTTCAGCTTCCTTACGAGTTGAAATGAACTCTTGATATTTTCATTATATATATTTATCAATAGGTATATCAAAGGTATATATTTTTTCAATACTTAATCCAAATTTCAAAAATTGAAAAAAGTAATATAAAAAATTATTATATTAACTCGTAGGGAAGCTGACCAGCATTCAATTTCAACCAATAGGTGCACATGCTAGCAGCCAATTTTATTATAATGCAGCATGCTTATCCACCTTCCAACCAATTAATTACAAGGCGTTCCTTAATTGTAAAGACCATATTTTGTATTATTCTGAATTTGTATTATTGAAAAAGAAATATGCGTTTCTCTATTGTCAACTTGTATGTTTAAGTTGAAGGATTTTTAAGTTTCTTTTTCGTAATTCAAGTTTGAACCTAATTAAATGCTTTACTTGTTTCAATTTAATAAATTTTTGCGAATCTTCAAAAGTTGAGGAGTTATAAAACATTGGGGAATAACGACTTCTGTGATCAGAGAATAGTAAGAGAATGATTGAAAACAGAATATTTTATCATCAATAAGTTTATCATCAAATTGATAGCTATATGATATTTGCTATTATTCAATTACATTTCTATATTTTATAATAAATTAATTTTATTTTAATTTTTTAAATTTATTTTACTTTTTAAAAATTTTATTTTAAATATTTTTGTGGATATTGTGATTATTAGTGGATATTGTGGATATAAGTGATTTACTTCAAGACTTCAAGTAGTGATGCTTCAATAATAATCATGTCTAGAGTATAGACATGATTACTGCGTTAAGCAGTACATCAATCATCATTGCAAACTTGCTGTAATGTAATCAAGCTAAGAGCCTAAGTTATTACATTATTACTGAATTACTTGTATGATTGGTCCCAAGAGGTGGGGGCAGATGGATCTAGATTTCCTGTCGTGTCTTGTTAGCCTAATTTGATTTGGATTAAGATTGCCTTATTCCATTATGATTATGATGCCCGCAAGAGCTTACTTCAGAAATACAGAAACTTATAGTAATTGTTTTTCAATTTATTTATTGTAAATAGGGTATTATTGTAAAAATAAATACTTGAACAATCAATAAGCGCATTCTCCTTCGCTATTAACAATGGAATGTATATTTCTAATGACTCTACAGTCCTAGGTTCACTCAGGTCTACCAGCTGGCTAAATGTTAATTACAAAAAATTCTCAATTAAAAGTTGGGACCATCGTTGGGACGATAAACTTGGGACCTAATTTGGAATCCTTTCAAATTTTCCATACTGAAGGAGTTCTGTTGCACCCTAATCCTCAGATACTAGACTAATTAAGTCTCAGATTCATGTGGATATCATCAGCAAAAAAAGTAAATGAAACATTTTTGTTTGTACGACTACCGTAGATGATGAAAATGTATCTGAAGATGCGTAACTATCAGACATGACAGGTTGCATGTGACATGTTTGATGTTTTACATAGAAATATAACAGTATTAATATTTCAAGTGTACATTGTTACAAGATTCATGATAGTTTGCCATGTAATATTGCATGAGACCTCAAGTCTCATTCACTTTATTATTCAATTATTATTATTGTTATCCTATCCCCGTGTTGCTTTGCATGTTGCAATAATATTGCAAAATTTGAACCATATCTTGGGATATTAGGAAAAATTTGATATGCTAGGAAAATGATAATAAGGAGCATTCTCATACTATCTTACATATTTTAATAATCATCTTATAATTCTAAAAGGTCATCTTATTTCTGAAAAGCCAGAGTCTTTAAACTTCGAGTAACTTTATGGATAGCCTTCCAATTATTATTAAGGTATTCTTTACTTGATACGGTATTAGAATACAACACCGAAGGTTTATTGTAAAGTAAACTTCACCTGCACTATGTTCAAATAGTGGAGTTCCTTGAAGATCGTGGACAGTTGGGAGTTCCAGAGATATCAACATTAAACCCCGCTAAAATTAAAACGAATCCAAGATGGGTTATTTTTTGTTTCTGTTAAGAGGCCTCCGTTATAAGGCGTTGAGTTTTTTAAATTAAAATTTGATTGCTCAACTTTTAATTTAACTAGAGTTCCATTTAAATTTAGACTTGTAACATTTATATAGTGCTTATTTTTCAAATAATTAAATCACTGTAGCTTACAGCACAGAAATAGCGTTTATACTAGTAGTTAATACTTTATTGGGAATTATACTAAATCTTTGCTCGTAGTCTTTACTGTTGTAATTCTAAAAATTGTCATTAATTTGTTCTTTGTTGCAGGTAATCATGATGAACAACTTAATAACCTAAACAACTGATCCAATGGATTGGTAAGTTTACAAAAATAATTATGTAATATTGTGACTGATAGTATCATTCTAATCTAAAGGTGTCACAAGTCTTGCGTTTTTTCATTATTGATCAGTTTAGTAGGCTAATGTCAATTCGTGTTATTTTATAGGGAATGCATTCTCAATAATCCAATCAAGCTAAATCAATTAGATCATATTACACCATAATAAGCAACTAAAATATACTTGATATAAAATCTAAAAAGTTCAGCATTTGACATTTTTCAGAAACGATATCTGTGTGACACATTTCGGATTTCGTAACACTTTACAGAATAAAAAATGTAATTGACAATTCGCTTTATTTAATCGCTGGAACAGATAGCAGTGGGAGATGTGGGTTGTCATAACTTATTTTATTGTCATTTTAGTAATGAGAAACGATTAAACTTGGCGTTGAAAAACGATATAAACTGTCAGAATGTTAAGAGCGTGATACGTTGACACCTATAGCTAAAAAACAAATCGCTTTATTTGAAAGTTCTGCCCGCATTGGTGCACTGCGGTGGATCAGTCAACCAAGCTTCTCCAAATCCCAGAGTTTTGTTTGCCTATAACAAGGATTGGGTGGGTAATTTTCCCATACTTGCATACATACGTACTTTCAAGCTATAAAATAAAATTATTTTCCTTTTAAAGTCTGCTAAATGGAATATGTAATCAGGAAACGTTTTCTCTTTGCGTTCTGCATGAACAATAGGCCTAGTCTATTATCTTCTATATATATAAAAATGAATGTATGTTTGTATGTATGTATATTCCCAGTAAACTCCGAAACCGCTGAACCGATTTGAATGAAATTTTCAGGGACGATGTAGAATAGTCCTGAGATGGTTCCTGTGAAGTTTGGGAGTTCATGATGCCCCCCATCTTTTTCTGGGGGGCAAAACGTAGGCTAATGTACCTCTTAATATTTATGTGTCCTAATTGAACTCAGAATCCGCTGAACCGATTTCAATTAAATTTTCAGTGACGATGTAGAATAGTTCTGAGATGGTACCTGTGAAGTTTGGGAGTTCAAAGCCCCCCCCCTTTTTTTTCTCCGGGGGTTAGGGGGGGCATACTTATACTTTGATATTTTGTGTCCTAACCGCTGAAGCGATTTCGATAAAATTTTCTGGCACAATGTAGAATAGTCCCAAGATAGTTTCTGTGAAGTTTGGCAGTTCAAAGCCCACCATTTTTTTCTCCGGGGGGGGAGGGGGGCATACTAATACTTTGATATTTTGTGTCCTAACCGCTGAAGCGATTTCGATAAAATTTTCTGGCACAATGTAGAATAGTCCCAAGATAGTTTCTGTAAAGTTTGGCAGTTCAAAGCCCCCCATTTTTCTCTCCGGGGGGGGGGAGGGGGGCATACTTATACTTTGATATTTTGTGTCCTAACCGCTGAAGCGATTTCGATAAAATTTTCTGGCACAATGTAGAATAGTCCAATAGTCCCAAGATAGTTTCTGTGAAGTTTGGCAGTTCAAAGCCCCCATTTTTTTCTCCGGGGGGGGGAGAGGGGCATACTTATACTTTGATATTTTGTGTCCTAACCGCTGAAGCGATTTCGATAAAATTTTCTGGCACAATGTAGAATAGTCCCAAGATAGTTTCTGTAAAGTTTGGCAGTTCAAAGCCCCCCATTTTTTTCTCCGGGGGGGGGGAGGGGGGCATACTTATACTTTGATATTTTGTGTCCTAACCGCTGAAGCGATTTCGATAAAATTTTCTGGCACAATGTAGAATAGTCCCAAGATAGTTTCTGTAAAGTTTGGCAGTTCAAAGCCCCCCATTTTTCTCTCCCGGGGGGGGGGGGGGGCATACTTATACTTTGATATTTTGTGTCCTAACCGCTGAAGCGATTTCGATAAAATTTTCTGGCACAATGTAGAATAGTCCCTAGATAGTTTCTGTGAAGTTTGGCAGTTCAAAGCCCCCCATTTTTTTCTCCGGGGGGGGGGAGAGGGGCATACTTATACTTTGATATTTTGTGTCCTAACCGCTGAAGCGATTTCGATAAAATTTTCTGGCACAATGTAGAATAGTCCCAAGATAGTTTCTGTGAAGTTTGGCAGTTCAAAGCCCCCCATTTTTTCTCCGGGGGGGAGGGGGGCATACTTATACTTTGATATTTTGTGTCCTAACCGCTGAAGCGATTTCGATAAAATTTTCTGGCACAATGTAGAATAGTCCCAAGATAGTTTCTGTAAAGTTTGGCAGTTCAAAGCCCCCCATTTTTCTCTCCGGGGGGGGGGGGAGGGGGGCATACTTATACTTTGATATTTTGTGTCCTAACCGCTGAAGCGATTTCGATTAAATTTTCTGGCACAATGTAGAATAGTCCAATAGTCCCAAGATAGTTTCTGTGAAGTTTGGCAGTTCAAAGCCCCCATTTTTTTCTCCGGGGGGGGAGAGGGGCATACTTATACTTTGATATTTTGTGTCCTAACCGCTGAAGCGATTTCGATAAAATTCTCTGGCACAATGTAGAATAGTCCCAAGATAGTTTCTGTAAAGTTTGGCAGTTCAAAGCCCCCCATTTTTTCTCCGGGGGGGAGTGGGGCATACTTATACATTGATATTTTGTGTCCTAACCGCTGAAGCGATTTCGATAAAATTTTCTGGCACAATGTAGAATAGTTCTGAGATGGTTCCTGTGAAGTTTGGGAGTTCAAAGCCCCCCCCTTTTTTTTCTCCGGGGGTTAGGGGGGGCATACTTATACTTTGATATTTTGTGTCCTAACCGCTGAAGCGATTTCGATAAAATTTTCTGGCACAATGTAGAATAGTCCCAAGATAGTTTCTGTGAAGTTTAGCAGTTCAAAGCCCCCCATTTTTTTCTCCGGGGGGGGGGGGGAGAGGGGCATACTTATACTTTGATATTTTGTGTCCTAACCGCTTAAGCGATTTCGATAAAATTTTCTGGCACAATGTAGAATAGTCCCAAGATAGTTTCTGTGAAGTTTGGCAGTTCAAAGCCCCCCATTTTTTTCTCCGGGGGGGGGGGGAGAGGGGCATACTAATACTTTGATATTTTGTGTCCTAACCGCTGAAGCGATTTCGATAAAATTGTCTGGCACAATGTAGAATAGTCCCAAGATAGTTTCTGTAAAGTTTGGCAGTTCAAAGCCCCCCATTTTTCTCTCGAGGGGGGGGGGGAGGGGGGCATACTTATACTTTGATATTTTGTGTCCTAACCGCTGAAGCGATTTCGATAAAATTTTCTGGCACAATGTAGAATAGTCCCAAGATAGTTTCTGTAAAGTTTGGCAGTTCAAAGCCCCCCATTTTTCTCTCCGGGGGGGGGGGGGGGAGAGGGGAGCATACTTATACTTTGATATTTTGTGTCCTAACCGCTGAAGCGATTTCGATAAAATTTTCTGGCACAATGTAGAATAGTCCCAAGATAGTTTCTGTAAAGTTTGGCAGTTCAAAGCCCCCCATTTTTTCTCCGGTGGGAGGGGGGCATACTTATACTTTGATATTTTGTGTCCTAACCGCTGAAGCGATTTCGATAAAATTTTCTGGCTCAATGTAGAATAGTCCCAAGATAGTTTCTGTGAAGTTTGGCAGTTCAAAGCCCCCCATATTTCTCTCCGAGGGGTGGGGAGGGGGGCATACTTATACTTTGATATTTTGTGTCCTAACCGCTGAAGCGATTTCGATAAAATTTTCTGGCACAATGTAGAATAGTCCCAAGATAGTTTCTGTAATGTTTGGCAGTTCAAAGCCCCCCATTTTTCTCTCCGGGGTAGGGGGGGGGGGTGGGTTAGGGGAGCATACTTATACTTTGATATTTTGTGTCCTAACCGCTGAAGCGATTTCGATAAAATTTTCTGGCACAATGTAGAATAGTCCCAAGATAGTTTCTGTAAAGTTTGGCAGTTCAAAGCCCCCCATTTTTCTCTCCGGGGATGGGGGGGAGGGGGGCATACTTATACTTTGATATTTTGTGTCCTAACCGCTGAAGCGATTTCGATTAAATTTTCTGGCACAATGTAGAATAGTTCTGAGATGGTTCCTGTGAAGTTTGGGAGTTCAAAGCCCCCCCCCCTTTTTTTTCTCCGGGGGTTAGGGGGGGCATACTTATACTTTGATATATTGTGTCCTAACCGCTGAAGCGATTTCGATAAAATTTTCTGGCACAATGTAGAATAGTCCCAAGATAGTTTCTGTGAAGTTTGGCAGTTCAAAGCCCCCCATTTTTTTCTCCGATGGGGAGGGGGGCATACTAATACTTTGATATTTTGTGTCCTAACCGCTGAAGCGATTTCGATAAAATTTTCTGGCACAATGTAGAATAGTCCAATAGTCCCAAGATAGTTTCTGTAAAGTTTGTCAGTTCAAAGCCCCCCCTTTTTTCTCCGGGGGGGAGGGGGGCATACTTATACTTTGATATTTTGTGTCCTAACCGCTGAAGCGATTTAGATAAAATTTTCTGGCACAATGTAGAATAGTCCCAAGATAGTTTCTGTAAAGTTTGGCAGTTCAAAGCCCCCCATTTTTTCTCCGGGGGGGAGGGGGGCATACTTATACTTTGATATTTTGTGTCCTAACCGCTGAAGCGATTTCGATAAAATTTTCTGTCACAATGTAGAATAGATCTGAGATGGTTCCTGTGAAGTTTGGGAGTTCAAAGCCCCCCCCCCCTTTTTTTTTCTCCGGGGGTTAGGGGGGGCATACTTATACTTTGATATTTTGTGTCCTAACTGCTGAAGCGATTTCGATAAAATTTTCTGGCACAATGTAGAATAGTCCCAAGATAGTTTCTTTGAAGTTTGGCAGTTCAAAGCCCCCCATTTTTTTCTCCGGGGGGGAGGGGGGCATACTAATACTTTGATATTTTGTGTCCTAACCGCTGAAGCGATTTCGATAAAATTTTCTGGCACAATGTAGAATAGTCCCAAGATAGTTTCTGTAAAGTTTGGCAATTCAAAGCCCCCCATCTTTCTCTCCGGGGGTGGGGGGGTGGAGGGGGGCATACTTATACTTTGATATTTTGTGTCCTAACCGCTGAAGCGATTTCGATTAAATTTTCTGGCACAATGTAGAATAGTCCAATAGTCCCAAGATAGTTTCTGTGAAGTTTGGCAGTTCAAAGCCCCCATTTTTTTCTCCGGGGGGGGAGAGGGGCATACTTATACTTTGATATTTTGTGTCCTAACCGCTGAAGCGATTTCGATAAAATTCTCTGGCACAATGTAGAATAGTCCCAAGATAGTTTCTGTAAAGTTTGGCAGTTCAAAGCCCCCCATTTTTTATCCGGGTGGGAGGGGGGCATACTTATACTTTGATATTTTGTGTCCTAACCGCTGAAGCGATTTCGATAAAATTTTCTGGCACAATGTAGAATAGTTCTGAGATGGTTCCTGTGAAGTTTGGGAGTTCAAAGCCCCCCCCCTTTTTTTTCTCCGGGGGTTAGGGGGGGCATACTTATACTTTGATATTTTGTGTCCTAACCGCTGAAGCGATTTCGATAAAATTTTCTGGCACAATGTAGAATAGTCCCAAGATAGTTTCTGTAAAGTTTGGCAGTTCAAAGCCCCCCATTTTTCTCTCCCGGGGGGGGGGGGGCATACTTATACTTTGATATTTTGTGTCCTAACCGCTGAAGCGATTTCGATAAAATTTTCTGGCACAATGTAGAATAGTCCCTAGATAGTTTCTGTGAAGTTTGGCAGTTCAAAGCCCCTAATTTTTTTCTCCGGGGGGGGGGGGAGAGGGGCATACTTATACTTTGATATTTTGTGTCCTAACCGCTGAAGTGATTTCGATAAAATTTTCTGGCACAATGTAGAATAGTCCCAAGATAGTTTCTGTGAAGTTTGGCAGTTCAAAGCCCCCCATTTTTTCTCCGGGGGGGAGGGGGGCATACTTATACTTTGATATTTTGTGTCCTAACCGCTGAAGTGATTTCGATAAAATTTTCTGGCACAATGTAGAATAGTCCCAAGATAGTTTCTGTGAAGTTTGGCAGTTCAAAGCCCCCCATTTTTTCTCCGGGGGGGGAGAGGGGCATACTTATACTTTGATATTTTGTGTCCTAACCGCTGAAGCGATTTCGATAAAATTCTCTGGCACAATGTAGAATAGTCCCAAGATAGTTTCTGTAAAGTTTGGCAGTTCAAAGCCCCCCATTTTTTCTCCGGGGGGGAGTGGGGCATACTTATACATTGATATTTTGTGTCCTAACCGCTGAAGCGATTTCGATAAAATTTTCTGGCACAATGTAGAATAGTCCCTAGATAGTTTCTGTGAAGTTTGGCAGTTCAAAGCCCCTAATTTTTTTCTCCGGGGGGGGGGGAGAGGGGCATACTTATACTTTGATATTTTGTGTCCTAACCGCTGAAGCGATTTCGATAAAATTTTCTGGCACAATGTAGAATAGTCCAATAGTCCCAAGATAGTTTCTGTGAAGTTTGGCAGTTCAAAGCCCCCATTTTTTTCTCCGGGGGGGGAGAGGGGCATACTTATACTTTGATATTTTGTGTCCTAACCGCTGAAGCGATTTCGATAAAATTCTCTGGCACAATGTAGAATAGTCCCAAGATAGTTTCTGTAAAGTTTGGCAGTTCAAAGCCCCCCATTTTTTCTCCGGGGGGGAGTGGGGCATACTTATACATTGATATTTTGTGTCCTAACCGCTGAAGCGATTTCGATAAAATTTTCTGGCACAATGTAGAATAGTTCTGAGATGGTTCCTGTGAAGTTTGGGAGTTCAAAGCCCCCCCTTTTTTTTCTCCGGGGGTTAGGGGGGGCATACTTATACTTTGATATTTTGTGTCCTAACCGCTGAAGCGATTTCGATAAAATTTTCTGGCACAATGTAGAATAGTCCCAAGATAGTTTCTGTGAAGTTTGGCAGTTCAAAGCCCCCCATTTTTTTCTCCGGGGGGGGGGGGGAGAGGGGCATACTTATACTTTGATATTTTGTGTCCTAACCGCTTAAGCGATTTCGATAAAATTTTCTGGCACAATGTAGAATAGTCCCAAGATAGTTTCTGTGAAGTTTGGCAGTTCAAAGCCCCCCATTTTTTTTTCGGGGGGGGGGGAGAGGGGCATACTAATACTTTGATATTTTGTGTCCTAACCGCTGAAGCGATTTCGATAAAATTGTCTGGCACAATGTAGAATAGTCCCAAGATAGTTTCTGTAAAGTTTGGCAGTTCAAAGCCCCCCATTTTTCTCTCGAGGGGGGGGGGGGAGGGGGGCATACTTATACTTTGATATTTTGTGTCCTAACCGCTGAAGCGATTTCGATAAAATTTTCTGGCACAATGTAGAATAGTCCAATAGTCCCAAGATAGTTTCTGTGAAGTTTGGCAGTTCAAAGCCCCCATTTTTTTCTCCGGGGGGGGGAGAGGGGCATACTTATACTTTGATATTTTGTGTCCTAACCGCTGAAGCGATTTCGATAAAATTTTCTGGCACAATGTAGAATAGTCCCAAGATAGTTTCTGTAAAGTTTGGCAGTTCAAAGCCCCCCATTTTTCTCTCCGGGGGGGGGGGGAGAGGGGAGCATACTTATACTTTGATATTTTGTGTCCTAACCGCTGAAGCGATTTCGATAAAATTTTCTGGCACAATGTAGAATAGTCCCAAGATAGTTTCTGTAAAGTTTGGCAGTTCAAAGCCCCCCATTTTTTCTCCGGTGGGAGGGGGGCATACTTATACTTTGATATTTTGTGTCCTAACCGCTGAAGCGATTTCGATAAAATTTTCTGGCTCAATGTAGAATAGTCCCAAGATAGTTTCTGTGAAGTTTGGCAGTTCAAAGCCCCCCATATTTCTCTCCGAGGGGTGGGGAGGGGGGCATACTTATACTTTGATATTTTGTGTCCTAACCGCTGAAGCGATTTCGATAAAATTTTCTGGCACAATGTAGAATAGTCCCAAGATAGTTTCTGTAATGTTTGGCAGTTCAAAGCCCCCCATTTTTCTCTCCGGGGTAGGGGGGGGGGGTGGGTTAGGGGAGCATACTTATACTTTGATATTTTGTGTCCTAACCGCTGAAGCGATTTCGATAAAATTTTCTGGCACAATGTAGAATAGTCCCAAGATAGTTTCTGTAAAGTTTGGCAGTTCAAAGCCCCCCATTTTTCTCTCCGGGGGGGGGGGGGGAGGGGGGCATACTTATACTTTGATATTTTGTGTCCTAACCGCTGAAGCGATTTCGATTAAATTTTCTGGCACAATGTAGAATAGTTCTGAGATGGTTCCTGTGAAGTTTGGGAGTTCAAAGCCCCCCCCCCCTTTTTTTTCTCCGGGGGTTAGGGGGGGCATACTTATACTTTGATATATTGTGTCCTAACCGCTGAAGCGATTTCGATAAAATTTTCTGGCACAATGTAGAATAGTCCCAAGATAGTTTCTGTGAAGTTTGGCAGTTCAAAGCCCCCCATTTTTTTCTCCGATGGGGAGGGGGGCATACTAATACTTTGATATTTTGTGTCCTAACCGCTGAAGCGATTTCGATAAAATTTTCTGGCACAATGTAGAATAGTCCAATAGTCCCAAGATAGTTTCTGTAAAGTTTGTCAGTTCAAAGCCCCCCCTTTTTTTCTCCGGGGGGGAGGGGGGCATACTTATACTTTGATATTTTGTGTCCTAACCGCTGAAGCGATTTAGATAAAATTTTCTGGCACAATGTAGAATAGTCCCAAGATAGTTTCTGTAAAGTTTGGCAGTTCAAAGCCCCCCATTTTTTTCTCCGATGGGGAGGGGGGCATACTAATACTTTGATATTTTGTGTCCTAACCGCTGAAGCGATTTCGATAAAATTTTCTGGTACAATGTAGAATAGTCCAATAGTCCCAAGATAGTTTCTGTAAAGTTTGTCAGTTCAAAGCCCCCCCTTTTTTTCTCCGGGGGGGAGGGGGGCATACTTATACTTTGATATTTTGTGTCCTAACCGCTGAAGCGATTTAGATAAAATTTTCTGGCACAATGTAGAATAGTCCCAAGATAGTTTCTGTAAAGTTTGGCAGTTCAAAGCCCCCCATTTTTTCTCCGGGGGGGAGGGGGGCATACTTATACTTTGATATTTTGTGTCCTAACCGCTGAAGCGATTTCGATAAAATTTTCTGGCACAATGTAGAATAGTCCAATAGTCCCAAGATAGTTTCTGTGAAGTTTGGCAGTTCAAAGCCCCCATTTTTTTCTCCGGGGGGGGGAGAGGGGCATACTTATAACTTTGATATTTTGTGTCCTAACCGCTGAAGCGATTTCGATAAAATTTTCTGGCACAATGTAGAATAGTCCCAAGATAGTTTCTGTAAAGTTTGGCAGTTCAAAGCCCCCCATTTTTCTCTCCGGGGGGGGGGGGGGGGAGAGGGGAGCATACTTATACTTTGATATTTTGTGTCCTAACCGCTGAAGCGATTTCGATAAAATTTTCTGGCACAATGTAGAATAGTCCCAAGATAGTTTCTGTAAAGTTTGGCAGTTCAAAGCCCCCCATTTTTTCTCCGGTGGGAGGGGGGCATACTTATACTTTGATATTTTGTGTCCTAACCGCTGAAGCGATTTCGATAAAATTTTCTGGCTCAATGTAGAATAGTCCCAAGATAGTTTCTGTGAAGTTTGGCAGTTCAAAGCCCCCCATATTTCTCTCCGAGGGGTGGGGAGGGGGGCATACTTATACTTTGATATTTTGTGTCCTAACCGCTGAAGCGATTTCGATAAAATTTTCTGGCACAATGTAGAATAGTCCCAAGATAGTTTCTGTAATGTTTGGCAGTTCAAAGCCCCCCATTTTTCTCTCCGGGGTAGGGGGGGGGGTGGGTTAGGGGAGCATACTTATACTTTGATATTTTGTGTCCTAACCGCTGAAGCGATTTCGATAAAATTTTCTGGCACAATGTAGAATAGTCCCAAGATAGTTTCTGTAAAGTTTGGCAGTTCAAAGCCCCCCATTTTTCTCTCCGGGGATGGGGGGGAGGGGGGCATACTTATACTTTGATATTTTGTGTCCTAACCGCTGAAGCGATTTCGATTAAATTTTCTGGCACAATGTAGAATAGTTCTGAGATGGTTCCTGTGAAGTTTGGGAGTTCAAAGCCCCCCCCCCCTTTTTTTTCTCCGGGGGTTAGGGGGGGCATACTTATACTTTGATATATTGTGTCCTAACCGCTGAAGCGATTTCGATAAAATTTTCTGGCACAATGTAGAATAGTCCCAAGATAGTTTCTGTGAAGTTTGGCAGTTCAAAGCCCCCCATTTTTTTCTCCGATGGGGAGGGGGGCATACTAATACTTTGATATTTTGTGTCCTAACCGCTGAAGCGATTTCGATAAAATTTTCTGGCACAATGTAGAATAGTCCAATAGTCCCAAGATTGTTTCTGTAAAGTTTGTCAGTTCAAAGCCCCCCCTTTTTTTCTCCGGGGGGGAGGGGGGCATACTTATACTTTGATATTTTGTGTCCTAACCGCTGAAGCGATTTAGATAAAATTTTCTGGCACAATGTAGAATAGTCCCAAGATAGTTTCTGTAAAGTTTGGCAGTTCAAAGCCCCCCATTTTTTCTCCGGGGGGGAGGGGGGCATACTTATACTTTGATATTTTGTGTCCTAACCGCTGAAGCGATTTCGATAAAATTTCCTGTCACAATGTAGAATAGATCTGAGATGGTTCCTGTGAAGTTTGGGAGTTCAAAGCCCCCCCCCTTTTTTTTCTCAGGGGGTTAGGGGGGGCATACTTATACTTTGATATTTTGTGTCCTAACTGCTGAAGCGATTTCGATAAAATTTTCTGGCACAATGTAGAATAGTCCCAAGATAGTTTCTTTGAAGTTTGGCAGTTCAAAGCCCCCCATTTTTTTCTCCGGGGGGGAGGGGGGCATACTAATACTTTGATATTTTGTGTCCTAACCGCTGAAGCGATTTCGATTAAATTTTCTGGCACAATGTAGAATAGTCCAATAGTCCCAAGATAGTTTCTGTGAAGTTTGGCAGTTCAAAGCCCCCATTTTTTTCTCCGGGGGGGGAGAGGGGCATACTTATACTTTGATATTTTGTGTCCTAACCGCTGAAGCGATTTCGATAAAATTCTCTGGTACAATGTAGAATAGTCCCAAGATAGTTTCTGTAAAGTTTGGCAATTCAAAGCCCCCCATCTTTTTTTCTCCGGGGGTGGGGGGGGGGGAGGGGGGCATACTTATACTTTGATATTTTGTGTCCTAACCGCTGAAGCGATTTCGATTAAATTTTCTGGCACAATGTAGAATAGTCCAATAGTCCCAAGATAGTTTCTGTGAAGTTTGGCAGTTCAAAGCCCCCATTTTTTTCTCCGGGGGGGGAGAGGGGCATACTTATACTTTGATATTTTGTGTCCTAACCGCTGAAGCGATTTCGATAAAATTCTCTGGCACAATGTAGAATAGTCCCAAGATAGTTTCTGTAAAGTTTGGCAGTTCAAAGCCCCCCATTTTTTATCCGGGTGGGAGGGGGGCATACTTATACTTTGATATTTTGTGTCCTAACCGCTGAAGCGATTTCGATAAAATTTTCTGGCACAATGTAGAATAGTTCTGAGATGGTTCCTGTGAAGTTTGGGAGTTCAAAGCCCCCCCCCTTTTTTTTCTCCGGGGGTTAGGGGGGGCATACTTATACTTTGATATTTTGTGTCCTAACCGCTGAAGCGATTTCGATAAAATTTTCTGGCACAATGTAGAATAGTCCCAAGATAGTTTCTGTAAAGTTTGGCAGTTCAAAGCCCCCCATTTTTCTCTCCCGGGGGGGGGGGGGGGCATACTTATACTTTGATATTTTGTGTCCTAACCGCTGAAGCGATTTCGATAAAATTTTCTGGCACAATGTAGAATAGTCCCTAGATAGTTTCTGTGAAGTTTGGCAGTTCAAAGCCCCCCATTTTTTTCTCCGGGGGGGGGGGGAGAGGGGCATACTTATACTTTGATATTTTGTGTCCTAACCGCTGAAGTGATTTCGATAAAATTTTCTGGCACAATGTAGAATAGTCCCAAGATAGTTTCTGTGAAGTTTGGCAGTTCAAAGCCCCCCATTTTTTCTCCGGGGGGGAGGGGGGCATACTTATACTTTGATATTTTGTGTCCTAACCGCTGAAGTGATTTCGATAAAATTTTCTGGCACAATGTAGAATAGTCCCAAGATAGTTTCTGTGAAGTTTGGCAGTTCAAAGCCCCCCATTTTTTTCTCCGGGGGGGAGGGGGGCATACTTATACTTTGATATTTTGTGTCCTAACCGCTGAAGCGATTTCGATAAAATTTTCTGGCACAATGTAGAATAGTCCAATAGTCCCAAGATAGTTTCTGTGAAGTTTGGCAGTTCAAAGCCCCCATTTTTTTCTCCGGGGGGGGAGAGGGGCATACTTATACTTTGATATTTTGTGTCCTAACCGCTGAAGCGATTTCGATAAAATTCTCTGGCACAATGTAGAATAGTCCCAAGATAGTTTCTGTAAAGTTTGGCAGTTCAAAGCCCCCCATTTTTTCTCCGGGGGGGAGTGGGTCATACTTATACATTGATATTTTGTGTCCTAACCGCTGAAGCGATTTCGATAAAATTTTCTGGCACAATGTAGAATAGTTCTGAGATGGTTCCTGTGAAGTTTGGGAGTTCAAAGCCCCCCCTTTTTTTTCTCCGGGGGTTAGGGGGGGCATACTTATACTTTGATATTTTGTGTCCTAACCGCTGAAGCGATTTCGATAAAATTTTCTGGCACAATGTAGAATAGTCCCAAGATAGTTTCTGTGAAGTTTGGCAGTTCAAAGCCCCCCATTTTTTTCTCCGGGGGGGGGGGGAGAGGGGCATACTTATACTTTGATATTTTGTGTCCTAACCGCTTAAGCGATTTCGATAAAATTTTCTGGCACAATGTAGAATAGTCCCAAGATAGTTTCTGTGAAGTTTGGCAGTTCAAAGCCCCCCATTTTTTTCTCCGGGGGGGGGGGAGAGGGGCATACTAATACTTTGATATTTTGTGTCCTAACCGCTGAAGCGATTTCGATAAAATTGTCTGGCACAATGTAGAATAGTCCCAAGATAGTTTCTGTAAAGTTTGGCAGTTCAAAGCCCCCCATTTTTCTCTCGAGGGGGGGGGGGGGAGGGGGGCATACTTATACTTTGATATTTTGTGTCCTAACCGCTGAAGCGATTTCGATAAAATTTTCTGGCACAATGTAGAATAGTCCAATAGTCCCAAGATAGTTTCTGTGAAGTTTGGCAGTTCAAAGCCCCCTTTTTTTTCTCCGGGGGGGGGGAGAGGGGCATACTTATACTTTGATATTTTGTGTCCTAACCGCTGAAGCGATTTCGATAAAATTTTCTGGCACAATGTAGAATAGTCCCAAGATAGTTTCTGTAAAGTTTGGCAGTTCAAAGCCCCCCATTTTTCTCTCCGGGGGGGGGGGGGGGAGAGGGGAGCATACTTATACTTTGATATTTTGTGTCCTAACCGCTGAAGCGATTTCGATAAAATTTTCTGGCACAATGTAGAATAGTCCCAAGATAGTTTCTGTAAAGTTTGGCAGTTCAAAGCCCCCCATTTTTTCTCCGGTGGGAGGGGGGCATACTTATACTTTGATATTTTGTGTCCTAACCGCTGAAGCGATTTCGATAAAATTTTCTGGCTCAATGTAGAATAGTCCCAAGATAGTTTCTGTGAAGTTTGGCAGTTCAAAGCCCCCCATATTTCTCTCCGAGGGGTGGGGAGGGGGGCATACTTATACTTTGATATTTTGTGTCCTAACCGCTGAAGCGATTTCGATAAAATTTTCTGGCACAATGTAGAATAGTCCCAAGATAGTTTCTGTAATGTTTGGCAGTTCAAAGCCCCCCATTTTTCTCTCCGGGGTAGGGGGGGGGGTGGGTTAGGGGAGCATACTTATACTTTGATATTTTGTGTCCTAACCGCTGAAGCGATTTCGATAAAATTTTCTGGCACAATGTAGAATAGTCCCAAGATAGTTTCTGTAAAGTTTGGCAGTTCAAAGCCCCCCATTTTTCTCTCCGGGGGGGGGGGGGGAGGGGGGCATACTTATACTTTGATATTTTGTGTCCTAACCGCTGAAGCGATTTCGATTAAATTTTCTGGCACAATGTAGAATAGTTCTGAGATGGTTCCTGTGAAGTTTGGGAGTTCAAAGCCCCCCCCCCCTTTTTTTTCTCCGGGGGTTAGGGGGGGCATACTTATACTTTGATATATTGTGTCCTAACCGCTGAAGCGATTTCGATAAAATTTTCTGGCACAATGTAGAATAGTCCCAAGATAGTTTCTGTGAAGTTTGGCAGTTCAAAGCCCCCCATTTTTTTCTCCGATGGGGAGGGGGGCATACTAATACTTTGATATTTTGTGTCCTAACCGCTGAAGCGATTTCGATAAAATTTTCTGGCACAATGTAGAATAGTCCAATAGTCCCAAGATAGTTTCTGTAAAGTTTGTCAGTTCAAAGCCCCCCCTTTTTTTCTCCGGGGGGGAGGGGGGCATACTTATACTTTGATATTTTGTGTCCTAACCGCTGAAGCGATTTAGATAAAATTTTCTGGCACAATGTAGAATAGTCCCAAGATAGTTTCTGTAAAGTTTGGCAGTTCAAAGCCCCCCATTTTTTCTCCGGGGGGGAGGGGGGCATACTTATACTTTGATATTTTGTGTCCTAACCGCTGAAGCGATTTCGATAAAATTTTCTGTCACAATGTAGAATAGATCTGAGATGGTTCCTGTGAAGTTTGGGAGTTCAAAGCCCCCCCCCTTTTTTTTCTCCGGGGGTTAGGGGGGGCATACTTATACTTTGATATTTTGTGTCCTAACTGCTGAAGCGATTTCGATAAAATTTTCTGGCACAATGTAGAATAGTCCCAAGATAGTTTCTTTGAAGTTTGGCAGTTCAAAGCCCCCCATTTTTTTCTCCGGGGAAGAGGGGGGCATACTAATACTTTGATATTTTGTGTCCTAACCGCTGAAGCGATTTCGATAAAATTTTCTGGCACAATGTAGAATAGTCCCAAGATAGTTTCTGTAAAGTTTGGCAGTTCAAAGCCCCCCATCTTTCTTTCCGGGGGTGGTGGGGGGGAGGGGGGCATACTTATACTTTGATATTTTGTGTCCTAACCGCTGAAGCGATTTCGATTAAATTTTCTGGCACAATGTAGAATAGTCCAATAGTCCCAAGATAGTTTCTGTGAAGTTTGGCAGTTCAAAGCCCCCATTTTTTTCTCCGGGGGGGGAGAGGGGCATACTTATACTTCGATATTTTGTGTCCTAACCGCTGAAGCGATTTCGATAAAATTCTCTGGCACAATGTAGAATAGTCCCAAGATAGTTTCTGTAAAGTTTGGCAGTTCAAAGCCCCCCATTTTTTATCCGGGTGGGAGGGGGGCATACTTATACTTTGATATTTTGTGTCCTAACCGCTGAAGCGATTCGATAAAATTTTCTGGCACAATGTAGAATAGTCCCAAGATAGTTTCTGTAATGTTTGGCAGTTCAAAGCCCCCCATTTTTCTCTCCGGGGTAGGGGGGGGGGTGGGTTAGGGGAGCATACTTATACTTTGATATTTTGTGTCCTAACCGCAGAAGCGATTTCGATAAAATTTTCTGGCACAATGTAGAATAGTCCCAAGATAGTTTCTGTAAAGTTTGGCAGTTCAAAGCCCCCCATTTTTCTCTCCGGGGGGGGGGGGAGGGGGGCATACTTATACTTTGATATTTTGTGTCCTAACCGCTGAAGCGATTTCGATTAAATTTTCTGGCACAATGTAGAATAGTTCTGAGATGGTTCCTGTGAAGTTTGGGAGTTCAAAGCCCCCCCCCCCCTTTTTTTTCTCGGGGGGTTAGGGGGGGCATACTTATACTTTGATATATTGTGTCCTAACCGCTGAAGCGATTTCGATAAAATTTTCTGGCACAATGTAGAATAGTCCCAAGATAGTTTCTGTGAAGTTTGGCAGTTCAAAGCCCCCCATTTTTTTCTCCGATGGGGAGGGGGGCATACTAATACTTTGATATTTTGTGTCCTAACCGCTGAAGCGATTTCGATAAAATTTTCTGGCACAATGTAGAATAGTCCAATAGTCCCAAGATAGTTTCTGTAAAGTTTGTCAGTTCAAAGCCCCCCCTTTTTTTCTCCGGGGGGGAGGGGGGCATACTTATACTTTGATATTTTGTGTCCTAACCGCTGAAGCGATTTAGATAAAATTTTCTGGCACAATGTAGAATAGTCCCAAGATAGTTTCTGTAAAGTTTGGCAGTTCAAAGCCCCCCATTTTTTCTCCGGGGGGGAGGGGGGCATACTTATACTTTGATATTTTGTGTCCTAACCGCTGAAGCGATTTCGATAAAATTTTCTGTCACAATGTAGAATAGATCTGAGATGGTTCCTGTGAAGTTTGGGAGTTCAAAGCCCCCCCCCTTTTTTTTCTCCGGGGGTTAGGGGGGGCATACTTATACTTTGATATTTTGTGTCCTAACTGCTGAAGCGATTTCGATAAAATTTTCTGGCACAATGTAGAATAGTCCCAAGATAGTTTCTTTGAAGTTTGGCAGTTCAAAGCCCCCCATTTTTTTCTCCGGGGGGGAGGGGGGCATACTAATACTTTGATATTTTGTGTCCTAACCGCTGAAGCGATTTCGATAAAATTTTCTGGCACAATGTAGAATAGTCCCAAGATAGTTTCTGTAAAGTTTGGCAGTTCAAAGCCCCCCATCTTTCTCTCCGGGGGTGGGGGGGGGGGGGAGGGGGGCATACTTATACTTTGATATTTTGTGTCCTAACCGCTGAAGCGATTTCGATTAAATTTTCTGGCACAATGTAGAATTGTCCAATAGTCCCAAGATAGTTTCTGTGAAGTTTGGCAGTTCAAAGCCCCCATTTTTTTCTCCGGGGGGGGAGAGGGGCATACTTATACTTTGATATTTTGTGTCCTAACCGCTGAAGCGATTTCGATAAAATTCTCTGGCACAATGTAGAATAGTCCCAATATAGTTTCTGTAAAGTTTGGCAGTTCAAAGCCCCCCATTTTTTATCCGGGTGGGAGGGGGGCATACTTATACTTTGATATTTTGTGTCCTAACCGCTGAAGCGATTTCGATAAAATTTTCTGGCACAATGTAGAATAGTTCTGAGATGGTTCCTGTGAAGTTTGGGAGTTCAAAGCCCCCCCCCTTTTTTTTCTCCGGGGGTTAGGGGGGGCATACTTATACTTTGATATTTTGTGTCCTAACCGCTGAAGCGATTTCGATAAAATTTTCTGGCACAATGTAGAATAGTCCCAAGATAGTTTCTGTAAAGTTTGTCAGTTCAAAGCCCCCCCTTTTTTTCTCCGGGGGGGAGGGGGGCATACTTATACTTTGATATTTCGTGTCCTAACCGCTGAAGCGATTCAGATAAAATGTTCTGGCACAATGTAGAATAGTCCCAAGATAGTTTCTGTAAAGTTAGGCAGTTCAAAGCCCCCCATTTTTCTCTCCGGTGGTTAGGGGGGGGCATACTTATACTTTGATATTTTGTGTCCTAACCGCTGAAGCGATTTCGATAAAATTTTCTGGCACAATGTAGAATAGTCCCAAGATAGTTTCTGTGAAGTTTGGCAGTTCAAAGCCCCCATTTTTCTCTCCGGGGGGGAGGGGGGCATACTTATACTTCGATATTTTGTGTCCTAACCGCTGAACCGATTTTGATGAAATGTTCTGGCACAATGTAGAATAGTCCCAAGATAGTTCCTGTGAAGTTTGGGAGTTCGAATTCACATATTTTTTTCTCCGGGGGGGAGGGAGGCATACCGCTGAAGCGATTTCGATGAAAATATATTGTTACAAAATATGTACAAAAATTAGGTGTGTTTTTATTTGGGCATAGCCCGTCTACCTGCCCCACGCATTCCTCATTATCACAGCCCACTATGCCCCCTCTCATTGCTGCCACTGGCGTAGCAACGCACGCCGGGTACCACTAGTTTATATATAAAAATAAATGTCTGTCTGTATGTATGTATGAATGTATGTTCCCTATAGACTTCAAAACTACTTGACAGATCGGCATGAAACTTTGGGAATATGTTATGTGAATATTGAGGATGGTTTCTGACCATAAATTTTAATAAGGGGGCTAATAATTATTATTAATTAATCTTTTTAACAGACCTAACCTACTAAACTTGCCAAACAGCTTAAAGGAACAGCTGATAGAAGTCAACAGTTTTTAATCATATGGCAGGCCCCTTAGCGGCGTTATTTACGCTGTCTGGAACGCAAAGACTTTGCATGTAGGCTACCGTGCAGTCGGAGCCTTGCAGTATGTAGGAAACATATAACTGGGATCATACCCATATGCTGGGAAATGTAATTATGCCGGGTTGATGACATCTGTTAACCAATGAAGCTAGAAATTTGAAATGTAGTCTCATTAGGAGGTGGCGAATAATAAAGTCAAAAACCTAGCTTCTACCCTAATAGTCGAAGGAGGTTTGAATTTGAAATGTTCATTGAGAGGTGGTGAGTAAGGTCTTACTGTGTAAGAAAACAACGAAGGAGGCCTCTGTGATCAGCTGGAAGAGCCCTTGGACTAACTTCTTCCCTAATAGTCCTAGAAGGTTGAAATTTGAAATGTAACCTCAGTGGGAGGTGGCAACTAATAAAATCAAGAATTTTTTATGAGAACGCAGCAACGCGCGTCGGGCCAGCTAGTTATCTATATTTCTACAATTTTCATTTAGTAAATTTTCTTGAATTTGATTTAACATATTTTGTTGAGATGGCCATAGACTGTTAATTTCTCTATGTAAACAAGCCCTAGGCAAAAAATACGTGCAAAAAATATTTCATTAGAAAAACCTCTATTTTGTTGATCTGTTTTAATCACCGCATTTTTATATTATGGCGAGTCAGGGGCAACCGAGGGGGATAAAGAGGATGAATCCCCTCCCACTCTCACCGAAATTTTCCAACAAAATTATAAATTTATATTTTTGTCTTTTATGGGAGGTTCGGAAATTTTTTAATGGGAGGTTAGGACAAAATGTTTTCTTGTTATATTTTCCTCTTACCGGGTTCGCCCATAGTTCGCCCATAATTGGCAGTTGAGGAGTAAGACGAATAAGCAATTGAAAAATATTGATTACAGTAAACAAATAAAACAAATACAGTAATAACAAGCCCTAATGGGGATTTGGTTCATATAAATTCATAGCATAGCTATAAAATGTTGCCTCTGCTTAGCTTACTCTCAATTCGGAGCATTGTACTGTACATGGTAGACTACAATTTTTGGAGAGTTGATAGATGCATATATTTTATGGTTATTTCAAATCGGTTTTTTTGTAGATTACGTCTTGGAGACTCCAGTTAATAAGGAGTATAAGACAAGTCAGATCAACAATTATACTCTTATACACTAGTTGCCATAATTACTATATCAATTAGTTGAGGTGAGGCTTAATTTTGATGTGAAAGGATCTCTAGTACACTATAAAAAGCTTTATCAACAAAATATTTTTTCAATTGTTTTTTTTAGTATTTCTATATTTTTAAGACTCTTTAAAAACTGCGATAGCTTGCGGTAGAGTTTCCTACCAATATAACTAGGTTTTGATTGAATAAGCTACTATTGTGACTCACCAAGTGATAATCTCCTCGGCTTCTTGTATTATAATTGTGTACGTCACGTTTAATTCACGTTCTATGATGAATTTGGGACTCTTTGTCATTCCAATTTTCCAATTCAATTTTGAACTGCCATCCCACTTTGTTTCACGTAAAATCTTAACAGAGCATCTTAACATTTTTCTCTTTTGCTTTTCAGGTCAAAGCAGGGTTTGCTTTTCTATTTACTTTCCAAACATCATTGTTAATGTTTGTTTTCAATAGTTTTTGTCATCACTCTTGTCTTATCTTATATATCATATTTATAGTAGGCCTAATTTCGTGGTTTTATTGGACTTCTTGATTTATTACACTTCTAGTCTCTGTTTTAAATTTGGAACTTTTAAATTTCGACATTCATAATCTTCCTATCAGATCGAAATAGTAAGCAATTGACGCATACTTGAATAGTACGAATCTGAAAAAGTGTCGCAATAGTCAATTTTATTTGAACAAATGGAATTTTTATAACACTACTTTTCAAGGGCGGAAAAACTTTTGCGTTATTAGTTGGGCGTGGAACTGAGGAAGTGAAACCATGATTCAGTTTCGTTGCATGTGTATGCAACGGTGAAACAGAATTCCACATTTAGTCCAAGGCTAGATGACAAATCAATTGGTCGGTGTACAAATAACACCAAATAGCTTTGTAGTCACATTGCAAAGGGTTAATTCTCTGTTGACATTGAGTCTGTTAGTAGATAACACAGTGACCCAAACCCAAACAGGAAGGAAGACTAGTGTGTTTGTGTTGTATGCTGCTTGCTTAGTCAGTGTCACAAAAACATCAAACCGTAGCAGTTCTGTGAAGGCGTCACCGGTGACTATATTTTTTGCCAATGACCTTTTGCTGCCAACAATTCGATCAATGCAATTCATGCGGTCAACTATCCAACTCATCCATTACATGCCTGAAAGGACCCCGACCTTGACCTTAATCCCTCTTTCTTCTTTCTTTCCCTTTCTCCAGTAGAGTTCGTTCCAATTGGCGGGGGGGGGGGGGGGGGCATCACCACCATGTATCCACTCCCTTTTACCGCCCTTGGGGTTAACTATTGGGGAGTGCACATTTTGCGCCCCCTGCTCCCTTCCAACCAATAAATCTTCTTTTCTCCAAAAAAAGTCAGTGTACAATGTCAAAATTCGTGATGTGTCTTCAATGTTTGATTGAATTTGATGTCTTATGGGTGATTAAGAAAATTGCAGGGAAAGAAATAATTGTGCTTCAAGAACTTCCATGATGTGGGAAATGTTTTCGTTTTGGTGTTGTGGATGGTAGATTCATCTCATAATTGTGGATTATTAATTAAATTGAAATTGTAAGCATGCTGACGCATTGCTGTACATCTTTAGTCACCATTTTATTAGCCATTTTGTGGATCATAATTTTACCAACCATCTTGTCAATCACCACTTTGAAAATCATCTCATTAGCCATCACTTAAATGGTCATTTTGTTAGTCACCACCTCAGTAGTCTTCGTGTCAGCCACCACCACACAAAAAAAGATAACTTACTGTCTAAATTATCATCCTCTAAAAGTTGCCATTCATCCCATTTATGTTTGCCAGGAATTCTTAATACTACTGTTCTCATGAAATCATGTTGAGCTTATGCTATAAGCTTTATAGTGACTCTAAATGTTAGTAATATTTTGTATTGAAATTGAACACAATATATTCTACATCATCTGTAGGCTCTTTGAAAAGCAATCCACCAGAAGCTAAACAGTACCATCTATTCCAAATATAAATCAAGAATACTAAAACTAATAATTAATTGTCTAGTTATCAATATAGATACCATACTCGAGTAGGCCAGGCCTACCGTATCTCATTCAGGAAAGTAATCATTGGCTGCTATAATGCTCATCATCAAACAGTCAATAATTAAATCTACAAATAATTTAATAGAAATTTGCTTTTTCTGATGCATTTTCCGCTTCATAAACAGCAATCGTAATGTCTACAAATTTGCCAATACCATAATTATTATACAGTTTAATATTCAATTATTGTGAAAAATTGATGCCTTTTATTGAAGTGAGATTATTTTTAAAACAATAAAAATGTTGTCATTTATTCATTCATCCATTGATTTTCCTTTCTATCTCAGCCACTTTTATCATTCCGTGCCAAAAAAGCTTGACGTTAATAATTAAGTTACAGCTTGACATAGTTCCGTTTTCTATTATTGAGTGATTTCTTTTAGCAGCCAAGGTTGAATCGTGCATCCAAACCAAAATGTACTGAGACTTTGAATGCGTTGAGATTATACAGAATGTAGTTTAAGTTGAAATAAAAAACTCAATTCTCCCAATTTTTGTTTATATTTTCAAAGTAGTCAGTTAAAAAGTGAAATAATGTTAAAGTTTCTATTTTTATCTCATTTTCTTGTACTTGTTGATGATGAGCCATAACGGCTAATTTTAATCCTGAAAAATAATGTGTGAACATTTAATTTTTAATTGCTAGTTTTCCTCATGATAATACTACAGCTTCTTGCAATAATATTATGAATTCAGTTATTAACTGAAATTTTTCAATATTTTATTAAATGCTAATATTGGTGCATTTATGCCTGCGATAAAAATTTGAATATGACGAATAATATTATTTGTAATGACTCACATGGGTCTATTATTAACCCGCTTGGACTTACAACCATCATTTAATTACAAAAATGGCAACCTACATAAATTTTATTGTTAGCGTTCTTGTCTATCAACCGTATAATTCTAGGCTCGATTCCCCAAGAGACCAGGCATACTGGATTCCGCATTAACTGAATCACCGTATTACCTGCAAATACATGCTTAACGATCATACACAATACAAGCTATTTTAATTGACAATTTGTAATTGTCAACTGCCTGACCTAGTCATATGTATTTGTCAGGTCTTTTCCGGCTGCTCCTTGTTGGGCTATATCTAGATAAAAACCTTACATATAACTTCCTTCGAAATACTAAAACCTTGCACAAATGAAATTGAGTATTGAAGGATGCAATACTGGTAGAAGGTTCACCTGAAATTTCCAAAGTAATATCTCCTTTCACCGTCCTGGCAGGGCCTCAGGATGTTCACCTCTCCTAAACTTATTCTAAAAAGTTGATAGATGAAGTAAGGTGTAACACACTGGGTCTCCTTTCCACTCAATAATGCCGTCAGAGACAGGTAGGTTACTAAATGGGATATAATTAATTCATAACCATTCCTACAAGTACTACCTCCTGTCATCAATGTCAACATTAGGAGGTGTATGAGCTACCACGTGATATCACACTACTTAGCTGTTTATTGGCAGAAATTTGAGAAACTTTGAGTGCCCTAGTAGTTGCCGGGGGCCGTATGCTGTTCAAACGCTTAGCATGAACTAGCAAATGTATAAAAAACGCATAGACGCCCCTCAAACCTACCGGCATTAAACAAAAGCTGTACAATAAATCACTGAACAGAATATGCCACACTAAAAGGGATAATAACGGAAATGCTTGTTAAAATTTGATCCATATATTGAAACATTGACTGACTAGACAGTGGATTAGAATGTAAGGAGTGACGACCCTGCTGTATTCATATAGCTCTGAAATATAGTTGAAGTTACTTAAAATTGATAAAATTGTCAGGAGTTTTCTATTAATAGAAAGTTCTATTGATTGTAATAAAATAAGTTAAGATAGAGCAGTGAGCACACATGTCTTGCGTGGCATGAACGGTGGCTTGCACATGTGGCAGTACGATTTATTTAAGCCTATAATTTAGGCCTTCTAAACCTACTAGACAAATATTTGTAACTCACTCGGTTGGATGGAGTACTGGCACCTGGATTCGGATAGAATTTCCACTTCTACATCCTCGAGTTGGCCCTGGACTTCTTGTCCGAATTTTGAATATCCTTAACGGTTCACTATAGATTTGAAAACTTTTTATGCTGTACGTAGGCCGATATTAAACCTCCGTTCGTACAGGTGGTTTGAGTTTTATATTAATTTACATAAAATTACTTTCAATTAACATTTAGGTTGGACATGACTTGTCCACTTCTCGCGATATTTCGAGCCGGAAGAGAGGGTGGATTTCCTTTTCAGAACTTTTTACATCCTCTATTAGAATTCAACCCCTTCCACGACTAATTAGGCTAATAGAGCCGGCAATATCGTAGAGTGATCTGTGGCAACAGGCACTCAAGAAAAAAGATCAAGATTTTTGGAACGAATCAGAAAATATAATACAGTAGAACTTCGATAATTCGGACCTCGATAATTCGTAATTCTCTTTAATTCAAAGTAGAAGCTCAGTCCCTTGAAATAACCTCTATAATTCGTAGAAAAACAATGCATTTCGATCCCCTCGATAATTCGTATTTTGCAGCCCAAACAGGCGCTAGTTTTATCGTCACACTCTATAATTCGTAGTTATGTCGGTGAGAACATGCTATAATTCGTATGAGCTATGAATTTTTTATCTGTCCATCATCAAGTCGAATGTTGACTTGAGTGGTGTGAAAAAGAAAGATGTGGCAGATCGTTTCGGGATTCCTGTTTCTACATTGACTAGCATCCTCAAGATAAAAGATGTGCTAGCTGCTACTTCATCGACTGCCCAGTGGAAGAGACAAAAACTAAGTGAATACCCTCAACTTGAACATTGCCTACGAGAATGTTTCACTCAATGTAGATTTTAAAAGTTCCTATTGGGTGGGGGCCTTTTGTTGAAGGAGAATGCGAAATTTTTGCAGAAAAATTAGGAATCAGCAGTTTAAAGGCAAGTGGTGGATGGCTAGACAAATTTAAAAGAAGAAATTCCATCAATTTTCACAAAATTTGCAGAAAGAGCGCGGATATGTTGGAGAAGGTGTATGCAATGAGTGGAAAGAAAAACTGGTACAGATGATTTCCAATATGTAACTACAGTATCTATAATTCGTATTCTTTTCTTCACAGCCTTCCATAATTCATAGCTTCGATAATTCGTTACCTTCCATAATTCGTAATAAATCCTTGGTCCCGTGAACTACGAATTATGGAAGTTCTACACTAAGAAATAAAGAAAAAAAAGAAATTCGAAACACTTCATAAAAACTTGAGTTTCACACTTTTCATTCTCTTTATTTCTAAACTTTTGGGGAAAACTCAATTGTTTTATTGGAGTATAAAGCATTGAGTAGCCTATTTACGAAAACTGCCTATGTCATCATTTCGCGCTGGTCTCGAATGATTTTTGGTATTTTTGAATGATTTCTTCTATTTTAATGATCATAATACGCCTCCCATCTTCCATATTGCAATGTTTTGCACATATTTTATTTAAACGACTTCCAAAGAACAAGGTTACTATATTTGACCTGTTTTTTTTTTATGTTTGTACATCAATCATTCGAACAATATTGAACCGATTTCGATGATTTTTTTTTAATGAAAGAGCATCGCTCAGCGATGGTCCCATCCAAGTTTCGCAAGGATCGGCCCAATACTTGGCCCAATATTAAACAAAAAGGAGCATTCTTCGATGTCTTCATTTCAATCAAGTTTGAATAGGATAGTTCCACACATAACCGCCAATCGGATAACCGGTGTCGTTTACCAGGCTGATCATTGTATCATATGGAGCGCTTTACATCTAGACGGTTTTCGAAATCATATGATGCAATGCAATTATGCCGGGTAAACGACATCGTTTACCCAAAGTTGGTTCAGTAATAATAATAAATATAATGAATGGATTTTGTTACCCTTCGGGATTTTCTTATTAAGATAAGCCCACACGCTTTCCTCCAACACTTCGGAAGTGGAGAAGTGATGAGGCACCACCCTTCAGCATCAACACAAACATGAGAGCGCCATCTTTGTACGATGAATTTTACACCCACTTACTCTATCTTACGTCAGTTACTAGCCAACTGACGTAACTAACTGACCCACAACATGTTTTCCCAATAGGGTTTTGTGTTTTGCGCAAAAACGAGAAGACTGTGAAAAGGGTGGAGCGCGATTAAGTGAGCTAGAAGTCATTTAATCTCGAAAGTTGTTCGTGTTGAATTATTGCCCTTTACTTGCAAAGTTCGATCAAGGGTTGTAGGCAGTATCAGGTTTTATAAATAATCGTTCAGTGTATTTTGTATCAAAATATTTGTTCAAAAGGTGTATTGCTGCGAGTAGTTCTCATCTCTTTGGAACTGTATTTATAATTGCTACAAAATTGTATTGTTTGAGGCTACCCATTATTCTTGGACCTGTTGCTATGAAATCGTTTCCGTCAAATGAATCTCTATCTATAAAAGGATGATACCCTGACTCACTCATCAACGCAGAGCCAAAACTACTTGGCCTATGAACTTGAAATTTCGTATGAACAATCCTTATAGGATTTCACCGTGCAATAAGAAAGGATTTCTCAAAATTCACAAGTTTAGGGTGCTTTTAGGGGGTTAAAGTTTTGCCTATGCAAAGCACGGGTACATGGCTAGCTAGCTTACTGGGATCTTTTAATCATATGGAAAATAATTTGAAATTTTTCGATCTGCTGTACACGCTGTTTCGATGGACAAGCTGTTTGTGTGTTTTGCAAATCATTATTCACCTAACCTACTGAACTTGCCGGCCAAACAGCTTAAAGGAACAGCTGATAGAAGTCAACAGTTTTTAATCATATGGCAGACCCCTTAGCGGCTTTATTTACGTTGTCTGGAACGCAAAAACTTTGCATGTAGGATACCGTGCAGTCGGAGCCTTGCAGTATGTAGGAAACATATGACTGGGTATGATGAAATGTAATTATGCCGGGTTGATGACATCTGTTAACCAATGCAGCTAGAAATTTGAAATGTATTCTCAGTAGGTGGTGGCGAATAATAAAATAAAATAAAAAACCTAGCTTCTACCCTAATAGTCGTGGAAGGTTTAAATTTGAAATGTTCATTGAGATGTGGTGAATAAGGTCTTACTGTGTAAGAAAACAACGAAGGAGGCCTCTCTGATCAGCTGGAAGAGCCCTAGGACTAACTTCTTCCCTAATAGTCCTAGAAGGTTGAAATTTGAAATGTAACCTCAGTGGGAGGTGTCAAATAATAAAATAAATAATTTTTATGAGAACGCAGCAACGCGCGTCGGGCCAGCTAGTCTTATATAATAATAAGCATATGGCTTTCATTGGTGGGGAGACCCGTACGTAATAAAATTAATCAACCTGTAAGATTCAAGCACCACTGAAAGGATGTAGAAGAAGAAATATAACAATAGAAGAAATGAGGAGAGAAAGGAAAATAAGAAAAAGAAAAGTAACAATTGAAAGAATTTTTTTTCCTTTCTCATGTAATTGATAGCAGTTAACGTGGTTATTTGGTAACAGTTCGGCCACCTAGCAATACACACAACTTACAATTGATTCATTCCAACTTTCATTTCTATTCCGCACTTTTGTTTATTCAATAACAAATTTAACAATAGTTGACGGCCAGATCTGACTTTTGGTTGGAACACCCTTGCTTTACAATTATTGCTATTTGTTTGTTAAAGTTTAAAAGTTAGCTAAATTGTAGAAAAGGGTATTATGTATGTCTCATCGAGATTTAATGGTTTTAATATTGATTCATTTTGAAACTCATATTGTCTTAGAAGACAATATTCTATTTTTTGAAACTTGTAATAACAATCCATCTGAATATAATACTTGAATTATACTGTTATTGGTTCTATCATTAAAATAACGCTGGCAACATTTGAAAGTAACTCTGGAACATTATTTAGTAATAATTATTCAGTAATAATTATCAAGAATAGAAAATCAATAAAGAAACAAACAGTTCAATACTGTTCAACTAATAATGAATATTCCTATGACAAGATTATCACTGTACAAAAGCTAATTAGTAACTGTAAATAGCACAGTTATTATCATTTGTCACACTTGAAATGCTGAATCACAATAATAATTGTCCTGCGTATCGCACTGCATTGTACTGCAATGAAAAAACTGTCACATACTAACTTCTTATCAGAACTTAATAACGACTTATATGACTGCTGACAAACACAGCCATTTTTACAGTGTATTTTGTTCCAGAGAGTTCGATTCCAGATCTTTCTATTGACATAATATTATCAAAATGGATAAGCTGTCATCTAGGATACCCTCGAAAATTTGAAGCTTATTTGACAAATAAGAGTAAAAGAGACCGTCGAGACAAGGAGAGAGACACAACGAGTGCCTCAACCATTTACATAGGCAGGACTCTACCTGCTATCGAATGTAAATAGAATTGCGAAGGCGACAGTTGACACAATGCAGGCGCTTGAAGGACGATTTCCTCTTTGTTTGAGTTCCATAGCAATACTATGAGAACCCTACAACCTAACCAATCCTGAATTTTGAATTCAACGGAATATGAAACGTCAATAATTTTTTCCTTTTTCCTCATTTGAAAAGATTTTTAAAAATATTACTGCAATTTTTAAATGATTTCTTTATTGAAGAGGAAAGTTCTAGTACCTTGGAAATTGTGATGAACTTTTCCTGCTATAATGTCTTACCTAATAACTTCCTTGTAGATTACTCTTGTGTGAATAATGACCTATCTATTCATAGTCTATTGTTATTTTTCTTTGTCTCCTTTTTAAAATACTATTCATTTGTTACTATTTATCATAATTTCGTCTTCCCACATTATAAACAATCCATATATCAAATGTTCCGTTTATTTCTTTTTTATATTTTTTCGTTTTTCAAACTAATATTTTACGATTCAAATTATTCATTTTTCTTCAGTTTACAATGGAGTGTCTTTGTGTTAGCATACTTAATTAGTTAGTTTGTTACTTCACGAGTTTTTTTAATGCTTATCAGTTTTCAATAGTTTTTAGGCTGTGTTTTCAATACCTTTTTGAATGTATTTTCACTTTTTATTATCGGTACTTTTACTTATTTGAAAACACATTTATTTTAAGTACGGTATCCTTGAAGACAATAAAGCCTATATTTATTACAAACCTACCTTTTAAGCCAATGGCGACTTGAAAAGCATTAACTCAAAAGACTTTCTTGAACTCCTGGATTTCTTGTTCCATGACGAACTGCGTTGTTAATATTAACTCTTAAAGTGAATTCAATGACTTGCAGTCGAATTTTCATTAAGAATAAGTAGAATTATTACAGAGTAAGTAAATTCTACTTATTCTTGATGAAAATTTACTGCAAGTCGTTAGATTCACTTGAAGAGACTTTCTTGAGTTGAATGTAAGCCTTAAAAGGAAGGTGCCTTATCGTAGAGCATTGCAAACTCATTCTAAAAAAAAAGTTTATTTTTCTAAGGGTATATTGTGAAGAGGATGAGATAGAGGTTACCTGGACATAGAAGTCGAGCGGGATCGCTTTCAAAGACAAACTAAAAATTGTAATTTTCGAGGTATAGGTACCCCTATACTGAGCTACTGAGTTCCCCTGAGAACAAAAATCTTAGTTATAAGCCAAATTTAACATAAATATCATTAATCTATCGTGTATCATGAATTATGTATTTTTAAATAACATAAATTCATGAATCTAACCGCCTCTATTAGCTGAGACGAATGAGCCATCTTTTGATTGAATACTATGAATCTTTCTATAGTTATCAGAAACAGAATTTGAGAGCCCCTTCTGGCCCCCCCCCCATTTTTTTCGATTTTCGATTCCCATTCTGTGAGTTCAAATATTGCAATGAGCCAAATCGTAGTGGTTTTTATTGCAACAATAAAATAAAAATCGTAACAGATATAATTATCATATAGAATATTATTTTTATCCGACTTCTAAAACTGAAGGAGGTTCTCAATTCGACCAGTTTTTTTGTCAAGATCTTGAACTACTGTATTACAGTTTCAATTGAACAAAAAGATGGAAATCTGAGAGAGCAGTACGCCAAACCTCTATGTAAACCTCTTTAGTAAGCGGTAGTACCACTACCTCTATCTTTATGGCTGGGGCTCCACTGGCCGTAGTTTATCGCGCTGCAATTTGCAGGCGCTACACGCGACAGTTGGGTGGCTTCACAGGCAACAGAAAACGAACTGCAATCTGCAGCGTCGTCTCGCTCGCTGTGGCTTCACTAGCAGTTCATTGTAGCGGTAGACGTGACCCGGGACCGATCATGCCGCAAGTTGATATTCGTAGTGTTGTACTCAGTGTACTTTTAGTTTATAGACGACGCCGGTTACACAAAAGAAAATGGTGGATTCACCCAATAATAAGCAACAGGAAGTCTGAAGGCTTGTTCCATACATTGCATCGCAAATTAAGAAAGTATATTCAGACAAGTTTTTTGAATTTTATTGCATGTCTCAAAACTCCTTTGATTACTTGTTAAACTCTAGCATTTCTGTTTTTATAATACTCATCACTTTTATTGTATAAAATGGGGTATTTCTCTGTTTCTAATATAATAACCTCGCAATCAATTTCAAACTCCATTGTTCTCAATAGAATTCACTTTACTTGAAACAATTCATAATACAACTTTAAACAGAGTAGCGTCGATGTGGCTTGCGCCTTAGATGCTGGTCAGCTGCAGACTGCCGCGTTACTACAGTCTACAGCTAGTAGACTGCCGCCATCTAATGGCGGCAAAGTGTAGCGTGAAAATGGGACAGGTTCCATTTCCGCTCGACGCTTCATTCTTTTGCAGCGCGCTGTAAAATGTTGCACGCTGCAGACTGTCGCTAGTGGAGCCATCTCCGTTTGTTCGCTACCTTCTCATTTATCTGACTTATCAACCACAATTTGCAGCGCGATAAATAACAGCCAGTGGAGCCCCAGCCTATGTCTACCACTACCTGTTCACTATGCGAGTACCCTTTTTATTACTCTTCCTCTTTTTATTAAGTTTTATTACTCTTAACTTGAAAAAAATTAAAATTTAAAAGATGAAAATGATTCTGGCTGACGTGTTGCGGCTTTTTATTATGACCTTGAAAACAGCTGTGACTGTCATCGGGCGTTTGTCCTTGACCTTGTGCCTGTGGTCGTGCAGATCGTAACTGATCACATGCGATAGTAGCATCATAGTATCATAGTAATATTGTTCAATAGTAATATTAATTTATCTTTTTACATCTGACACCGACTCTCAACAGTGGAGTGGAATAAATTTGAATAACAGGAATACTATCCTGGTTATTATTAATGAAGTGAAGGACATTTTCCACAGAAAATGAAAATTAAAAACAATATTAATCATTATTTAGACTTCTAGACTATTCATCTCATTTTCATGCTTTTATGTAGCTTTCTTATAATTTATGTTTATTATGTAAATCAGCAAATATCTTGACTTGCTGAAATTATGAACATCGATGAAGTTTCAACTATGTTATCAATCAAAGGTTAATATCAGAGAACAATACCTAGAATAATATTGAGTTTTGAAATGAATATGGTAATAATAATAATTAATGTTGAAGATTCATCTTGTTTCCACTAATATAGGCCTATAATAAAAACTTGAGAAACTCTTTGTACTGTGGGTGTACTGTGGGTCGTCTGACAATGCTCTTGACAACAGAGTGAAACGGCCGTCACGCCATAACGTGAGTTATAATTTCCACTTAAAAGTGTTTTTTAAGTTTTTATTAATTAATGTTAGTTTACGATTGTTGCTCAAGATATAATGTCTGTGGCGACTTTTTACTTCAAATACTTTTGCCTTGAAATTTGTTTTAAAATTGTTTTTATCATCATTTGTTTCAAAACTCGTTAAAATTGGGATTTAAAAGATTTATTTTGAAATTCTATTGTAATTGTGGATCACATTTTAAACTAGTCAATTGAAACTGTCATCAGATGAGAAAAACGCATTCTAAATCTAGTGTTTTATAAGCGGATAAATAACAGCTCCAAAGCTCACTAGCAGACTCTTGTTATTTCCCCTAAATTTCATAATTTTCGTAGAAGCTCACATACAACTAGCCGCGAGCCGTAGCAGGTATCTGTTCAATCAGATAGATAAAATGCGTTCTCGTAGGTCCGGTTTGTAACGGTGACCGATTAGATTGGCCAGCAAAAAAGACGCTGTTCTCTGCTGAAAATCACTTCCCGGTGGTTCGGAACCCACTTAAAACTGTAGGTCCAACTCATAAATCACCATCATCCAACTCATTACCCACGCACAGGTCTCAGACCTATGTGGGCTTCATCCTCAAAGAAAAAAAAACTTATTTATCTTTGTCAGCCACCTCTAGCCTAATCTCATTTCTTGTGTGCAGACTAAACTGCCCCTGTCATAACAAAAACCCTAGAGCGCCCCTTGACATCATCTGCTCTGCATAAGGATCTTTGGTGGTGTGGTGTGGGTGGCGGGAGTTTTGTCGTAAACTCCCTTATACATATAACTTTAATACTATAGCTCCCTCTCGCTCCTATCAATCAGGTTTGCCCCTTTTCTCGCGCGCCAAATTGCGAGAGCGTCGGACGAAGGCATAGAAATTGTGCCAGACAACTCAGCAGGCCAAAGATTTACTGTTAGCTCATCTCATTTTCCCCTTTCATCGTCTATCCACGTTTTAATGCAGTCGCCTGTCGGAAGTGTTTGCTCGCATGCTATTGTCTCATACATCTTCTTGTTCCATTTTTAATTTTAATTAGTTTAGCTCACTCTGCAGCTCTATCATCTCCCGGAAAATATTTGAATAATTTATATTATTCAAAGTGAATGAGGTGAAATGATCTCAAGCATTTGTTTTTCACAGCAATAGCACCGAATAGATACTAATTTAGTATCTATAAATTAGTATATACGGATATTATTATAATTTAGTTTTTTTTAAGCATAAATTAGTATATATTCTGTGGCAATAGTTTGGTGATTTAGGAGATAGTAGAGAAAAACAATTGCAAATTAGGGTACAATTTGTCTGGATTTATAGATTACTAGCTGACCCGGCGAACTTCATACCACCTGAAGGTGCATTCACAAATAATTAATGTTTGTAAGTTATGGATTTTAGATGCCTTGATGAGATGAGTAGAATGAGCTATCACACGTTGAACAGAATGATGTAAG
The DNA here is from genome assembly GCA_948455865.1 of Conomelus anceps. Taxonomy (NCBI): domain Eukaryota; kingdom Metazoa; phylum Arthropoda; class Insecta; order Hemiptera; family Delphacidae; genus Conomelus; species Conomelus anceps. The sequence goes on along the minus strand of OX418220.1, from coordinate 38,425,337 downwards.
TTACTATTGAAAAGTAGACTTTTTACCCCCTTTAACCTTTTGTTAAATTTCAATTATTTTGGTTTTGGGTTTCTGTGGGTTTTTTTTTTGTTGACAACTATGGTTTGAAATCAAATATTTTCATGTGGGATCAGTAATACTCTAGAGCAGAGTTTCCCAAAGTGTGGTCCGCGGACCCCCGGGGGTCCGCGAGCCTATTCCAGGGGGTCCGCGGACTAGCCTGAGGAATTAAAAAATTAAAATTTCAAAAATACATTTTTTCTACACAGTGCTCTCTGATAATTAGTAAAATGTAGTTTCCTCAAATCTAAATCATATTGCAATGGTAGCAGCGTGTAGCGCTACGTGTACCATCATAATAATTCTATGTTATTTACGCCTCTAAAACTGGTATGTCAATTTATCGTTGTACAACAGTAATATTATGTGAAGCTCTTTATTATCTTTAATATTTTTAATTCTTTTAATATTTTTATATTTTAATATCTTTAATACTTTTTTCAAATTCTGTAATAGCTTCAACCAAATATCTCTATTTCACTACTTTATTTCTTCATCCATTTATTATGAATATCTATAATTAATCTATTATGATTATGTTCATCTATTATTTTTACATTATCTCCTTTATATTCTCAGGTGTTCATAATTATTTTTCTTGTAATCTTTGAAATTTGTATTTTGTTTTTGTGTTATAAGGACAATAATGGGATCATCCCAGTGTCCTCATTGATTATAATCTCTTATAAATAAGGCAGGAAAGAGAAGTGAGGGAAAACATAGGGGGTCCGCGAGGACGGCTTGGCTTTAATCTTGGAGCCAATGAGTTTGGGAAACACTGCTCTAGAGCCAGAACATGAACACAAACTTTTCTTATGTTTTCAAGATATGCAAAAATGTAGAGGGAAAAACTACACAATTGGAGTACCTAACAAAAAAAATTTTCAATTGAACAAATATTCATTTGAACCGCCTGAGTAAGCTGAGTAGAATAGACACTATCACATGATACTGCAGATAGCTCACATTCTTGATTTCAGTCCCCTCTCACTCCCAGGAACGTCTCTTCATGTTTTTACATAGTTTTGAATTTAAACAGCATCAGCAAGCTGAGTGGAATGAAGTATTACATGATATAAAGTAGTGGATAGCTAAGATTCCTATATTCCTCCCCTCTGGCGCCCCGCGAATAAATTTTGGAGGTTTTTGAGTGGTTTTGAACTACATTGGAAAACTGAGTAGATTGTGCTATCACACAATGTGAAGTAGTTGATGGTTCACATTATCATATTCATAGACCCACTTATACGAGCCACACATAGTGGCTTCCGCCCACTAAGTTTTGGAGACTAAGGAACCTGGTGGTTCGGAACCCATCTAAAATTATTTTTGTTGGTCCACAATGCTCCCCATGATCCCATATTTGAATAATGATGGACATAGTTTCATCATGTTTACATAATATTTCTTGGGGAATACAGTTTCCAGATCAAGAAACTGGTGATCATTGATCATAAAACTGGCTTCCCTTACGAGATCATTGTTCATATTTGAATTAGTTTTCTTAGTTTCATTATTTCAATGGGAATACGGTTTCCAGACTGTGTAAGATCGAAGGGCTTCAGGGAACTCGATGCATATCAACAAATACTGCTTTAGAATGCTCTTAATAATGACGTAAATGAAATTACAATGAGAAATGGCGAGCCAATGGCTTGGTTGTTTTTTTGCGTATGGCGGAAAAAGAGTGATAGGTAGAATGAGAGAGAGTTAGTGAAAGAGCATGGGAGTAAATGATGAATGTGCGTCTGAGTGAGTCAGTTTGAGGGAAGCGGTTTGCGCACTTCCTTGTGCTGTAATGAATTTGAGGAAAAAAGAGGGTTAGTGAGAAAGAGGGTTCCAGAGAGAGATTGTGTGATAGAGGTAGTTGAATGAGTGAGAGGGGGGAGAATAAGTAGGTTTGAAATGAATGAGTAAAAGTGAGATAGTAACAAGAAGTGTGTGACAGACGGGTCAACGCCCGTTCCAAACGGATTGGTTGGTTACCTTGCGATTGCGACAAAAGGGATACCGCAAGGTGTCTTGTGCTCCGCTCTGCTCTGTTCGGTGCATAGTCCTCCTCCTGGTCTTTGACCTATGGCGGTCTCCTTCCTTTCCTGGCCATGCTCCGTTGTCGGTCAATGTCAATGCCCTATATATCATGACTCACTCATACGTACTAGGATCGTTTACATAAAATAATAACGAATTTATAGAAAAATATCACTGCAAAACGTATTGGCAGAAGAAGAAGAAAAACTCTAGAAACAAAAATATATATAGATTATAATGGAATAAGGAGAATGATTCTGGCCCTCGGAACTTACTGGAGTTATTATTTGGCCCGGAGGCTGAAAAGTTTGGTGACCACAACTGTCTTAGACCTATCTCGATTTCATTATAAATTTGGTCTCAATAATAGTCTATAAAATGTAAATTATTATGATATTAAATTACACGATTTCTTGTGCACAACACTATTCTGTGATTATGAAATATATCTAATTAAAATAGGGTTATAGACAATACCCCATGTCTTATTTCTATGATAGTTTTATGTACAGTAGGCCTATTTGGCATTCACGTTTACTATTACATACACGGTAAGTAAATTATTAATAGTCTATTAATTTTTAGTTTAATTTTATTATTATTTTTAAGTTTAAATTTATTATTTTTAAGTTTAAATTCCTGGATTTCTTGTTCCATGACGAACTGCGTTGTAAATATTCTTTCTGAGTGATTTCAACGACTTGCAGTCAATTTTTTATTAAGAATAAATAGAATTTACTTACTCTGTAGGCCAAAGTTTTCGAATCTTAATTCGCTCCATCAAAAGGAGTGTCTATTGCAGCTTAATGTGTCCCCATAGCCAAACGTTACTGTATTAATTGGAAAAATTCTTGCAGATATATGAAACAAACATTTTGTTGAGAACGTTTCCTCATCCAGGAAAAAGTTCAACATTAAGCAAAACATCTCTTCACTAAATCTTAGTAATGTTACGGGATCACTCCAAAACTTCACAAGGAGATATTGTAGTTCAGTTGAAAGAACTTTGCTCCTCTGGGTCTATAAAAGGAGTTTCATTCCCAAATTGAGCAACAGATAAGTTTCTAATTGGATTGGCTAATTTCAGCAAATGTCTACTAGGCAACTTTGTGATGGCTACTAAGAAGTGATTCTATGAATTGGAATAGATAATTTTCATTATTGTTATTATTGGCCTACTTTGTTGAGAATCTTATGTATTATGAATGTTATGTACTAAATAAATAGAAGAGATTCTTGGATTCACGAATAGACTACTACTATACTTAATTTTTCATTAAGTCGTGCTTATGCTTTATGGCGTCAAATTTTCTTGAAAGCCAACCTGTTGACCTTTTTTGCAAGTTTGGGGTTGGGGGATCGAGTTTCGAAAATGACGTGAAAATATCGCTAGAGCACGAGTTTTATATTTCAATTTGAGGGGCCTTTAGAATATATAGAAAGCTTCCCAGATTGAACCGAAGTTACTCTGCTCATTGGAATGAAAATTGAAGAATCTATTATAGCTTTTAGTACATAGTACAACATACTATAATTTTATTTAGTTCAATTTGGGAGTACTTTACACTTTACAGTATAATATCTTGAAATTTCCCAGATTGAATAGAAGATGTGAGTACGCTTCTAATTAATCTCATCTAGCCTCTTGCAAATTTATAACATACTACTAAGTGCCTCGTGAAAGAAAAGTAGAAAATAATTTTTATATTAACTTTCACCAACTCCGAAGACCTTTTAGCCTATTTTATATCTTGAAAATGCAGTATTTTTTATGATATAGAGTGAAAGTATAAGTTTAAAAGTACTAATTCTAAAGCTTGTGAAGTAGTTTCGGCGGCTCTTGGCGTACTGACAAATTCATTTTATACTATTTAATATCATGTATACAGTATTATTTATTTGAATACTATTCTCAATATTAATGCTAATAATGATTAGAATACTGTTCAACGCAGCATTTTAATTTTATTATTTTCTATAGCGGCAGTCGTAGTGGCGCAATCAGTCAATGCGTTATCTCTGTTTGCACTCTGGCTGGTTGTTTCTCCTGCGGCCACGAGTTCGACTCTAGTTCAGCATTGGATGTTCTGTGCCACCTCGTAATTACCAATGCATACTTCTCAGAGTCATGTAATGTGGGCATCATCCGACTATAAAAATATATTGATAAATATTAATTACTTGATATTTCTCAACATTTTTCTCTGCTGTAAAATCACTTCCCGGTGGTTCGGAACCTACCTAAAACTGTAGTTCCAACTCATCAATCTCCATCATCCTACTCATTACCCACGCACACGTCTCAGACCTATGAGGGCTTCGTCCTCCCAAAAAAAAGAACCCTTCCAAAAATGATGAAGTTTGCGGTGTATTATACTCACTCAGTGACGGGAAGAAAATACTTTTAAATAACATCATGCCCTTGCTACCAAAAAGTATTTGTCTGACCTTGTTTGCTCTAGGTAATGTTATTGTATAGTGTCGTAAGTATCAAGTATGTTCATTACCTTTCAATCTGTCAAAAATGTGTACCAAGCACTTGAGCCGCTACAATGCCGGTCTACGGACATTGGTTCACGCTTCACTGCCTATAGCTGGCTTTAATAGACGTTTCCAGAAATAGAGGAAGACAGCGCTTGCGCCAATGTTCGCTCTTGAGTTTCTTGGTGGTTCTTTGTTATTTCCCATTTGGCTGCCTCATGGAAAAAAGTTGAAAAAATTGTTATTTGCAGCGCGTGGCTCCGGGAACGAAACTGCGCAAGCTTAGGCGCTATTTTACGCATGCTACACGATAACACAAATTTGACCGCGTGTTCGACACGTGGGACTTGCTACTTATTTCTCTCTTGCCTAGCCTTGACTGTCCACAAGTGTATTCAGTCCACCAGAAGAGTAGAATTGTAGTATTCATAGCCTATATGACTTGGTATGCTTCTTACTGTATTTACTTCTGGTGTTCTGCATCTAAAATTACAATTCTGTAACTACAGTAATTATTGAGGTGTTCTTGCATATATTTTTAATATTTCAATAATTACTGTAGCTACAGAATTGTAATTTTAGATGTAGAACACAAGAAGTAAATACAGTAAGAAGCCTACCATGCCATATAGGCTATGAATACTACAATAATTCTATTCTTCTGGTGGAATGCACTTGTGGACAGTCAAGGCTAGGCAAGACATCATAAAGCGAAACAAACAGTTTGGAGTAGAATAACTAACCGATCATAATCGCCCACACAATTTGTAGAGAACTTTTATTTTGAAAATAAAATGTGGAATAACTTAGTAGCCGGAAACACACTCATTCATAAAACTTTGTTTTATTGGAACAAAAGACTGTGCTTGGTTGCCTTCAACTTAATATTCTTGTGTTTTGATCTAATAACCCATAACATTTTCAATTTTGTTGAGCTTTATTGGCGATTCGGTTATCCAAAATTTGATTTTATATAATAGAAATGAAAAATATCACATGCTTAATCTTTCCACGAAATATGCCGTTGTATCCCTGATCTTTGCTGTAGTTCTCTCTCTGGGTTCATTGCATTACTAGGTTCTTACATTATTTCAGGAGTATGAGCCCAAACATCATATAATAATAATTTTTTTATTTGTTATTATCTCACTTTTTCATGACAAAATCAATATTATAAGTACAGTATACAGACACAAGCCTAATTTATTATTTAATAGTAGTAGAATAGTAAATTTCATCATCTTTATTCTGGTGGCTACCCTATGAAGCTAATTTTAGCTTTTATTAGGGTTTTTTATCGAATTAATTTTCTGTTTATATGGTTTTTCTAGACTTATTCCAATTATTATACTACAGTATTGTTTTATGAGGTTCAGTTGTACTTATGGCTACATTTTTTTTAATTTCCTGCTATATGCATATTTTTCTTATATATTCCCAACCTATCAACATAATTATTGATAAATATGATTGTTGGCTTCCTATTGATTTGTTATATAATAGCATTTGATTTCTCTTTTTGCATCGGCATATGTGTTGAGATTTCTTAGGTGGTTAGGGATGTTGTTGAGGATATGTGGTACAAAGTATTCTGGTACGGCTTTTCCCATCTCTGTGTAATATTCTGATGTTCTATATTGTGAGTGTCTTGTGTTGTAACTGTTTTAAATTATTTGTCGGTAACGGTTTTCAAAATAGTATCTTAGTAATATTATGTAGTTGTTCATTGCATTACTAGGTTCTTACATTATTTCAGGAGTATGAGCCCAAACATCAAATAAGGTTCCACTCAATGAAGATTGATTATTATCAGTTGTGAGTTGAATGATTATTGTCTGTGTGCCAATAGTGTAAATTAGTGATGAGGGTAGGGTATTGATTAGTGGTCCTATTTGATGCAACTATGTATAATTTGTACGTTCTATTTTGTAGCAGTTGTTTTTGGGTAACCGGGTGTCCAGGGCTGGCCAGCCCAAGTGGCGAGGGCAATAATGATTGTTTAGTCCATCAACTGCGGCTGTTTATGTAGCTGTCATGTAATTAACAGCCAGTTATAAGTAAGGCAATTGTTCCCATTAAAACAATTACTGGCTGCATGCGATTCGATAAACATGCAGTTAACATTATTAGAACCGGTTGGAGCTAGAGATTACGAGAGTCTATGCTCTAATTTTGCAATTTCACCCTTTCACATGAATAGAGATAGTAAAGACAATGAGTGTAAAGAAGAGAAGGTAGGAGTGAAAGAGAATACAGTGAGAATGAGAGTGTAAGAGAGAATACGCTCTCTCCTTCTATCACTCGTTCATGTGACACGAAAAGCAAAAAGTAAAATAAATTGAATACTTGAGAAAAACTCTCCAGGAATGTGACTGGAAGTCATCTACTTGCCTGCTTACTTGTCCGGAGTCAGGTTATTCGCTTATTTTCTCGGCATTCTCTCACATTCTCATTTCTCTGAAAGCTGCATAAATACTGTATAAAGCTCATATAACGTGAATTTTCATTTGAAACCTGGAAGAGAATTTATAATTAAACTGAATATAATATTGAAATCCAAAAATCGAATGAAGCTGATTTTATCTTGATAATAAACCTGTATTTACAAGTGCTACAATTGGAATATCATAAAATAAAAGTAGAAGAACACTGTAAATACTGTTGTATTAACTGGCGTAAAAAAAATAGGGAAAGAAAGTAGAAATGTGCAATTAGAAAGCTCTGCCCCCTCAGGCGTGAATTAAGTGGCGGATGAAGTACGTGTATGCCAAGCGCTGATCCAGTGGGGGTCATGCCCCCCCCCCCCCCCAACTTTATCCGTCAATGTGCTCAAAATATGGTTTTAGGGGGATTACTTTTAAAAATAATTTTGGGGTAGTACCCCCGAAACCCATTTTAAGGAAATTAGTCATGGCCTATATTATGGTCATAAGTTGTTAGAGGACTCGTACTTTGTTTTCTTCATTTCGTCTTCTCTCTCCGCCTTTCTCACTCTCATATGACAAATGCGTTTCTAGAATGTTCGAGTAAATAGTAGAATGACCCATATACCGTATTTGTGGAAATTAGTAGAATAAACAAAAATCTTATAAAACTGGGTGTTAATATCAGCAGGAAATCAGTTATTGTTCAGACTTCCTTTGTATTGGTCGAGTGACAGTTTGTGGTGCCAGTATACAAATACACTTAGTATACACTTATACAAATAACATAGTACTATTGCTATATATTGTGTTATAGTGACAGACTGTGCTCCGTAAGTGTTCAGTTTATTTATTGAGTGTATAACTGCTTTTGAGACATTTCTCTCTACGAGATTGAACCAATAATTTATTAAATTATTGACAGTTAGTGATTAGTTTTTGTACAGTGATATAGTAAATTCATTATTAGTTGAACGTTATCGAACTGTTTGTTTATTGTATGATATAACATACTGATTAATGCATGTTGTAAGTAATTAGTGTTAATTTCAAATGTTACCAGCATTATTTTACTGATAGAACCCGTAACAGAGTGTTGAAATGAATAGATTTAAGCTTTTCTAGACTTGAGTCTGGGATCACTTAAAATACGATTTTCGGGGGATTGATTCCCGACATTTTCCCCGGTGGACGAACCCCCGACACCCTCTGGCTAGGGGGTATCCCATACCACCTAGACCCCTCGAACGACCCCCCTAAAAGTCAGTCCGAGGGACTTTTTTATTTGATAGGCCCAAAATATTTTCATTATTTTGATTGATCGAATTTTTAAATTACCTCCAAGTACATTTTTATTCCTTGCATTGTGGATAGAGTATGCTCTAAGTTTAAGATATAGAGTTTCTGGATCTGTTGAGCTTCTCCACTATGATAAGTTATCCATTGCTTTCTTTATTACAGTTATGTAATGTTATGTACAGTTTAGTGCTTATGTTAGATAACAGTTATAATTGTTTCATTCATCTTTGAGAAAACTTCTTTCATTTTCCTTATAGTCCAGGAAAACACATGAAGCCTTTTAAAAATTGATTTACGAAAAAGTAACGTATATTCATTGGCCATTCATCCTCCAGTATTCCTGTGAAAAACTTGCTGTTTTTATGGGCTAGAAAGAAGAATCCTTTCACGACTCCAGTGTTTTTATGAGAACTGTACTGTTTTTATAGACTTCAAACAGTGGCGTACCGATAATGGAGCGAGTGGAGCAGTCGCTCCAGGGCGCAAGGCTCTGGGGGGCGCACCGTTCTTGAGAGAAAATTACCTTTTACTTACAAAAATATGTATTACTATAATGAAGGCCAAAAGGGTAAAATGCAACACAATTTTGAAAAACCGTATGAATACATCGCTGTGAATTACTAAAATGTCAAATTTAAAAGAAATCGGTTCACGCGTTCAGCCAGACTGAATGCGAAACAGTCTAGTCAAAAGTAGCAATGCCAAAACAATGTTAATTGGGTGGAAAAAGGTATAACAATTACAAGTAATTGAATTAAGTCTTTGAATTTATTTTAGAAAAATAAATTTAAAAAAAGTTCAATGGTTTTTATATTACCAAGAACAGGACTGGAATACATCACTTTTGAATCCTATTAGATATTTATAAGATAAATATAAGACATTTTTTGTAGGAATGACTTGCAAAATGCTAAAAGAATAACTGCAAATGAATTTATAGAGAAGTGAAAAAATCCAAAACAAGCTGTTTGGAAATTGATAAAAGAGAGAAAAGCAAAATCTGGCCTGGCGAAAAATTATTTATCGGAGATTCGCATTTCTGAAAAATACGGCGTAGTAAGAGGCGGGTAAAAAGCCGTTGTTTCATTAAATGACCACTATATTAATATCAGCCCGATCGGGTGGTTAAGTATAAGACTGATTTTGTTTTTTTTTTTGGGGGGGGGGGGCATCTTAAGACCCTTCCGCTCCAGGGCGCTTGAAACCTCGGTACGCCACTGACTTCAAAGACTAAAAAGCAATCATTCAATGTGGCTTGGCATGATGATGACATTTTGCATTGCTATTTGTTTACTTTCAGTGAGTACAAACGTTTGATGGAAGACACTAACTACAGTGCAGTTCTAGAAATTTAAATCTGAATCATCCTATTTTTGAAACCGTCTTTCACCTCTCCAACCAACAAGCACAATGGATGCGAAAATAGAAAACATAAATAGAACAGTGGACTGTCCATTAGAATTAAATAGTTCGGCTGTCTGGCTGGATCAAGTTGGCCATTCAAAAAACGACTCTCATCGCTCCTTGACTAAGCTGTAACTCATAAGTTAAACCTCCAACTGAATCTTTTATTTGAACTAGATAAGCTCTGAGTAGTTTGATTTGATTTCGAACCTTTTTTAGGTTCCATATAAGGCATTAAACATAGCCTACAAATGACACATAAAAGAATAAAATCACATATTTTTTTGAAACGATAAAACTCAAGTTGAGGCTTCCCAAACACACATAAAGGTACATCAGAGGCGAATTTATACTTTTGTCTCCTAGGGGGCTGGCATATATCTGCCACCCTTCCTTTAAGTGGTGCCGGGTGGGGGGAGAGGGGTTGTATACTAGGCCCTACAGTTTGAAGTAATGGGAAAGAAGGAAGAGATAAGAAAGAAAGAAACAATATGAAGATAATGTAGCCTAAGATTAATTTATTCTAAATGGAAGGGTTCGGGGTCTAACCCCGGAATGTTTGTGGGAAATAATCCCTCTAAAATCATATTTTAAGCGATTTCAAACATTACCCCGATTCATCTATCGAAGCATTTCAGCTCACGTAATTATGTGTAATTTATCTTATTTTATGTATATTTTAGTAAATTTTATCTAGTTCTTTTGTCATTATGCTAAAATGTTGTAGATGAGTAAAATGTTTGTATAAATATGTTCGCAGTGAAATAAACAAATTATTATAATTATTCCAAAAACCGTCGTCCCCTAAATCTTGCCACCCTGGGCTGCAGCCCCTATAACCCTCCTCCCCAAATCCGCCACTGGATACCTTAATACATAATACCATAAATACCTGTATTTATTGATAGCGTGCATTATTCTTTATAATTATGAGAAACACATATTACCTTCGAATTTTAACTCTAGTTTTCAAGTGTTGTTAAAAAGAAAGTTTTGTTCAATAGAAACTGAATAATGCAATCTACAAAATCTTTCGCGCTTAAATTCTTCAAATCATAACTTCACATTAGCTTAGTTTTCAGCCTGCAGTGTTGTAATTCCGATTATTTTTGGCTACCATCAGAGGCTGTAATAATCCAAACATCCAAAGTACTAAAATTACTTGAACGAAAATTTACAATATTATTGTGTACTACAGAACACAAATCAATATTTTAAAATGCTTTCTGGCGCACGGAAGTTTGAAAATAGACTGTACGTTAATAGATCTTGACTTATTTTGAAATTCAACTATGGTTTCCACTGAACTTCCATCTAAGCACCGTAGAAATTGTTACATGACTGTGGTGCAGAGCTAGAAATAATTGAAAAGTGATAGTAACCAGCAGTAAATGAAAGAATTAATTTCATGCTCCTTTCTCAACGGAACAATTAATTTTAACTGAATTGGAGATTTCAAGGCCACTTCTTTTTGAATTCCGATCATGAAACAAGTATGTTGAAACTGTAAATTATTAAAGCGTATTATTTTTATTGTACTTTGTTAAATATTTGAGTTTGTGGAAATATTCACACCGAGTGTTGAGACATAAGATGGAAAAATAATGAACGCTCAGGCCTGTTTTATGCACCGCGTTTCCTGTCACGTGACAATAAACACGTGACAATTAGAAAAAAACAAAGTCTCTACCCTCACCCCGCTTGCTTATTCTTTCCACCCGTCCTCAACATTGCAACAATAGTACTTTATTTAAAGACTTACAACTCGGAAACTAATTTTGAATATTTATTGCCAAAATGAATAGTACATACAAGCATAAATATCTGCAACCTAGAATTGAAATATGAAAATAAATACAAGAATGTGTCTATAAATCATTAATCATAACTCATAATCATAAATCATTGTATAAATCAATCAAGAAAATGAGGTATTATTGTGATTCCCATCCCATGTAGCTAGCTAGATCATAGCATCATGCTAGCTAGCCAATTGTTTCGTTAATGATTGAATATTGTAAGAGCAAGCTGGAATTAACTTCCGGTTTGGCAGCGCTTTATCTTCAGAGGTGTCATAAATTGTCTCTTGTCTTATTTCAAGCAAGAATTGTTGTTTCTCTTTCTGCTCTCCTACTCTCATATGTCAAATGAGTCTCTCGTATGTTCGAGCATTTCCAAGATAGTGCTATGTGGTTAAAAGTCAAGTTTTGCTGGAATATAGCCTAATGAGCCAGTGTGCTATCGATCAAAATGATCTAATATGCTCAAAATAAGATATCACGAGTATGAAAAGGTATAATGAAAGAACTGAGAACTGTCATCCGTGATTAAAGTACAATGGGGTTTAATTTTTTTTGCAAAAATGCAGAAGCAGGCATGACCTTTCCTCATCAAATGTGCTCTATTTCAATATTCTGCTCAGTATTCTGATGAACGTTTTCCTCTCCAGCCAATGATAAACTGCCAGGTAGGCTAAGCTTTAACAAGGGTTGACATTGATTGATGTGTTCATAGTTCATGTAAATTTGAGCGGTATTTGGTGACTTTCAGACTTTCCATATAAATGCTCCTTTCAAATTCTTTTGAATTTTCATCATCTTTACCACTCAGTTCTCATTCTTTCAATCTTTTTCTTTCTACTGAATTATCACTTCTCCTTGTTCATTCTTTTCTCATTCATAATTGCCAAATTGCCATGGGTATGGAATTCAAAGTTATAGATGTTTGAAGTTTGAATTTAGCAGTATTAGAATCAACAATATTTCTTTTGGCTATAAAACTTGGGATGGTGGTAATGGACTAACGGTACTACCGTACTACAGTAGTACTTAGTAAGGTACTTATGAAACTAGTAGGTTACTTTTATTATTCTATTCCTTTGATATCATAGGAATTCCTAATTGATTCAGTCAATTGAGTCTGTGAAAATCGGACTAAACTCCGCAAGAAAATACTTTGAACATGGAATAGGGGAAGCAATGTTCCACCACCACAAATGCTCTGTATTGTAGTCAGGAGGATTGATGGAAGAGAGAGGAGAGTCGGACCTGCGCAAAGTAGAATGCGCATTGTCACTTTTCTGTTGTCATTGTGAGAAACGGAGTGAATGCTGCTATGTGGTGGGGGTGAATTGTGAGGTATAGAGCACCGGACCTCTCTCTCTGTTGTCTTGGTCTGTGTTGGAAGTATTTCTTGCAGACTTGAGACTTCCTCTTTAATTGAAATTCATCATCAACTAGTCTACTACATTAATTATTATTATTACTAAAAAAAAATTAGAATAACGTCATATTTACTTCAGTATACAATTTGGTAAGTCCGTAAATCTGGCAGTCCAAACGGGTTTTGGTCCCAATAGATTATTATGATGTAGTACAAATTTATAAAGTTGGACTACAGGCGACCTGATTTTTGAGTGACTTAAACCTAAAGTAATCCAGATTTTTATTTAGATCACCTTTTTAGAAAAGTCTTCATCTTTTCAGTATACATTTGGTAGATTCGAAAATCTGTTAGCTCGAACGGGCCTTGGTCCAAATTACTTCGGATTATCGGGACTGATGTATAAAATTACGTTGAGTGACCTGAATTTTAAATGTCTTGAACTTAAAATAATCCAGATTTTGATTGGGATCACATTTTTCATTGTCATTCTTGATTATTCTTATTATCGGGACTCTTCTGCAGTAGGAATATGAATTTGGTTTAAGTGATCTAAATTTTAAGTCAATTGAGTGAGCTTAAAGTAATCCAGATTTTGATTGGGATCACTTTTTCTTTTTTCATAACTCATTGTACTCAAGGATGATAGATGTGCCTGAAATCGCAAAAATGAGTGATTTGTTGGCAAATAATTTGAACCGTGAAGTGAACAAAGATTGTCTGTTTTGTTGCCATTGCACGCTATACACAGTAGACCACAGTAGACAATGGCAGCCTTGGCCACGTTCATTAGTTACCAGTCTCAGCACTCACCACTCACCACCATACAATCTATATTCAGCTATACGAATGACTGGAATGGGGCATAGGCTACATTCGGTCAAGGTCAAAAGGGAAAGACGAAGGAAAGGCAATAAAGGGAGAGAGGAAATGTATGACCCAATGGTGTAAGGGGTGCTTGGTGAAAATCCCCCCTCAGAACGAGCCCGACCTAGGCGAAGTTGTTCAGAGGTCTCTCATCCTCAGGGAACATGATTGGAGCTTACAATCGATTGCTGGGGTGGGTGGCTACCCTATTTTCAAGCGAGCATCTATTTCCCTCATACATCCACCCCCCCCTACCCGTTTTCATACCATCACGTGATCATGTGACCCCTCCCGGTCTCTGGATCTCCGGGTCCCTTTGCCAACCGGCATGGTCCCGAGTTGTAGAAAGGACTCTACTATTTTCTTCTTGGCTCGCTCATATAATTTCGATGTGTTCAAATTAATCACAGCTCACAATCAATATTACTTCACTTCCCAGATTGCTTTTGGAGCCAGGTGATTAGGATGGCAGTGGTAGTACAGCTGTCACACTTCATGAATTGAAGGTTTAAGATGAATTATTAACACAAGCACTATCACGCTTTCAGTGATTCCAAAATATGAGCATGTTCAAAGTAATTCTTTACATAAAACAGTAATTTATAAAAGAAATGTTGTGTCTTTTCTCAATGTGCCATGTTCTGTCTGGCAGTTCGCATATGTAGCGTTTTCCATGCATGGAGTCGTCTTTACACTTCAAATAAATGACTTTCATTGGTTCAGCGGCTGAGCCCTCACTGTCAATGCCACTCCGCCAATGACAGCCATTTATTTGAAGCGTGGAGTCGACTGTACGTGTGGCAAACGCTCAATTTGCGAGCTGACTATAAGTGTATAAGTTACTATTGATAAGTTACTAGAGCTATGAATTGTTTTTCCATAACCTTTTTACAGCGCCATTTTAGGCAGCAGAAAACACTAGAGCATCACTAGGAAAACAGTTCCTAACTGATTTAGACATATCGATAAGGAGATACATGGATTTTTTCACATTCATTCTTGGACTTATTGAATAACAGTCAAACTTTCTAGTATTTGAATAGGGGCCGGGCCGTTCCTCTCGTCTATCCAAGAAATATTAGAGTTTAAAAGGGCCATTTCTGAACGGTTTTCCTAAACTTCAGCCTGGCGAAGGAGATTCGAGTAATTGAAATTTGAAAAGTTTGACCCTTGAGATGGATTTTGCTGCGCTTTAGAGTGGCACTGAGTAAATAAATGAGGCAGACTGTAAGTTTCACTTTCTTTCTTTCGGTGTACTGTACTGATATATTTAATTTATATTGTGCTGGTATTATGACTTTCTCTTATAACTCTGCACTGTACAGTCACTGCAAGTTTATTACTGTATAAATTAACGTAAAGGAGTCTACCAACCTTGCATTGGCCGTTCTGAATAATACATTTCAACATAACTATGCTAACACCTATGTAAAAAGCGTGCATAGATGTTCAGGTGAAAACATAAGAAATATACAAGCTATATAATGTTACTCAACTGGAACTTTTAAACAAAGAGGAAAGCGTCCATCAAGTGCCTATGTTGTGGCAACAGTCGCCTCTGCAATTATGTTTACATTAAATAGCAGGCAGGGTCCTTCCTATGTAAACAGTCGAGGCGCTTATTGTCTCTTTCTCTTTTTCTCGACGCTCACTTTCATTATTATTTGTTGAATGTGCTTCTAGCATTTTCAAGGTTTTCCTAGATGACAGCTTATCTGTTTTGACAACATTGTTTCAATAGAAAGATCTGGAATACAACTCTCTGGTACAGTATAAACTTATAAAAAGGGCTGTGTTTGTCAGCAATCAGTCAGTCTTTATTCAGAGCTCCTGATATTAAGTTCATTGTCAGCATTCTTCTTTTCGTGGCAATACAGTGCTATGCTATACACAGTACAATTGTGCTTCAGCATTTAGTGTGGTAATAGCCATGACAATAATTTTGCTTAGTAAGTGCTTAGTTTATTAATGAGTTATTGAACAGTTTATTAGACATTTATTATTGAGTTATTGACAGTTATTAACTAGTTTTGGACAGGTTAGGTTGGGTCAGTTATCTTGAAGGTAGTGTGACCAGTAGCAGCAGTACCAATTACTAGATTGTGGTAGTAGGTACTGCCTTTATTAGCCTAACTCCTTCTCCATGCTGGACTAGGCTGATTATTCTGTCCATCCTTCTGCTCAATAATGTATGTTTTGTTAATTTCACTGCTTTTTCCATTGTTTTGCCTCGATTCCTTCTAATTCACAATATTGTGTCTCTTGCCCTTAGGCTTCCACATGGCGCCGAAGCTGAGCCACATGTTTCCAGAGTCGTGCCTGCTGATCACGGTGGGCGTGGCCATAGGTCTGCTGCTGTTTGTGACGTCATCGCTGCACGTGTCCACCCTGACGCCGGACGTGTTCTTCTTCTACATGCTGCCGCCCATCATCCTCGACGCCGGCTACTTCATGCCCAATCGCCTCTTCTTCGACCACCTCGCCACCATTCTCATGTTCGCCGTTATCGGAACCATTTTCAATACACTCACCATAGGTACACACCACTAAAACTATGATTAGAAATTGATTACCTGTAAGATTTTAGATTTCTGTATATTTCACAGGATATTATTCTTTTTTTTTGGGAGGATGAAGCCCACATAGGTCTGAGACCTGATCGTGGGTAATGAGTGGAATGATTGTGATTGATGTGCTGGACCTACAGTTTTAGGTGGGTTCCGAACCACCGGGAAGTGATTCTACAGCAGAGAACAGTGTCTTTCTGTTGGCCAATCTAATCGGTCACCCTTACAAAGAGTGCCCAGGAGAACACAGCTTATCTCTATCTGATTGAACAGATACCTGCTACGGCTCACGGCTATAACACCCAGGATATAGTGAGGTTTGTTAAAAGAGACTAAGAAGGCTGTGACATGTTAACCGAATGTAAAAGGGGCAACTACCTCTAGGATACTGAAGAGTGAGGAGCAAGCTGGACAACCGAAGGAGACGGAAGGCCACGAAATCGCCGTATGGCTGGTGTTGTCAAGGACTTTGCAGTAATGACGCATTTTAAAAAACTTGTAAACTTCCCAAGAATGTTGAAAATGAATAAGGAAGTAATTAAAAAATCCCCCCCCCCCACCCACTATAGTTGAGGAATATTTAGAAAAGTGGTGGTAAAAATCATAGTTTTTCCTTGAGTGTACTGTGGGTCGTCTGACGATGCTTTCGACAACAGAGTGAAACGGCCGTCAGGTCATAACGTGAGTTATAATTTCCCCTTGAAAGTGTTTTTTATGTTTCTATTATATATTAGTGGAAACAAGATGGATCTTCAACATCATAGTTTTTCCTTCTTCCCAAATTATCATTTGTTGCTTTTTTTAAATAATAGTTAGCTTCCAAAGTATGTTTCTTGAATTGATGAATTATTATTGTCATTGTATTTGTGAACCTACCTTGAGGCTTCATTAACTCAAGGGAAACTTGAAAAACAGCATTAACTCAAAAGGCTTGTCAGGCCTGTCGTAACTGAATTAGTTATCGTAACTGAATTTGAATAATTATTTTAAAAAATTGTACATTTAAACAAGTTGATCAAAGAAATCATGAAGTATTCAAGCACCAAATTCTTAAAATTTTGAATGCTTAGGCCAATTTCAATTTCTATAATTTAATACAAATTCTCAAAGTGATATTTTATTTCTATTTGTAAATTTTGTGTTTAAGGTGCCTCACTCTGGCTTGCTGGCCTAACTGGATTATTTGGCTGTGAAACTCCCCTTCTAGAGATGTTCCTCTTCTCTGCCCTCATATCTGCTGTTGATCCTGTTGCTGTTCTAGCTGTTTTTGAAGAGATTCATGTCAACGAAATCCTTTACATTGTAGTATTCGGAGAATCGCTTCTGAACGATGCTGTTACTGTCGTAAGTATAAATTAAAAAGCTCAGTTTCTACTATTTCAGTTGATTCTCACATAAATTAAGCTTAGTCTTGCATGAGGGTAAGATAATGGTAGGACTTGATTTTTTAAATTGTCAGGAAGAAAACCTGGGACCAGCATTGGCCTTCTTTCCTTCTTTACTAGAGCTAGAGAAGGCCATGGACTAGCGGAATAACAGCCATCAAATTTGATACACTCCGATACACAACCGTGGTGGATCCAGAAAGGCTAATCCAGAGTTATTTCTTTGAGGGGGTTTGGTGAATACCGCATGTTATACTCCTAGCTAAAAGGGGTCTTCCCTGTGGAAATTTTGAAATTTCAGCATGAAATAAATAATTGGGTTTTCAGAAAAAATACGAAACTATTCTAACAATGATGTCATTCTACCTGAAAACTATGCATCTGCTTGCTCTGAATACAAGATGCTGTAGAGCAGCCTAAGACATAGAGAGCGTCTTCGTTAACGTAGTTTTGCTCAGACTCTCTTTTGACATTTATTATAGTAGCATTATTTGTAGGCCTAGGCTACTACTTGTTTAGGCGTGTAGAATACGGTGATGATATTGAAGTGACGCTTTCAGGGGACACTCTGTATCGCGTTTTGTGTGTTTGTTTTAGGTGCTTTATCACATGTTTGAGACGTACAATACAATGGGCCCGGAGAACATAACCTATACGGACATATTGTCGGGGCTGGCGTCGTTTGTTGTGGTGGCTGTGGGCGGCACACTGATCGGCGTCATCTGGGGCTTCCTGACCGGCCTCGTCACCCGCTTCACCCACCAGGTGCGCGTCATCGAGCCTATCTTCATATTTGTCATGGCCTACCTTGCATATCTTAACGCTGAGATCTTCCACATGTCCGGCATACTATCGTGAGTGGTTACCACATCTATTTAGAAACATTATTCTTAAAGTTATTCTTAAACATTATTCTTTAGAAACATTATTCTTAACTATAAAGTTGCTCACATGAATTTGAAACGTGTGTTTGTACCATTTAATTGTATTGAAAAATGTTTACTGGCAGAAATTATTATAAATTTGTAAAGGATAAGATCGCTACTCGTGGGTGAGAAATAACGAATTTTCAGAAACCATTTTGACTAAATTTTTTTGTTTTTAGACAAATTCTTATGGATTGAAATGAATTCTTATGAATCTTGAAACTGGCTTCTCTCATATTTAAGTGTTTATGATGTATATTATATTGTTATCAATGTGTGAAAAAAATTATATAACTTGTGTTAGGCCTACTCCTATAACTTGCATATATTTGTTTTTCTTCTTCATATACAGTATTCGTATTTCTTTTTTTGGCTGGCTGACTAAATTATCAACCTTAGTTCCTCAGTTTCAACATCTCCAATCTGCAAAGTGCTAATTATAATCTCATTTCCTTGAGTTGCAGACTATTTTTTGCCTTAACGAATTTGATTTGCTTAACTGAGCTCCACTTCAGTGCACAAGAATAAATTCATGGCTGGGGTTCAGTATGCAGATTTATAGAAAAAGTTATTTGATTCATTTCATTATATAATATAATGTTATGAAAAGGAAAACTTTTCTCAGATTGTTCCCCACGATAACGGAACTAATATAAGCCAGCTGCAGAAAGGAGATGAAGAAGGTATTAGTTAGAGATTGCAATTAATATTATGAAAACAATAACCAAGAAATAAATTATTTTCTCTCTCCAGGCATGCTTTGTGAAACTAGAAAACAGTAGACAATTTGAATCGAAATGATCAATTCACTTAAAATAATTGAATGGAATGCTAACTGGCTATTGCAACGACATTTGTAGTTGGAAGCAGTTCTAGCTGTAGAAAACATATATATTTGTCTTATATTCAACATGCACCTCCTTAAAAAAAAACAATGGTTCATGAGCTAGAAATAATGAAGAAAAAGCACATACATTTGCTCATCATCTAGTGAACGTTTTTCAATCACACAATATGAATCAAGAAGAAGAAGAAGAAAAAGAGTAAGAGGATGTTATTCAGGGAAGTCGAGAATTCAGACATGCCACGCCAAAAGAAGTTAGAAAAGAAAAAAAACTCAAACCAAGGAAATCTCCAGGGTTCGATTTTATAACAGAGATAGTATAGAAAAATCTACAAAGAAAAGCAATAGTCAATTTAACTTATGACATAAATGTTGAATTCAGACTCATATATGTTCCTAGCATGTGGAAAGTAGCAGAGGTGATAATGATGCCTAAGCCTGGAAAAGAACCACATGAAGTTTCTTCATATCAGCCTATATCATTATTATAAGTAATGTCCAAGATATTTGAAAGAATATTAATGAACAGGCTCAAACCAATAATTGATAGAAATCAGTTGATACCATCATTAATTTGGCTTTAGGGAGAAACATTCCACTATTGATCAGGTGCAGAAGATGGTAAATATAATAGAGAAGAGCTTGGAAGAGAAAAAGGTTTGTTCTGCAGCTTTCCTGGATGAGGGAAATGGATGAGATGATAAACTTTGGCATGAAGGACTAAATCTAAAACTCAAAAGATTACTTCCAAAACAGTTCTCATATATCTTACAGTCATATCTGTTGGGAAGATACTTCAGAATTAAGCACGAAGATACACATTCTGATTTGAAGGAAATAAAAGCAGGAGTAAAGAATAAAAGTAGCATTTTGGGTCAAATTCTCTACCTTTTATTCACCATTGATCTTCCATGCCTGGAAAATAACACCATACCACACACTCGCGGACAATACAGCAATATTAGTAGTAGACTCCAAGATTGATTGTGCTATAGAAAAACTTCAAAGATCCATCAGAAAGATTCAAGAGTGGACAACAAAATGAAGGATTAAGCTCAATGAAACAAAATCGGTGCACATAAATTTCACCAACATGAAATGTGAACCCATTTCAATAATAATAAATAATCGAGCTGTTCCATATTCTAATAATGCCAAGTACCTTGGAATGACTTTGGATGCAAAGCTTCGCTGGAAGGCCCATGTCAAAAAGAAAAGAGAATAGCTTGCGATAAAGTACGAGAGACTTTACTGTCTGATTGGAAGAAACTCCACGCTTTCAATCCCCAACAAAGTGTCCACCTACAATCATATTATACAGTCATACGTCCAGACTGGTTTCCAGACTTGATTGTAGATGGACACTTTGTTGGGGATTGAAAGTGTGGAGTTTCTTTCAATCAGACAGTAACGTCTCTTGTACTTTATCCCAAGCTCTTCTCTTTTCTTTTTGGCATGGGCCTTCCAGCAAAGCTTTGCATCCAAAGTCATTCCAAGGTACTTGGCATTATTAGAATATGGAACAACTCGATTATTTATTATTATTGAAATGGGTTCACATTTCATGTTGGTGAAATTAATGTGAACCGATTTTTTTTTTCAATTTGATTTTGTTGTTCTTGTAATGATTTAATGTTGTATGAAGAAGTTTGTTTTTGTCTGTATAAATAAATGATGATGATATGAGAGTATAATCAAGCGCATAGTTTAAAAAGAAATACTTTATTTAAAAACGAGTTCACATGAGATTTGCGGACATCAGAAATAGATACAAAATTATTGCTCAATGAAATAACAAAATACTTTTGTAGAAATTGATTTATTAAATCACTGATAAAAAACCCTTGACGTGGAAAAACACATGTACATGCTCTGCTACAAAAAAAAAAAAACAAGGCTATGTCCTGCAAAGATAATAACGTTATAATTTATGATACTATAATATAAAGTGTATAATGGAAGCGAAGATTTTTGATAACAATCACTTTGTGTGTCACAATAGTAGATTATTCAAACAAAAACCTAGCTATATTGCTAGGAAACTCTACAACAAGCTGCGGTACCGCAGTTTTTAAAGAGTCTTGAAAATATAGAAATTAATATTTAAAAAACAATTGAAAAAATAGTTAGTTGATGAAGCTTTTTATAGTGTTCCTTTCACATCAAAATTAAGCCTCATAGTAATTGTGGTAACTAGTGTATAAGATTTTATAATTGTTGATCTGACTTGTCTTATACTCCTTAACTGGAGTCTCCAAGACGTAATCTACAAAGAAAAACAACCATCCAATGATAAAGTTTTATTTATCTCAATTGTGTTCCAGTATAACATTTTGTGGCATCACAATGAAGAACTACGTGGAAGCAAACATTTCGCACAAATCACACACAACTGTCAAATATGCAATGAAAATGCTCAGCTCGTCATCGGAAACAATTATCTTCATGTTTTTGGGCGTGGCCACTGTCAACGACAGTCATGACTGGAATACCTGGTTTGTTGTGCTAACCATTGCGTTCTGCTCAATTTTTAGGGCCATAGGTGAGTAAAACAATTGGAATATTTAGTAATGATAATGTTAGTATTTTATAAAATTAACAGGATACACAATAATTTGGAATCAAACCACCACACGTGGCTATAATGAAGGAGCTAGACTTTTTCATTTACAAGTAAATAGTAAATGAACTACGGTACTGTGTATATTTGCAACTTACATTCAGAAGTATACTTGTCTTTTAGGAATCAGAAAATATCTGTCGTTTACACTATATCTGAAGAATGTAAACACAATGGCGTTTGTTCTTTTAACAAAATAATGGGAGAATTTAAATATTTAATTTGATTTTTGTTGAGAATTAAGTTTGTTACTGAGCTGAATGAAATAAGCGTAGATTGCAGTACACTATCAGTGCCAGCATTCCTTTTCATGTGTGCAGAATAAGCTGAAAATTGAACTGGTCATAAAACTACTGTAAAAACACTTCCCCCGAGTCTACAGCTAATTATTAGTTGTTGCTGTTGTTATCCATGATTTTTGATCATCAGGGAAGGGTAATAGCCTACTACAGTCCAGTGAAGTTAGCAGAAATTTTGGGGAGAATGGAGAAAAATTTGCAACAGGTGAAAATTTGTAGAAACATAAACATATTCTTTAAAGGGTCATCTTTGGTCAAAGGTTCAAATCCGTCATCTTGAAAAATTGCGAATATTCCAACTTTATTTTCTTGAATTATTGGCGCAAGCTTCTACATGACCAGAAGTTGATGAATAGCAAATTAATAGCTTAAATCAAGCTCTGAGGATTAGAGCCCATTAAACCTCAAATTTAAAAGAATTTTTTGAGACAAAGAATTACACAAAGAATCCCAAAATGGAATCTAATATGTTTACATTCAATGCTCCAATTTCACTTTCAAACCCATGAAAATGGAATGATGGAAAGACTGCAACTATTCACATAATAAATTGTGTTTGACAGGTGTAATAATCCTAACGGCACTGGTTAATGAGTTCCGTCTGTACAAGCTGAACAAAGTGGACAAGTTCGTGATGTCGTACGGCGGTCTGCGCGGAGCGGTGGCTTTCGCACTGGTACTGCTGATCGACCCGCACCGCGTCAAACTGCAGCCGATGTTCGTGACCACCACCATCGCCGTCATCTACTTCACCGTCTTCTTCCAGGGCATCACCATCAAGCCGCTAGTCAAGATACTGAACGTGAAGCGCGCTCAGAAACGCAAGCCGACCATGAACGAGCGCATACACGAGCGCATGATCGACCACACCATGGCTGGCATCGAGGACATTCTCGGACACCATGGCAACCATCATTTGAGAGATAGGTACTCTATCATAATAACAATTAAGTAAATTATGAATTTAATTAAATAAACTTTATCAACAAAACATTATGGATGCATACAGGTCTACACGGCCATCTCTTAAAGCTAGTTTTAAGCCTAAACCTAAAAAGTTTTCTCCTCAAAGCTGTGCTCACACTATGTAGCAATATTATTCAAAAGAGGTTTATGAACAATGTTTTATAATAGAATTGTTACGTAACATTGTTATGATAATGAAAAATATTATTATTTAATATAAATATACGGGTTTTTTAGGATGAATGGATTGCACTGCAGGAACTGATTATATAGCTATCAATAAGAAAAGAGTTTATACTAAAATAGGCCGTTACAGAAATTAATAAGCCTGAAGTTAGCAGATAACCCAATCAGTTTACTCATTTTGAAAGGTCTAGGGCCTTCATTCGGTGTAATTGAAATATGTTTCATGTAAAAGGAGCTGAAATTGAATGAAAAATGTTCAGATCTGAAACTACCATTACTATAATAAACACTTAAAAACCGTTTGAGTGGAAATTATGACTCACGTTATGGCATGACGGCCGTTTCACTCTGGTGTTAAGAGCATCGTCTGACGACGCACAGGTATTTTCTTAAATGCCCAAAAATAGATATAATTCTATCTTAGAGATAAAATACTCTTTTTGTTTGTTGATTGCTTTCTTTAATGTGATTGACTTGAATCGTCTTCTCTTGTGTTCAGGTTCAAAAGATTTGACAATCGCTTCATCAGGCCGTACCTGCTTCGTGACCACCAGGGCGCTGAGCCGAAAATTCTGGAAACCTACTCGAAACTGGCGATGAAAGATGCCATGGACTTTATGCGACGCAATGCCTCCACAATCGGCAACATCTCTAACACTGAATCAATGTCGGCCATCTTTAGAAACTACACGGCGGGCAACTTGAACGGAAGGTACAACAATTCCTCTCTGGTATTCCCCCGTAGGTATGAAGCGTTCTTTTTTGTTTGTTATTTTTATTTTAGTTTATTTTCAATCTCCTTCTTCGCTCTCGCACCTCGTCTCTGCTTTCTGTCTGTCTGTCTGTCTCTGTTTGTCTCAAGCTCTGTCTTAAGAGCTTATGCCTAGCGCAATCTTCGTCAACTATGAATGATCATCTGTCATTGTCATTGTGATCATCTCTCCACATCCTACAAACTCTAGTCAAGCACAATATTGGTCAGTACTTACTACGGACTTGAAATTTTAACAATTATTTCGTTTTTTCTTCTAGTGTAGTGTAGTATATGGGATTTAACATCAAAAAGAGATACAAATAAACTTGAAAGACTGAAAAGCCAAAATAACTTTTTTTTCAAATACTGAAAACCTTCTACGAGCTATGGGTACCGTACCTGAAAGAGAACATTTTTTAAGAATCTAGGGTCTTTTTCAAAAGTGGAATGATTTTTATTATCACTGAAGAGACGTCAATGATACAATAAAACGTTTTTCTACTTCCGTAGTAATATTTGTAATATTTACAATATTATATAAAAAAGCTTGTCTTTTTCAAGATTTTTTTGTTGCTTGGAAAACTAGATTACCCAGTGAAAATCAGGAACTGCGAAATTGGAAGTTGAATAAACAAAACAATTTAAAACTGTTTCAAACAAAAATCAAATTTCATAGCTGTGGAATAGACGGTATTGAATAAAATATTTCTTTTGATGTTCAGATTCCATATTATATTTTTCACTTGTTTACTAACAAGTTGATGGTCAATTTGCTTCCATCAAAGCTTTTAGTGTTTCCACATGCACGACTCAGATCAAAGAAGTATTTAAAAATTTTTTAAATAGGCTACCAACACTAGAATAATATCTGATTTATCACTAATTTCATGTATGTAATTTCAAATAATTATCTTAAAAAAATTCAATATACTAACACTATAATGATTTTATGTACATTTTTACCTACTACATGTGAACTTGATGATTTTGTACATGATTTTCAAAAAGATTTTTTCCTGCTTGAAGCCTATTGCTTGTTTTTCCTCCCTGCTGCTACCATTTGCAATGTTTTCAATACATGATTTTATTATAATGAATACGGTAGCAGTGAAAAGTGTATTTTGTTATAGTTTTTATTATTATTTGTGGAGAACATTGAAATTAAATTCTACATCTTTTCAGCTTTTCATTAGTCTAGCCTAGCGATTTTGAAAACTATTTTTGGTTAGTCATTTTAGCCGAAATCTAGATCCAAATTTTAAGCCAAAATTCAAGCATTTTTCTAACTTGAAGTAAAGCTCATTTTTACTTCTTTATCCAAACACGAAAATATATATCTTCATAATAACTGTGATGCTTGATTGGTCTCTGTAACATTATATTTATATTTCCCAATCACATTCAAATTGAAAAAAAAAAAATTTCGAAACTCGAATTTATTCTTTGCAGACCATTTTTGCAATATATAACAATATTTTGTAGACTATATGTCTGTAGCTATTAGTTTTTATAGTAGAAACTCAGTTGTTTTGGAAAAGAACTCATGTAAAGTTGTTGGGTTATGTTTAAACGACTACGATTTATTGGCCTATTTAAAAAAAAAACAAAAAACAACTAATATAATATGAAATAATGAATTATAACTTTTTATAGTGAATTTAACGACTTGCAGTCAATTTTAATAGAGAATAAATGAATATTTACTCACGTAGGCTGAAACGTTTTCGAGTTAATTTCAACAGCAATCTGGATCGTCAGTGTTCTCTTCATTGTCGGTTTCGGCTAAATGAAATATTGTGGTTTTGTAGAATGTGATAGAAAAGTTTGTGTGATTTGAAATTTAATTTTTCATTGAGGATATTTTGTTTATTGTATGTGGTGTGTTTGTATATTTCAAATTGTTCCAAGGTGTTGAGTTCATGTCCTTTAGATTAGTCTGTTTGATTGTGGAATAATGTATGTCATTGTGATGTATTTTTTGTTGGTGGTGTTGGTGTTGGTGTTTAGTCCAATGTGACACCGCCCCTCTGCCGTTACCAAGGTGTTTATAATAAATTCTGAACGCCTTGCGCCCTGACAACTACAGTATTGTCAAATTTGTTACATGAATATTGGAATTATAAATATGGCATAACACTTTATTTTCTGATTATTATAATTTCATAAAATTGTTTCTATGCTATGCAAACTTTATAAAATCGTATATGACGGATTTTTTATTTATTTATCATTTTTTCTTTCAGTTTCTCTCAATTGGACTCAAGCACGTGGAATATCGATATGCAAGAGCTCGAGTACAATCCGTCAAAGAAAGATCTCACAGATGCCAGAATACACCACCTACTGGCTGAGGAACTGTGTCAGCCATGCAGAAGGGTAGGGGTGAGCTAAATACAGGATTGTGAAAGCATTGCCTGATTTTATACTTCATTTTCTTTACATCTGGTATTGAGTGAATGAGCAACATTTGTCATATTAAGATTTTATGGTAAATTCAACGATTTGCAGTCAATTTTAATTGAGAATAAATAATATTTTTACTCACGTAGGCCAAACGTTTTCGAATCGTAGAGATTCATTTTCAAAGGCTAAAATGAAAGTAAGACCTTTGAAAATGAATCTCCACGATTTGAAAAGGTTTGGCCTACGTGAGTAAAAATATTATTTATTCTCAATTAAAATTGGCTGCAAGTCGTTGAATTTACCATAAAAGTTTATATTGACAACGCAGATCGTTATGGAACAAGAAATCCAAGAATCATATTAATCCATATTAAGATATGAGTTCATGATCTGGCAAAGGGCTTGCCGTAGGGAATGGTAGTTGACTGAAGCAATCATTTTACAACCTTTTCTTAGCCAACTTGGTTTCTGCTTAATTTAATGATTTTGTTCAATATTCGTTACTTTAATTCTGTAATCATTAAATGTGCTTTATAAGTATAGGTGAAGCTATAGGTCCCCGAGCTACGCTAAGGTAGTCAGATGAAATTTCAATAGAAATTCAATCATTGTGAGGACTGGTGACTGTATGTAAGGATTACAAATGTGAAAAAATACATTGACTAAAATATAACCACTGAACTCACATAGACTACAATAATAGAAATCATACTCCTGTAAAGGCAAAAAGCAAACCATACTTCTAATTCAAAGAGTCAGAAACATTTTGAAGTCATTAGGCTGAGGTGTTTGCATGAGGCTCGAACGATTGTAGACAATTTCTTTCTCTAAACTATTGAGTCTTGCTTTCTATGAGCTGATTCTAGCGGCTGACCCGTAATCAAGTACAAATATATCATTGATAATAATTCTACTGGTGCTTGCACCTTTATTACTACATCTTTACTATAAATATTATTGAAGCTTGTTAACAGGATTAGCGATTATTTGGCAGTCTGTGGTAATAATTGCTTACATTTCGATTCCTTCCAATATACATTAGTTCTCTCAATTTCCATATGCTTATATATATTCAAAGTTACATTTCAAATTATTTAATCGATCTCTATTTAATCGCATGCATATTGAACATGGCTATTCCACTTATAATAATGCATGCTTGAGCATTTTGATTATGGCACTCTATTCAAAGACTGATCTATTGAGGTTATTGACTTGCAGACATATTGCTATAGAGGTTAGAGGAGCTTTCTGTCTATGCAAGAATAGTTTGCTCTGAAATACTAATTCTCTATGGAGACTCATATTGGTAGTCCCTCCATTTGACTGCACTAAGGTGTCTACATTAGACAGGCTTATCTATAATCTATTACAGGCCTTGTTATTTATTTCATTCTTCCAATCCAATCTATCTATTGTGTAGCTTATCGGTACCGAATGCTTATAATCGAAACCTGAATTATGGACTAGAATTACTCAAGAGCTCAAGTTTTATTATATGCATTTCCGTCCAGATGAACCCAAGAAACTTGTGAAACATATCCTCAATATGTTTATTCATCACTCTTTCTTCCTTCAACATTTATGTAACTTCACTTTCCCACTTTATCTGCTGCGATTCTGGCATCCAAAACTGGGTTCCATTCAACTACATTTTTTGTTAGGGAAGTGATAGCTGCGAGTCGTGGCAGGTATCTGTTAAGTCAGATAAGATAAGCTACAAACTCCTGGGTCCTCTTTGTAAGGGTGACCGATTGATTGGCCAGCAAATAACTGTTATTTGCTGTAAAATCACTTCCCAGTGGCTCGGAACCCACGTAAAGCTTTAGCTATAAATCACGAATCACCATCATCCAACTCATTATACCCATGCACATGTCTCAGACGCTCAGACCTATGTGGGCTTCATCCTTAGTAAAACAATTAATTTCCTTGTTCAAGTAGCCTAGGCCTAAATAATTATTTGTAGTATTACTATTTATATAAAATTTGCCACTATCTCAACATAATCTCAGAATACGAATATTTCAAATGAAGTCATCCGACAGCCAAGATAGACAATTTTTTAAATGAATTTAAAATTGTGTAATTCTAATTGAAGTAGCCTAATACGTTGGCAATTATTATTATTGAAGTGTTCCCCTTCTATACAAATTCATTAAATTAAGAGAAATATTTATTTAAATTTAAAAAAAGAAGAGAATTATAAAATAAAATTATTTTCAACTGCTGATTTACTTTCAATAAAAATTTATTTTCTTTGTACGGTATATAATTTTCTTGTTTGCAGCATCGGAGGTTGAGCTACAGTCGTCACACAGTGGATGATCGAGATCTGTCATCGCAAGTCAATTACCGCATGCACATGAACATTCGCCGTTTGGTGGGCGACCAGCGAAAACACCATCACAAGAGGAGCAAGCGACTCAACAGGGTCAGTGATTCATCATAACAATTATCTAGTATCACTGTTATTTGGTGATTTCAATTAGAGTTATTCAAAACGAAGGAAGTGTCCAAACATTTTCATTTCTTTAAAACTACAAAGCTTAAAAACACGATTCGAACATTTATAGAAATAGGAGAGTTGAAGATTTTAAACAACCCAAGTATTAGTTACTATCACGGCCGCGTTGGAGCTATTATTTTACTTTAGTGAAATAACAGCACTATAATTTTGTGGGTTTTAGCCCGCTGAAACCAAATCATGTGCAAGAGAGGAACTCTCCTTTCTCAGCCAACGGAATGGTTAGCTCTGAAACATTATCTGCACATGAAGCCATGCAAAATTTGTGACTGTCAATTTTACTAATAAGAGCACAGGAAAAGATTGTTCCTGAAGTTGTTGTTACCATTTTACTAGACAGACAACCGCGTCAATGTGGCCATGACTGGAATAGGTTAACTTAGGCTGTTTAAAAATGTTAAATTTACTTTTTTTACCGAACGAAGAGATGTCTCTGTTTCAAGTCGACCGTTTTGTCTGTCTGTATATCTGTTTGTGTGTCTGCAACGCATTTACGGCTAAACACGTAAACCAAATGCTTTGACAGTTTGCATGGATGCTCCTTTTAGTAATACCCAGCGACGTATGTGTAAGAATTTTCAAAATTTGCTCCCTTTTTAAAGATTATTAAAAGGAAAAAAGAAAGGCACTTCGGCCTTGTACTATAGGAAAAATATGATTTTTAAAATGAGCTTCTCCATCATATGCAATTGGAATCAGATAAAGATAGATTGTCCTCTGACCCTCTCATTCATCTGGTTGAGCCTTCCTATGAGTTATCATTCATGAGAATAACATAATTATTGTTTGAGATAAATAAATAATTTCTAATATCTCAATTATAGCTTATAATTACACAAATTTAATTGATATTTTTCTATAAGTTCATTCATCAGACATGTGAAATCTTACCTGATTTGAGCAATCAGCTGTCTGGAAAATAGAAGCACAGCCTTGGTGATGTGATACAATTTCAATTTATTCTAAGCAACTTATTTCACATAAGTATTTTAAGTTTAGTATGAGATGGATGAAAATGAATATGGTGCTGATGAGTGTAATTTTCTATGGTGGGTTAGTACTGTACAGTATATAGTTAAAAAAAAAAATGTGTCTTAGATCTATTATATATTGATTAATTAATCAAGTTCACCTATTACCTAAATAAATTTACATCTACGCCCTAATAAATGAACTATTAAAATACTATGTATAATCTACAACTATATTCAATACAATATGCCTTAGACTATGCTGATGCTTAGCACAAGACTATAATAAAAATATTGCCTAATGAAACATTAAGTCAGATTTACTGTATTCTTTGAATTCAATGATGGAGTAAAAAGCTTTGCCCTTCATCCACTTACCCAATACCGACTTGAATTTATTTAAGGATACTGAATGGGCACTGGTGGGAAGGGAGTTAAATAGTTCAATACCTAAATACTTATGACTTTTGTGAATTTTAGTTAGCCTGGAATAGGGTAGATCTATTGTATTTTTAATTCTGGTGTTATGTGCGTGAATATTTGTTCTTGGTGTGAAATTATTGAAATGTTCTTTAATGTAAGTAAGACAGCTAATTATGTACAAACTGGTTAAAGTCATGATTTTCAATTTTTTAAAATACTCTTTACAAGAATCTTGGGGAGACAACCCACACAGACATCTTATTGCTTTCTTCTGCCATCTAAAAACTCTATCTGAGCCTGTAGAGTTACCCCAGAGCAATACGCCATATATAAGGTGGCTATGAAAAAAGGCAAAGTAGGAATTCAGTAACAAGCTATCA
The DNA here is from genome assembly GCA_948455865.1 of Conomelus anceps. NCBI lineage: Eukaryota > Metazoa > Arthropoda > Insecta > Hemiptera > Delphacidae > Conomelus > Conomelus anceps. The sequence goes on along the minus strand of OX418220.1, from coordinate 38,394,359 downwards.
TTAATATTGCTTTTTAATTTGAGCAGAAGAAAATTGACACGTGCAAGTCTAGTGCAGATTAAGGCCACATGATCTTCCCAATTAAGTTTACCATCTAATTTTATCCCTAGGAGTTTTACAGAATCATTAGCATCATTTCTAACTTTCATATTAAAAACTATTTCTTCACTTTTGGTGTCATTAACATAAAGGCAGTTAGCATTGAACCATGCAGAACACTTATCTAACATAAGTCTTCTTTCAACTTTTAAAGACGCTTCACATTTATCTGTGTTAATGAGAGTTGTGTCATCTGCATAGAGGACCACCTTGCATGCTAACTGTTCAGGCATGTCATTGATTTAGACAATAAAAAGGAAGGGTCCCAAATATAGAACCTTGGGGGACCTTTTCCTACTTCTAATGGCTCAGACAATTTATTATTTGCAGTAACAATCTGCTGACAGTGGCTCAAGTATGACTGTAGTAACTGTATTGGCCTGTTGTCAACCAAATAGTGTCTCATTTTCTTGATGAGGATTTTATGTGAGATAGTGTCAAAGGCTTTGCTTAGATCTAGTAGATCGGCACTTGTTAGTAATTTATTTTCAAAGCCTTCATAAATATCAGATACAATGCTCTCTACTGCTTTAATTGTTGACAATTTTGATCTGAAACCAAACTGGGCTGTGTTCAAAAGACTGTTTTTTTTTTTTCAAAGTAATGACATAATTGTTGATGCATGATAATTTCAATTATTTTGGTATGAGTGAGATGGGACGATAGCTGTTTGGGTTGGTTTTATCACCTTTCTTAAAAACTGGAACAGTAACGGTGATTTTTAAACAATCAGGGAAGACTCCTTCATCCAAAATTTTGTTTATAAGAATGACTAAAGTCAATTCAATTTGTTTAATTATATTTTTAATCAGAAAGTTTGAAAGGCCATAATAGTCTTCTGCTCTACTGTTTGTGAGTTTACTCACTGCTTTATGTAGATCATCTACTGTTATGTAGGCCCACTTGAATATCCTGCTATGATTTAGTGCAGGTAATAAAATTTCTGAATTTTTTTCTGGAACTTGGGCCTGTTGGATCCTCCCAGCCTTGATGAAGAATTTGTTTAGCTCATTTGGGTCAATAGGTACATGATTTTGTTTTTTAGGAAGATTTATTTCATTTTTAATGACCTCCCATGCTGCCTTACAGGAGTTTTTAGAGTTTGCTATGTATTTGTCATTTGCATTACATTTTGCTTTTTTTTATTTCAAGTTTATACGTTTTTTTAAGCTTAGAATACTTTTCCTTGAATTCATCACACTCACGTCATTTTGTTTTATAAATTGAGAGCAAAGATCGGATTCTGTCAAGATGAGGAGTAAACCATTTATTAAGTGCTTGTGGCTTATGTTTGTTATTAAATTGATTTTTTACAACTCTTGGGCAGCATTCATTATACAGCTCAGCAACTATATCTACAAATATTTTAGTCATATCATTGATATTTGTATATCTCAACATTATCTCAGACCATTTGATTGAGCTTAATCTATCTTTAAGTATATGGAGTCTATTTACATTTATCAATCTGACAGTTCTGTGCTGTTTTGAGTGGGGGGTATGTGGTAGTTTAAGCCAGAGTCCATTATGATCTGATATATCAAGATTAATTATCCCTGTTTCAAGATTATTTGCATGTACATTACTTATGATATTGTCCAGGCATGAATTACCTCTGGTAGGCTTGTCATTAAGGCAGTAGTAGTTATATGACCTTAATCTGTCCAAGAGTTCACTTACATTATTATTTCTAATCCTAACATCTATATTAATGTCCCCAAATATAAAGACCCTGTAATTCTTATATTTAGGTTTAGCAAACCAAGAAATTAGTTTTGTGAGTTGTTCTATAAAATCAGTTTCCTTGGAGGAAGGTGTACGATATACTGAAGCTACAACAATATTATGGCTAGGTATTTGTATAGCAGCAGTTTCAAAGATAGTTTCTATACACAGGTCCTTTAAATTTATTGGAGAGAATTGTAGATTCAAATCACTTCTCAAATATATTGATACCCCCCATGTATTCTCTCAGTTCTGCAGTAACTACTAGCTAAGGTATACCCAAAGGGAATGTTCAGGTCTATTACATTATCATTCAGCCAATGTTCATTGACACAAAGTATGTCACATTTTTCACTGTCAAGCCAGTACTGTAATTTATCCAATCTATTCCTAAGGGACCGTATATTTTGTATGAAAATATAGCAGGCTACTAATATTGTGATTATTTGGTTTAGTATTACTATTTGTGGTACTGGTTTTCATTATGAAGTTGATTTGAGTAGGCTTAGGTCGTTTCCATGATCTAAAAAAGAAGTGTGTCCCTTGAATAATTGTCCATCCTGCAGCTCAGATGAGTTATGCACTATGGCAGAATCTGGTAGCACAAAATTCGATTTGCCAGGGATAGTAGTGAATCCACAAAATGGTGAGCCAAGACTAGAATTCATTGGGCTATCATCCAGATGATTTGGGCTGAAGCCTCGAAAAGGAGAGCCTGATCTTGAACTCATGCTGGAGTTCATTGGGTTATAGTTCTCCGGATAAATTAAGTTATTGAACTTGGCACAAGAGGAGGAAGGTGGAATTGTCGTTTTTCTTACTTCAGCTACTATTAGTTCTGCTAGTCTACGTTTACCAGCCTTGCTCAGATGTAGTCCATGAGTAGTGTAATGGTGCCGCTTGAACTCACTTGCTTTTATGACTGTCACATTCATATAGAGAGCACACAGTTCATAAATTATGTTATTAATTCGAGCTATTTCTTTATTAACACAAGACCAGTGCGGAAGGTCATACCTAAAAGGAACATCTACAACTATTATTTTATTATCTAGTTTTGTCAATTTCAGTTCAAGCTCTGAGATAATATTGTCACTTTCATTAAATGATACATCATTTGTACCACCAATAATCACTATGGCCTCACTATCATCGCTCAGTGTAGAGATATTCTTTACCACTTCACTCATTCTCGCATTTGGGAACACATAACCTACACTATTCAAGTCTTCCTTTTCCCTAATTATGCAGGATAAGTCACGTCCTTGACTATCACTAAAGATAGAAAGGTCAGGTTTTGAAGGCCTTTTACAATTTTTAATTATTTTAGCTCGCCTAACACCATTTTTATTTGGGCCATTTGTTTTACCTGATGAAGCAGTGTTAGAAAAGTTCATTTGTTCACTGATCGAATTTTCTTCAACAGCTGCATTTCTGTCAGATGTTTTAAGACACTCATAATATGAGTGCAAAACAGATATTATCTGTTTTGCACTATTAAGGGAGCAGTACTTTTGTTTAATTTCCTAGTTGCGTTTTTACTTTTATAAGACACAGTTTGCCACTCATGTTCATTTGAAGATTGGTTGTAAACACTGGATTCAGTAGATGATGAGTTTGTAATTTTGAGGTTAGCTTCACGTAATCTTGTATTTTCAGGTCTCAGGTCACTAATATAGTTTTGTAGTAAAGTAATTACTGATTCTAAACTAGAAACACTATTTTGTAATTCTTTAACTGTAATTTGACATTCACTGCAGATTTGAAATGCGTTTGTAATGAAATTATTATCAGATGAATTCCCAGACAACTCATTCAACGACGCCATGTTAAATCCTTGAGTAGGTCACAGACCCTGCAATTTTTTCATAAATGAGCGTCTTTACGATACAGAGTGACTGTCATGATATACACTATGCAAATTGAATCACGGTCTGATGATTGTGATTAATTTTGCGATGGTGATTATCATTGAGAGCATCGAGTATGTTCCTCTGTGCAAGCACCCTTATTATCTACAATAAAACATATTCTATTCTATTCTATTCTTGGGCGAGAGGTAATGAGGTCTACTGTTCACGCAGCTACTAATAAGGCCGGTTGCACGAAAGCCAATTAAATAAGGAGTTTAGTGTCAGTTAACTAACAGTTGTAAGTGTAATGGGTTTATTTCTGTTGCACAAAGATCCATTAGTTACTTTTCGTTAACCGAACGGGCACAATCTGGCAACACTGTAATTTGATCAACAGCTGATTCTGAAGTTGAGAAAAAAGATGAATAATTAGAATCATTTCATTGTGAATTATTTGATTCATTATTCAACTATCTCAATATTATTATATTCTAAATAGATTTTATTCATTTTGAAAGGTTTTCAACACCTACGACTTAACTTGTAATTCCGTGTTCTGCTACAGTAAACAAAACCTATAAAATGTAACTTAACGGGGATTAGTGAGATTTAATGCTTGGTGAGCGGGTGGTTAAACATCTCTTACGCCAGTTAGCTTAATTGACGTTATATCTATATTTAGATTTGTCCTTTGTGCAACCAAATTGTCTCCATTAAGTTCAATCTCTGTAGAATGACTTCATTCTATGGGGATTAAATTTAATTGGCTTTCGTGCAACCGGCCGCTAGTGTTTTTTGTGGGTGGTGGGTTACATTGATCTGTACCATTCTGTATCCCAGAAAAGAATATTCATTGAAACTGTCAATTGCCAAAATATGTAGAAAGATTATAATTTTTGCAAAATATTGTTCTTCTCATATATCTGTTCCGCCCTCCCCCCACAATTTTCTACAGAAAGTAAAAGGCTAAATACTAGTAAGCCCTTGGGCTGGAGACGTTGTTTGCAAACTAATTTTATCAAGGGCTAAAGGGAATCAATAATTTTGTAAGCTCAGTTGCTGGTTGCATAACAATTACACTCTACAAGTAATACCCTACATAAGATTTTGCACTACCTAGAAACACAAGTAACAATAATGCTTGTTTTTTAATTTATTGTTATGCAACAGTTACTTGTTCTTATTGCTTTTTCTTGTTCTATATTTTCGCTAATAGCTTTTCATTTGCAGGATGGAAAGCACAATCATGTTAGTTTCCCCGGAATTCAACAAAACGGGTCAGCCAAACAGTTCGCCAATGGTGAGAAAAATTACATTTAATCAATTCTCTATATATGTAAATCAGATTAAAAAACTTGAGAGTTTTAATGTTGTAGATTATAATTTCATGCTACTTATTTGTACACTAATAGAGCTCGTACAGAAAATAGTAGCATAACCGATCAAAACTTTAAGCGTTCCCAAAAGAATTTATACATATTTTCTGACACAAAGTAATTATTGACTAACTAAACAGATTTATAATGAATAATAAGACGAAGTTGTCACAACCACATTTATTAAAAATATAGAGATATTAGTTTCGGATGTTACTCCATTATCAGTCTCAAATAAACTCAGAGGTTGTTTGAGATTGATGATGGAGTAGCATCCGAAACTAGTATCTCTATATTTTTAATAAATGTGGTTGTGACAACTTCGTCTTATTATTCATTATGGATATCTTCCACAATATCACCTTCCCCACTACAAAGAAAGTTAAACAAATTTAATTATTGAATAGATAAGAGTTATGATATGAAAGCACAGAATGTCTCAAAAGTGCATGAAAACTCTATTTTTCAATTAACAAGTGTACACGGAAAATTACAGGATAAATGAAGTACTGTATTTTATTTCGAAAAGTATAAACATTTATCAAAGTTTGTGCATAACAATAATTACCAAACAGGCAAGTAAAAAATCAAGTAAACTGATATTACATTACTAGAATAAATTATGTTTCATGATTGAATCTAGTAGTAGTTTTATTTAAGAGCTTTTTATTTGGTTGTTTTTAAAAGAATGAATTAAAGTTGTTTGTCATTCCTAGAATAAGGTTCCTACTGTATTTTTTCCAAACACAATAGGTAGTATAACAAAAAAGTACATCTATATAGGTTGGCATCAACAGGAAACACATCAGTGGATGTATCCGTACCAGATTTAAGAGAAAAATATAAATATATACCAGCAATATGATAATTTTCATTTAAAATATGTCATATCGAAGAATTGAGTACTAATGACAAAGCCAAAAAGTAGTATTTCATACTTTCACTTCGTAGTGATTTTACGAAAGAATTTTCCAGCTCTGTTAGTTTAATTAGCTTAACTCATGCTAAGCATTTACGGGACACTCCGTATAGTACATATATATATATAATAAATTTCAAACAACTCTGTATAAATCGTTCTTAATCTATCCTTCTCTTACAACAATAGTATGAAAAGTATTTCTGTACAATAAGGAATCAAACTTCCTTCATTGCAAGTAATAAAGCCTTGTCTCTTGATTGTCAAACATGTTCATATTGTTTATAAGGGTGCTTGCAAGGTGGAGCATCCAATACTCGATGATAATCACCATCACAAAAATTAAGCAAATGCTGTGTAATGGTGGTATTCACGCTGCTCTAATCTGTCGTACATCATTCCACAGCATGTGTTTGATTTTGCGATGGTGGTTATCATCGAGTATTATCGACTGTACAAGAAAGTACACTGATGGGGGATAAGCGTTTGTAAATGATTCCGTATGAACAAACTGGCAGGTTGCCTGATGCAATCGAATAGGTATATCAACTTGAAATAACCTATTTACAAATTTAATTGAATAGAATATTTTTCTTCCTCTCCTGTACCTAGTAGACTACCATTTTTTATCATATAGATAACTAGAGTCTTGTTGGCAGAGGACAGCATCAAAACGTTTGTACAATATTGAATCTACTGTCGATTTTAATGATCTGTTCTCTTAAGCCATTATATCACTTATATCATTTTCCAATTCAATAAAATCATAATCCATTTTTTTTTTAATACTTCGAATACTTTATTATGTATACTATAATAGTATTGCTATCCAATTATTTATTTATTGTGACAAATTTACAACGAGTGTGAAGGTGCAACAGACTCAAGTCCAAAACTGCTCCTTTCACAAATTTTGAATATGTTACATAATAAATAAATAGTAATATGATAATTTTCATTTAAAATACTTCATATCGGAGAATTGAGTACTAATGACAAAGTCAAAAAAGTAGTATTTCATACTTTCACTAACTCTCAAAACATTGAGGTTAACACAAAATAAAAATTTAAGATATGCTGAAAACTTTCACAATTATCTTATGTTTTTACAGATTACATAGACGAAGTGCTTCTAGAGTGTGAGAACGAAACTCAAAAGCCAGGCACCAAAGACGATTGGGAAGGGGGAGGCATAACGTTCACCGCACAGCCTTCTCGTAAGCACTCTCTCACTCTATCTCATTGCAGTTTGTAACAAGTGGCTTGAATTTTGTGAATGATCTTGAGTTTCCCATCGCTGATCTACCTATCATTCCTCTCATTAAGTGTACTCTACTTTCCATCCACTAAACTCATATCGCATTACTCTTCTTCAATCTAGGTTATAACTTGATGGTAATGTGATGCTGTTCGTGTGAAATGTATCATCATAATTTAAAATTGTTATGTTTTCGATAAATTCACCTACTAGGACATTAATTTGCTGATGGAAATAAAATTATATTATTATTTTATTGAAATGGGGAAAGTAGAATAAGCACTGGAGAAGAATATAGATTTCTGAAGGGTGTAGGAATTTCCATTAAATTAAAAAAACGTCTATTACTGCATTAAACTTATTCATCCAGTTGAACTCATTGAGTGAACATTGCACTTTGATATGGTACAAGTAAATTCTAAACTAGAAGAAAAAAATACTTTAATGTGGAAATGAACACTCATATTTCCACATGTTACAATTGCTTCACTGTGCTGAGAGAGCATCATCTAACACTGTTGGGAACTGACAGTTGACTCGTCAGGTCACTATCAGGTACCAGCAATGTTTGATGATACTCAAAAACAGACTGAAAGAATTGTCACACATAAAATGTGAGTATTTTCTTCCACATCAAAGAGTTTTTTCTTAGTTGATACATTATAGTACTTCCCGGATATATTTTGATATTTTCAATCTTTCTAGCGAGAGTTTTGGAAAAACTATAGTGGTTATTCATGTAACTATAAAAGTGGGAAATGCCGATATATATATTTCAAGTGTGAAAGAGTAGTAAGTGTATTAAATTAATTTAAAAACGGTGTACCAGTACACCCAACATTTCGACCTGAGCTATTCAGCTTTAAAATGTGGAGATTCAGTTTAAATTACCGGCAATTGCCAAGATGACTTAAATGTAGATTGACTTTACTTCCCAAACGCTTGAGTTTGCAAACTTTGTATCGCAATTTCATATTTATATGTAGCATTTTATGTATCGGTTCAGATGGGTGTATTTTTCACCCCAACATGTCATCCATATGTCATTAGGTTCATCATCACAGTACCAACTGCCAGAGTTGTAGAGTAATGAAGAGATGCAAATGAACTGCGAATTATTAAGGACACGACAGTGCCTTATTCGTGCCGTTTTCCGTCCGTTCGTCTGTGCTCTAGCGGTTGAAAGAAAGATTCTAGACTCTTGAAATGTGATATATAGCTTCCTCATAATCCAAGTGAGATTGCTATTGATTTTGGAGTTTGGAGGTCAAATATAAACATAATAATGATGTAGAACAGATTTCTACTAAAGGCTCTAGGTTAGTTAGGCTTGTAAAAATCAAAACATTGGCAGGTGTTGCTGTTTACATTTTTGAAAATCAAAACATTGGAATAAATTTATCGTTTGGCATACAATGTGGATTAGTCATATTTTTCAATCTTGAGTAGCAGTTATTTTTTCTCTTTGTCAAGTAATTAAAATGTTTAGAGCGTCACGACCAGGGGTTCAATCCATCTTACAAAAACAGGTTACACCTCTACCAGAGCTTGCCAATAACCACCAAATTTTCTATTGTTACACTCTATCAAAACGTGTCTCAAAACGTGCCTATGCGGTTGTTTGGTAGACTCTTCCACATAGTTGCAATGATCAGGGTTCACATTTTGCCAGTCATCCATCCACAGCATCCGTCCATTAGGTTTTACAATACTGAACATTTTTATCACTTTCCTTATATAAGTCTCCTGGATTTAAGTCTTGCTAGGCTCTGATCTTCTACAAAGCTGTGAATGGGAAACTGTGGCTTCCCATAATTTGTGTAATGCAACCATCCATATGTATATATGGTGGCATGATATTTCTCAGTGTCGGAAGCCACTTAATAGGTGTAGATTTAACAATTCCACTAATTATTTTCATGGCATTGTTTAGTTGTCTGTCAACAAGGTGGAGATTGGAACTATTCGGCCAGACTGGAGCACAATCCTCTGCTGTCAAATAGACCAGAGAAAGTGCTGAGGTTCTCAATGTGATTGCATCTGCTCCCCATGTTGTTTTGCAAGCTTATGCATGATGCTGATCCTTGTTTTCAGTTTAGCTGTGACATTTTCCAATGGAGCTCAGTGGGCAGTCCAATGTTACTCCAAGATATTTAGGAGTATGAGTGTGGTTGAGTACACTGCTTGCAGATGAAGCATTCAGTTCCCAAGTTGTACTTATATCTCCTAAATGGAAACAGCTCAACTCTGACTTCTGAGTGTTAGGTCTAAGCCTCCACCTTTTGAAGTAGTCTGTCAGAAATTGCAGATCTTCTTCCAGCTTCTCTTTACTCACCTCAAGTTTGATATGCTGATATGTCAATACAAGATCGTCAGCATACGTGGGCCAAGTTGTGCTTGGTGGCTTGTTTGCAATAGTCATGTTGTTTAGCTGGACACTGAGTATGAAGATGCTGTTTGTAGCTTGTGCATCAATCAGTGACAAGTAGAAATTCAGCTCCTGATGTATGTAGCCACTCCGTACTTTTCATGGTGAACTGCACCCACAAGTGTGAACCCTGGAATAGAGCCACGTCGGCGCTGTTCTAAGTCATTTTTGTGTGAGTTTCCTGCAATAATGTGCTATCAATTGTCATAAGTAGTTTGTGGCAAATATTCACTCTCAGTTCTACTTATCCCTTCTATGTTGAGCTGGATTATGCGGACGGATAGTCCAATAATTTTTGTTGAATTGTCTCAAGTCCTAAGAAGGACTGTTTCTTGAATTAATCATTCTGCACATTGCAAAAACCGGGAGTTTATCACAGATAAACAGCCCGGTTGCCGAAGGTACTAAGACAGTAGCAAATCCAATAATTAATGTGCTGTAAACCGCTAATCGATCACCAATACCAAACCCCACAGGGACGGACAATTTGTAGCTGTTGTTTTTAGCTGGTTCACTTACTTTTTGGAGTTTGAAGGGATTTTGTGGGGGAAAGGTTTGGATAGACAGTGCAGGGGGATATATAATATGTGAGAGGAGACAACTACACTGACTAGCTCAGGGTCTGGAGGATCGCATACCTCAGAGTAGCAGGGAATGCTATTATGAAGGCTGATGCTTAGCCCAATTATCAACTTTATTTTTAAAGTGCAAACGTTGACGTTTTCATTCTTGATTGTGTTGAAATCGTTTCTTAAATTATTTTAAATCGTCGAATTGAACAAAACAGAGAAAATATTGAGGCATGAGATTTATTGAACAACAAGAAAAAGAAGAAACAAAACTCATTTTCAAGATCTGCCGATGTGCCTTTTTTGTGAATCGGGAAGCTAATGATGTTGATAGAAATCAAAGAAGTTAAAGGTTGTATGTGCCTATCAGCACAATTAATAATAATTATCATTCTATTATGTAAATTCTTCGGGTCCTTGGATACTCCGTGGTATTGGTTTATTATTGATTTATCTGTTTTGGAGCGTCCAAATTGTTAACAATTGACTTGAATTCATTTTCACTAAAAGATAAGAGAAAATATAATGACATGTCTTTTTTATTAATTTAGATTCTCAGTTTGTGTAGAACATTATTTCAATTAATAGTTATGATAGACTAAGAAATCATAACACGAGATAAGTATAATGGTATAAAATAATTATAACTTCACTCACAGTAAAACAAACTTCTCTGGCATTTGTAGAAATAGAATTACTATTCAACTTTCAAGCTGGAAACTGAAATTATTATGGTAAAAAATTCAGTTTGTGGGATGCTTGTTTCTAGATTGTTGATTTGTTTCAATTTTATATGACCACAAGGTTTTAGGGTATATTGACATTAACAATGTTCAATATAGACAGTATACCAACAAAGTATAAAGTCACAAAGTATCAAATTGACATTGATATCTTTCTTAGTTCACTCTTTTAGTAATTTTTATAATTGAAGTTTAACGAGCTGTGTATTCAGATTACACATTAGAATTGATTCAGATCATATCTCAATTATGACCTACCCTTGTCAACCTATCAAATATTTGAATTTATAAGTAAGTATTGCAGGCTGGCTTATCATTTCATATCAATGTCATATCAAGATTTCTCATTAGTTGTGGCCTTAACCATTTCCTAAACAATAATCTACCCTCGTACGTAGTACCTTTAACATTTGAATTTTATAGTGATTAGTGCATACTAGCTTATATTAGTTCATATTAAATGAATCTTCAAGATTTAAGTGATTGCGTTCGTGTACACTGGCATATCAGTTTATATAAGTTTATACCTAACATCAAGATTTCACATTGGAAGTGTTTCAAATCAGTTCCCGAACACTTGTAGTATTATAAATATAATCAGAAAATACTAATTTTATCATCAAGATTTTACATTATATTTTGTATATTTTATTTGTATTAGCGGGTTTAAAGTGAGTAGTGTAATCGGTTTATCAGTTTGGATGTTATGTTGTTCTGAAGACGTTTATACGTCTCTCATTAGATATGTATGTAGTAGGGTTATAAACAGTACCGTAGCCAGTGCTGTGTTAGTAGAGATGTGTGTGTGTGTGTGTGTGTGTGTGTGTGTGTGTGTGTGTGTGTGTGTGTGTGTGTGCTTGTGTGTGTATGTGTGGACCCGTTCTGGCAGCTAGCGGCTGTTTGGCTGTTTTTAGCGCCAGAAGATAGCGGTGATGGCGACGCGGCAGCGGCGACGGCGCCATCTTCAATCGCCAGTCCGCCATCTTACAGTCTGTTGAACCAGATAGCGTCGCTACCAGGCTTCAGACAGGGGGCGAAGGGAGCGCGCCTGGTGACCGAGTATGCCAAACCGAAACAGGGCAAGTCGTCGTCCAGGCCGTCCAGCCTTCGCCTGGAGGACGTGCCGACTGTTGCCGAAGTGTCCCTGCCCTGGCGCAGAGACGGTAGGCCTCAATTAAGGCTTAGGCCCCACACTAGATTGTGAGGCCTTGCCTCACTCTCGCACGCACCTGCGCGCGCACGTTCAGCGCTACTCAAAAACTACTCAATTTATTAGTCTTTTTAGCCGTTGACGTTGACAACCAGCAGAGTAGACTTGTCTTTTTTTGGCATCAACAGCAGCAAAGTAGAAATTAGTTATTTGTTATTATTGGATGAGATATAAGCTGCTGTCCCGCCCGCTCCACGCCATTCGTAATTGTGCATTGCTTTTTAATATCATTATCATCATCATCATCATCATCACTATTATTATTACCTCATCATTGTTACAACGCTTTCACATGTTCTGCATATTTACGCTCCTTTCACACTAGTACGATAAGTATCCAACTTCCCAATGCCACCGTCAAAATCAATGCCTATCACAAATGTAGGATCGTTCTGAAGGCTGAATATTACTACAATTTTTAGATTATCTATAGTCACTCCAATATAGTCACTCTAACTGAAATATTGCGGGTGCAAATACTACTTTTATACATATCTGTATGCCGTAAAATAACAAAAAATTTAGCATTCCTAAATGTGCCCAGAACTTAGCAACTTATGCAGAAAGCGACTGCATGTGAGTGCCAGGCCTAAAATCGTTAAAGTGTGAAAGCGGTGTGACTTCAATACACAAATGCTGGATTGATTGCTTTTTAATCTGACTTCAAAATACCATTAAGACCATCAGCCTGTAGATCACGAATGTAGATTTGTTTGAAAACTGACTATAGCGACAGACAATCTGAAAGTCAGTCAGCTTCAGAAAGAACTTACCGTCGATCACAGAAGAACATCAACTACACTTGAATTATTAATGCATTACTTAACAGAAGCCTATATATTGTTCTTCAATGATCACATTTGTGATCTGCATTGGTTTTAATCAGATTGGGATGTCATTGACGAAAGAAATAAATCCAGGATTTGTTGACAAAAGTTGCAGAAGTGTGAAAGCACATTAGTTTTTATTTGTGTAGACCGTATGTATCTTAGAGCAGTGCAATGTGAAGCAGGCCAAAAGTGTATTCTGTTCTCACTTTATTTACATATTTGTCTAGCTGCGCACTTTATAATTTTCAATACAGGCAGTGTTTTTAATGCATTGCTATCTGTATGTTTTTAATTCATCCTCTGTATGCCACCGCAAACGATGTTTTTCGTACTCTTGATATTAAATGACGAAATCGAAGGCTGTTCAAACGGCGAGTTCTATAGCGTCACTAATCCAGAGCTAGTTAAAATTAAAACCCTTTGCCATCCAGCTGATTCCAATTATTGAATAACTTTCAATGCCTATCAATTTCCCTTTCTTTCTTATTTAGCCTCAAATTATAAAATCCTTTTTACCACTCTCATGGACCCACTTTTTTCCAAATCAAATATGTTTTTATCGTTTCTTATCTAGTCTTCCTACATCAAACTTTAAACAAAAATATCACACTTTACTGATACGAATTATGTAAAATACCCCACTGGTATAGAATTTTCACTTAAAGTCTATAGCCTAAATTGTGAGAAAAGGTTTAAGAGTTGTAAGCAAACCTTATATTATCACGTTATTTTATTAAATGATTTTATTTTATATCGATTGATTTACAACAAAAATACTATTGTATATCAGTTCGCATTAGATAAGTAATGTTAGATACATATATTTTTACTCAAAAAATTGTTGCACAGATTCGTTCACTAACAAAACATCTTTCACTGTATTTCAGGATCAAAGCAGTATTCACACAACTAAAACTATAACTTTTTCAGTTATTTTACACATTTTAATCCAGTAGCCTAAAGACTTATAGTAAAGTTCACTGTGAGCAAGCTGCTAGATAATAATTAGCTTGCTAAGTTCTGTGCTGTAGGCTATATAAGTATAATTTTAGAGGCAATTCTTTTGCAGTTATGCAAACCTCTGCAGTTTTCGTATTATATTGTTATTATACTAAGAAACACAATTCTCCATAACCTCTAAATTATTAGCGTACTTATATTTGTTCTATTTTTCAGTCTTGCCAAGCATTAATCAAGCAGGTAATAAATAATTTCAATCAATTTTCGATTGGATTTTGAAGTTTTTTGCTGTTCCCCTCCTTTTATTTTTGTAAGAAACTGTCTTTCATCTTTAACTACATATCGAATTCATCATTGACGACTCTCACATATTTAATTTGGCTTTCGCCAAGCACAGCTTGAAAGCTTGATTAGAACTATAGGAAATTATTAATAAAAATTGTAGGCTAGTAGAATTAAAAAAATACACAAAAATTAAATTATTCAATGCAATAACCAGCAAGGCTGTCCTATATTTCATTGTCTTGAAGAATCTATGAACATGAAGTTGAACAATTCCAAACTTCTTGTTGAATTTTGGTGGAAATGGAGTAAAACACTTACAACTCATAAGCTATGGTCAGTATTTAGTTTTGGAAGTTTGAATTCCAAGCTCAACACCGCCAACGTTAGTTCTTTTACAATGAACTGGCTCTCACATTAAAGTTAAGAAACTCATAAAATGAGTTGAAAACTAGGGTGTAAAATAGATCAAGGCGGTGTTATAGTTCATGACATCTTTTCTCGAAGTATGAAGCCCACATAGGTAAAAGATCTGTGCGTTGGTAATGAGTTGGATGGTGATGATTGATGAGTGGCACCTACAGTTTTAGGCGAGTTCCGAACCACCAGGACGTGATTTTACAGCAGATAACAGTCTTTTTTTGCTGGCCGAGCTTACAGAATTATAATGGGCCTGCAGTACAGAAAAACCCAAAGTTTGAGGGCACCCGAGCCTATAATAAAGATGACTTATAATAGATAGATAGATAGACGTTTATTCTCAACTAAATAAATTTACAACAAAAGAACATTTCAATGTCTTACAACTATTAGTAGTCGGGAGAAACAAATTAAATATATGCTATGTAGAAACTAAATAAAGAATACAAAATTATATTATTTACTGAAAGAAATTTTTGAGAACATACATTCCAGCACACAAGGCACACTTGTGGACCACGGGAGGGAGTCGAATGCAAAATACAAAAAAATCTAGGAGGATAGTCTACGATTTAGAGTAAAAGATAGAGTAAGAATTCTTTCCTCTTTGCTTGTAATGCTATGGTCCCCTGCTCCGAATGTTTACTATCTGGAGCACATTTACACATGTTTTGGCTTTCGGTCCTACTAAAGAGTATTGATCTATTATTAGATCCAAATATGCTCCATTCTGAAGATTGCTTATTTAAATATATCAACATCAGAATATTTAGATAACCCTCAAACTCATACCTTAAGTCAGTGTACTGTGGGTCGTCTGACGATGCTCTAGACAACAGAGCGAAACGGCCGTCACGCCAAAACGTGAGTTAATTTCCATTCAAAAGTTGTTTTATTAAGTTTATATTATATATTAGTGGAAACAAGATGGAACTTCAACATCATAACATTAGAATATTAAATATAAATTCGAAATCTGTACGGTCAGTTAGTAGATAAGATAGTAGTTACATAGATTTTCCCAATAATTATGAGAGATTTTCTCCATAAGAATATGGGTAGGAAATTTGAAAATTTCCCCACAACTACGTCACATCATCATTGCCCCTACCATTTTGAAATATTGTCAAATATAACATGTGTGAGCATTCAAAATTCTATCTAGTAACCTTACTATACGGTAATACTGTACTGTAAGATTACCATGAATTATTATATTATTCTATGTTCAAATTTTGAATATTTCATCATTTTAGAAGACCGGTGAACCTTTTGTAGAACAAACTTTTGTTTTTATTGATTACATATATTACTTAGAAATCAAGGTAATTTAGAGATGTTACTAGGTTTGTAAAATTGTAGAAATTTGCCACTTATAAGTCTATATCTTTTAGTACAATGGAGTCCATTTGGCTTATTTAAAATCAGATGAATATTATTCATTAATATACTTAATCATATATTTATCATAATCTAATATTCTTATTTAAAAATCAGAGGAATTCCTAGGATGTTGAACCGTAAGAGCAATACCGTTCACCAGTTAAAAGGCAATTTCCAAGGTATTCTGGTTTTTTATACAGACTAGGTCAGTGATTTATCGAGCTAATTATTTTGATCAAATGTAACCTAGATATTAAAAGTGAAGATTAAGAAGGATGTTGAGTTTAACTTCCATTTCTTTGCTACAATCTGTAAGCTAGGCTAGTAAAAATGTAGAAATGTAGAAAACCCCAATACCTTCTTGCCTTTACAATATGACTGCATTGAGGAGCTGTAATTTGAAAAAATTCAAACTCGAAGCTTAGTTTACAATATCAATGATATAATATGGATCAGGTT
Organism: Conomelus anceps; assembly: GCA_948455865.1. Classification (NCBI taxonomy): domain Eukaryota; kingdom Metazoa; phylum Arthropoda; class Insecta; order Hemiptera; family Delphacidae; genus Conomelus; species Conomelus anceps. The sequence goes on along the minus strand of OX418220.1, from coordinate 38,377,845 downwards.
AGACTGGAAAATAAAACTGCCTGTGATGTGAATCTGTGTTGTACCTCCCAGCTTCGAGAAGTAAATTGTCGAAAACGTGTCGAATAACTGTAAATAGTGAACTTGAGTGAACATTTTTTAGTATTTTCCTCAGAGAAACTTACATACCATAATCTACTTAATCCATTAATATTGATAAAACAATTCAAATTATTACTCAAAAGTTGCTTAGTGCCATGTATGCTCATGGTTCAAAAATGTTTTCTGATTTTTCTTAATTTTCCCCCTTCCTTATCATAATCTTTCATCCTTTTCTCGCTTACTCATTGATCATATTATAATTGGATGTTGAAAATGAGATCATTCTGTTTTATCTAGTGTAGATGCTGTTTTCAATTACTTCTATTTTTGCAATTTATACATTATCTAGTTTTTGTTTGAAACATCAGCATGTGACTCCTGCTGCTTTGTTAATTAAGCATGGCTTGATGTTTTTTGTTTACAAAAATCTTTTGCTCTATGTCTTTTTAGATAAGCATGCCAAAAACCGACGAAATCCAGCTAACGAAAAATGGTGGAGATTAGGTGCATGTAAGTATTTTCAGTTGATTTTATTTAATTATTCATACAAATTTGTATCATTGTGATAGGAATTAGATGTAACATGAAGCACGCTACAGCCAAATTGATACAAAGGCTTAAGAAATAAAATAAAACCAAATGAAATTCTGTTGAAGTATCTCACTACATTAATAAAATTATTTTGCTATACAACCTTTCAATGTTCACAAATATAATATATTATGCAAATACTATGCAATACAAATGCAATGGAACATGAAAAAACTACAACTAGAAAATAAAATGAAACTAAACAACTCATGCTAAACTAAACCAATGTTAATCAGCTTATAGCTGGCGTGCTATACAGGGTGTTTCGGAACTCTCTACCAATACTTCTAGGCAGTGTTTCTGGACCACTAACAAAAGTAAATATTGTAATAAAAATTTTCTAAAATCCCCAGTTACTCACACAGCCGCCATTTTTATTTTTTCACTCATTATTTTTTATTCGAACACCTCTGAATGCATAATTTTGAAATTTTGCAAACAGCTTTATAACAATTTCAAATCAAATCAAATCAAATCAAATCAAATCAAATATGGTTTTATTTCTCCTTCAACAAATACAATATTTATAACGGTATATTCGTATGAAATACAAAATAAACAAAAAAAAAACCGTATACAAACTATTTAATACAAAATATAGTAAGAGAACAAAAATTCCTCACATGGGCCTTACGCCTGTGTGTGAAGAAGAGTCCGCATCATAATTACATAAGAGAAGAATAATAATTATAAAGGAATAAAAAATCTGTGTTGAAAAAGAAATATAAAGGAACATAAAAAAGAAATGCTTCTGGAAGCAGGAAGGGTCCCCCATCCATCAAACACGCGAATTATGGGCACAACTGGGAATAAGTAGTAATTAAAATGTGGTTGAGATTGAATCAATGATAACTTGTGTTTTGAACACAAACCTAACATATTTTTTTATAAATAAATATTATGGGAAGTAAGTAGAGATCCATAAGTGGCCTTTCTATAAGCAAGAGCATTTCATCGTTGTCAGTAGTCAATAAGTCGATAGAATAAAAATGTTGAAAAAATTTAAATATAAATGCTTTTACAATGCTAGTACAATAGAGACAAATACAACAGTCACACGCTAATAATAAGTTATCCCAAAAAAAAAACACCAGCAAGGATAAAAACAAAGCTTCCTCCAACAATGTTCCTTGGTAGCTAAATAGTAACAATAACACTATGATCATAAATAATCGTCTGCATACAAATTTTAAACCATAAGATGGAATCACAAAAAGACAATACTAATTATAGGAGCAGATAACTAACAATATAAAAGATAGGATTAAATAACTATAGGAGTATAATAAACTACTTATAAACTAACCTCTCAATTAAAACCGGTAGATAGAACGCATAAGGGTTTCAGATCTCTCTCTACCATATTGTAGTAGCCAGGTGATCACAAGTTTTTTGTAAGTACCTATTTTTATCCTTGCAAAATTAAAGAAATGAGGAGGCATGCTGCAACATAATTGATGAGCAATATATATTGGATCACGTAAGGCTGCTGTAGTCGTCAATCTGGGCACTCTCACATTGGCACCACCTGAACCACGTGTGGGATAATTATGGTTGCACCTTCTTATAAAGTCTCCTTGTTTTTTGAATGTATGTATGAGCAAAGCCTTAATAAACAGTTGCCGCACATCTAGTACATTAAATTCGGCAAAAAGCTGGTCTGAAGGATAACGGAGGGGCCTTCCAGTTGCAGCTTTAATTATGGCTTTCTGAACAACAAGAATTGGGCTAAGTACTGTCATGAATGCCGCACCCCAAACAATGATACCACTGTGCAGCAAGGACTGCACATAAGCATAATATGCTAATCTTATCTCAGGAGGATTCAGGACAGCCCTAAGCTTCTTAAGCACAAATATATATTTTCTGAGTTTCTTTTTATGACTGGATATGTGTTCATCCCATCGCAAGTTGCTATCCATCACCACTCCCAAGTACTTGTGAGCCCTTACCTGGTCTAGCTCCTCACAGTTACATCCAAGAACAGTGTTACCAGCACATGTATGGAGTTTGATATCTAAACCAAGTCTGGAATTGTTGTCATCATTCCTCAAGTAGAAAGGCATTACTTTAGTTTTGTCAGAGTTCAAGGTAAGTGAATTCTGATCAAGCCACTTTTTTATAGTTTGAAGACCAACCTCAACTTTTTGAAAAACATTTTTCCAACTCTTATCCTCAAACATTATAGCAGCATCATCAGCAAATAGAAACATTCTTCCATCTATTCCAACCTTTGTCATGTTATTAATATAGATTAAAAACAACAATGGTCCAAGAGTGCTTCCCTGTACTACTCCATAGTCAACTTCTTCAAAGGAGCTTTCAATATTCAACAATCTCACTGTCTGTCTACGGTCACTTAAATAACTTTGGAACCAACAGAGAGGGTGGCCACGGACTCCCACATGCTCCAGCTTTCTAAATAGGATGGTTCTGTCAACAGAGTCAAAAGCCTTAGCAAGGTCCAAGAAAGCCGTAGCAACACGACATCCCTTAGAAATGCTATTAAAAGTGGCTGTGGTGATATCAAATAGAGCCTCACTCACCCCAACACCCTCTCTGAACCCATACTGCTCTGGAGCTATTATATTATGGCTCACCAAGAAAGTGTTCAATTGTTTCCTCACTACCTTTTCCAGAACTTTTGAAAAGACAGTGAGGAGTGAAATAGGCCTGTAATTAGAGAACAAATGCTTATCTCCTCCCTTGTAAATGGGTATCACGGTTGCAATCTTAAAAATTTCTGGGAAAATGCCTTCTCTTATACTATTATTAATCACATGTGTTAAAGGTTTAATAAAATATTCAACATTATTTTTTACAAGTGATGAGGCAATTCCGTCATAGCCTGGTGCCGAGCTCCCTTTCATTTGTGTTATAATTAACTTGATCTCTGACTCATCCACCCCCTGAAAGAAGAAATTGTTAGGGTTGGAAAAATATTCATCATCAACCACCTGATCACCGCCAAGGTCTAAAGCATTTGCCAAATTGTATCCAACTTTGGAATAATAAACATTGAAATCATTAGCGACCTCTTTTATACTATTAGCATTGACATCTACATTTTGAATGAAATGTTTTATTGGAAATTCGTTATTTTTTTTGCTATTTCCCGAAAGTTCATTGATCACCTTCCATAGGCCGTTAGGATTATTACAGTTTTCATTAATCAGGTTATTAAAATATTGTTTCTTTAAAATTGAAACAATCTTGAAAAAATTAATCAAAATTTTTCGACATCAAAAAACAAAATGGCTGCCATTTAAAATCTTTGAACAGGATTAAATTAATAATGGCTGATGATATCAAAATTTGACTGGAATAACGTTTTTTAGATATTTTTATTGCAAATCCAACGATACTTCATTTTCCAAGATTGGCCAACAATTGACGGGATTTTAGAAAATTTGTATTACAATATTTACTTTTGTTAGTGGTCCAGAAACACTGCCTAGAAGTATTGGTAGAGAGTTCCGAAACATTCTGTATAGCAGAATATATATATATATATATTGTAATTATTCTATTTAGTACGCTATTATAAGTCGTGTTCTTGTTAGTTGAAAGTTGAAAGAAATTCAGATGAATTCGAATTTCTCCTAGCCAGTGGGGGATCCAGAAATCTAGTTACTGGGTACCCGTGGGGTGGGGGTTGTGTTGGCAGGCAGTAGTGTACTAAATATCAAGAATTATGAAAGCTTACCTGCATTACCTGCACAGCTGCATATCGTTGGAAAGGGTGAAGATCAAATAAAAATAATTTTCAAACAAAAAAAAAACCAACTTCAATGAAATGGTAATCAAAAATTAAATTCTCACAACTCACATACCAAAAAGTTTAAAATAAAGTATTCACTTTAAACTGAGAACATTTAAAATCCAATACAAGTAAACTTTTGAAGTCAAAGTTCAAAGTTCATTGAAATCGGTTTCTTGTTTGTTTGAAAATTATTTTCATTTTCAACTTTTTAGTTGAATATTAAAACTTGTAAACAAAAGAAATTTCTTCTGCATAATGAAATATTTACCAAATAAGCAAATCAATAACCAAGGGAGACATCATACAATTGAAGACTTAGTACCGGAAATAGTTAATTATTACTAATGTATATTTTACGAGTTTCAATCTGATTATATTGGTAAAAAATTTATATTCTTACAAAAAAATTTGGAGGTTTTGGGGGGGGGGGGCTGAAGCTGATCCGACACTGCTCCTATTGCCTGCTTATTAGCATTGGTGAGTTGTAACCAAGTACAGAATTTTCAATTGAAAACCAGCCCTGTTCAATAACGTGATTTCAACATCCATTATCTATTTTATGTTAACAGTAATTTCAGTTTTGGGAAAAGAATAATTTTTTGAATTGAACTTTCAACTTGCATAGCCTATATATGTCGAGTAAAAATGGAAATTATTGTCTTTCTTGTATTGATCTTTCATATTTAATTTTTTTGGAATGAAATTTTCACTCTGATGAATTGCTTTCACATGTCTATCTCTTTAGTGCACTTCAAAAAATTGCATTTCTTTCAATTTAATTATCAATTTCGCTGTTATAGCCTCATTTTCTCATCATAACTTGAAGTTCATGAATAGAATCATCAATATTAATTTGAAATCAGCAAGTTTTCTAATACTGTTCGTGAAGGAATCGTTCTTTTAAAAGTTGAATGAGCTGCTTGATTCTATTATGTATTTTCTATGCATATTGTAAGCTAAGTTTAACGTTGAAGTTTGTCACATTTTTTCATATTTTTCATCAGCAATCAACATATCTTGAATATAATCTCCAATAATCTCCAATATTGATTTGCTTTTCCAATCAAAATTAAATTTGAGGGTCTGTTTGAAGGATCTAGAAGATGACGTTTATTTAAGGTGTACCATTACCAATCAGACCATGATTAATTGTGAATTTCTATACGGTTCTGAAAATTGAACTTGTGAATACTGCAAAATTATACTACAGCCTGAAAACCTCCGCTTTTTTATATCTTTCTTAACTCTTCGTATCTATGTTTCTCCCAACTAAAACTTCCTACATGAAAAAGCAAAGAGTTTATGCTATAATTTATTTCAACAAGTGACGTTCCTCTTTATTTAATTTCCTTAAATAATTATCAATTAATTATAAATGTAATATAATTATCAATTAAAATACTGTAGTTATCAATTTTAAGGCAAGTTAATCTGTAATCTTTTTTTATAACCACTGGCGGTTTTCAAGCTTTGTTTACAAGCTTTTTACCTTCTTTATTACGTTGTTAACTTGTCTCTACAATTTCCATACAACCAGTATTAAAACTCTCTCTCAAATTTTCATTTTGTACCATTGCCTAAGTTGGTGCTTTTCACAAGCTTTTAAATGCCATGTAATATTGCATCACTCCGTGCCACGACATCGTGCCGTCACGTAATCCTTTTAATAATATTAGCTCAACTTGCATCAATCATAATAAATATTTTACCAAGGTATCCATGCACGTATTATTGGATAAAATATCAATATTGCAGAGCATATTGTTCATGTAATGTAGACAATTTGATAATATAGTGTCTAAATACTGTTGTTATACATTATTTATTGGTAATGTTTTTAGATGAAGGAGTATCTTCCTCCCAGTCTCCTCAGAAGAAACTTTCAAAAGATTCGTCCACCAGTAAGTAAAAGCCTAACAGCATGGCTTTGCAATTTGTTATTTTTTGAGTATTTGGATGTTATTATTAAATTGTACGTTGTGATGAGAGCCTATTTCACAAAACTTTGAATGCTTTCTTATCACTAATCTAGTGGAATTCACCAAACTGTTCGTTCTTCATCTTTCCACAAACAACAAACCACAACTAGCCATAAATTGCTAAAATAGAAAATTAAGGAAGTATTAACTTCAAGAAAGATTGCACCTGTATGTCGTTTTAATATTATCATTATTAAACTATTGGTATATTTCTCTGTATCATGTATGATTTTTTGCATACAATTGAACTAATTATTACCCAAGAATACGGATAGCTAAATACTTTAATTTTTTTTCACATATTATATCAGTCATGTTGATTTTCAACTATGAAAACTCAAATATTCAACACAAGAAATTAATTAGTCATTCCAGTCTTAAACTTCAGTTTTTCCTATGGTCTGTTCCACGAGAGATTTGAGTAAAGCGCCACCTACTGGGTTAATAAAGTCAGGATTGGGTCTATTCACATGGCAAACTGTAAAATAAGAAAACTTGAATTGAAACGAAAGCGGAAATAGGACACATGGCTGCAGACTGAAGGATGACTGTGAACTAAAAGTGACGCGTGTAGCATGATGGCCTTTCTCCCCTCCCTATATTGGCGACAGCTGTATGACCAGTTAGGGTTTGTGTGGAACAGACCACATTGGATTTGGATTTGGCACTTGCACAATATTGTTGATTTAGTATTTATTGATGATAACTTTATGGGAGAAAAATCGTAAATTATTATTATTATTATTATGGGAGAAAAGTCGCAACTTTTGCAACTATGTAATTACAGGAGTCGACCAGCTGTTCTACCAGCGACTCTTCGTTGAGACTTCAAAATTGCAGCCCTGCTCCTGCATAAACGATGCCGATACTTCTGCAACTTATCAGTTACAATAATTGCGATACTGCTCTTATAGTAACAGCAAGCCGACTGCATCTGCTACCTAATAAAACCCAACCTAATAAAAATAGAATAAAAGCAAGTGAAAAGATAAAATACATTGAAGTCTTCGAATAAAATACGAGCTTTTGTTTTCGAATGATTGTTAAACATAGTTTAGTATTGATTAGAGTATTGCTTTGTTACAGCTGGTGAAGTCCCTAGAGTCTCCACTCCAACTGCATTGGAGAAGATGTTGCCATGGAAACGAGATGATGAGGATCAGAACACGGGACCTCTGCGTCAGAACGAATTTCCCGGATGGTGCTCCAATAAAGAGTACCTTGCCTATAGCTCACCTTCAGCCACATTCCTAGGTGAGCAACTATTATAATATGGTATAATTTGTAAAGTAGCGGCCTTTCAATGGGAGGGGTGACTAGAATCGCAGTTTTGCTAACTAGGCAGCAGATTCGGACACGTGTGGGCGCATCATCATCAAGACGAAAATACTCTAACATATTCATAATAATGATTATTGGAGCATAAAATATTCCACAGAACTTTATTTTAGCTGTCACTACTGTAGTTGACTATGACTCCTACCGAACTGTAGGCTTACTCAAAACAGTATTAACCGTTATGGGGGACTACAAAAATTGTATTTTCTGTTCAGAGGAATTGGGTTCTGTTATCTTATATATTTATAGATATATAACAATAATTAATAGATAACCCGACAATTAACAAACTAGTATTTTAGGTGATTGCATTCTTTTGTTTGTTTAGGCGGCATTGAGCAGCCGGGCGTGCAGTCGGTGATTGGTCTGTTCAGACGCGAGAGTGAGCCACCGTCGGCCTCCTCCTCGCCACAATCCTCGTCTGTGCTGTTGATTGAGGAGGCCACCTCCCTGCTCCTCCTCAGCCCGCATTCCAAGACAGCATCTGCCGCCGCCCGCCGCGGATCCATGCTCGAGCTCGGATCATCGGTCGATCCTATTCCCGAGGAGGAATTACTCACAGGTACTAATCCACCAGGTAAACCCGCCCAACCAACCGATCCTTATTCTTCTCTATTTATCTCTATTCTTATTTTTTCCTCCTCACTTTTTGCTTCTCACTCTTCTTAGTCTTTTAATTTTTATTCTTACTATTCCTTTTCTTCTTTGTCTTTTTTTCTCTTCTTCGTTTCTTTTTCTCTCTCTTCTTTTCTTCTTCATCCTTTTAGCTGGACATTCAGGATTCAGTACGACTTGTGGTCCAACCTCCAGAGTTGGATCCGATATCCGAACGTGAATGGGCTTGTTGGATAGTTGGAAGTGTAGATGGACGAGTCGTAACATCTAGAGGGACGAGGGGCGTTCCGATTTCCGACTGTCGACGGAGTTGGAACGTGAGTGGGGGAGTCTGATCAAAGTCGTCCAACTTACCTCAGTTAGTGCTTGCCCTTCGGGTAAGTTCGGGCAACTTCGGTTACATTTTTCGGCTTGAGACATGGCCGACTCTAGTCATTCACTAGAGTCGGCCATGCTTGAGAGCGATGTTCACAGCTGTTAAAACAGACTAGGACTAACGTTTTTTTTTTGAGGATGAAGCCCACATAGGTCTGAGACCTGTGCGTGGGTAATGAGTTGGATGATGGTGATTTATGAGTTGGACCTACAGTTTTAGGTGGGTTCCGAACCACCGGAAGTTGGATCGCTAGTTGGATAGCAAGTCGGAGCGTGAGTGGAGTCAACTATCCAACTAGCCGTCCTACTAAGTCGTACTGCAAATCGGAACGTGAATGCCCAGCTTTACAGCATGCGTTTCACTTCTTGCTTCTTGCTTCTTTACAGCATGCGTTTCACTTCTTGTTTCTTACTTCTTTATTCTTCTTCTTGCATCTTCTCTTTTTCCTTACTTCTTCCTTATTTCTCATATCTTCCATTCTATTTTCTTTTCCTCTGTCATTTTCTCACATTTTTCTTCAATTTGTCATCTTTTTCTTCTTCTTCAACTACTTGAACTCAGGCACCCCACCATACTCTCTTTCTCTTTCGTAATACTCACTGATTCTATAAGGGTGCTTGCACAGTGGAGCATCCAATAATTTATGTAAAATACCGTAGAAAAATCAAATAAATTCTGTGGAATGGTGTATTTGACAGATTAGATCAGCGTGAATACAACCACCATCCCACAGCATGTATTTGATTTCGTGATGGAGATTACCCTCAAATATTAGATGCTCTTTTCGTCTTTCTTGCTTTCGTCGTCCGTTCTTACTTATGTTTTCTTCTTAGTTGTTTCTTCTTTGTGTTGATTTTTTATTTAACTATTTCTTTCACTTGTTTTAAACAACTGTTGTGTATTATATTTTTATCGGTTTACTCATGTATTATCCACTTTTACTTCAACTCTCTACCTCTGATTACCTCAATCACCTGTACCTTGCCCCCCCTCCTCCCGAATGACACGTCCCGAATGTTCTATAAATTATTTAAGCCTTTTTAGTAACTAAAATTTATTAATTAAAACCAGTAAAATTTATTACTGTTAGTTGTAAAGTACGTGTAATATGCTTATTATCATTCAAATTGAACTCGAGCTTCAAACAGAATTTCCTACTTACTATCAACATCAAATAAAAGTCCAAATTTATGAATTAAAATATAATTACAAAATCTTTATAGAATAACTTCATACAGAATATTTGTTGTCAATAATTCTCTTAAATAAACCCCACTACAAAAACATTAAGTTGTGTTGAGGTTATGCACACTGTCTTATTCACAAGATATGACTACACACATGCAAGCAAAGAGCATGCAACTTATAGTATATATGAGGATTTTTGTTATTTCTTAGCTTATTTTCCAATGTATTGTAAAGGCTGTATAAATTATAAATTGCACAGGCTGCCCATGCTGCACACATAATTATTTAAACAATTATGAACTGCTAACGTCCAGCAAAAGTTGTTTTTTCTCTTATTCTTCATAAATTGAGGCTTTAGGAGTTCCTCTTCGGGAGTAACTTTTATGTGTTGGAAGAGGAATCTTACATTTCTAATCTTGATTGATTGAGTTGATTGAAGACAGAATCTTCCGTCTTGTCTTCGTCCATTCTGAATTATTCTCTCAAACAACTTTGAATTCTCATCAGTACATTATTGGTTATATAGCAACTAGTTTTGCTATAATTTTGAGTATGCTATCACATAAAAAACGTTTTCTTCAAGTACAGTCCTGTTTGCGGAGGTCTTCGGCATGTATCATATAATCAAAAGGAATATGTCAAATGTATTCAATCAACTTACATTGAACATATTTTATTTGATTAATAACTTATATTTTATTTCACCTCGTTGAATAATTGCTAATTGATTTGATGATTTCAGTAAGTGCCGATGGCTCGACGCCGTCACTGAACGACCGCTGGACTAACTCATCATCGACGCAGCCCATCAGCCAGGTGGAGGGAATGGGAGGGGGAGCGACTGGGCGAGGGGGAGTAGCAGTGGGAGGGGGCGGACGCCTAGCGATGTCAATAGAATCGCTGGAGTCGTCGTCGGGGGAGAGCGAGTGCGACTCTAACGATGACGACGACGATGATGATGAAAGCAAAAAACTAAACAAACACAACAACGAATAGCATTACGCTTACAAAGTCCGGGTAACCGACCTCTGATCTGGACACAAACGCTCTCACGAATCTCCCAAGAGGCTTGCTACTGCTGCACTATGATTAGACAAGCGATTGTGATTCATCGAAAGGGACTGATGTTTTCTACTATTTGGAAATGAAATAATGACGATCAATTCAAGAGTGCTGCCTGGATAGTTTATAGAACTGGGCCTGAAGATTACAGTAGAATTATTATGTGATTGAACATTTGGAGCAGGGAGGCGTGGCCTAAATTGAAGGGACGCAGGGTGGTATAGGGTAAAGTGGCTGGCGGTGCACGCATATTGGCCGTCAATGCTTCTGCTTATCACATATTAATTCTACTGTAGTTTCGACGTATAACGCTCCAGCAGGAACTATTGAGCATTAGGCTGTGTTTATCAAATATAATATATACCAAACTATATTGGCTTCAATGTGATTGAGGCCAGTATTAGAAAAAGCTCAGCTTCAGCTGTCAATTCCGAATATTTAAAACAAATATTAAAACAGTTTTCTAACGATTCACTAAATAAGTAGCCTACCTAAGGCTTGAGAATTTTGTTGTGGTAAAAGTGATGATACAGTATTATGGTCTTCTTGGTGATATTGTGGTAGATATCCAGAATGAATAATACTGATGATGTCCAAACGACTTTAATTATTAACACACAAGAGACTGCAGTTTCGACCATCACGTCATTTTCAATCTCTATCCAACTAGGATAAGATTAGCAAAAATGTCAAAGAGCAGTTGGATAGAGATTTAAAATGACGTGACAGTCGATACTATAGTCTTGCGTGTGTTGATAATTGAAGTGGTTCGGACAACATCAGTCCCATTCATTATGATATTTTGGTATCTGTCCCAGCTCTTTTATTATTCGACTAACTTTTATTTTGGGATACTAGTATGGGTATTTTTAATGTCAAATTAACGCCTGAAAATAGATAATACTGTATATATTTGATAGAGTAATTTTTATATCCATTATTAGAGAGTTTGGGCGAAACTACAATAACACTAATGCTTACCCTGAAGACTCTATTGCCAACACATCATAAAATCCAAAAATATAATTTTTAATTTATTTATTCACAATTGTCGCATTATATGAAATATTCTGAGTTTCACTCAAATGATTGGTGACATGTCAATTCTTAAACTACTAACTTCACTATACAGTAAAGAAAAAAAGAGAAAAAGTTATATACCACAATGGTATGTATATCAGTCAATAACATACGACACTCTTCTTTATAGCTATAATAATTGTAATGAGTCAAATGTCAAAGTTATTTCATAAATCCATTAATATCAAAATTAAAATTAATTAAAACCAAAATTAAAATTCAGCAGCAGAGTATAATGCTTTCTGAACTAGTATTTTTCTTATGGTTTGTTTAAATAGCATTATAGATTCGATATTTCTGATGACTGCTGGAAGTTTATTAAAATATCTCATCCCAGAATAAAATGGCGTTTCTTCAAATGCTGTACTTTCGTGGATTGGGAAAGCAATCAGGTTTCTATTTCTGATATTGTATTCGTGGTTGTCAGTACAGAGTTGGAACTTCTCAGAATTCAGTTTAACAAATATTAATAATTGATAGATGTAGATGGATGGAAGTGTTAGTAAGTCGAGTTCTTTGAAATGTGCTTTACATGAATCCCTCGCTCTTAATCCGCAAATAATTCTTATTTTTTTTTTGTATAATGAAGACCTTATATCATTCAGTAGAACTCCCCCAAAATATTGTATAGGTGGTGCAACACAGTATGATTCTTATTAACGGTATTAATTTAAGATTTACCTTGGCAACGTGACTTCTTTTGGCGTTCTTTATTGCTTCTATCTCCAGATTTACATCTCTCCCTAGTATTATTTCCCAGTCTCAGTAGCTTTCTTTTCCAGATAATGGTTTAATAAGCACAACTGAAAAAAAACTATAGCAGGTTTAACAATAACATAACCTCAAAATCACTTGACAATATCACTTAGCCCAGGTTTCGCTGCACAACTGGTTGTAGTTGACCCAAGCGCATTATTGTGGCTCATTTTTGAACCTCTAGGTTTATTATTTTATTCATAGTAAACATTTCATCGTATTGGGCTTTGCTCTTAGCACCCATTATGATGTCTAACTCATAATTTGTCATTTTTGACACTGGGCACGTTTTTCATTTCAACTGTGCAATATCCAGAGAGGAACATAATTATGCTACATGAAAAAAGTGAAATTGTAAGTTTAACAAAAGAAGAGATGGACTGTTAAGAGGAGAATTAAATCACGTTACTTTATGGAGTATTCATTTATTTACAATTTATTAAGTTGTGAGTGATGAGTCAAGAAGTATTCAGGAATTATGATAAATTTTGAACTCATATTCGAGATTATTGTGGAAAATCTTGAATCTTCTTATTATATCAGGTGTAAATGCATATGAAGGTGGATCTGATTCAACGAATTTTTACCTATATTTATTAATATATCTTAGTGTATTTTTTAAATAGATTTGCCTAAGTCATAATATCGAAATCCTTGAACACTAACTGGGTAGAATAATTATTTCTATGCATCTCTGCCTGCTCTAAAAGCAAGATGCTATAGAGAAAGCTGAGACATGGAATAGTCGGTTTAGCATTAGCGTTATCGTTAACTTAGTTTTGCCCAAAATCTCCATTATTATAATTAAAAGGGTGAGCATCAGGAAGACCTCCGGTGGGACTTACTCCCTACTGACCCCACTTGACATAGAATAACGCGAAAGAGGAGTACGAACGTAATTTATTATTGTTTACGTCGATTTAAATATTTCTGAACTTTATTAGTGTGCATTATCATTACTTAATTATTGTACATTAAATGTTATTATACTCAGTATAGAAATAAATTATTTATAATAGATCAATTTGGTGTAATGTATTGAAACTAAGGAGTTGCAACGAATGATGCATGATGCAACAATAATTAAAGTAAAAAATGAAGCTAGCATATTTGCATATCAATCTGTAATATATTATTGTTATTTTTATAATACATAACGCACTAGCTTACCTAGAAAGTAATAAATATGGCTAGTAAAAAAAACTTGCATTAAATAATCATCAAGAAATAATTATAACAGCAACTCAAACTATTAATTAATCAGGAATTTCAACAGTGTGCACATGCTGACGTTTTTTTAGAATTCAATTTGTTTCAAGATATGTGAAATTCACATGGTTAATACGCTATTGCACCATAATATATCGTATAGTAATAATATACTATAGATTATAGTAAATTTGAAGTAACACTTTGGAAGTAACTACTTGGAAACAACATAATACAAACTAAGTAAGCCTATATAGATGGATACAGTATAATTAGAATACACCGATAACTCGAATACATTATTCATTAGAAATGTGCTTAGTCTGGTATGGTAAGAAGAATGAAAACGAGAATGCACTGTTAACTTTGAGACATTATTCATGGGTGATGTGTCAAATGTAATACAGTCAAATACAGTAAATAGAATGCAACCTGAAGAATGAGATACTTGTAACACCAATATAGCGATGGGTTGATAGTGTGAAGGAAAATTTACAGGGTTTGGCTGCCCAAAATACCACGAAATTAAAAATATAGAAAAGTGATAGACTGATTGTTTAAAAATGAATTCATGGCTTAAGACATCCAGTGGCTCAAAATAAGAATAGTCTATCTAAACATAGATTACAGACTGTAGTTTGTCGTCGAATATTCTTCATCACTATAGCCCCCTAGTGCAGTTGGGACATTATCTTCTGTGGAGATCTCTTTGGATAATCTAAAGTATAACAAGAATTTGTACAGCATCTGTTTGGGAGTCAAGTCCTGAGTTTTATGTTTTATTTATTACTATTTTTAATAAATTCAAACACTTTTGCGAGAATAACTCCTCATAAGACAGATCCTTAATAATAAATTCAGTAACATATCTTAATAATATTAAGAAGAAGTTGGTTCACGCAGCAGATAATTCACGGAACAGTAGCCTCATCCTCTCCTAGCTTAACTTCCTTAACCCCCACCGATGGTTGTAGTATGACTTCACCGGAAATCTGAATGTGTCATCTATTCTCTCAAGTCTACATCGCTTTATATACACCGCACATTATTTGCACCGCTAATCAATTGTCGATTTCGGCCCTCCAAAGCTTTAGTTGACCAGCATTACCATTTTGATCCTCTGTTGGTCAAATATAGCCTATATAAAATTAGTAATAATATTTAGTATTTATGTGGAGAAGCTTTAGAAATTTCAAAAGTTGAGTAAGATCTTTTATCATATCAAACTAGTTGATGATGGTTTTATTTGAAAAGGAGAAATTTTGATACTATATGTAAAATACTGTTACTAATTTTGATTTGGAAAATGCATGCACATAATTTATTCTCATTCAAATACCTGGAGAACTGAGTGAAAAATCTGAACTAATTAGTGAATCGTTGGAAAACTTGTCTAGAAACGCTTAGTTTTCATAAATATTTTGTTGTAATGGAAATGAAAATATAAGTATTTTTTTAGAGTTAGCTGTTTAGTATTATTGCATTGAAAATAATAAAGATAACAATGATAAACAATAACAATAATATTTATAATTCTTAGTTTTAGTATGGAGAAATAATGCAGACTGTAAACATGGTGTTATCGGTGCTATCTGTGATGGTTTTAAGAAAGAGAGTGGCCTACATTGCGTCATGTTTTAGTGGTGCAGAACGTAGATGAAATTAGTTATTGATAATATTAAGCGATTGCCCTTAACACTTGATAGTATTAAGCATCATTATTAAGTATTAGTATTTTGAAATAACAACAGTATGTGCTTCCACCTTGTAAAATGTATCATTATTAATTTGTAAGTTTGTACTTTATATTGCTTATATATTTTAAAATTAAGCCTAGCTAGAAGTGTAGCTTGTGGTAAAACACTAAACTAACGGTTGTTTTAATAAACATAGAAAGATTGATCGATACCGTTTTTGAAATGGTATTTCATATTTCTAAGAAATATGAAGTTTCCGTAGAAATAAAGTTTCTGTAAGAAATATGAAGTCCGTTTGAACTGTCCAGCAACAGGCTGGAAACTATAATAATATTGTAATTAATATTTAAATTAAGAATTTTTATTTAATTTAGCATACATTTATACTGACGCTAAAGTCATCGGACAGTTGATTGAAACAAAAAGAACCAGGAAAAAGTACAATAGTGGAAAAATTTGTAACAAGATTAACTGCAAAACTTTTTATGAGACTAGTTGAATGGATTAAATTCAAAGAACATATTAAATACGTTATTTGAAAGTTAAATTTCAACTCAAGACGGATAATTAGAATGTGAAAAACTGTCAATATTGTTTTAATGCAATATCTTTGCATTAATAATATTTTGTTCAAAACTTTATCCAGTGACTTGCGCCGCTAAAAAGCCTATTTCTTTGTTATCATATTAAAAATATGAATGAAGCAAAAACAGCTTAGCCTTTGCTAAGCTTATGTTAATATGTCAATAGAAATTTATTTTTTATCATCATTGAATGATTTTTAGAAAATTATGTAATTGATAGGTTGCACTAGTAAAACAGCATAAATATTAAAATTTTATTTCTTCAAAAGGATTTTAGATAATATTTTATTAGGGAATTTTACAATATGCAATAGGTAGCTCACCGTTATCAAGTTTTATTTATCGTTCTGTATTAACAGTTTCATAGAATATAGAAAATGTGGAAAAAGTAATTACGTACTCATTGTATGCTTTCGTTATTCCATCTCCTACTACACAAGTTCTCTGTGCTAACTTGTGTACCATACGTTGTCTATAGTGTTTGTTATTTTTATTGGGCTGTAAGTTGAAATTAATTCCAAAATCTTTTTTCCAAATAAATTGATGATTAATTTCCGTATCAATCCATTTATTTTTTTCACTCATTTTTTCAAGATTTTTGTACATTCGTATGTATGGTACTTAGTTTGATCATTATTATGAGCCCGACAGCCGTGCCGTTGCCCGTCCGTCAGTGCTCTAGCTCTTGAAAGTAAGATTCTAGACTCTTGAAACTTGGTACATAGCTTTTTCGTAATACGGGTCAGGTCTCTACTAATTTTTGAATTTTGGGGGTCAAATAAACTAGTAGTTCTGTGAACAGTAGACCTCACGTCCAAGGCGGCTTGCGCAGAGGAACATACTTTAATGTACTCACTCGATAATCATCATCGCAAAATTAAACACAATCATCACATTCAGAGAAATGTTTCAGATCTAACTCAATTCCTTGCCTCAAACGAACCCTTCAGGATTTTTGGAGGAACACAACTTGAAAAAAAGCGGAATGAATCTACCTTATTACGGTAAATTCAAAGGGAACGCTCTCATTGTCCCGACTATATTGCAATAGATAACGAGGGATAAAAAGAAGAACTCAAAATTATATATTTAAATCTCTCCAACCTAACCTCAGCAATTGTCTGTTTATTTCATATCCCATAGCAACATGACTGCAAGGCTCCGATTACACGGTACATACAAAGTCTTTGCGTTTTAGACAGCGTAAATAACGCCGCTAAGAGGCCTGTCATATGATTAAAAACTGTTAACTTCTATAACCTGTTCCTTTAAGGATAGATTTCTCCTTTTTGTGTCCTTCAGCGAGGTCCGACGAACTTAATTTTAATTTATTTTTCTTATGAGGTGCCTACTACGTCCTGAAAATTTGGTACCTGTACCCCCTGTAGTTTTTGCTCTGAAGTTTTATGTGTACGGACAGAACCTAATCCTCTCCCCCTATGTACTTCGTACAGTGAGAGCTAAAAATGTAACGGAGAGGGTAACCACCTGAAAAAACTTCACATCCCCATTAAAATTGTCAAAATAGAAATGACTGTCTTCTGCTGGTATTTCTAGTACTGCTTGAAAAATATTATTCAGATGTTTGAGATATGTATTTTGGCTATAGGAACTATGACTGAATATTCCTTTTTAGGTTACAGAATAGTGCAACTCAATGTAACACACAACATAACATTGAATTGATGTCGACTAACACATATAATTTCATCCTACACAACCTACAGACGGTATTACTGATGTGATGCAGGATGAATTTTCATAGAACACAGAGATGAATTAGACCTAACCCTTGATTCAATCGGCTTAGTCTATTTCATGTCTGTATTTCACAAAATGTCATTCTGTATCACATCACCAAAGCTGCGGTGCTATTTTCATCCAGCCAATCATCTGTACTCATGTTGTTCCAAAAAGCTGATTCCTAAAATAAGTTTAGATTTCACATGTCTGATGAATGAATTTATAGAACAAAATTAATTAAATTTGTATAATATTATCATTCACTTAGTAATCACTTGTTATTATACTTTATATAAAAAATATTAGAAATTATTTGTTTCTCTTAAACAAATATGTAATTCTTATGAATGATAACTTAATTCGTACGAATAAGGCTCAACTAGAAGAATCTGAATGCTCGAGGGCTATCTATGAATCTCAACTAGAAGAATCTGGAAGCCCGAGGACTATCCATGAATCTAATTAATATTGCATATGATGGAGGTAATTTTAAAAATCATATGTTCCTATGGAATTAGGCCTAATAGCTTTACTTTTTCCTTTTAAATATCCTTTAAATACAAGAAAATTTCAAAAATCCTTACACATTCATCGCTGGGCATTCCTTAAAGGATATCCATGCAAAGTTTTATTGAATTTGGTCTACGCGTTCAGTCGTAAATGCGTTACAGACAGACAAATTCAGAACGGTCGGCTGAAACAGAGACCTGTCTTCGTTTGGTAAATTATGTAAAACAAATTTCCACTACAGGCTCTAGGCTAGTTTTGGCTAGTGAAAATCAAAACATTGGACAGCTGGTTCATTTCGAATACTAGAAAATTTTAAAAATATTATGAGGACTGATGCTTAGCCTAATTATCCACTTTATTTTTCAGTGCAAGCGTTGATGATTTCATTTTTGATTGTACTGAAATCTTTTCTTAAATTATTTTAAATCGTCGAATTAAAAAAACTGATAGAATATATTGAGTCCTGAAATATTATGAGATATGTTAAACAAGAAGAAGAGGAAAAAAACTCATTTTTAAAGTGCATTTTTGGTAAATTGGGAAGCATGTATGATGTTTATATAAATTAAAGCAGTTGAATCGGAGCACAACTGATAATAATAATTATTTTATGTAAATTCGACGGGTCCTTGGATACTGCTTTGTATCGGTTTATTTTGTTATTGGGATGGTACCGTACGGGCTCACCGTGAAATATCAATACAGGCCTACACCATGCTTCAACATACTGGCACTGTTCACTTTGGTACGGTCTACTTCTAGCCATTATTGTTTGAGTTGCTTGAACGACTTTTTATGAAATTTGAATGGTTAATAGTAGAAATTAAATTGGGGAAACGTTTTGGGAAATCCATTAAATGACTTCAATGCAGCTTGGCTTACACCCCAACTATCCAAATTGTAGCATGTTTAATTTTCTGAAAAATAAGTAGCTTCCAGGCAAGGAATTCTGTGGCGAGAAATGATTGTACCATCTAGCGTAAACTAGATCTTCATTAGCTGTTTATTAGCACGAACATCCATCACTTTATTTTATTCGTTAAAACTATTAAACTGTGCCCTAATTTCTATAATTAGTTTTTAATTTTTATAACTAAATATCCGTAAAAAGTTCATATTAACTTTTCTCTTCAGCGATATATTAAATTATAATTACCATGTTTTAACAATAGGCAATAGTACAATTTGGTTCAATATAATTAAATAAACTTTTTGGAAAAATTTGATTTTAACTTTTTTCTAAAATGGTTTTTATTTGTATCGATGCACGTCTGCAGTTTACCGTTGATTTTCTCTGTGTATATGTAAATTTGAGTAGAACTATACAATGTGCCCTTAGATAGCTTTATGCCAAGTAAAGTTGCCCTTTGTGCCCTTGACTTAGCTTTTTATTCCAGCTTTATTGTTCTGAAACTGCTTCTATCGTACCAGATTTATCTTAAAAAGTGATATTGATTATTTATTGATGATGTTTAAGCTTGTATTGACATGATTTCGATAAATTAAAATCAGAATAATTTATCAGGTGTGATTTTGGAAGTGCTACAATTTAGCATTGAAATAAATTTTGAAATTAAATAGCTTGGCAAAATAAATGTGTGTTATTATTGAACCCCATTATACTGGGACATCATCACACGTCCATCCTCATAGCTCTAGCCCACAATTATTTCTACCCTAAATTTTATATTAATCTGAATATTTAATATGATAAATAATTCGATAAACGCTTTCATGAGACGCATTCCAGGGCCGGAGTTGAAAAAACTTTTTAAAAATTTGAGCTTTCAAAAATTTAGCCTGCATGATCTAAAAATAATACACGGAAAATAATACCTGTTCTATACGAAAAACCAATAGAAACTACGGCTAGTCTAAGTTATTATTTTTAAATAAAAATATATCAAGTGGTCAAGTGTACTTTTGATTGTTTGGCCTGAAAAATTAGAAATTCGAAAGCTAAATAATGTTACCTGTATAATATAATAATCAACCACATACTTGATAATATTATGTTAGTGGTGGAAGCATGTAAAGTATGCATGGTTTGATTTGGTTGTAGTCAACTACTGTAGGTACTTGTAAAAAATAGGTCTTAGCCTCGTACTGTTAAAAGTAAATAAAACGCTATAGGCACTTTCACGATTCACTCTGTTCAATAATAATAATTACTTATTATTTAAAATAATCTATAAATAATACTAATAATGAATGATTATTTATTGTTGTTCAATATAATAATCGAACAAACTAGAGAATTATTAACCAGATGAATTTACGATTATTATAAGAAAAAAATATAAATAGGTTCAATTTTAGGAAAAGTTTGCATAAATTAGATGATTAGCTAGGATTCAACAATAACAATAATTATTAGAATCAAATTGCCTTCAGAAATTACGCCATGAAATTTATGCTAAATTTTTAGTTTGACTTGAAAGCAATGTTTTATTTTTTAGATCAAATGTTGCTGTAAAATATTCGTAAATGAATAAGAGATATATTTTTACAATGAAAATTCACAAATTGAATAATTGAATGTATATATATATTGTAATCATTGTAATTTTAAATTATATTTTCAAATAAATACCTCAATGAATTTTCCAATTAATGACATATTATTTTTATTTTCATATTATATTTAATTGCTAAGCTTGAGAAATAATCAAGTACTATGAATACCAACCATTTACTTATGTATGTTGAATAAATTGTGAGTTGTTTTTTCAAAGTTAATAAAACAATATGCTGAAATTTGAAAGTGGCATTAATTACCATGTGTTTTGGTGTAACTAATTGATCTACTTGAGGGCTTAAGGCTGTGCGCCAGCCACCGTGACTCTGACCAAGTCTCGAGTCCCAACTCAAGGCAACAAACAAACGAGTCTACAATCGAGTCAATCGAGTTTGGTCTGGTTTTGAATCACTCTGGTGGATTAGTACGTAACTAGCTTTCCATAGCCCTGGAACGTTGCCAGATCTCTCGGCTCCCGTCTGCTCCGCTCTTCGACTAGTCTGACTAGGCCTTCTTGGGAGGGAGGCAGAGTCGTTCTACTACTACTCATAATCTAGTTAAGCAAATATAGTTTACAAGCCTGAGCCACAGATATTCTATCTAATACCTGAGCTTTCATTCACAAAAATAATCCGATATGTCTGACGGCTAGAGAGCCTGGACAGTTTGAGCCCTCTGTTCACTTAGTGTGGCATGATTAGTTTGGTACATTGTTTTGTGTCGTGTTTCATTTTTACCTAATATTGTACAGAATTCTACAATAATAAAACTAATAATTGATTAATGACATTAATGTTATGAGTTTTTTATTGTGTTAATAATGGCAAGGCAAAGCATTAGTTGGGTCATGTCTTTCAATATTTTGTTTTTTATTTTTCTATTCACCCAGGGTTACTCCTAATTCAATCATATCCTTTCTAATTTCCAATTATCTTCTTAAGTTTAAATTCTTTTTCGTTATTTTTTTGCAATTATACTATACGTTTATTTCTAAAGAATCGCGTATATCTTTCAATTTTTGTATGTCTTTCACTTAATTTTTTGAACAAACATACAGTAAATAATTATAATAATTTCATGATTATAAAAAATAGTTTCTGATTGAGTAAAAACGGGGGCCCATCACGTGTTTTTGACGCCAGGGAAAATATCATAGATTTTGGAAAAATTGATTAAATTTGGAAAAATAACTAATATACAGTAAAATAAAACTGACTATTATAATTTGGAGAAGGCTTTTTTACAGACAACACTTTATTACCTCATATTCAAAACATATATAATATTTCCACAAAATTTTTGTAATTTTCAAAGTCAATTCAGTGCTGAAAAAATCTTGGAAATACCAATATATTTATAATAATAAACCTTTATTGCAGCAACTCCTGAGGTCGTCAGAAGCATTACAAATTGTCATATTTCACATCACAAGAATTTTGTCTCATACAACATTGCTAGAACGTTAAAACAGATAAAAACACAAAATCACATTCAAAATTAGCCTACCTATATATTGTATTGCAGTGTGTCATTTAAAGCTGTCTTTAAATTGTCTACAAAATCTTGGCCCTTTCATAAAAATCCTCAAACCTATATAATAATGGATTATTCATCAAAAAAAGTTTCAGTCTATGCTTGAAAATTGGATATGGCAGATTTTTTAAGCTCTCTGGAATGGCATTGAACAGTTTTACGAGTATAAAAAGAAAAGTCTTTTGTGTGTTTGAATAATTGTAATGGTGAGTAATCTAGTTATTTCTTGTGTTGTGAGTATGTTTCACCCCCTGTATAGTGAAGTTTTCCAAATTATTTTTCACATAGATCAAACATTGTAAAACAAAGAGGGAAAGTAGGTAGGGTCAAAGTTTGAAGCAGTATTTGAAGCATTCCATGTGGAAATATAATAATTTCCCCGGGCCCCTAGACCCACTATTCGATTTTCGATTATGGTGGTGGGTGGGGGGGGGGTTTACTATTCCCTGCTTGAAAACCCCCTACAATTAATGTGGACAATGCAACATTAAAAATATTTTTGCTCATTAGTCAGCTAAAATTAGCTGACTATATAGCCAATTTTTTGTTAACCGATTTATTTTGAAAATTTATTATAATTAGCCTATTAAATTTAATTGTGTTGTAAGTATAACGTTATTATTCTGTAACTTTCGACACTCAATGCATCCATGCTTTTCTTAGGCTTTTATGATTTTTTAGCCAACCAAAATAAGTGTTTATATTAAGAGTAAAATTGTAAAGGTTTGTAATGCTAGGATAAGTTGATTGATGAGTTGTAAGATAATCACAGTGTATTAGAAAGACGATAACATTGAATGCTTTTTTTATTTATTGCCTAATTTTTGTGTTAAATAATGAACTTAATTGTAATATTTAAATAGTTTTTCTTTTTTTAAGTTATTCATCTCATAATTTGTAGTAAATTTATGTTTAGTAAGCACCTTTTTTAATTACAGTTCCACTACAGTTTTTATTGAAGCTATCTTTGTTATCTATCAAAGAAGTCTTATAATATGATTCCATTCACAATGTAAGCTCTCCAATAATATAATCATATTTTATGATTAAGATGCAGTATATGGAACAATCGCAAGAATTTTCTATAAAGAAAAATTTGTTTCCTTCGTTTGCCACAAGAGCCCACTCAAATTTTGTTCACTCTTTTGATGGACAAAAATTGGTACAAAGCTGGAAGTTTTTTTAATCCACTCTAGGTATTCTAAGTGAGTTTGCAAAAGTTGAAATTGAAGAATACGAAATTCTACTTCGATTGATGTATATCAATATATCCGTTCAATTGTTCATTCACAATCAATTTTCAAAAATCAGGTATTTTTATCTCCTTTGTGAAAAATATGTCACCTTCATGTTTCGTTGCATTTATCATGTAAATCATGCTCACACCAACACATAAAAGTTAGATGAACGAAGTTCTTAGATCATTGAATTTACTTTCAGAAGAGTTCTCAGTTTGAAATTTTGGCCAATTTGTCGATATGCAGAAAAACCTGAATCATTGTATATCAAACCGAAGTTATAGCCGAGGGCCGTAGCTGGTATCTGTTCAATCAGAAATAAGCTACGAAACTCCTGGCCGCTCTTTGTAAGGGTGACCCATTGGATTGGCCAGCAAAAAAGACTTGGTTCTCTGCTGTGAAAATCACTTCCCGTTGGTTCGGAACCCACCTAAAACTGTAGGTCCAACTCATCAATCACCATCATCCAATTCATTACCCACTCACAGGTCTCAGACCTATGTGGGCTTCATCCTAATTATTGAATTTTTATTTTTACTATTGAATAATTATTCATTGCCTAATTTTTGTGTAAAATATAACACAATTATAATATTGAGTAAAATAATATACTCAATTGTAATATTTATATATATTTTTTAAAGTATTTCATCTCATAATTTGTAGTAAATTTCGGTTTGTAGAGCAACTTTTTCAACTACAGTTCTACTACAGTTTTCATTGGAAGCCTCTTTATATAATATTATCTATCAAAGAAGTCCTACAATATAATCCCATTCACTATGTAAATTATCTAATAAACCATAATACTCAAGAGTAAGGTACAATATATGGAACAATCGCAAAAATCTTAGAAATAAAGAAAAATTCGTTTCCTTCCTTCCAACACAATTTGGCATATGTTTATTTAAGAGAAAAAGAATGAGGGTGAAAGAGAGTGAGAGAGCGGAAAGGAATGTGAGAGTGCTAATGGAGACATTTCATTCAAAGCAATTATTTTCGATCGCATAATAATTATTATACAAGAACTGTAAACAAAATGCATCCGGCAGACAGAGCGAGTGCTGGTGTTGCGCGTGAGGGAGCATTGATAAGGGCGAGTAAGTGATGAACGAATATGGTTCAAACCGGCAACATAGCAAATCCTTGCATATGTGTGAGTGAACGTGCTTGCACATTTGCATGAGGAAGTTACTCTGTAAAACTAAAGTCTAAAGAGAATCCAAGAAAACTTTGGGGCAATTTAGCTACCCATCGATTTAATTTGGATTTACAATAATCTCTCTATTACTAGAATAGTCCAGTCAATAAAGGAATTTCACCTTACATCAAATGCGGGAACGTTTTTTATTTTTTGATGTTGTTTGGGACCATTAGGTAGTAATTAATCCAAGTTTCCGTCATCCCCCCCTCCTTGCTTCGTCCGCCATCTTGGAAAAACTGTCAGAAATCGGCACTTTTTTCAGTTTTCGGCCTCTAGCTCATTCCCAGTTCATTTTTTGAAGATATGTCTCAGTAAGAAAATGTAGATTACTAAATTTCCAACAAATTTGATGCAGTAGTTTTTTTTGTAGGTCGAAGCGTATTCGAGCTATGAGAAGGCGAAAAAGGTCGAAAATTGGAGGTTCCAAAAAATTTTCACTTTTGCTCCACTTGCCATCGCAAAAACAGGGGGAGGACTTGATCTCAGCAAAAAGTTTATAGGATGAAAGTTGTAGAGAATCTAATTTTCTTTAAAATCATGTATTGAATAAAATTTGACAAGCAATGGGTAGGAGTGGGGGTAAATTTAAGAAAACTAGAAGAAATGAGTTTTTTTGTGATTCAGCCCTGGGGCGCTTTGTTGATGAAAGTTTTACTTTATTACAACCATTTTCGAGCACAGCAGTGCATCTAAATAATATTTGAACCATATTTTGTATAAATGTAACCACATACATGCATTTATAATATAATTAGGCTAATATATATTTTTTGAAACTTTATTGTAAATAGGTAACAAAATATATTTCATCAATAAATTGTTTAATGAATAAATATATTTTTAATTTATTATGTTATAGTTTCATGTATAGCTACAATATTTTACAGATACACATAGGAATTTTATTAGGATAAATACAGAAGTTGCTAACAGTGATAAAATAACACCAAATAATTTCAAAAGCTGTGAAATGAAAATGACAGGGTTGCCGACCCAGGTCACATTCTTTTTCTTCCTCAATACAATGTGAGCATGTGAGGCGAGGGTGACAGCATAACGGGACATTTAGCTGAGTGCCACCTGCAAGCCTCAATGAAATAGGGTGAGACTGAGAAGGGAAGGAGGGGTAGAAGGGAGCCGCTAAGGAGTGGCAAAGGGCTTGGTTCATAAAAGAAAGAAGAGATTCTTCTTCTTTGTTTCTCTCTTCTCTCTCTTCTTTGTTTCATGGCTTGGTTTCTTATGCCTGGCCCCTCAGTTGATGTTCGTAGCTCCAGTGTTCACATCGAGTTTATTTAACGTGCTTAGAAAGAGTTTTTCTGTGAAGTGAGTTGTAGTGGTGAATGATGGCTTCTTCATCCCAAACACCGGACAGTGAGTGCTTCATATGCGGGAAGAGTTTGGAGGAAGGAGTTGTGATAACTGTGAAGAAGAAAGGAGTTCAGACTCTATTAAGTGCAAGTGTTCAAAGGCAGCGAGACGACCACAGCCAGATTTTGAAGAATAGAGACGAAATTAAAGTCCACAATGCCTGCTCAAAAAATTACACCGATCCAAGACGGATAGACGTTGCTCTACGCTCAGAATCCCCTACACCTGGACCATCTTCAAAGCTAAGGTCAGTAAGTGATTCGTTTAATTTCAAGGACCATTGCTTTCTATGTGCTGAAAAAATTGAAGAAGATTACATGAAAAAACAAAAAAAGCTCCCATTGATTTCTCGAAATCCAGTTCGCTTGGTGGAGAAGATGGAAGTAAGGGACAACGTGTTGCAAGCAGCTCGGGCACGAGGAGATGAGTGGGCTCAAAAAATAATCAATCGTGTTCCCCCAGACTTGGACCTAATTGCTGCTGACGGTCAGTACCACGATGCATGTCTAAAAAAGCTGTACCAACCACCGAGAGCTACAGGGGGGGCGAGAGGATCCAGAACACACCCCAAAGTTGAAGAAGCAATGGAATGTGTTTATGCTTTTCTGGAGAGGAACAAAGAAGAATGCCAATTCTCATTTGGTGAATTGATGGGGGCCCTTAAGAAAGGATGTGAACTTGATCGGAGAACAGTAAAATCCCATTTGCTGAGAAAATATGAGGATGACATCATGTTTGTTGAAACACACAATAAATCGACCGTCTGTTTCAAAAATACAGGTTATAGAATATTGAATGACACTTGGTACACCAATATAAATTCGAATCCTGATGAAGAAAGAATGAGAGTGGTGAAAGCAGCTGCAGATATAATTACAGAGGACATTCGCTCCCGTGTGTACAATACCACTGACTATCCACCCCCTGATCAATTTTTGAACAGTGTTGAGTCAGACATTCCACCAACGTTATTGACAATGGTCCAAAAAATTGTGTTGAAAAACAAAAAAGGAGATTTGGATAAATGGAAGAGGATCAGTACTGCCATTTCCCATGCAATCATTGCTGCTGCACGTCCTCGGTCGTTCCTCTCCTCCCTTCTTACGGGATTGAGTGTATTCCTGTACCGAAAGTTTGGATCCAAACTTCTAATTGACATGATGTCATCTCTTGGATTTGCTTCCAGTCACTATGAGGCACAGCTGCTTGAGGCATCAACTATGACTCAACCTCAACCATCCCTTCTCAAACCAAATGCTCTCGGTTTTTGTCAGCTGGTTTTTGACAATGCTGACTTTAATGTCAATACAATAGACGGCCACGGGACATTCCATGCGATGGGTGGAATCATATGTGTGACTCCATATGATGCAGCAGGGGAAAGAGACAATATTATGTGTTCTGCGAGGATGAATGCCCCCCAGTTGGTAGCATGTGCTGGTTCGATTGAGCTTCAAAGATTTGTGAAGAACCCACAAGGTGGCTTGAAAACAGTTGTAATCAAGGATCTTGATTGCCTGCCCTTGGCTCCTACTGAAGTCATATCTCAGTCTGCTGCAGATATCCTGTGGCTTCATGGGAAGTCAACTGGTAGACATTTGCCAGGATGGAATGGTTACATGGAGAATGCCACAGCAAAAAAAGAATTTCAGCAATCTAAAATAATATATCTGCCATTTATCAATGCAACTCCAACCCATGAAGACACTGTCTATACATCCTTGATCAAGGCTCGCCGAGAATGCGATAGTGTCAAACAAAAAACCTGCTTTGTGACATTCGACCAGCCACTATATATGAAGGCACAGGAAATTCTCCACAACAGCACACATCCACTATTGGAAGATGTCATTGCAAGACTTGGGGGCTTCCACTTGCTCATGTCATTCTTGGGAGCTATTGGCACAATTATGAGCGGCAGTGGAATCTTTGAGCTATTTGCCATGATCTATGCCGAAAACAGCATTGATAAAATGATGCATGGTCATGCCTATTCTCGAGCTGTGAGGGCTCATTTATTGACACATCAGACATTGGCCAAACTGATTCTGGGTACAATTGAATTTACCAATGATGAAACAACTGTTGTCAACAGGCTACTTACAGATGTGGACCAGTCCAGGGTTCTGGAAGCAGATGACTTAGAAGAAATCAAATCTGTGAAGCAGCGATTTATGACAGCTGTCCACAATTTTCAAAGCAGAGGTCCAACAGCTCAGCTCTGGGTTCAGTACTATAACATGGTGACTCTTGTCAAGCAATTTATCCAAGCAGAGAGGATGGGAAACTTTCAACTCCACTTGGATACTATCAAAAAGATGGTACCATTTTTCCATGCTGCTGGACATTGGCCTTATGCAAAAAGTGCGCATTTGTATCTTCAAGAAATGTCCTCTTTGGAAGACAGAATGAATCCAACTGAGTTCCAAAAATTCACAAAAGAAGGCTATTTTACAATCCGAAGGTCAAACAAATTTTGGTCAGGCATTTGGACTGACATGACTATTGAGCAGAAACTCATGAAAGATATGAAAGTTGGAGGAGGCTTGACTAGTGGAAGGGGAATGACGGATAGTACATTGTTGAAGTGGACTCTTGGAATGACTTCTCTTCAGGATATAGCTCAACAAATGGAGCAGTACACTGAAGTTACAGGATTGTCTTCAGAACAACATGTGGAGCTGAGGCCCAGCAGGATCACGCGGGATGAACAAGATGTGCAACGGCTGCTTGATTGGTTTGAAAAACACCCCCCTTTCCCTGAAGCAGCGGAAATTATGAGCATCAGCTCTGGTGTAGTTGGAAGTGAGCAAGTGAACTGCTACAAGGCTCAGCAAATTGGTATAGCTGGACTCTCAAGAATAGTAGGAACAACCTTCGGTGAAGTGTCCTTCAAAAAGAAGAACAAAGTGATATCGTTAGCAGCTGACAAGAACATCTTGAAAGTTGGAGAGAAGAAGATTGCTGTGGACCCACTCACACTCTATCACAGAATGTGCATAGCAAAAACAACACAGGATGACCTTAAGGAATACCTCTCTTATGAGCTTGCACCGTACCCTATGGCATTGTTCAACGAGGATGGCATGCGCAAGGGTACAAAATCTTCTCTATATACAGCGTTCACACCCCTGCCCATTGATTTCGTGCTCCCCTCAAATCACCACACTGTCATTGATGGTGGGCATCTGCTCCACAAAGTTGTGTGGAATCGAAATTCGAATTTTGGGGAAATTTGTGCCGATTACATCAAGTACATCCACCAGCATTATGGGACAGAGGTGATGGTCATCTTCGATGGGTACCCGGACAACCTTCTGACAAGTACAAAGAATGCTGAAAGAGCAAGAAGACGCAAGCTGAACGCCTCAGCAGATGTAATATTTGATGAAGCGACAGTGAACACAACTCCTCAAGACAAATTTCTGTCCAATGAGAGCAATAAAAAACGATTTGTTGCCCTTCTCAGAACAACACTTGATGCATCCAACGTCATGAACAAGCAAGCTGAGGAGGATGCTGACGTGCTGATTGTTACCACTGCTAAATCAATGGCTTCTTCATACGATGCTGTAATTATTGTGGGGGAAGACATCGATTTATTAGTCATCCTCAGTGGAACAGCAAATACGATGGAAAACATATATTTTAAAAAACCAGGAAGAGGCAATTCACCTGATGTCATGTACTCAACCTCATCATTCATACATGACTTCGCCAAGAACCTGCTGCTCATCCATGCTATCAGTGGGTGTGACACAACGTCAAGCATTTATGGGTTTGGAAAAACAAAATTTTGTTCCCTGTTCCGGAGGAATCCAATATTGTTGGAGATAGGTGATGTCTTCATGGACCCAGAAGCCACATTAGAGGACATCTCCAAAGCAGGAGAGCAAATATTGGTCATCCTCTATGGTGGGGAAATCGACCAATCACTTTCTGAACTAAGACACACAAAATTTGTTGCCACTACGACAAACTTGAACCTAGAAAAGCTGCCCCCAACCTCTGATGCAGCACGATACCACTCCTTGAGGGTATACCACCAAGTGATGGCCTGGATGAGCAGGAAGAAAGACCCGATCATCTTTGGCTGGACAAAAGGAAGCAGGGGCTTGATTCCAACTACAACAACCAGAGATGCTGCTCCTCATACACTGCTGAAGACGGTATCATGCAGGTGTGTCACCGGCTGTTCCGCAGCATGTGGATGCAGAAAAGCCGGTCTGCATTGCTCCACTTTCTGCAAGTTCTGCTCCGGCGGTAAGTCCTGCAACAACCATCCCTTGATAGTTGCTGACGAGGAAGAGGAAAACATTGACGACCTGTCCATACCATTCAATGAAGATCCTGCAGAAGAAGAGTCAGCCCTCCTGACTCCTCTTGCAAAACGTCCCCGGTTACTGTAACATTATTTCATTCCCATTCTTTTTTATAGTTTTTATTTTGGTGCTTTTTTCTTATTAGTGTGTTCATTATTTAATATGTGAATAATTAATACATGAAACGCATTGTATTGTCATCTATATTTTGTAAATATACACCAACTTTTTTTAATGAATAGTAACGAATTTGTTCTCTCCCATCTATTATACTATATACTATTCTATATTCTATTCATATTCTGGAATATGAAATTTGAAACTCACCTTTCACTATTTTTTGGATAAATCCCGCCGGAAGCTGTAATCGGACAGTTGGTGAATATTCTCCTCTCAGCACCAAATAAGAATTATTATCTCTTATTGGATTGAACCGTGGTTTGACTGTTGTACTTGGAGGTACAATCTTACATGATTCAATTCAAAAAGAGACAATTATTCTGTGAAATTGAAGTATTCAATCTCAGAGATCTGCATCCGGACGAATTAGGAAATCGAGCATTATAACACTTGCTAATTATAAACTCTCCTCAATTCATCCGAAAACAAATCTATACCTACTACAGAAGAATACTTCAATTACTGAAATTATAATATAATTTTTTAAGCTCCTCTCGACAAAGGTCAAATAGGTTGCAGAATAATAAAATTGATGAAAAATCCTTTGACATAGGTCGAGGATTACAGTAATAATTTTCCAGATTCGTCTCAACAAAGGTAGAGAAGGAAGAGCAGGATATAATTGACGAAGTCCTTCAACAAAGGTCAAGGATCAAAATGTAATTTAATGATTCATAGCTGAAATAATTAAGCTCTTGGAATTCCTGAAATAAGTCAAACAAGTGTTTTTTATAAATGCATAGTTTATTATATATGCGTGTATGTGGTTACATTTATACAAAATATGGTTCAAATATTATTTAGATGCACTGCTGTGCTCAAAAATGGTTGTAATAAAGTAATACTTTCATCAACAAAGCGCCCCAGGGCTGAATCACAAAAAACTCATTTCTTCTAGTTTTCTTAAATTTACCCCCACTCCTACCCATTGCTCGTCAAATTTTATTCAATACATGATTTTAAAGGAAATTAAATTCTCTACAACTTTCATCCTATAAACTTTTTGCTGAGATCAAGTCTTCCCCCTGTTTTTGCGATGGTAAATGGAGCAAAAGTGAAAATTTTTTGGAACCTCCAATTTTCGACCTTTTTCGCCTTCTCATAGCTCGAATACGCTTCGACCTACATAAAAAACTACTGCATCAAATTTGTTGGAAATTTAGTAATCTACATTTTCTTACTGAGACATATCTTCAAAAAAATGAACTGGGAATGAGCTAGAGGCCGAAAACTGAAAAAAGTGCCGATTTCTGACAGTTTTTCCAAGATGGCGGACGAAGCAAGGAGGGGGGGATGACGGAAACTTGGATTAATTACTACCTAATGGTCCCAAACAACATCAAAAAATAAAAAACGTTCCCGCATTTGATGTAAGGTGAACCCCCTTTTTGAGCCTCTATTGACTGGACTAGAAGGGATATCAGAGATTTCAATGACATATTTTGTATTTCAATCGGAAATCTAGTTTTTCTGTAATTAAGGTTTCAAAAAAATTTTTTTTTTTTTAAATGAAAATTTTGAAAAATGAAATACCTCATTACAAAAACAATACTTTGTTACATTGATCCTGAAAATTACACTTTTCTATTCACAACCGCTCATGATACTGGTTGCCCCAAAAAATTAACTTTAAGTGCTCATATCTCAGAAAATAATTGATTAGTTTTTTTTATTTATTGCAATAGACTACATTTCAGTAGCCTAATAATCTCCTGTCAGAGACTTTGAAAAAAAATATGACCAAAACCCTATTGCACAGCCTTAAACAGTGACTAGTGGAACGGCGAGGTGGAACCACCTTTTAGGGTCTCCCCACCAATAAAAGCCATATCCTTATTATTTTTTTAGAAGTGAATTTAAAATTATAATATGCACACATATTTTCGATTGCATTTCTAGAAATGGGGTGCTTGCACAGTGGAGCAACCTAATCCTCTATGACAATCGCCCTCACAAAATCGAACACATTCTGTGAAAAGGTGGCATTCTGCTGCCTTCACACACCGTTCCACAGTATGTGTTCAATTTGTCTCAAGTATTGCCAATAGCGGATCTAGAGGGGCCACGTTCCCCTGTGCGTGCAAATGTACAGAGCACACACTATAGGTATAATAGGAAGAGTTCAACCATGGAGTTCAACGTGCTTTACAGATTTTATTTCTCAGTAGTTCTGAAGTGGCACTGGGGCACGTACATTCCCCCCCCCCCCCCCCCCCGACCGATGAAGAGCACACTAGACTAAATAGGTCTATTATAGCCGCGTCTCCAACAACCGAACATGCTCGGCGAACAGTGTTCGCTGGAATCAGCTGATGTCGCAGAACATTTTTTGGAGTTGGTTTGGTGTGGACGCCTTCTCGAACATTATGATCGGTGTGGTGGGAACCTGTGTTGGTCGTCACTGTTCGCTCACAGACCAAACATTTCAATTGAACTTACGAACATGTTCGGTAACCCATATGTTTATTGTTTGTCTGTTTTTTGTATTCGCCAACAATGTTCGGCAGACATGTTCGGTTGGTGGAGACGCGGCTTATTGAGAACAGTTCAATATGTTTTACAAAAATGAGTTATTTAGTTTGTTAGAAAGGTGTTTCATAACATATTGGGCTCTATCACTAAAATAATGCTGGCACTAATAAAATGCTTAAATAATACTTGAAAGTAACACAAAAAACTTTATTCTCATTTAACTTAATTAACGACGATAACGGCCATTTATTTATGCAGACGATATGACTTTGCTTTTTGAGAGTGATAGCTGGGACAATGTTTTCAGTTCAGCAGAACGGAGTCTTGCTTCCGCAAAGCACTGATTCGATTATAATAGATTAACTATGATTTCTGTGATGCTTTCAAACATTCAACAAACCAGAAATATATAAGCTCAAATGCAACACTTTCCCCAAATACTACATAGGACAAACAGGCAGATCATTCAATACAATACAAAGAACACATCAAAGCACTACATTCCAACTCTGACATTTGCAGATCACTATTAACATTCAAATGGACATGGAAATTCTACAGACATTTCAAAAAAGCCATAAACTAAATACACTGGAACAATATAAAATATTCAAACATCATAAACAGAAAAGAACCAACTTACTCAATGACCAGACACAATTCAAATCCAACGCAATTTTCAACTGTATAATGGTCGCCCATCCTGACCTCAACAAACCACGACCCCTGGCGGCAGGCTGACGAAGCTTCTTTTCAGAAGTGAAATGCATTCCTCCAATATCTCCAGTAAAAGTGAGTGAAAATCATATATTTAATTGAAATACAGTGTCAGTTTAGACATTACACTGTAACTATGATTCCTTTCCTAATAAAACAAAAAATTTACCAATTTCAATAAAGTCAATATGGACCCAACAGATCAGTGCTTGATACTGCATAATTGTGGTGTTCCAAATGTTGCGTGTGAGAGAATTGAATGTGTTACTGAATATAAATATTTGGGTGTAATATTTGACATTAGGTTGAAGAGGGCCATACACAGGGCCCGGGACGCCAAACGTTGAACAAACTTCAGGTACCCTATTTACTTTACTTAAGAATTTTTATTGGAACTAGCATCAAAATTAGAGCAACAATTGATTTAAAACAGTTTGAATTGATTAAAACAGTTGATTGCTCAATGCGAACCGAGCTATTACCTTTTTAAAAGTCAGTTTTGGGTGTAAACTCAGTGAATATTATAAAACCTTTCCTTCATTTAATTGACGTGCCAAGGGACCGCGCTGTAAATATTATCAATGTTTGCTCCTTGTTGGGGAAAAATTTTAAAAGCTCTACTTGGTACCAATCTAAAGTCTTTAATGAACCTGAAACTTCTAGGCAAAGTGGTACTTGAAAAATGGTACCATAGTTGAGTTTAATTTCCAAAAACTTTCCATTTTGGACTGAAAACGTTGGATAAAAAAATGCCAATATAATGGGCATAACTTGGGGTGTGTTTTGAAAACTTTCCTCAGCAGGTTCGCTTCGCTAGCCCTGACACAGTGGTGAGACGGGGGAGCTACACAAAATTCAACAAGTAATCAATTTCTGTGTCAGTAGTGTGAAAATGCCAATTGAGACCATTTCTCCCATGCCTTGAGAAAACCTAATAAGGCCCCCAAGCCAAACTTATTATAATCTAGATACGTCCAAGTGGATGAAACCAGATCCCTAAAGTCTCCATTTCCAGAAAAAGTTCATTTTTCAATCATTCATGGTAGTGGAAATTGAATGTTGTCATCTTTTTTTTTTTGTAGATTACGTCTTGGAGACTCCAGTTAAGGAGTATAAGACAAGTCAGATCAACAATATTATACACTAGATACCATAATTACTTCAATTAGTTGAGGTGAGGCTTAATTTTGATGTGAAAGGAACTCTTGCACACTATAAAAAGCTTTATCAACTAAATATTTCTTCAATTGTTTTTTAAATATTTCTATATTTCCAAGACTCTTCAAAAACTGCGGTAGCTTGTTGTAGAATTTCCTACCAATATAACTAGGTTTTTGTTTGAATAAGCTACTATTGTGACTCACCAAGTGATAATTTCCTCGGCTTCTTGTATTATAATCATGTACATCAAGATTTTGGTTAATATCATTCGTTTTTACATATAAAGTAGCTTCATACACATATAAGCAGGGTACAGTTAGGAGACCAAGTCTCTTGAACAACGGCCTACATGAATCTAATCTATTTACTCTTTCTATACAACTAACTACTTTCTTTTGGATCTTAAACACCCTATCAAGATTTTGTTTTGATGAATTACCCCATACTAAGATAGCATACCTAATATGTGACAGTAAGAGCCCATGGTAAGCTGTAAAAAGTAACTTTTTGTCATTCAATCTAGCGAGCTGTCGCAGGACAAATACCCCAGATTAAATTTTACTACCTACATATTTTCTCAATGTATGGAGGCCAGGTCAATCGTCTATCCAACATAACTCCTAGAAATGCAATTTTTCTTCCTGGTCTAATTGATTGTCATTTACAAACACGTTTATAGCCCTATCTTGATTTAAATTATGTTTGTTTTTGAATTGAAGGTATTGGCATTTTTTACTATTTATAGTTAATTTCAACTGATTCAAAAATTGGACAATGGACTGCACACCCATATGGGCACTTATTTCTAAATTATCTAGAATGGAATTACTGAAAATGAGTGATGTATCATCAGCAAATAAGAGGGCTCTACCACTAATTAATTCTTTAGGTAAACGGTTGACATATAACAAAAAAAGCAATGGACCTAGTATTGACCCCTGAGGCACTCCAGCTTGCACCTCTAATTTATTAGATTTATTCTTTACTATACTATTACAAACTACTGTAGTTAGTTCTACACATTGTTTTCTCCCAATAAGATATGATTCAAACCATTTCAGTTCAACCCCATTTACACCTACATTTTGCAGTATTTCCAATAAAGTTCTATGATTAACACAATCAAATGCCTTTGACAGATCTAAGAAGATTGCAGTAGCTTTATCACCTGAATCTATTATATCTATTAGTTTTTCAACTAGAGAAACTATGGCTGTCTTTGTTGATCTCCCTTTCTGGAAGCCATGCTGTTCATCACAGATAAAGTTAGCTTCTTGAAGATGCAGAAGTAACCTATTTAGAATGTATGATCTAACTTGTTCAGCTCATCAAGGTGGTACAAATTCATGTATCAAACACTATTTTCTGATAACAATTAATGGAAAAAATAATGATTTTTTTTGGCATGGTTGCAGGTCTCAACCAATATGGCACCGATTCAGACCATTTTTTCCCCACACCTTCTCTAACTGACAAGACCACTTGAAAACAAATTCAACCTGACAAGCTAATCTAGCTAAGTCCAGGCAAAAGGATCAGTTTCAAAAAATCCTCATTTCCATGGGAACTAGTGGTCCTGGAAAAATATGAAATTTTAGCCCTTCATGGTAGTGCAAATTTAATGGTGTCATCTTGTTCATGTATCAAACACTAATTTCTGATAAATATTAATGAAAAAAAAAATAATGAACATTTTTTGATTGAAGGAAGAATTGAGTCTTAACCTTTTGTTCCGTAACCTAACCAAAACTCTTCCTTTCCAGTCAAATCCAATCTTATAGTAACAGAGGTAAGTATAAGCTGCTTCAACCTGACTTATCAGATCCCAAAAATTTCTGTTCTCAACCTCACTTTTGGTCATAGCATCTGACTCTGTAGTGTTTCTGTTCTGACTTCTGTAATGTATTTTCAATTTTGATTTCTCAATATGAGTGAATTTGATATAAATTTAGAAGAATTACAATGCCCTGAATTTGTTCAGCCTGGTAGAGGAAGAAAACAAAGAATAGGTAAGGATTCATGAGAAAAAATGAAGAAGAAATTTGCCAGGAACAGCTCTAAAGCTTATCCAAGATCAATAATTATTGTAATAATTTGGAAAAAATCAACAAAATTCTGTAAGGTATGAGATTTTACTGATGAAGACATTAAGGACTTCCAATCTAAGTTGTATGAGTGTAAATCAAAAGTAGTTTGGGATAATTTTTT
The DNA here is from genome assembly GCA_948455865.1 of Conomelus anceps. Lineage (NCBI taxonomy): Eukaryota > Metazoa > Arthropoda > Insecta > Hemiptera > Delphacidae > Conomelus > Conomelus anceps. The sequence goes on along the minus strand of OX418220.1, from coordinate 38,340,373 downwards.
CCTGGATTTCTTGTTCCATGACAAACTGCGTTGTTAATATTAACTTTTCATGTGAAATTTAATGACTTGCAGTCAAGTCATTAAGTCGTTATTTGACTGCAAGTCGTTAAATTTCACATGAAAAGTTAATGATAATTTTTTGTTGAAGTTCATGTTACTGACTGAACCCAAACATCATAGGCCTATAAATGCCAATAACCCATGGCCTAGACAACAAACAGGATACTTTGTGAGGGGCAAGAACAAACAAATCCTACAAGTGTGTGCTAAAGCTTTTACGGCTATCACAGGTATTCAAAGGAAAAGATTGAATGCTATATCAACATATTTCAAAAATCATGGTACTCAAAGGAAATAAAATAGCGGGGAGTGTGTATCAAATTCAAAGATGTGGACACTACAAACTCTATTTTCAAATTCATAAAGAAACTGAAATGTAGGGGAAGCCACTATATGGACATTCTAAAAGTGTAAGGCTATATATAGCAGCAGATTTATCAGTGAAGACTCTTTGGACTACATGGAAGCATTCAAGCATTCCAGATGTAATCATTTGCTACCTATTGCATCATACTCAAAATTCTAAGAGATTTTTAAAGAAAAATTCAACTTTGGCTTTGGAAATCCTAAAGTTGATAACTGTTCATCTTCATTCTGTGAAGAAATGAATAATAAAATAAGAATTTCCAAATCCCCTGCTGAAAAACAAACTGTCATGACACAAACAAGGCTACATAAGTTGAAAGCAAAGAAATTTTATGAGATTCTGAAAAATGATGGAGTTATCAAAGTTTCTTTTGACCTGCAACAAAACCAGCCATTGCCCATGATCCACATCACTGAAACCTTTTATGCTTGCCAGATATGGTTGTATAATTTAACATTTGTCATCCACCATAAAGCCCAGAACAAAGAAAATATCTACATATATACTTGGACAGAAGATCAATCTGCAAGAGGATCAACAGAAGTTGTATCAGCTCTTCAAGACTTATTAAACAATCTATAAGATAAAGTAAACACTCAATACAAAGATGATGATGAAGAAGCTTAACCAAGAACACTCCAGCTATTTCAGATGCAGCATGCAGTCAAAATGAGAACTCAACCATCATAGGTTTGCTATTGAATTTCATACAAAATAGTACTGTGTTCGAAAATGTGGAACATCTTTTTCCAATAAGGGGTCACAGTTTTATTCCTCCAGATAGGGTGTTTGGTAGAGTAGAGAAAGTTTCAAGAAAGATGGAGAAAGTTATTTCACCAAAACAGTATCATGAGGTGCTAGAGAAACATGGTACACTGAAAATATTATCACAAGATTGGAGAGTACTGAACTTCAAGCAATGCATCATTATGACTCTAATGAAGAAACTACCTTTTTTACTCCAAGATCAGCATGTCTTCTGCTACAGAAAAGGGAATAGAACAGTAGAAGTCAAAAATACATACACTGGAGATTATCAAGAACATCAAGTAATCAAGAGAATTCATTTTAAAAATTTGCAAAATATATTCAACTCAGCAACTACACTTGAAGAAACTAATAATATTAGTGACAAGAAGAAAAAGGACATATGAGACTTGTTGAAATTTGTTCTACTGTCAAATGAAGAGAAATAATATTACAAGAGAGCTCTGACCAATACAAGTAACAATGATGATGATGGAGATGGCTCAACAGTTATTGCATATGAAGAGCAAGAGCCTTTTTTTGTAAAGATAAAGACTTTTGATTTTTTAACAAGAACTTTTTTGAGAATATCACAATTTTTTTCATGTGAATAAACTCATGACTTCAAGTTGGCCTTTATTCTGGTAAATATCCTTTGCAGAATCCATATTTTTACAAAAAGGTCTAAGTCCCAAGTTTTTTCCAAAACTTCACCAAGTCCATGGACTTACACTGGATTGCAGAAACGATATCTAAACAGTGTCTATGGTCAGCCACTGACTAAACACCGAATCGGCTTGCAAGAACGATGTTTAGAGGAATCATTGTCTAAACGATGTCTATCTCTGTCAAGAAAGCCGCCATTTTTAGATACTCGCCAGTAGGTTGTTTAAATCGTGTTTAACCTAATTTCTGGTTGTATCTTGTAGGTTTTGTAGGCTCTACATTCATATAGGGGTAGGGTCAAATTAATCTGTATTGACAGATACTGTATCGTTTCTTCAATCCACTATAAACCTTTTCATCAACGGCAGGGATAATTGGATTTATAGATCCCTCAATTTATTTATATTTATGTGATTCAAATTTATATTAATTGAATTTATAAGTGAGACTTATAAATCTAAACCAAGTAGTCATTGCATGTTACATCTTCAAATATTCCTACTACAAATTATAATAGATAAACCTTTGCAGGTGGGCATACATAAGCATGTGCCTAAAGAATAAAGTTGAAGAAAAATGAGTGAATAATACGAGTAGCCTATACTCGAATTAGTGCGGTACTCGTAGTTGAGTCTTCTCTCCTTAGTAAACAGTCGCCCGTAGAGTATACTCTCGACCCCGAGTGAATAAACATAAGTTATATAGTAAGTAAGCTAGACTAGCTAGCACATATATAGATATGTAGCTTTCAGTAGACAGTCTTATCTTGTAGATAAAGATTCGTAACTGCCCTAGGGGAGTATAAATACAGCCCCGGGCGTTTCCAAAAATCAGAATTAAGTTCTCCCTTGCCAAGTACACTTCGACTTCGATCGTGTACTAGCTTGGATTTTAGCATAGGCTACAGGTGTCTTTTTCAACTTTGATTAAGCCCTTACGCCTCTTTTCACAGAACCAATATTTTATACTCTCCTTTGCTCAGTGCGCTTCGACTTCGATTGCGTACTGGCTAAGTTTAAGTATAGTTCTTTGTGAATTGTTTTTATATTGTAACTGTGTATTGAGAATAATAAAGTTCAGTCGTGATCTCTGTGCGCTCAACTTTGACGTACAGAATCGCGACAGTTTTTTAAAAGACTCTCAATTTATTAATACACTTAACTGGCGCCCGAAAGTCAGGGACTGCCAACAAATATTCATAGACCTTCAACTTTGAAGAATAGAATATTTGTATCGTGATCTGACGATTGAAACGCGCAGTCTCAACGAATCCCGGACAACACATTGCATCCGGAAGAATTTTCCTGCAAGCTGGCAGAGAAGAGGAGGAATTTCTTGAGCAGAGTCCTCACCACTCAACCACCAGGTCCAGACAGCATGGCGACTTCCCAAAATGATCGACGACAAGGCGAGATCAACTTCGCGGAAATCATCCAGCAACAACAGACCACCATAAACTCGTTGGCTGAACGAGTTAACGATCTCACACTCCAACATCAGCAACTCCTTGCACAAGGATCTTCAAGACCATCTTGTGACAGTGTAAGTGCAACAAAAAGTTTTGAAAATCGTTTGAAATTTGTGCCCACTTATAATGGTGATCCAACAGAATTATTATTCTTCATAGATAATATAGATAGACTCTATAGTAAATATTGTACAAATAATGTAGACAATCATTGGTCCCTCACACAATGTGTATATTCCAAACTTCAGGGTCCAGCCCATAAGGCAGTAATCCAAAAAAAATGTAAAGAAATCCCTCATATTTTGCAAACACTAAAAAATAATTTTGCTGACAATCGTACCTCTTTGCAATTGTTATCAGAACTAATGAGTTTCAAATATCACAAAGGCCAACACCCCTTGGAATACTTGAACTTGATTGAAACAAAATTAGTAACAATCAAAGCTCGTTATGAGTTAGATGGGGTAAAAGGAGCTCTTCTTGAAGAATTAGGAGACCAAGTAGAAAAACAGGCTTATAAAGTTCTCACATCAAATCTTCCTAGACCATTGGGAATATTTCTCATTAATCAACAAACTACAACATTAGAGGAAGCTAGGCGAACTCTAATAAATGACTCTGAATTAATACTTGACGATCTTGGCTTTACAGCTGACATAAATGAAAAACAACACAGACGTCAGAATTTAGAGAATAATCAATTCAATATGAACAAAAATTCACACAAATTCAATCAAAATAATCCCCAACGTAATCAGCAAGGTAATTCAAATAATTGGAGGAATGACAGACCAAGAGACTCAAATGGTCAATGGAGACAAAACTCCGGCCAATATAGACAAGACAAAGAGAGACAGGTAGACCAAAAGGTATTCTCACCCAATCCTAATTGGAAACCAAACGTTAAAGAAGATCAATCCATGAGAACAGTTAGTGGTTTTAAAAAGCATGACCAGCATCACACTGAAGAATGCTCAGTTGACGAAAAAGTAAACCAGTTGGAAGAAAAACTGAATTCTTTTTTAGGGATAGATTCCAACTTGAAGGAGGAACCCCCTTCGAACTAAATAACATAGGAAATAGAAATCTTCCACACCTGAAAATTAGAGACACTAATATTTTGATAGATACAGGTTCCAGGATAAATATTATCAATCCTAATCATCCCCGGATAAAAGAAAAACGACCTGAACTTTTTGTTATGAAAACTGCAAATAATGAAAGTCTTGGAACTGAAGTATGTAAGATAAAAATAGAAGAGATTTCAAGTAACCTAATAGATTGCAAAATATATAAATTTTCTGAGAAATATGACATCCTTTTAGGTAATGAAATCCTGACTGAATTAAAAGCACAAATAAACTTGGACACAGGATTCATGAAAATATGTAACACTACTTTCCCTCTTCTAGGATTAACTCAGTATAAAAAAGGCAAAAATATTATTTCCATTAAAACATCTAAACCAGATGGAACGTATTTAATACCTTGTATTGAAGAACTAAATCTTTCTGAAGGGATTGTATCCTGTGAAAACGGAATAATAAATTTACATGTCAACTTAGATAAGGAATATTGTTTTAATTCAGAATTTGAACCTCAATTGATCGAAATTGATCAAGAAGATAAAATAAGTTTCACTATCGATGAAATAAGAAAGCTTATAAGATGTAGTCATCTAAGTAAAGGAGAAAAAGCACAGCTTTGTAAAGTAATTTTTGAACATTCAAAAACTCTCAAAGTTCCTGAACGAAATCTAACAGCAACCAATGTATTAGAATTGAAAATTGAAACAACAGATGATATCCCATTATATTCACGAAATTATAGGTACCCTTTTGCTTTTCAAGAAGCTATAAAGATAGAAGTAGATAAACTATTGAAAGAAAAAATAATAAGACCTTCAAACAGTCCATATAATAGTCCACTATGGGTAGTACCAAAAAAATTAGATGCTTCAGGTGAGAAGAAGGTGAGATTAGTCGTGGACTACAGGAAATTAAATTCTAAGACAAAAGATGATAAATTCCCCCTTCCTAATATTGAGGATATTCTAAGTAAGCTTGGACAAGCAACTTATTTTTCAACAATTGACTTAGCATCTGGTTTTCACCAAATTAGAGTTAGTGAAGAAGATACCCATAAAACAGCATTTAGCACAGAAAATGGACACTGGGAATTTACCCGTATGCCCTTCGGATTAAAGAACGGTCCCCCCCTGTTCCAAAAAATGATGAATATATTTTCAGATGTTCCAAATACACTTGTTTATATTGATGACATCATTATATTCTCTTCTTCTTTCCAAGAACATTTGCACGATGTGAAAAGAGTCTTACAAAGACTACAAGAGCATAATCTACAAATACAATTGGATAAATCAGAATTCATAAGAAATGACCTTGCTTTTCTTGGCCATGTAATATCAAAAGACGGTATTAGACCCAATCCAGATAAAATCGAAAGTATCCTGAAATTTCCAATCCCTAGTACAGAGAAACAAATTAAACAATTTCTTGGCATGACAGGTTATTATCGAAAACTTATTAAAGGGTATGCAAAAATAGCACAACCTCTAACTAAAGCCCTGCGGAGATCAGAAAAAATAGATATAAATAATAAAGAATATAGAGAAGCATTTGAAAATTTGAAAACGGCTCTAACAAATGACCCGGTACTAAAATTACCTAATTTTCAATTACCTTTCACTCTAACAACTGATGCAAGTAATTTTGCTATAGGAGGCGTATTATCACAAATTTATAAAGGAGTAGAACACCCTATTGCATACGCATCACGAACACTTAATCCTGCAGAAACAAATTTAAGCACAACTGAAAAAGAAGTATTGTCAATAGTTTGGAATGTAAAACACTTCCGACCTTACCTGTACGGAACAAAGTTTACTATAAGAACCGATCATCAACCCCTAAAATGGCTAAAAGAACTCAAAGAACCCAATGCTAAATTAACGAGATGGCGGTTAGCACTAGAAGAATTCGATTACAAAATCGAATATATCCCTGGAAAATCGAATAAGGTGGCAGATGCCCTATCACGAGTAGAAATATTCAATAATGAGATAGATGCAGTACAAGAAGAAGTAGCTATGGAAAATGAAAATGTCCCGATACCAGGCCCGAGTCGAGAAAATACTAATGATAATGATCATAATGAAACTGTACATTCGCAATTATCTTCCGATGAAGCTAACGGTATTGCTCCACCTAACGAACCAGTAAATAAAGAGGCTAATCAGTTAATTTTCGCAAGAGGAAAATTTTCGATTCGACATGAGAAAATATTCAATAAGAATAGAACAACTATCCAAGTTAATGATAAAAATGAATTGAAAAATCTAATCCAAATCATTATAGAGCAAATAAAACCTAATACTAGATATGGAATTCATTTTAAGTTACCATTCCCACAGTATGAGGACGAAGGTAGAGAAATTTTATTGGAATTTACTTATCAAATCCAAAAAATAATAACAGGAAACCGTTACATAATATATGACACACTTTTAGAAGATATAAAAAATCTAGAGACGCAGCAGGAACTAATTAGCAAGTATCACGAAGGAAAACTAGCTCATAGAGATATAAATGAAAATCTAGCTCGTCTGAGAAGACGATATTATTGGCCAGCCATGGCAAAACAAATTAGTGCATTTGTAAATAATTGTGAAATTTGTAATAAAGTAAAATATGATAGGAGACCTTTGAAAGTTCCTTATGAAAAGACCCCAACACCAGTACGACCATTTCAATCCATTCAGATGGATGTATTTAATTTTGCGGATCAAAAGATTTTAACAATAAGCGATGTATTTTCGAAAATGTTATTCTGTCACCCAATACCAACAAATAACAGGATATCAATTATTACAAGCTTGAAAAGATATTTAGCTCTGTTTCCAACACCCGAAATAATTTCGTGTGATAATGGAACTGAATTTAACAACCCTACTATAAGTCAGTTTGTATCATTACATAACGTAAAATTGCATTTTATTTCATCTGGTCATCCAGATTCATTAGGTTCTCTAGAAAGACTCCACTCAACATTGAGAGAAATTATGGTAGGCATACAAACGGCAAACAAAAATATGAATACAGAAAATATACTATTGCAAGCAACTTGTATTTATAATAATACTATTGGCACTCATTTGAAATTAACCCCTTTTGAATTAATATATGGTCCAGGACATAACTTAAGAGATATCGAATTGAAAACGGATTTATTAATTTCGGAACAGTTAGCGATAGACAGACGTCTAGAACTAGAAGCTTTTCACAAAGCAATACGTTCAAAAATTGACTCAGAAAAGATAGAAAGAAGCGAACGACTCAATAAATCTCGCAATGATAGTCCTGACATACCAGATAAGGCATTTATAAAAAACATTCAAAAAAGGAAACATTTACCGAGATACGAGACAGCTAAACGAATAGATAATAAACATTTTGTTATGAAGTCCAAAAGAGTGTTGAAAATCCACCCTTCAAGAATTAAAAGACCCAAATTGTATGTTACAGGTCAAATGGATGTTGATAATCCTGATGATAACCATACTCCCAACTTGTAGTGCTTTCTCAGTTGTTGACACTTCATTTACTAACGGAATCGCTGTATCTCGACCAGAAAATATTAGTTTGATAAGCGGAGAGAATGTCTTAGTTCACTATGTAAACTTATCATCCCTTGCTATAAACTTGAAGAACGCTAAAGATAACTTAGAACTAATTCCAGATAACTATAACACTTTGAACTATAAAAAAGAAATATATCTGACGCTATCTTATACTAATGAGAAACTGGCAACCCTTACTAATAAAAAAGATACTCTAATGGGGCATGCTAGAAATAAACGAGGTCTGATAAACGGACTAGGAACAGTCATAAATTGGGTAACAGGAAATTTAGATAACGATGATAAACAATCAATTGACAACGCCTTGAAACACTTGGAAGAAAACCAGAGTCAGCTGATAAGACAATCAGGTCTGACATTTACTAACAATAAATATTTGACTGAGAAGTTTGACCAAGACATGTTAGCGATTAAGAATAATTCTTTATCACTCAGAACCAAACTTTTGGAAGATACTGATACGATAAGTCAAATGATTATTTTGAACCAAATATCACTGCATATTTTGAACTTGAAAGATAAAATTGAACAGCTCATTTTGAGTTTAGAACTGTGTAAAATAAACATCCCACATCACTCTGTATTAGATGTATTTAGTTTAAGAAACTTTGCTATAGAATTAAGTAAAGTATCTTGCCATACTAATGGAAATAAAATAACTTATTTTATACATGTACCAAAATTGAATGATACATTTATTCCGTATTGCACTGCATCTTTACCACTTGTGAAAAATGACAAATTGTTTCAAACAAATTTAAGGGATCAAATGATAGTTTCAACAAGAAATGGATCTTACAATCCAGACAACTGTATTGAATCTCAATCTGTAATATATTGTAGAACTATGTATAAAGTAGAGAATTCATGTGTAACACAATTATTAGATGATAAGGATTTTAAATGCAATGCTTACTTAGCAAAAAATGTGAAGCCATTTGTTCGACTTCTAGAAAATTGTAATATGGTTATTGGTTATAAAACTCCAAAAGTAATTGTCAATAATGAAGATGTGTTAACTCCTGAATCATTTGTAATTCACTTGAATAAATTTGATGAAATTGATTTAGCTGGAGAAATAAAAGGCATACATACTGATGCTTCACCAGTAAATCATGGTATATCTGTAAATTATTACGAAAGAACATTATTGAACTTTGAAAACGTAGAGTTAGTAACGATGGCACCAGAGCCAAGTTTGATTGAAGCATGGAATACTATTGAATTTAACTCTCATCATGCAAAGAACATGATATATGTAATTCTAGCAATAGTTTTTGCAATAATTATAATATTGTACTCTAGATTTAAGAAACCTAGCTCTAGCAATAATATTAACAGTACTCCTGTACTCTTTTCTAATTTGCACCAAATACCTTTGGTTCCACTTAATATTGGACATTGAGGACAATGCCAAATTTAATGAGGGAGGAGTTATATAGTAAGTAAGCTAGACTAGCTAGCACATATATAGATATGTAGCTTTCAGTAGACAGTCTTATCTTGTAGATAAAGATTCGTAACTGCCCTAGGGGAGTATAAATACAGCCCCGGGCGTTTCCAAAAATCAGAATTAAGTTCTCCCTTGCCAAGTACACTTCGACTTCGATCGTGTACTAGCTTGGATTTTAGCATAGGCTACAGGTGTCTTTTTCAACTTTGATTAAGCCCTTACGCCTCTTTTCACAGAACCAATATTTTATACTCTCCTTTGCTCAGTGCGCTTCGACTTCGATTGCGTACTGGCTAAGTTTAAGTATAGTTCTTTGTGAATTGCTTTTATATTGTAACTGTGTATTGAGAATAATAAAGTTCAGTCGTGATCTCTGTGCGCTCAACTTTGACGTACAGAATCGCGACAGTTTTTTAAAAGACTCTCAATTTATTAATACACTTAACCGTAGTATGCTCTGCTCCAGTGTGGACTAGGAAAAAATCTGAGTTTACTATAGAGTTTACTTTCCACAGTTTTATTTACATGAATTTCGACTTAGTTGTTACTAAGTTGAGCTATTGGGAAGTGATAGCCGAGTGCCATAGCAGGTATTTGTTCAGTCAGAGATGAGCTACGAAACTCCTGGGCGCTCTTTGTAAGGGTGACCGATTGGATTGGTCAGCAAAAGATACTCTGTTCTCTGCTGTAAAATCACTTCCCGATGGTTCGGAACCCACCTAAAACTGTAGGACCAACTCATCAATCACCATCATCCAATTCATTACCCACTCACAGGTCTCAGACCTATGTGGGCTTCATCCTCCAAAAAAAAATTATAGATGGGTTGATCAGAAGAAATATTTATTATTGGAAGAAGTCTATTCAAGTAAATAGATTTTATCTTCAATAATTTAGAATAAAAAAACAATAGTTAGGATTCCTAGGCTACTATGTCAAAAATTATTAACTTTATTTATTGTTAATAAATTCCTCATATTATTCTTCATATTTCAAATGCAGTTATCATTAAACTAATTATTTCCATATTAGTGATCTTTCAATAATATTGTGCATGGTAACCAATTGAATACTATAATTTTGTTCTACACGCAAGCTGCACAAGACCAAATGAATTATGCTACCTGACTACCTGACCTAATTAATTATAGACTCAAATAATTCATTGAATTGAACCCTTGAATAGGGAGTTTTTCTGGTGAAGTGCAGGATGAATCCCAAAATACACTACCAATACCGTTTCAGTTTGTTGAAGAATCAAAATCCAACAGTCCACAAACAAACCAGAGCCAAGGACATGCTATTTATTCATTTGTCCACTTGCTACTTATAATAATTTAACTCCAATATACTGGAATGAAATAAGTTTGAGATAAAATAGATTGGAGGGATATAGAATAGGCTAAATGATTAATTTTCTTGTAATAAACTTCAAATTGTTTGAGAAAAATTGAATGATAAACCGGGCTAGTCAGCTTGTTTGTCGGGCTAGTCGGCTACTCAGTCTGTACTTGGTTTTATTCACTCCAAAGTGAGTAAACTGCGGAAAAATTTAAACCCTGTAATCATCACTATAGTCGAGCTTTTACTACAAGACTCTCATTCACTCGAAAGCTAGTAAACTGTCCAAAAACCCTTAAGTAAAGTCTTTACTCTTTTTTATTCACCTGGTCCATAATATTGATTTTTTAATAAAACGATGTCTCAAGCTACTTACCCAATAATGCTTTGTCATCTCGTGCTGACACACCAGGAAAACTGGAATTAAAAAGCTCTCGGATTCTCCCCCAAGCCAACTTTTTTTGTGCAGTTTCCAAATCATAGCTACTTTTTAGATTCGGTTATAGGATGTTCTTGATAATTCCACTAAGAACTCCCCTATCACGCTAACCTTTTCTACTCTTTTCATCATTGTTGGTGTTGGATGAATTTTGTCAACAGCCTCAAAACTCATTGTAAGAAAGGATGCAAGGACGATAAACTAACCTACTCTGGATTGAACGACTGAAGCTCAAAACTAAAATTAAACACAACTTACCTCAAAACTAAAATTTAGTTGATGATTGCCATAAACAGACCGCTCAATTCCTAAACCAGAACATTAGCTCTGAAGAATTATACATCCATTATTTCCAGACAATTATTTGAGGTCAGCTTATTTTGCCTTTTTTCAGAGTATTGCTACATATGGTATACTACTGTGGGGTAATAGTAGATATACAGGAAGAATTTTATTATTGCAAAAAAAGGTAGTCAGGGTATTGACAGGTTCTAATAGATTAGCACATGCTAAGCCTCTTCTTGTTGAGCATAAAATAATGACAATAGTGAGTTTTTACATATACACAGTATTATTGCATGTTAGAAGAAACTCATCCAATTTAAAATTAAGACTTGATACTCATCATGGAATTGTAAGAGGATTGATATTCCCTATCAAAGATTATCTAAAACAGCTAAAAGTTATGATACACTTGGTATTAAAATGTACAATAAATTACCAACAGATTTAATTATGGAAACGGGAAAGAAATTTAAGACCAGGTTATTAAATTGGCTTGTAATTAATCCTTATTATACTGTTAATGAGTTCTTTGAAAGTGAAATAATTGTTACTTAGAGATGTTTACATCATTTTTATATTTTTTATGTAATTGTTCAGGAGGCTTAGGTTGTGCTGTGAGCATTATAGGTTATGAATTGATGAGTCACATGTAAACAATACATTATAATATATATTCTAGGGCTTGTTTTGTATTTGTGTATACAATTAATATTGTAAATCTATTTTATTTGTATTTGACGTTGTCTATTGTTCAAAGAGCTTAATGACAATAAAATTATATTTATTTATTTATTTTATTTATTCATCAAATCATTGAACAGATAATAAAATATGATACTGTACATATTAATTTTTAAAGCTACTTAACCCGTGATCAATAGGCTACAATAATAAACCAAACCAATCTTTCCTAGAATCATGGCTCAAGCTGAATAATATTAGGGAGACAAAGATCAACCTGAAATAAATCAAATTATAATTTCAATTCACAGTTCAGTGAATTTCTACAACACAAATTATAAGTGAAAGTAGTTATTATTAATCATTATGAATATTCGGAAATGAGACCCAGAATCCGGGCTCAGTAATTTCGTATGAGCCGCCAGTTGCTGTTGAAAAGTTACAAGCCAATCAGAGAACAGCCACTGAGAGCCTCTACAATGTTGCCAAACGTCACCCATAGTTTAGACACTGTCAACATAGACACCGGCTAGGAATCGTTTTAGCAAGCAGTTCCTTCTTAGTCAGTGTCTAGGCCGACACTGTTTAGGCATTGGTTGTAGACATCGTTTCTGCAATCCAGCCTGTGACATCTTGGAAAAAATAGCAAGAAAGTTATTATCTTATAAGATGGAAAATACTTCATATTTTGCATGATTATTGTATAGATTTTGAAATGCACACTTTATACATTGGATTATAAACATTTTCTGACATTGAAGTGATGAATATAAAAAAATCGATTTCCTGAGAAAAAGGTATTTTGGACATAGGCCTGTTTGGGATTGAGCTCTTTAATTGTAAAACTTTTTTGTGTCACTTTGTAGTTCACCAATGAAAGAACTTATATCTCTTTTAGCATTTATGGGATGATATATTGGTACACGATATAAAGTAGTGAATAGCTCAAATGCTTAATATTATTACTCACCCTCTGCGAATAATGTTGGGAGTTCTCAAGTGATTTTGAATTCATACCATACGTCTCCCAAAATTGAATTGGAAATCTTTTAGTATAATGAAGTTCCACACGATATAATGAAGTAGGTAGTTCAAATTCTCAAATTTAGTAACCCCTGGCATCCCTGCAAACAATTTTTCAATGGTTTTAGATTTTTACGTGGTTTGGATTTGTTCTGCCTAGGCAAGCTGAGTAGAATGTACTATCGCACTATATAAAGCAGTAGATAGATTTCAATATTTTCGTATACATAGCCCCCACTGGTGCCCCAGCGTCCTGGATTTTTTGGGGATTTCTAGGTTTCAAATCGCATTGGTAATCTGAGTAAAATTTACTATCACATATGCTATGTAAAATGTGATGATGTATAAGATCCATCTTGTTTCCACTAATATAATAAAAATAAAAACACTTTTAAGAGGAAATTATGACTCACGCTATGGTGTGACGGCCGTTTCACTCTGTTGTTAAGTCAAGAGCATCGTCAGACGACCCTGCTGTGGGTCGTCTGACAATGCTCTTGACAACAGAGTGGAACGGCTGTCACACCATAACGTCGTAAGTCGTAATTTCCACTTAAGATATGTAAAAGTAGATAGTTACATACATACCCCTCCCCCACCCTCCAATGCGTTCCACTGAAAAATTTTTCAAGTTGTCAGGGTCCTTTCATGGTTTTGGTTCCGAATCTCAACCGCATTGACAAGCTGAGTAGAATTACAATATGAAGCAGTAGATATAACCCAGTGATTTCTTTGCTTTTCATCCAGCATCTGGACAAACTGCCACAAAAGAACTGGGACTTTAGTATCATCTGCCATAACTTTAGCCACTCTAGCCACCTAACTTCAGCCATCAACACAATTATCATAATTTCAGGTAATTTTTGTTCATTCCTCTGTGGAATGTTTTCCCTTTGTGATAGGTGGAAACTAATAGTTTTTGCTCCTTAGAGTCTGTAACATCTGACAATTTAGATTGATACATTTTGAATCTGGTTGTTTGGCTTACTTAATTTAATTTTTTGATCAAGAAATTTAGTAAACTGTCTGCTGTGGGTAGGAACTTTTTATTAAGAATTAAAAATATTATTTGATGTGAGATTGGGTTGGAAGTGTTTTTAATTTTTCCTCATTACCTGAAATATCATTTTCTGATGAAACAGTAGTATTAACTTGATTTTAATTGAAAACCTTCATAAATTGGATACTAAATTTTCACAAGTTAGTTTGAAGTAACTGTCAATTAAAAATGAGGAATTCAAAATTAATAAATTCTGTTACTAAATTTTCTATGCTTTAGGACAATTTGGTATTTTTCTTTGTTAATTGGTGAATTATCAGCCACTATAGGCAATCAGAAGTTGGCCAAAAGATCGATCATTGTGAACTCTGGGCGGCATAAATCAGCAGCAGTGTAGTGAGTTAGTTGCATTGTTTATAATGGCTAACATTGGTAAAATTATCATAAAAACAGGATTTAAAGAAGTCAATTGCAATTTTTGAGAAAATCTAATCTAGAAAAAGGGAAGAACCTTCATGTTTTTGATGTGGAGGAGTGCAAAGGTATTATATGTGGAAAAGTGATGAGACAAACTAGCATCAATGCTGTTTTACAATCTTTTTGTCAAAAAATGTCCACTCTGTTTATCAAAAGTCAACTGCCTAAAGGTGGCAACTGCCTAAATCCGCCTCTGCTTACAATAAATTAATATTTTGCAACAATAACAAAAACATAGCCTCAAAGCTGTTATTAGGATTGATTTCTTTAATTACAAATATCAATCACACAAGTGCATAGAAAACATCTAATTTTCAGCAATCTTTTATGCATTAAATAATTTGTAAATATAATATAACTCACTTAGTCCTTTGAATATTAGAGATCCATTTCTCCCATCTATCCTTTTCATAAGGTCAACCAGGAAATTAATAAAATGAAACACCTTTTCCTTCTGTATTCTCATAGGTATTACTGCACCCATAAACACAATACATAATACAGCTCTTGGACATTTTTTGTATGTTTGTCTAAAGAAATATCTTTTTGAAAAAACGTATTTGAAGTGAGACAATTTAGCACATGAATTGATGACGATCAGATTTTGACTCACTAAGTTAATGCAAGATCCTCCACTCTGAGCACTGTTGGTCGATCTCCGGATCGCTTATAGCAGCTCTATCATTGGAGGATTCTTGCAAGTGAATCATTACTAATGAGTCATTGTCATCAATATTTTGTGGAAGATTTATTTCTTCATTATCTTGATTTGGGAAAAGTTCTGCTAGTACTCTATTCAAGTCTATACTCAAATTTATCCATTGGTTCATCAAGGGAGTTTGCTGGAGAATTTAAAGGAGCTATATTTTGGGAATCAAGTTCAGGAAGAGTGTAATAATCTACTATCTCATTATTTGAAACATCAGAAATGTTGACTGGATTTTGAAATAATGCATCAGCAATAACATTGGATTTTCCTTTCAAATATTCAACTGAGAAATCATATTCTTCAAGGAGTAATTTCCATTGCAAAAGTTTAGAATTTGGTTCTTTCAAATTTCTGAGCCATACAACGGGTTTATGAACAGTTTTGACTATGAATTTCCTACCATATAAGTACAGTATAAACAAAAATGCTCCATACTATGCTGAGAATTCATTTTTCTATAGTAGGTAAACTGCATTATACAGCTCTATTGAGTGTATGAGATGCATATGATACTGGAAGTTCAGAACCATCTATTGCTTGAGATAAAATACAAGCCAAAAGCATAATTAGAGGCATCAGTCATTAGAGTAAATGTTTTATCAAAATTAGGAAATGTCAATATAGGAGAATTACACAGGACTTGTTTCAAATTATTGAATGATTCTTTATATTCAGAATCATTAACATCAATTTGTTCATCTTTTCTCAATGCTCTGGTAAGTGGTTGGGCAATATTAGCATAATTTTTTATTAGTTTTGTGTAGAAACCGGTCATACCAAGAAATTGTTTAATTTCTTTGACAGTCTAAGGTATTGGAAATTTTGAAACAGCTTCAATTTTAGCAGGTTTAGAAAAATTCCATCTTTAGATACAATGTGTCCTAAAAATAATAGTTCCATATTACAAAAAATGTCCATTGTCTAATTGAATTTTCAACTGGTATTGCCTTATTTTTTAAATAAATATTATGTAAGTCTTTAAGGCATTCTTTGAATGAGTCTGAAAATACTATTATATTGTCTATGTAGACTAAAGCATTTGGTGTGTCACAAAAAATTATGTTATTGTACACACAAAACTTGGAGGCCTGTTCTTTAATCCAAATGGCATTCTAGCAAACTCATAATGTATTTCTTCTGTGCTGAAAGCAGTTTTGGGAATATTGGATTCTTCAAGTTGATGGTAACCTGAAGTCAAGTCCAAACTAGAGAAATCTGTTGCTCTACCAATTTTTCCAGGAAGATCTATGTTTGGAAGGGAAATTTGTCACTATTTGTTTTCTCATTTAATTTCCTATAATCCAGGACAAGACGCACCTTTCATTTACCAGAAGAATCAAACATTTTTGGTAGGGGAGAGGGGGTACTTTTGAACATGGGGTACCTTTGAACAACAGCTGTTATGGCTTTCATTTTAATGCAATTGGTTTGATATTTCCTATAGAAGTTGGTATCACTGTTAGTATAGGAGGGAAGTAAAAGAAAGTGAGGTAAATGTTGAGATTTGATTGTTACTGACATCTCAGAAGATTTTCAGGATTTGTTCAAGTTTTAAGACTTCTGTTTGAATAGCTGTGTGATCTTAAAGCTTAATTTAAAAGTATTGTTATGGGTGCTATTTCTAAAATAACACTGGCAACACTTAAATTTATTATACAATAAATTTAAAAGAATTATCACTACAGACAACAAAAGTTCATTGGATGGTTTGTGATAGAGCCAACAGGATTGCACTGTCTGTATTAACAGGAACTGTCACTACTGCCACTTATCAACATAGAACAACAACTGAACTACTTGTTTATCATGACAAATTTCAAACAAGACTGAACTGATTTTACAAAAGTCTCTCTTTATTTATATAATTTTCCATAATTGAGATATCTCTTGATTTTTCTATCAACTTCTACCAAATTCTAAAATAAACAATGAAAGACCTTCACACCTTCCACAATATTTGATAAGACTCCATTAACTTCTAATCAAACAACTAGAACATTCTACAAAGTACCAAGTAAACACCATAAAAGTATCAAAAGAAGAGTAATTAATTGCTTAGAAGTAAACATTTACATAGTAGATAACACCAAGAACCACTGTTCCTTCTTTCTCTCCATTTTCATTAGAGTATTCATATGAATACCAATTGAAAGGTGAGTTAATTACCTACTATTTCACATATAATTAAAGTTCAATGGAATCTTACTTTGCTCTCTAGCCTATAATTTTTTGTCACATGGGATAGCTTTGAACAGATAAAGTGGGGTGGCTTTGAACATGTTCAAATCTCCCCCATGGGTAGCTTTAAGATGTTCAAATCGTCCCCATGGTAAATTTTATTGGTTTGTTCCCATATAAAACATAAAACATATTTTAAAACAAAAAAAGAAACCGAATTCAGTGAAATGATACTCAAACATTAAATACTCACATACTAAAAAGTTAAAAGTAAAGTATTTACTTTAAACTGAGAAAATTTTCAATTTCATACAAGTAATCTTTTGAAGTCGGCACCAAATATTTTATAAATTATTTTTTATGATGAAGCCTACATATGTCAGAGACCTGTGCGTGGGTAATGAGTTGGATGATGGTGATTGATGATTTGAACCAACAGTTTTAGGTGGGTTCTGAACCACCAGGAAGTGATTGATAAGAAATTCTATCTAATATCAAAAGTAGCACTGTATTTCAATTAAATATGTGATGTACACTCACTTACTGAAATACAGTGATTGATAAGAAATTCTATCTAATATCAAAACTAACACTGTATTTCAATTAAATATGTGATTTACACTCACTTTTACTGGAATACAGTGTCAGTTTTGATATTAGATTGTTCAATTATTTCACCATGGAAGACATCACAGAGTAATTCTGTTATATTTTAAAAGTTTGGGAAATTTGGCACCAACTTCAAAAGATTACTTGTATGAAATTTAAAATTTTCTCAGTTAAAAGTAAATACCGTACTTTATTTTAAACTTTTTAGTATGTGAGTATTTAATGTTTGAGTATCATTTCACTGAAGTCGGTTTCTTTTTTTGTTTTAAAATATGTTTTATTTTAAGCTTTTTAGTTGAATTTTCAAACTTTGAAAACATGAGAAATTTCTCAAAGCCTACATTATGAAATATTTATCAAATTAGCAAGCTAATAATTAATTTATAACATCCAAACTTAAGTTACTAAAAATCCACTTTTAAGAAAAGATAAACTAAGGAAAATTCTACAATGTTTTATTTTATGTGGAATATTGTATTTAGGAAAATTATAATAGCAAAAGGCTTCTTAAAAGTGAAATGGCTCTTGATTCATTTTGATGTGGTCCCTTTCAGAATATACCTACACTGAAATAGTAGGCCTATATTACGTTACAAGTTTGGAAAATTGTGTTTACTGAAAATATGATAAGTTAATGCAGGAGATGAAGTTGAGTGCGGTATTATCATATGAGTATGGTAAACATCTTCCCGGACAAGTTATGTATGATATTAGTCATATATATTTTTTCAATATAAAAAACATATAATATAAACTTTTTATAATATAAACTTTGAGCTAGTACAAAAGGATCATCAAACATAACCTCAAAATAGCCTATTATATGGACATGTATTTAATGGCAAATAAATATTCTTAATCCATAACCACCTAAAATAGTAGGTCCACCATGTTCCCCATAACATGGCACAAACGGCGAGGTGGAACTACCCATAAGGGTCTCCCCACCATTAAAAGCCATATGCTTATCATTATTATTATCCATCACAGCAGCAAAACTAAAAGTATTTAATATTTCTGAGATCAGCTGTTTTTCCAAATTCTCCAACTTATGATTGAAACTAAATAACCTTATTCCTATGACTCAATAACATCAACTAAATTATTTACAATTTTCATATGAACATATGGACAGAAATGAACATATGTATTATATTCTTCTTATTCTTGATTCAAATTAAGTTCATGTGATTGGTCAAAATGGGACATCACAGGCTTGTTTCACACTAAACCAGCTTTGGATAACTGATGTCATTTACCCAGCATAATTGCATTGCATCATATGATTTCGAAAACCGTATAGATGTGAAGTGCTCCATATGATACAATAATCAGCCTGTTAAACAACACTGGTTATCCGATTGGCGGTTATGTGTGGAACTATCCTATTCAAACTTGATTGAAATGAAGACATCAAAGAATGCTCCTTTTTGTTTAATATTGGGCTAAGTATGGGGCCGATCCTTGCAAAGCTTGGATGGGACCACCACTGAGCAATGCTCTTTCATTTAAAAAAAAATCAGGTCGAATATAGAACCTTGTTCTTTTTGGAAGTCGGTTAAAAAATATCCAAACACACTATTAAATGAATATTGACTTTTATAAAATGAGATCAGAGGCCTGTTTCATAAAAATTTAGAATTCTTGTAATACAGGAACAGCTGATTTTACTGCCTATATGAAGCATGTAATAAGAGCTGATTTTAGAGGAGATTCACCTGTTTTACATGGTTTATAAGTTTTATGAAGCAGGCCCAAGATGTATTTTTGAAAAATAAAAATTTATATGATTGATTTGTTCTCAACTTTGTGTGGTCTAGAGCCCTACTACTGATAAATGTTCAATTTTATGAATGACTGGTATTCATGAATGATGAATGATTGGTATTTGGTGTTTATATGTATAGAGTAAATGTTGTTATGATACGTTTTTAGGGTTATAAATGTAAATCTTTAATAATTCTTTATTTAAATTAAAACGATGTTAAAAGTCACTGTAAATAAGTTGACCTAACCTCTTTGAATACTGTGTCAATAGTTCATATTGATATATCGACTTATTGTAGTCCATATCAATATATCAACTTAGTATAATCTATAACAAATAATCGACTATATCTTGTAAGGTTATGTTATTCCTTCTTGAATCGTGATACAATATAATTTCTTTATAACACTTGTACATTAAAATAAGCATTTAATAAAATACAGTCTTATGTATAATAATTTAATTTGGCTATAGGCGTCATTGTAAATGTCAACTTAATATTTCTTTTAAATATGTCTCACGTGGTAAATTCATTAACTATGACTAGAGTAGTTTGATGATGTGGAGATATGACTAGAGTAGTTTGGATGAGTTGGAAGTTTTTGGTAGAGGCTTGACCAAGAAAGGAAGCTTTCGTTAGTGTCACTGGCTGGATACCTCTTGAACTGAATAGACGTGTTAGAATTTCAATTAGCTTTTTACTGTTGCAGTGCATGAAGCAACTTAAATTATTAATGTAACTTTGTTCTTTGTTTTTATTAATATTTAATATTTCATTTTGCATTCAAGAGGTATATAAAATCTGATAAGGTACACCATGAAATAAGGTACATAGCATCAAGTTATGATTATAATGTATTAATTTTTGTCTTGTGCGTATAAAGTTAGGGCGTAGTTCTTTCATTTTGTAATGTTGAATTTTTGGTGGCAAATTGACCACAGCATTAAAATTATATGTATTTAAGTAAACTATCTCATTCATTTTGTTCATGAATCACAAAATCACCCTTGCCTACTCCAGTATTATATGAAAATTGAGGAACCGATAGCTTTTATTCATTAGACACAGTGTTCATAGGCCAACCCGTACAATAGAAAACCTGTTGTAAAAAGGGGGCATTGCAAATTGGTACAACCTGGTGGAACTTTACCCTAAAAAACTTTACTCTAAATTAACCGGAATCAATTTTTGTATGATATTGGAGAGAGGAGATTTTGTGATCCATGAACAAAAAATATTTTCTTTGGAGTAACAAAATGGCTGACATTCTTGAATGTGAAGAACAAGCCATGAATGATCAACATAGGGAAGAATCATATGATACGATCATAATTGAACAGGATAATGATTCAGAAGATTTAAATTTAACCATACAGAATAGTGATGAAACTGAAACAGTGTCGAGTATAGAAAACAAGTCAAATGAGATGAATACTGATTTTAATAAGCAAGTTCTCCTGAATCATGTATTAAAAATATCTCAAGAGTCAAAGAATGATTTACAATTATTACAGAAACAATCTCAAGAATCAAAGAATGATATAAAAAAATTATCTCAAGAATCCAATAATAATTTACATAAATTATCTCAAGAATCCAAAATTAATTCACAAAAAATGAAAGAAGAATTATCTCAAGAATCCAAAATGAATTTATAACAAATGAAAGAAGAATTATCTCAACAGATAAATGAGACAAAAACTGAAGTAGAAAAATAAATAAAAGAATCGATGAAAATAATGTTAGGTTAGAAAACAAGATAAGTGAAATTCAAACTGACCTAAGTAAAAAAATAGACACAAACTGTAACAAAATCGATGAGAATAAACAAGAGCATGTTATGCTTGAAGGGAAATTTGATAATTTTGTAGAAAAAACTGATGAAAATATTAATGAATTGTGCAAAAAATCCCAAAAAATCGAAACAATTGTAAATAATGTAAAGAAATCAAGTGAAATGAAAATAATGCCTGTTGTAAAACGAATTGACGATCTCAATGAAAAGATAAATCAAGTATATGAAGAACAAGACAAAGTTAGTATCAGAGTAAATGAAGAATTTCAGATATTTGAAAATAAATTAAATCAAACGACAATGCCTAGTAATATAATACCAAACAATAACTACTTTGACAAACACGAATTTCAAATGGTAATAGATCGTAAAAATCCCATGACATTCATAATAAATCTCAAAAGTTATTTGTCAAGAAATCAAATTGTAAACTGGGAAAAGATAAAGGGTATTATAGAAAATAATTTTAATGCAATTCCAGCTCAAAAGGATTGGTGGGAATTCATAAGTAATGATATTAAAAATTTTGAAGAGTTTGAAAAGAAATACATTGCTCATATGTGGTCTGATGATATACAAGAAAACGCTCATAATAATCTACAATTTGGAAAGTTTAAAATGGGTCATGGAAAAACGTTAACTGAATACTATATCAAACATTATAACATTGCTAAAAACTTAATACCGCATATTGATGAACTAACAATTTTCCACTTTCTCAAAAAACATTATGACGAAACAATAACTACTGCAGCTATACTTAGGAACGTTAAAAATAGTGAGGAATTTATTCAATTGTTAGATGAATTTGGACACACTGAGAAGTATAGAGTTGACAGGAATAATAGAAAAGATGATCGTAATGCATTCCATCAAAATCAACAGCATCAATCATTCAATCAAAATCAACAGCATCAAATGTCAGAAAATAATAATAATAGTAATCATTATAATCCGAATAATGGACGATTCTATCAACAAAATAGTAATAGATATGGAAATGGTCGATATAATAATAATGCAAGAAATTATGGCAATGATAGACAAAGACATCCTAATCATAGTAATACACGTTTCAATTCATACCCGCAGAATGCAACAAACAATTATAGTCGTCCACCACCAGGATTCATGACGTCTACGAATTCCAATCAAACTAATAATAATAATAATCAAGTAGGACAGAGGTCTAATTTAAACTGAATGTAGGGCAACAAAAAAGTATCCCTGATTGTCCACAGGAAATTAGGTTATCATTCAAAGAACAAGAAAATAATGTGAAAATAAATCACATTAGAGGTGATCAGGAATATTACAACACTAATACTGAAATAATTAACGATGAAACTGAAGAAGATAAAACTGTATATAATATAAGTTGTATTTTTGAGGAATTAATTGAAGAAGGTGAAAGTGAATTGAAAATGGGATATGATTTGGCTGAAGTTAATGTAAAAATATTTAATAAAAATTATGATTTAATTGTTGATACTGGATCTCAAGTAAATGTAATCAGTGATAAGTTAGTGCAATCAATGAAACTAAATAATAATATAAATTTGTTCCCTACACCAAACATCAGTATAATATCAGCGACAGGTGTCAAAAATAAAAAAAATAGTAAACAAATCATGTTGGAAGTCAATTTTGGTAAACTTGAATTGCCCATAGTATTTTTAGTAGTTGACAATTTAAATGTAGATATCCTTGTAGGATGTGAATTTCTCAAAGATGTGGATGCCATAATAAATTTTAATAAAAATCTGATAACAATAAAAAATATTGATTTTCCATTTATAACTAATGAAACTGCAAAATATAATAGGCTTTATAACATAAACCTCACAAATGAAATTGAAACTTTTGAAGATGCATGGGAGAAGCAAATAAATAAAATTCGTGAAAGTTTAAAAGATGAACCTCAGGACCTAGTACAAAAACTAATTGACGTGTTTAATAATAATAAAGATGTTTTTTCTGATCAGCCTGGATCTGCAATAGGATATGAATGTAAATTAGAGATGAAGGAGGAAGTGAATTTAGTGAAGAAAAGTTATCCTATCCCCTACAATTATAGAGAACAAGTAAAAGAAGAACTAAATAAAATGTTAGAACAAAAAATCATTGAACCTGCTAGCTCACAATATACAAATCCTATGGTTGTAGTTAAAAAGCCTAATAAAAAAGATATTCGTTTATGCCTTGATGCTCATGGAATCAATTTATTTTTAAAGAAGGATTACACGGAACCTGAACCCATTGACAATCTTTTAATACGTTTCAATCAATGTAAATATATAACTAGTTTTGATTTAACACAGGGATTCAACCAAGTAAAATTAGCTGAAGAAAGTAAAAAATACGTTAATGTTTTTGGACAAACTTATAGATATATGCATTTGCCTTTTGGACTTAGTGTCAGTAGTGCCGAATTTATTAAATGTTTATATAAAGTATTAGGAGAGGAAGTATGTCAGTTTGTAATAGCATATATAGATGATTTGGCTATAAGCAGTAGAACACTGCAGGAACATATATATAGATTAGAAATGTTATTTAGCTGATTGAAACAAGGAAATTTAAAGTTGAAACTAACAAAATCCAAATTCATTGCAGAAAAAATTAAATATTTAGGCTACTATATTAGTAAGGATGGACTGGAACCTGACGAAGAAAAACTAAAAGCAATAAATGATTTCGCAGAACCTAAAAATTTGAAACAATTACAATCATGGCTTGGAATCTGTAATTATTATCGAAAGTTTCAACAGAATTATTCATATCTGACTAGCGAATTTAAACACTTATTAAATGGTAAGAATCCTTTTGTATGGACCGAAAAAGAACGGCAAGTTTTCAATGAAATTAAGAGAAGGTTTATTCAAAGTGTAATGCTTAAACATCCAGACTATAGTAAAGATTTCATCATGTCCTGCGATGCAAGTGATAATGGATTAGGAGTAATTCTTTTTCAAGAAAATGAAAATAAAGAACAAAATGTGATAGCGTATGCTAGCAGATCTTTATCTAAGAGTGAATTGAACTACACTATATGTGAAAAAGAATGTATGTCAGTACTGTTTGGACTCACTAAATTGCATAATTATTTTGGAGATAAAAAAATAATTGTGAGAACAGATCATAAAGCATTAACTTTTTTGAAAAGATGTAAAGTAGGACATGGTAGGCTTGGTAGGTGGATTCTAGCATTGCAAAATTATAACATTGAATGGGAACATGTACCTGGAAAAGAAAACATTGTAGCTGATATAATTTTTAGAACAGATTTTGAAGGCAATGTAGAAAGTCATAATACCAATGAATATAAAGTTTTTAATATTATCAAAAGTGACAAAAATCTCAATTCAATAATTTCAAAAATAAAAGTAGGGCAAATAAACGATCAATGGATCAAACAGATTATTGAAAAAGTTCAACTTGGAGATATAGAGTTATGTAAATTTTTTGTAGTTTGTGATAATTATTTACTCGTAAATCAGGAAAGAATAATTTTTGGAACGTGTGTGTTCCTCCAAAATTATATGAAGAACTTATTGTAGAATTTCACGAACGTCTTGGTCATGTGGGTATTTCAAAAACCAATAAATTTATACAGGAAACTTTTTATATTAAGAATTGTTACCGTCAAGTTGCAAAAACTATTAGATATTGCAAGTACTGTCAATTAGTAAAAACCACAAATGAAAAACAATCTTTAGAAATGCACACAATTCTTGCAGAAAAGAAACATCATAAAGTGTTTGTTGATGTTTATGGAGAATTGCCAGGTGGTCGATACAAATGGATGTGTATTATACATTATGGTTTTACAAAATTTACTAAGTTATATCCTCTGATAAAAGCAAATGCACGTAGCCTCGTGAAAGCTGTAGAAAAGTACATTAACGAGTTTAGAAAATTTGAATATATAATTAGTGACAACGGAACATGTTTTCAAAGCAAAGCATGGGCGTATATAGGGGGGGAGGCCCGAGGGGCCCGGCCCCCCCCCCCCGAAATTATCAAAAATATGGACATAATAGAAAAATTCATAATCTAAATTATTTTCATCATTTCTGTTATATTTTATTTCCACGAATGAGCTTTCAATGAATAATATGAGCAATATGGATATAATAGAAAAATCTATACATAATCCATAATCTAAATTATTTTTATTAATCCTGTGATATTTTCCCATATTCCATTTTCAGTTAGGCCCCTTATGCATGATTTCTAGTGAATGGAAGATTGTACACTTTTGAAATTTGGAATATAATATCTTTATGTTCAAGTAAGAAGCCTATTGATTTTGGACATTGGGGGTTGAATATTAAAAAATATATAGCCTAAGCAGGAAAAAAAAATGGGGAGTAGTCACAGACACAGTGAAGAGTGTCATGGGGAGTAGTCAAAGTTAACGGAACAGTATCAGATATTTGAAATAATAAATTTTGGGGAGTAGTCAAAAAATAAATAAATAATAATAAATAAATAATTGCCTTTATTGATGATTTCAAATACATTTTAAGAAAGAAATTACATTTTTGACATTTTTTGGCATATACCCCATGGATTAAATCCTTCCAGAGGAGATTTTGGGGAGTAGTCAAGGTGAATGGAACAGTATGGAAGCTGCATGCATAACTGCTTGTACAGTTCTATGGCCGGTCCTTGAATACTCTCGTTGTATCGGTTTACAGTTCAGTTTCCATTTTTTGTCGATTATTTGATTTAATTTTGTTACTCTTTATCAACCTTGATCTACTGTATACAGTGTATACTGACATAATATAGGTAGTGATTTTTCAAGACTTTATGTTCACATACTTGATACTTCATCAGTGTTGAGTTGAGTGAGCCGTAGTTGAAATGAAAAGGCAAGCTTCAATTCAAAACTTTTTTGCAAAAAGACCAAGTGTCAATAAGTCGGTTGGAGGAAGTTCTGAAATCGGTAGTGCTACAAATGGACAAATTGGAAATGGTGACAGCGCTGAAGTCGACATTGGTGAGATTCATTCTTGTGATGCTGCTACTTCAAACTCAAACGTAGTTCCAGTTACAGAGGATAGTAGGCATGATCAAGTGAGAAAAAATATTTATGATATTGGAAATTATTGTCAAAAAGATTCTAGCCAGACTTTCACAAATGAAGAAAAAAAATTATTTCTTAGAAAATGTGTGGAAACCTCAGCCTGGATATAAATTTCCCTCCATTATTATTTCAAATCATTCACGTTCTTTTCAAATGAAGTGGCTAGAAGAATTTGCATGGCTAGCTTATTCACAGGAAAAATCTGGATCTTTTTGTAAGTACTGAGTGTTATTTTCCCATTCAGAAAATGTAGGGAAGGGAGATCACCAAGTAGCAGGGATGTTGGTTACTCAGTGTTTTACTAATTTGAAAAAAGCCAAGGAAATGTTTATTAAACACAAAAATTTATCATATCATAAAAAATCCGTTTTGATTGCTGAAAATACTAAGTCAATAGTTAAGAAAAAAAGAGAAAGTGTTATAAATCAAGTAAATGTCCAAAGAAGACTGGATATTGAGAATAATAGAAAACGTTTAATACCCATGATCCAAACAATAATCTGTGATGTTTTCCATGACGAAATACTTAATGAACAATCTAATATTAAAACTGACACTGTATTTCACTTTTAAATAATGTTTTACTCACATATATTGGAGATGCTTGAGGAATGCATTTCACTTCTGAAAAGAAGCTTCGTCAGGCTGACGAAGCTTCTTTTCAGAAGTGAAATGCATTCCTCAAGCATCTCCAATATATGTGAGTAAAACATTATTTAAAAGTGAAATACAGTGTCAGTTTTAATATTAGACCAAACAATAAGATTTTGTGGAAGACAGCAAATAGCTCTTAGGGGTCATCGTGACTGTGGATGGATAACCCTAGAAGAACCGGATCATAATGATGGCAATCTTCGATCGTTGTTGAGGTACCGAGCCAACAGTGGAGATGATATTCTCAAAGAACATTTAACAAACAGTGGTGGAAAAACAATGTATACTAGTTCTTACATTCAAAACGAACTTATAAACATATTTGGTAATTTGATTCAGTCAAAAATTGTAGAGAAAGTGAGAAAGTGAGTCTTCTATTCAATATTAGCAGATGAAACTACTGACATTAGCCAAATCGAACAGTTTTCTCTCTGTGTACGTTATGTTGAGGACCAAACTTTTAAAATTCGAGAAGATTTTCTGGCATTTGTCCCTGTGTATGATGTCACTGGAGCTGGTTTGAGTAAAACAATATTGGAAACCTTGTCAGGATTGGGGTTCGACCTTAACAAAATGAGAGGCCAAGGGTACGATGGGGCTTCCACGATGAGTGGGCAATTCAGAGGAGTACAAGCTGCTATAAGAGAAAAGCTACCTTTGGCTATGTATTCACACTGTTCCTCACATTCTCTCAATTTGTGTTTGTCAGATGCCAGTAGGATATCTTCAATAAGAAATTGTATGGGAGTTATAAAAGAAGTTTGTGCATACTTTCATATGTCAGCCAAAAGAACGGAAATATTGAAATCAACAATTATTGAGTGTTGCCCAGACCAGAAAAAGAGGAAACTTATTTCATTGTGTGAAACTAGATGGGTGGAAAGACACGACTCTGTTATTTTATTCAAAGACATTTTTAAGCCTATCTTTTTATCCCTTAAATAGAAGGAGTTAGTGACACATCTTCTAAAGCTCACTCTCTCAGTAGTGCTATTAGTCAGTTCCCGTTTATTGTAAATTTATTTGTTTTAAGCCGGATGCTATCAACCATGCATAATCTATCAAAGCAGCTTCAACAGAAGGAAATTGAACTAACACAGGCCTTGGCTAACATTACAAGTGTACTACATCTTTTGTCAAAGGAGAGGGCCAACTCAAATGAGTCATTTAGAGCTTTGTATGATGAAGTGAAGTCATTTGCTGCTGAACTTGAAATTAAGGAAGAAATACCAAGAATTTGTCGTCTTCAAACATCACGTAACAATGTACCTTTTCAAACAGAAGAAGAATATTATCGATGAGCTGTTTTTGTGCCATATTTAGATGATTTTTGCAATTCACTCAAAGTTCGCTTTGAAACTCACAAGAAAACAGTTTCATCATTAAAAAATATCCTACCTCAATTATGTATTGCAACAGATTTTAGCTCATTGGAAGATGCTTTCAGTTTCTATGAAGAAGATTTGTCACATAAAGATATTGTACAAAGTGAGTTTATGTTGTGGAAAGAAAAGTGGAGTCATAAAAATCCTTCAAATCTACCAAAAACGGCTTTATGCTCCCTAGAAAAATGTGACAAGAATTTCTTCCCAAACATTTACACCCTGCTTAAATTACTTGCAGTTCTTCCTGTTTCCGTTGCAACTGTAGAGAGAACATTCTCCAGCTTGAGAAGATTAAAGACCTACCTGAGGAACACCACATCTGAGAATAGACTCAACGGTCTTGCTTTACTTTCTATCCACAGAGACATAATGGTTGGTGATGATGAAGTTATTGATAAGTTTGCAAGCTTACCAAGGAAAGAGAATTTAGTGTTGTAAAATTTACAATGTAAATGTAGCCATTGGTCCAAGAGAGGGGCTTATTTTTTGGGGTTTATTTTTTGCGTGTGTGATATGGAAGATCCATCCTTGTTTCTCTTTACAAAATGACTAATCTGCAAATGTTCAAATGACACTGACTAAATTCAAATAAGTAATATAACTTTCAAGTGCTGTAAAAATATTTCAACTCATGGTATAAGACTGCTCCAATCGTTTTACCTTGGTGTAAAGCATCATCAGACTACAAACAGCATTCTCTTTATCAAGGTATGATTTTCATGTATTATTTCAATTTTTTATACTATGACGAATTAAAAAATTTCTGAGCTCAAATCTATGATATTTGACTGAAAATTCATCAATTTCTGGAAATTTAGGCTAAGTCCTAAAATAATATAAATCGAATAGGTAAGGTCAGAGAGGAGTAGAAAAACACTCACCTACCTCTTATTATATTGTCGAGCAAATTTATTAGGCATATTTAGTTGTAAAATTGATTCTATATCTGGAATTTGTATTCCAATATTTATAACCTCAAAAATCAATACGGCTCTAAATATATCGAAAATCGATCACATAATCGATTTTAACCAAGCTCAATAGTCGTAATAATCGATACTTGGCAAACTATCGCATTCAGTCAGCTGGTTATGTGTATAATATTCAAAAGTAGTCGCAAATATTATATTATCTAAATTGTCGAAAATTGTAAAGAAAAACATTCATTGAATGTAATATCCTAGACCAATGTAAGGTCAACTCCCGTCTGGAGATCATAATATTCTGTGGTTATATTCTGCCAATTACTAGTTTGAAATACACTTTTCGTTGCATTATTTATTTTTAATTGTATTTAACCCTAGAAGGGTATTGCACGTAAAATTGATGTGAAACGGGTTATTTTTGGCACGCCACTCCTTACCCCCTCCAACGAGGCTCTCCTCCTTCCAGTAGTGCTCTCGGCAGTCAGTTGTTGAGTGACTGTGGCCGTGGGCACATTGCAGCTCATTTCTTTGTGTCCTTGCTAGTTGGTTTCTTGTAAGGCGACATCTTGCGTACGTGAAACTTACGTGTCAATACCCTTTGTGTATACTTCAGTGTCAATATATTACGTGTCAATACCTTTATGAGGTATGCAATATTGAACAATGGCGGAACTTTTACAAACAGAAGATGATATTTTGAATGTTTTAAATGAACTGTCTGAAGCCGATGCCGAACGTGAGTGTCAGGAAGAAGAGGACAACATCGAATACGATGAGCTTTCAGATGAGCATGACAGCGATGCAGATCCGGAGTACATTCCTGATGAAGAGGACTTACTTCGGCTAGAAAACGATCACATTGAGGCAATCAGGGAAATTGAAAACGAGCAACAACCTACCACCACACAAAGAAAGCGACTACACAGACAACCTCCTCCAAGAAGTAACGATGGACTGGTCCTGACCATGGATAGTGAAGACGGTATTGTAGTTTCAGAGAATGGGTTTCTTTGGGCGTCTAAATGTGAAGAATCAGTAGGGAAAACCCCTGCAAAAAATGTTGTACACATACGACCCGGTCCTAGTCATCCTGCAAGGGAGAAGTATATTCCATCAACATGCTTCAAATTATTTTTCAACCCTGACCTTATTGAACTAGTTCTACAACATACGAATGAAGAAATACAAAAACAAAAACTCAATTACAATGATAACAATTCTGATGGCACAGTCAGAGAGTTGTGCTTAGAAGAGCTGTATGCCTTGTTTGGTTTGATAATTTTAGCGGCTGTGCTAAAAGACAATCATTTGAACACAAATATTATGTTTGACAGTACATACTGTGGTGAGCGATATAAGGCCACTATGAGTGAGAGGCATTTCAAATTTTTGATAAATTGTCTAAGATTTGATGATAGGGGTACTAGAGATGAGCGGAAAAAGACTGACAAATTTGCCCCTGTGAGAAATATTTGGGAAATTCTTTTAGAAAACTGTAGATCTCTGTACAAGCCCGGCACATACTTGGCTGTAGATGAACAATTAGTTGGGTTTCGTGGGCGTTGCCCATTCAGGATGTATATGCCGTCCAAACCAAACAAGTATGGAATAAAAATCATTATGATCTGTGACAACTCGACCAAATACATGGTAGATGCCCGTGTGTACTTGGGAAAAGGATCGGCACCTCCAAATAGACCTGCAGCAGAATTCTTTGTTGATGAGTTAGTGAAATCCATAGAAAAAACTAACAGGAACATTACCATGGACAATTGGTTTACCAGTATCTCCCTTGTTCGAAATTTATTGTTCAAGAAGGGGTTGACAGTGGTAGGAACAATAAAAAGAAACAAACCGGAATTTCCATCTGAGTTTACAGACAAAAAATACAAAAAGCGCAAGGTTGGTACTTCTCTATTTTTATTCAGGGACGAAATGACTGCTGTATCTTACAAACCTAATGATAAGAAGGTAGTTACGGTGATATCATCAATGCATAATGATAATAAAATTCATGAAAATGGAAAACCTGAAATGATAATGAATTATAATGCGACCAAAGGTGCAGTGGACATGTTTGACCAAATGTGTGGTCACATGAACTGCAACAGAAAGACCCAGCGATGGCCACTTTGCATCTTCTACAATATGATGAATATTGCTGCAGTCAACTCCTATGTAATATATGCACACAACATTGTAAGACGGAGTGGAGGTACAGCTAAGCCCATCTCAAGACAACAATTCATGCTGGAACTACACAAAGAGCTAACCAAACCTTGGCAAGAGATGAGAATGAACCAAAGGAACATGAGCCGAGCATTGAAACGGACAATTCAGACAGTCCTGACAGGCCAACGCAACATCCCAGAACCAGCTCAGCCAGATCAGCAGGGAAGAAGAAAATATTGTTCTTTTTGTGACATTAAGAAGAAAAGGATGACAACCACCTATTGTGCTTGTGGAAATGCAATTTGTGGTGAACACCAGAAGAAACTTTGCCCGGATTGTGGTTAGAGAGAATGACTATAACAACAAAACAAATATAAAACAAATATTCAGTTACTAGTAAAAGCTGAAACTATTTTTTTATGTTATTCAATTAATGAATTTATTCAATTTTTCTATTATGTATTTCAACTATTATTATGATAGTCAATAATTCATTTATATTAGCTGTAAAATATATGAGTGCAATTTTTTCCACAAGTTATTTTTCTTTGAATTAGGATACCTTATCCTTGAGTAAAAATAAAACGATCATTTGTATTTTCTTAATTATATGGCTTAAAAAAAAAAAAAAACTATAGATACGTCAAATTTACGTATCAATACCCTTAGCGTCATACTGTGACACGATACCTATCTAGGGTTAATTCATTATTCAGGCATTATGGAGCCAACTATCAATTTCTATAATTTATTTATTATTCTAACTTTTTGAATTTGAATTTGCCGGCAATATCGTGAATGCTGTACAATCTAATGTCACATACGCCACACGTGTACATGTAAGCCTGAAGGCGCGAATTGTTTGAATTCATATGTTATCGTCTGGTTTGGGGTCGCTAAAATCTTATCATTTTTGTAAATCTATGTCCTTAATCATGGTCAAAATTAATGTTCTATGCCTCAACTGTTGGAACTATTTGTCAATTTTGACGTCATTTGTTTTTAATTTCACCTAATTAATTGAGCAATCAAAAGGGTCCATTCTTTTGAAATGTAATTCTCATATTTTTCATTCAGAAGGAAGTGAAAAAAATTGTACTCGACTACTACTTCCGATGACTAGCTAGCTTGTGTAAGGACGAAAGGTCCAAGTTTTTGTTAGATGTTCCAATTGATTTATGTAAATTTAAATGTAATAGTTCCACCAGTAGCACCTGAAGTATGCCAATTCCTTTCATGCCAGATTTATTACTAGTGAAATTTTCAAGTGCAAATCAGTAAAAAAAGAATCTTCGGCCGCTCGAGATTCACGTGGTGCAGTTGTAGCAGCCCCAATACTTCCGAGGCCAGCAGCCCAGGACCGACTTCAAATTCACCAGTAAAGTGAGTCGTCAATTTTATTATCAAGTGGGCCCACATTGTGCGCGCTGTGATCAAAGAAAGCAAAGCTTGCATTACCAGTGATTGATAGGGCACTGTTTCTTAAAAGTCTGTGCAAAGTTGTACGAATTGGCTACCCAATTTGCCACGCAGCCCCTGAGCTCTAGGCTCGTAAATTTAATAGTTGTAATCCATATAATTCATAAAAACTTAGTGAAACAGAATTTGGAGTCAATTATCTCAAAGAAGAGAAAAAATTTCCAAATAATATTTCTAAATTGCTCTAGTCTGTTTATTAAATCATTATACAGAGCTGACTATTTTGTTCATAGCAGCCTGTACATTTTCAGTGCTTATTTGAATGCTTTCTTGAATCAGTTAATACAAATCATTATTGTTGTAACCACTTGGTTTTTAATTTTATTCCCGTGTTTGGCAATCTCACAAGGTAACATCTACACTAGAATAAATATTTCTAAGTTCAAATTTATCTATTGGATTAGCCAGGAATTTTTCTACCAAGGTTGGACAACACAGTGTGCGGTGTCTGAAGAAGCAATTGTTGAATCCGAGACTTGGGAAAGGCAGGTCGGATTACAACCGCTTCACCAACACACGCCACTCTTCAATATTGATTACAGAGTACAATACCCTGATTCTTCAAGAGGTCTTCAATCTGCAGTTGATTATTTAATATTATTGTGTAGCAGTACTTGGAATTTATTGAGACAAATCAAAGATCGTGAAAAGCGGTCTAAGGTAAGACTCATACATACTGCCTACATCTACAGTGTGACAAAAAAAAACCCATCATAATACATATATTTTTTATTTGTAAAATGAGTAAACGAGTTATGGGTGATTTATCTGTATTATAAGACTCATGAGTTTTATGAAACAGGCCCCCGTTCTCAGCAAGTTCATTATAGAAAAGTGGGACTGCATGTATTCAAGTGTTACATTTACTACATTTTTCAATAAGTACGGTACTCCATGCAAAAATTAGAAGTAAAATATCATTTTATTTCAGCTTATCATCCGCAATCAAACCTTAGTGAACGTCCTCTCAAAGAAGTTAATAGAATTTTAAGAACTTACATACCTGAAAAGAAACACAATACTTGGTACAAATATTTAGATAAAATTGAATATGTAATTAATAATAATTTTCACGAAACTACAGGTCATATACCAATGGAATTAATGCCCACACAGCACATAAGCTTAAACTAAGTTTGTATTTTACTTGGTTTTAACACTGTCAAGCAAGTTGAGCGATCCAAGTTATTTCCAAGCTCAAATCAAGCTGTTTAATACAAGCTGGTATTCCCAAGCTTATTAATAACTTGGGTTTCACGGCATAATAATTAAGGTGCGTTTGGTGCGTGCGCAACTCATAAAGTTTCTTTTTTGTGCGCTAGTTTTGCTAGTAGCGTGTAGCGTGATCTCGTCAACATCGTTGTTATTTCATAGGTCCGCCATTGATTGCTAATTGCCATTACCGGATCACCGCCTCACGCAGCAATTTGCAATCTTTCAGCAATGTATTCAAGTTATTTAATTTTGATATTTCAATTGTTTGCCCACTCGAGCAGAGTTTTAGTTGAACATCAAGATTCAAGGTAAGTGTTTACTGAGTGCATGTATTCATGTATTTGCAAGTATATACGTGCATATGCACATAATATTAATTTTAGGTAAGGACGAAAACATTGTGCATCATGTATTAACGGTGAAAATAATTGTCTTACTGGCTCCATATTAGCATCATCCTTAGACTATGATTCAATACGATTTTTGTTGCCATTTAAACAATACAGAAAAAAACAAGTCAATGATTAGATTCCTGGATTTCTTGTTCCATGACGAACTGCATTGTTATTATTAACTTGTTTTGTGAATTTAACGACTTGCAGTCAAATATTCATTAAGAATAAGTAAAATTTACTTACTCTATAGGCTTTCGAATCTTTGAGATCCGTTTTTAGAGGCGTGTTCCTAGATCATCAATGTCAGTTTTTTTTATTTCAGTTTTTTTCAATGATTAGTCTACAATAAGGTGTTACCTACCCTATTTTATTTTATTTTATTTCAGAAACCTAACTTTCTCCCATTGTTTTGTGAAGTAGTGAAGTCATCACTTACTAGGCTTTAAGCTAAAGCAGTGTAAACTTCTAGCTAGGCAAAGGCCTCGATCTATTATTAAATAAAATAATATCAATTATTCATATGTATTATCTTGCTGTGCAGAACTGACCTTTTTGAGTCGCGGCGGACGCGTTTCGAACTATGTTGTTCTTCTTCGGCGCTTGGTTGCAGACCAGTCATAGAACAACATAGTTCAAAACGCGTCCGCCGCGACTCAAAAAGGTCAGTTCTGCACAGCAAGATAATACATATGAATAGTTCTACTGCAGTTCACAAAAAATGGATAACTACAACAATAATAATATCAATAATATTATTATTATAATTTTTTTTCTATTATTTATTTTGCATATTATTAGCTTTGCCAGAAGTCTAGGAGATCCAGCTTAAATTTATTGCCTGCAGACTAAGTTTGGCACTGTGCAACAGCAAAAATGAACAGTTTTTGATCTGATAGATAGTATTTCTTGTTTTGACTGAATGAGAATTAGATAGATAGATATAAGGAGCATCCGTTGACCTCCTATAAAAGGGGTATTTGGACTTAATGAAACGAATTCGTTTTTTGCGCAAGCGTATTTTTAAAATAGCATCTACGCCCAGTGCTGTTTTAGTGATAGAACGCCGTACCGGTACCTCTTATGGGACAAAAAACAAAAAAAAAATTTGTAACTTTAGTTGAGCCATTATGCGATTGAAGCAATGTAGAGCTATCAACTGTGTCTACTTGGCGCGAGACTGTACCTAAGTTTATCAAATTTATTACTTTTTCTTGTAAAATCTAGCTATCTAAAAACTTACACTGATTAACTTACTTTCCATTTTTGTAACAAACTGTTATTTGGAAAATTATGCAATAATACATGTAAACTAGGTTTTTGTGCGATTTTTATAATATGCCCTTGAAATCTGTAAAAAATTAAATTTCTACAGTAGGCCAGTTAGTCAGCATATACAGTTTTTTCCAGTAAAAGCAGACATAACTTTTAAGGAACCACAAGTTTGATATGAGTAAAAAATTTCAAACTGTCTCAGACAAATAATCTTTGTACTCACAAGTTAGTTTGAAGAGAATGACAATTGAACAAACTTGTGAGATACGAGCCGATATGGCCAAGTTAAAAATGAATGCTGCTGTGCAGAAAGGTCTCCATGGTCTAGTGGTTAAGGCGCCCGACCGGCAATTGGGAGGTCTGTGGTTCGATTCCCGGTGGTGACTGATATTTTTGTACAGTAGCATTCATCGATTTCCATCAGCTATTCAATACTGTTGTCAATATCCGCCTTTGCGGAAGTCTTCAGTATAAACTAATAGTACTCAAAGGAATTCGAAATTAATAAATTCTGTTTAATCTTTGTACTCTTATCTTATCAATTTAAAAAGTTTTCCCGCGGGCGGATCCCTTCTGATTACCCCCCAGACCCCCCGGAACATTGCGTACCTGAACCTATATTGTTACAAAAACAGCACTGTCTATGCCTATATTAATAACTTAATATTTGCTAAATTAAATAATTTATTCGTAATAATCAAATGCTAATACTTTTTTGCTGTAATACCGTAGATTACAAATTTAACATCTATATTTTATATGCAAATTACAATTTTTTGTCACATAAAGTATTTATTTTTCAGCTGAAAGTAGCCTACTCATGTCGGTGGGAGGGAGAGATGCTTAGGCAATGACTTATAATTGCTTGAGACGGTGTCTAAGCTACGCAGTCGCAAACAAATTGTCTTATTCAGGTGTAGCAGCTAAGGACCAAGAAAATAGCCAAGACCACGCAGCTCTGCAAAGTTATTAATGGTAGGTTTTTTTAAATGTTCTATCAGGAAGCTTGTTTGAAGGTTAGGACATCGGCCTCACACATTAACAAAACTTGCTTCAAACTAAACCTTATACCTACTTATGCTAGAATGCAAATAAAACTACCTAACAAACCCCATAGAAACCTACAATTCAATGCAGAATATGAATTAGACTACATGTTAAACTTCTTAGACCTCACTATCACAAAACTAAATAACATGCACAAATTCAAAATCTACAGGAAACCAATTCTCACAGACACACTCATTCACAACTCATCCAACCATCCACATCAACACAAACTTGCTGTTTTTAACTCCATGATCTTAAATAATGATCCACTATCACAAGCTGACCGACCACCAAGAAGAAATTAATATGATCAAATATTTGCTCATATAATATAAATATATTAGCTCAACAAAATCCTAAATAGGATATCCTTAGCTCAATAGAATCCTAAATAAAATTAAAACCAAAACAGATTTGTCATACACATATTTCAACAAAAAAACACATATTCAAAATCTACAGGACTTTTGACTTTGTGCAGCACAAAGTAGTACATATTTTTCAAGAATCTGTATTTAACACAGCATTCAGAACAACAATTAGCCTTAGACACCAGCTCCAACAAAAAACATCTCACCTAACAAACAGCAAAATATGTTTTCCATAACCCATTAAAGTTTGTCATGTAACCAACTACATTAACATTAATTTATTTTGTCTTTCTAATTCAAAATTCAGAGTCAGATTAATATAAGGCAATGCAAAGATCAACCTTACATACATTTTTAATATGCCCTAGGCCTAATTTTCAGATTCAGTTATCTTGAAATGCATATGTCCATCAATTAATGAAAAAAAATTAATGATCCTGACATGCATATGTCCAGCAATTAATGATCCTGACATATGAATCAGCTGGCCTTTGTCAGTAACAAAGCTACACAAGGCATCACCCATCCTTCACTCATACTTGGGTTAAGATACACCTGTTTGGAGTTCCCATTTCAAAGTTAACTTGACCATGTGGATTCATTGATTTCATCAATTTCAATTGATGGTCCACCCTGACTTGTTGAGGCGTTTAAACAACGTTTCCTAAAGTGATCTATTGTCAGTAGTTTCATGTCACTGAAATGACAAAAACACTATTATTTTACAGTTGCTGTGAAGAAAATTCACCCTTCATCTACTGACCAAGATTTGAAGGTCTACATGTGTCACTGGTTGCAGCAAGCCAACTCAAGGATCCCCAAAAAGTAAGAATACTTATTTAAGTTATTTTAATTATTTATCCTCCAAATTGCGTCATAGTTCTTTCCTTTCAGAAATACATTTTTTTCATAATTGTCCATGATAATGAATTAAAGTGTATATGATGTTGAAGATTCATCTTGT
Organism: Conomelus anceps; assembly: GCA_948455865.1. Taxonomy (NCBI): domain Eukaryota; kingdom Metazoa; phylum Arthropoda; class Insecta; order Hemiptera; family Delphacidae; genus Conomelus; species Conomelus anceps. The sequence continues at coordinate 38,301,668 of OX418220.1, read as the reverse complement.
TTCCACTAATATATAATAAAAACTTAGAAAACACAAGTGGAAATTATGACTCATGTTATGGCATGACAGCCATTTCACTCTGATGTTAAGAGCATCATCAGATGACCCACAGTACACTGAGTATACTGTGAGTCATCTGGCAATGCTCTTAACATCAGAGTGAAACGGCCGTCACATCATAATGTGAGTCATAATTTCCACTTAGAAGTGTTTTTCAAGTTTTTATTATAAAATGTATAGATTACATTTTATGGGTTTAGTATATTACATAACAAGTGTGGTAAGATGGTGTTTACTGTATGAGTATGAAGTTTATGCACAAGATGAAGTTGAGTGCAGAATTATCTTAAGAGTTTATAAATCACCTCACCAGATGTGTTATATACGTTAAACACAGCAACTCCTGGTGAAATGGGCAATAATGATCTTAGATCAGCTGATCTAGCTTTTGATCAAATGTTTTATCAGTGATCTAGCTGGCCCGACGCGCATTGCTATGTTCTCATAAAAATTCTCCTTGATTTTATTATTCGCCACCTCCCACTGAGGCTGCATTTCAAATTTCTAGCTGCATTGGTTAACAGATGTCATCCACCTGGCATAATTACATTTCATCATACCCAGTTGTATGTTTCCTATATTGCAAGGCTCTGACTGCACGGTAGCCTACATGCAAAGTGCAAAGTCTTTTGCTGTTCTAAGACAGCGTAAATAACGCCGCTAAGGGGCCTGCCATATGATTAATAACTGTTGACTTCTATCAGCTGTACCTTTAAGCTGTTTGGCCGGCAAGTTCAGTAGGTTAGGTCTATAAAATGGATTAGTTAATAATAATTATTAGCTCCCCTATTAAAATTTATGGTCAGAAATCATCCCCAATATTCACACAACATATTCCCAAAGTTTCATGCCAATCTGTCAAGTAGTTTTGAAGTCTATAGGGAACATACATACATACAGACAGACATTCATTTCTATATATATAGATTACTAGCAAGTAGCCACCCATAAGTGTCATTTGATGATCTTTACCACACAGTGTGTGGTAATAATCATCAAGTGACATCAGCTGACAAAAAAAGATAGTATATTACACTACAAGTGTGGGAAATGGAGTTTACCATACAAGTATTATAAGTTAATGCATGAGATGAAGTCAAGTGCAGTATATTATCATACACGTATGGTAAACATCTTCCCAGATGAGTTACAAATGATATTTTTTGTCATACTAGTCTGAAATATAAAAATAATAAAATTTGAGCAAGTACAAAAAGCATCATTAAACATAACCTCAAAATCTACCACAGTAGTAAAATACTAAAAATTTATCTGAGATCAGCTGTTTTTCCAAATTCTGAATCAGCTGGAATGTGGTAATATCCATTAACACACTGAAAAAGGATGCAGTAATGAAAATCTGCTGTTCTTTCTGTAAACAGTTGTTTACCGGCTTGATTCAATGCTTGGTAAAGTGGTGAATATGTATGAGTATGACAAAAATATTATTACCATATTGAGAAATGGGTACACTGCCAGCACATATTTTTGTATTTGTGCTACACATCTAGAGTGAGCTACTTCAGTCATATTATGATTGCCACCTATCACTGATTTAAGTGACAATTTGGTTTAAATTAAGCTGTAGCATTTGGATGATCACTGTTGATTAAAATATATAATGGCTCTAAATGCCATTACTGTTGCCAGAACTGTTTGCACATATATGTGCATTCATGACATTTGCCCTATCAACCTACTTCCTCCATTTTAATTGTGATTCTTTTTTCAGGGCCTTTGTAGAAGAAAACCCTCAAGCAGCTACTTCAGAATAAACACTGCTGTGTGTGTTGTATACATTAAAATTATTTTATGAAGATTCCTTCTTTGTACATATAATTTATCCCCAACCCCTACTAACTATGAAAACTATATACATTGCTTTACAAGTGATTTGGTAATCAAACCTGTTAATTTTATCATATAATACCTATATGCTTCATTTAAAAAAAATTAAAATACTATAGTTTTGTCCAGGAAATTATAGTGTTTTTTCAAATGTTGCTCTCCAATTTCAATATTGTTGTTATTCAACAGCAGTGTTTCAACGATTGTTATTTTGCTGATTTTTGTTGATAAAGTTCAATCAGCTACCTAAAAGCCTGTTAATAACTTGGGAATGTAAGTTTACTTTAAGCTTACTTTAGACTAGTTGTAATAAGCTTGTTTTTAGCCTGGTATTATAAGTCAGTTAATAACTTGATAATGCAAGTTTACTTTAAACTTACTTTAGCCTAGCTTAAACAAGCTTGTTATTAGCCTGGTATTGTAAGTTAGTTTTAAGCTTGTAACCTCAAACTTAGAACAAGTTGAGAAAGTGGTAACTTCGAAGCTTAAAACAAGCTATTTTTAAGCTTAAAAGCTTGTTTACCCAAGCTAAAGTTAAGCTTGTGAGCTTGTTGTTTTAGGCTTGAAACAAGGTTGGAACAGGTTTATTGTGCTGTGTGGGATGATGAATAAAAAATTATCTCATCTAGTTTTCAAACATATCAAATACCCTGCTGACAAGAAATTCATTCTGGAAGAAGAAAGCCTACGTAATAAAAAGATTTTGATAAGAATTAAAAATATTGGAGCGATTCGCAGATTTAAACAACTTGGAAAAATTAAAAGGAAACCTTTCAAAGTAGGAGATTTAATATTAATAAGGAACTACATACTTTCGAGCAAAATAAAAAAGTTTTCAGCAAAACTATGTCGAAAATTCCGTGGACCATATTTAATTAAAACAGATTTGAATAAAGGGTGTTTTGAAATAGAAGAAATAAGTACTGGTAAGGTTAGCAAAGTTAATCAGTTCATGTTTAAACGATATCACCAGAGGGAACCAAGGTAATTGTAATGTATATCGATATTGTCGATATAGCACCTAGCACCTAGCTTCCAGCCAGGTGATAGTGTTTTGGTCCAGAATAAAGGAGTATGGGAGCCGGGGCTGGTAGTTGAAAAATTAGATTCTCCTAGGTCATGGAAAATTATTAATAATAAAGGTAACACAATTGTGCGTAATTCTGTTCATTTAAAATCATCACGAAACAAATCTGTAGTTGCAGCCAATGGGTGTGACAATCATGATTTTACCATTCAAAAGAATGATGGTAGTGCTATAGCACCCGTAGAACATTCTAGTTCTCCAGTAAATGATATCAATGATCATAATAATGTTATCACTAATCAGGTAGATGATTTGCCTTCCGACTCTGACATTCAAGGACTCTTGAGAACAAGAGTAAGTAGGTTGGTGAGAACACCAGCTAAGTTTCAGGATTTTGTTTAGGATGTAAAATTATGTAAGATTTAGTTTTAAGATCAAATTGTTAGTTTCAAGTTTACCTTTAGCTTAGTTACTGTAGTTTTAAGATTTAATGGGGAAGATGTAATGTATATCGATATTGTCGATATCTTTGTATCATGAGTATCAACTATCGATACATTAGATATAGGAGATCGATGATGAACATGTAAGAATGAGCCTGAGGTTCGGGTGTGTCCAACCATACATGAGTTGTTCTAATAAATAATTGTTCTAATTAAAAAGTGTATTTGTTAATAAATCCATAACAAAACAGTAATTAATGATTTTGATATTTATATTAGGGCCTGTTTTAATTTAAACTTCTTGTATAGATAATATGACTGTGCAATTTTATTTTATTAGTTTGTTTAGCTATCATTCCTTCATACAGTAATTTTAATTTAAACTTATAATTTAAATGGGCTGTATTGTGTCGGCCACAGAATAACACAATGGTTTCTAAACGACCGTGGGTAAAAGTCCTACAACGTTCTTTTCTAAAGCCTAATACTTGGCTCTACTGTATCAAAATTTTATGAATCACTCACTTGTTATCTATATTCTACTCGTTACTGTTAAATCCTTCTTTCATGTAAACATATTCTTCTGGTAATGCTTTAAAAAATAGTACTCTATTCCTTGGTTTCATGTTTTCTAGAACAAACTCTTTTTCTTCATTTCTTCAAATTAAAATAATCATATAAGTCTTATATAATAAATATGGTTGATGAATATTGTAATACTTCATCAAAGTACAATTAACTAATTAATCTCAGAATTTAGCCTTTATTTGAAATAAGATTTGCTGTTCCTTAAAGGAGGTCACTCCTCTCTCTCGAATTAATATATTCTCTGTTCTCTCGCATCAAGTTGTTATTGTTTCTCATATCATCAGTTATGCCAGTCATACGGCAAAGCTCTGGCACAAGATAAATGGGAGTGTCACGGCCTCCACGCTCGTCTTTAGCCTTTGGTCTAGACACCAACATAGGCTGTCTTACGTCCTTGATTTTCATACCGTATTTTGATTGGTAATATTCTAGGTATGAAATCTTCTTTCCTTTCATGTAGAAAGTAGTTTCAGGCGTCTTGGTCTGGATTTCAAAAAATTTTAACAATTCAAAAATTCTGTGACATAAGTAAAAAATTCTCATTCTGTTAATTTTCAATAATAACATTTTTTTTTAGTTTCTCTTCCACTATACTATGTGATTTTGAGCAGTCGATAAATTTAACTTACAACACTTACTCATATTTAATTTCAGGTGTTATCTCCCTTGTCCCTTTTTTATATTATTACATAGACGGATCTTTATGAGCGTGCCATAAGCAACTATGTAATTAGTTTATAAAGAATTTTTTTTTAGGGCATTTGACCCATTGTATTTTGAATTTTTGTACTTTTGGATCATAGTATGTGTATAGGTGTGATAGAAAAAGGCATTTAAGTCCTATGAGTTGGCTATCTCAACTATCTGGCCTATACATGTGCGACAACAAACATAAGAATTATGTCAATTGTAGAATGATTTTTTATTCATTACAATTTACGTTGAGTCCGAACCTAGAGTCTGCTGTCATAGTGCTGAAATCAGTCTACAGCATCTAGAAAACTTACCTTTAGCCAACAATAATTTTTTTAATTATTTTTTTTAAAATTTTGTGAGTATTGATTAAATATGTAAATTTTTCCTGCACATGTTTTTTATAAGAGTATGACAGCTTTTATCATAACACGGAGTTAAGCTCATATTGATGCTTGCTCTATCAACTTTTTCTTCATAGCTTTTAATCATATAATATCCTTAGTAACTTGTAGGTTCAACTTTCAGTTTCAAAGAAAAAATATTTTTACAATTCATAAATATTTTATTGATAAATGTATGGTAATTTGCTAGGTATGTTTAGCTGTTTATTTGTTTCATCAACGATCTTTTAATTTGGATAATGGACTGTGAATCCATAATTGTGTCAACTACTGTTAATATTTTTTTTTGAAAACTTAAATTCATGACAGTCGTAAAATTAATTATAACATTGCAAATTAATACCATTGGTAACATGGAGTAATGAATCATCATAAAGAATTTATGATTTTGTTAACTTGAATTTAATGCTAATCGTATATTAAATAATATTATGAATATGAAAATTTTGTATCCATTATTTTGTGAATAATGATAAAATTGTTAATGGAGTATAATAAATAATAATAGAATTATTAATAATGATTAATATGAAGTTAACCATAGCTGGTAAAATAAATATGAGAATTACAATGAATAATTAATAGGTACAATTCTGAATTAGAAAAGCAATTAAAGGTAATGTTGTTTGAAATATAATGAAAGTAATAAATAATAATGATGATTAATGTATGTTACTTTGAAGTAGGGTAATACATAATGTAGCTTTTGTAGGTATTCTTCAAAGGAATTTGTAAAGAAATTTGGATATATTTGAATGAAGATTGGATTTTTATATGGGAATACTTAGAAGGTCAATTGTCATTCAATTTTGTTAGTATTAGTGTATCATGTGTTAGTTTTAAGTGATTTTGTCTTGAAATTGTGAGAGAAAAGCCTCCACCAGGACATAGAATTGAAAGAATATTATCTTGTGTTATTGACTTGAATTTAGTCTTGAAAATGTGAGAGAAAGCCTCCACATAGACATTGAGTATTGAATTGATTGCCTTGTATTTCTTATGTTAGGGATATGTATTTTTTGTGTTAGGGACTTGTATTGTTGACAATTGACTTAATGAGTGCATCCATGTTTATGTCCATGAATTGTTTGTGATATCTTGATTTCTTGTAGTATATTGAAAATAAGTATTGAATTTTTTATGGTAATTGGAATACTATAAGATATGTATTGAATTTCATTGAATATTATTATGTCTGATTTTTTTATCTTGGTAGTATTGATCTTGTAATGATTAATCGTGTATTACAGAAAGGCCTAAGAATTAAATGAAATGTTACAAATGAATGAATTGAATAAATAATTAATTATATTTGCAGATTAATAAAAAATATAACAACTTTAAATAACTTACAAATTAATAGAAATATGATGGCGCTTATAGTTTGAATTTTGTTATAACAATTGGATTAAAATATTACAGATTAATTAAATACTGTAGCCTATAATCATGGTAATTTTAATGAAACAGTTGAATTTTATTGAAGATGTAATGAAATTAAGGTTAATTTTTTGAAATATTTAAATTTCACTTATAAAAAATGTTGATGACAAATTTTTTTATTATAGTTAATTGAAACTTGAAATTTAGTTTGTGTTTGAATAATTTATTTGATGTAAAATTTTTTGGTAAATTTTTATTTTTTATTTATTTCCATTTGAAGCTGAAAGTTGATATAGGATTAAACTAATTATGATGCTATTTAATTTTAAGAAATATTTAGTTTAAGGTAGTCTTGAGAACTTGAATAATTTTAAGTAATATTGAACTTTGTTATATTATAACTGATTTACATAGAAAATGTTTTGCACAGTTAATTTCTTATTAATATTCATTTTAGTATATTATGTAATCTTCCTTGTATCATAAATTTGATTATAATTAATTTAATGTAACATGTCACTAATATGATTTTTATATTTTGGATTATATAACTTATATAACAGATTTCAACATGGGATACACATATTAACATCGAAAAACGACGAAAAAATAATATTCACAAATGAACATATACGACGCATATAACATCGAATAACAACGAAAAAAATTAACATTTACGAATGAACATTTTTGATGAAAATTATAATAAATAACATCGTACACATCGATTACACAAGTGAAATAAACGACGCTTATTTTGAAATTAAAAACTTTTCCAGTGCAACAGTGACTTTGTGATGTCAAGACTACTGAGTACATTTTAGTAACAAATGTCTTGTCAGAGTGTGATGATGAGTTGGGCTAAAGTTTTACGAGTTCCACTACAAGAGATGAGGTTGTAACTACAACTGAGATGTGTCATAGGGCATGTTAGTGCCTAATCCAGTTCCTGCCACCTTCAACACCATAAATTACCTGGTGGTAATTCAAACTCATCTGTTCTCAACTTTAGACTCATACATCAGTCACAATTTTCTATCCTTTTCCAAATTAATCCAGACAAGCAGGAAATCTTTACCAAAATTTTTTAATTTCTGTCAAACAACAAACAATGACAGTGAAACAAACCATGATAGTAATAACGTGAAAACATCATGAACTGTGACAACATTGTCAAGTTTACTTGACAAAATCGACTCATTATTTTTTTTAAAAATTTGATTATTTAAATTTTTAAAATGAACTTAAATTTTTTTTAAATAAATTTTGTAATTAATGAATCTTATATTAAAAGACTTGAATTTTACTTGAATCAATTTTTATGATTAATTGAATCTTTGTATAACTTTAAATTTTATTTTAAATCAGTTTGATGATAAATCATTTATATAAATTTAAACATTGTTTAAAATCAGTTAAATTCTTTGCTACATTTTGAAACTTTGTTATGTAAACATTTCATTCATTAATATTTGTAAAAAAAAAATTTATTATATTACAACTTCAGTATAAAATTTTGAATTATATAAACTTCACTGAACCTGTAATGTTTAAATTTTGGCTGTAACCTTTGAATGTAGTTTTCATAAATTTGATCAAATATCATGTAAAATAATTTTTATAATATGTCACTTAATAGAAAAATTCCTGCCATTTGTTATAAAATAAATTATCATCATATTTATTTTGAATCTGTTATAATATTGTGTATTATAACTATAAATTTTAATTCTTATAAATAAGTATTGTTTTAAATTTTGTTTTACATAATTTATAAATGTAATAGTGAGAAAATATTCCTGTGTTCGAATTTAAATTTTTTTGTTATAGTCAAACTATAATTCTTTTGCTAACGTAAAAAAATTTCCTTTTTTTAAATTTAATTTTTTTAGCAATTTTTTATATAAATTTTTCAAACAGGAAAATTTTTATCACTAAGGAGTATTTGTAATGATACGTTTTTAGGGTTATAAATGTAATACTTTAATAATTCTTTATTTAAATTGAAATGATGTTAAAAGTCACTGTAAATAAGTTGACCTAACCTCTTTGAATACTGTGTCAATAGTTCATATTGATATATTGACTTATTGTAGTCCATATCGATATATTGACTTAGTATAATCGATAACAAATAATCGACTATATCTTGTAAGGTTATGTTATTCCTTCTTGAATCGTGATACAATATAATTTCTTTATAACACTTGTACATTAAAATAAGCATTTAATAAAATACAGTCTTATGTATAATAATTTAATTTGGCTATAGGCGTCATTGTAAATGTCAACTTAATATTTCTTTCAAATATGTCTCATGTGGTAAATTCATTAACTATGACTAGAGTAGTTTGATGATGTGGAGATATGACTAGAGTAGTTTGGATGAGTTGGAAGTTTTTGGTAGAGACTTGACCAAGAAAGGAAGCTTTCGTTAGTGTCACTGGCTGGATACCTCTTGAACTGAATAGACATGTTAGAATTTCAATTAGCTTTTTACTGTTGCAGTGCATGAAGCAACTTAAATTATTAATGTAACTTTGTTCTTTGTTTTTATTAATATTTAATATTTCATTTTGCATTCAAGAGGCATATAAAATCTGATAAGGAACACCATGAAATAAGGTACATAGCATTAAGTTATGATTATAATGTATTAATTTTTGTCTTGTGTGTATTAAGTTAGGGCGTAGTTCTTTCATTTTTTTTCATTTTGTAATGTTGAATTTTTGGTGGCAAATTGACCACAGCATTAAAATTATATGTATTTAAGTAAACTATCTCATTCATTTTGTTCATGAATCACAAAATCACCCTTGCCTACTCCAGTATTATATGAAAATTGAGGAACCGATAGCTTTTATTCATTAGACACAGTGTTCATAGGCCAACCCATACAATAGAAAACCTGTTGTAAAAAGGGGGCATTGCAATGTATAGAGATTAAGCTATTCTCATTTCATCATTTTGTAATTTCTATGTTTTAATTTTGTTTCAGATTCCAAGGACTTATAAATGGAAGAGAGAGGAGGAAGTGGATGAGGAAACAGTCCAGCATGCCATGGATGCTGTCCTTCATGGCAGGATGACATACAGGGGAGTAGCTGCAATGTATGGGATAAAATATAATACACTTTTCTACAGAGTCCAGAAGAAAAATGATGACCAGGGTAAGATGGGAAAATTTTCAAACAAATATACTGTCAATCAAGTCTTCACAACAAAACAAGAGAACATGCTGGAAGAATACATACTAAATTGTTCAAGAATGAATTATGGACTCACCTACCACCAAATACATCTATTAGCATATTCATATGCTATGAAACTTGGCCAGTGTCCAGATAAATGGGCTGAGAATGAAATTGCAGGACTAGAATGGCCAAAGTCCTTCATGAAAAGGTATGTAAGATTAACATTAAGTAAACCAGAAAACACTAGGATGGCCAGATGCACTGGTTTTAATGCTAAGAGCATTACTGTGGAAATACAGTACCACCAGTCTTTGCATTTCCTCAGGCTAGACTGAGTGATGAAACAAAAATGTTGCTAATGGAAAATGCACCTGTAGGCAGTCTTGCTCTAAACAACAGCCCCACAGGTGGATGGATGACTTCTCCTTTATTTTTTAGTGTTTTGGAGCATCTGAAAAACTCTACTCAATGTTCAAAAGAGAATCCAATCATTTTACTCCTTGACAATCATGAGAGCCATTGCTCTCTTGATGCCATAGTCTATGCTAGAGATAATGGCATCATAATGTGCACATTCTCACCACACTGTACACATAGGCTGCAAACATTGGATGTGGCAGTGCTGGGTCCATTCAAAACCAAACTTGCACAGCAACAAAACAATTGGTTGCTAAATCATCCCAGGGAAACACCTACTATGTCTCATCTCCCCAAACTCATCAAAGAAGCATTATGATCTCACATTCACTAGAGTAAATATATTGTCTGGATTCAAGAAAACTGGAGTTTGGCCTTATGAACCTGATGTTTTTGAAGAGAATTATTTTTTTCCAGCCATGTTGACTCCAGTAGCTGATCCTATTCAAGCTCCAGTAGCTGATCCTATTCAAGCTCCAGTAGCTGATCCTATTCAAGCTCCATTGGTTGATCCTATTCAAGCTCCATTGGTTGATCCTATTCAAGCTCCATTGGCTGATCCTATTCAAGCTCCATTGGCTGATCCTATTCAAGTTCCAGTAGCAGATGAGAAGAACAGTGCTTGTGACCCCCAGGCTTCATCCACAGGCAAGCCTACAACAGTTGTCACACCAGAGTGTGTACGACCATATTCTCACTGAAAGACATTAATAGACAATAATGAAGTAAAGAAGAAGGAAAGAGGAAAGGGAACATCCAGGATTCTGACAACCACTCCTGAAAAAAACAGAGTTGAGCTGGCACTTCAAGAAAAACTTAAGAAGTCTTTGAAAACAATTAATAGACAGAACAAACCTCCATGCATAATATCCAAATGTAATCTTTTTGAGGTAGAAGAAAGCAGTGAGGAAGACAGCAATTTAGACCCTGATTCAGAAAGTGGTAAGAATGATAATTCATCAGATGATGAATGTGTGTCTCTCAAAAATGAAATAAAAGACTTGAAGAAGAATGACTATGTTTTAGTTAAATGTGAAGGGAGAAAAACGTTTGTTCACTTCATTGCTTCCGTTGACTTAAATTTCTGTGACTTAGAAACATTGAAAGTTTCTTTCATGAAAAAGAAAACATATGGGAGTAAACAGTTCTATCTTCCTGATAATCCAGAAAAAGGAGAGATCCTATATAGTAATATTGTGTGTCAATTACCAGAGAGAAAAACATCAGGGAATAGGAACAAGCTAAACGACTTTTCAGTTTCAAATTCAATTTCAACAAATATTTTCTTGGTTGAAATATTGAATAACTTACTGAAAATGTATTGATTATACTATTACTAATCATTTTTCTAAACTGATTACTTATCAGACAATAATGAGTCAACATCAATATTGTTATATAATGTACAAATATAAACTCCTGAAATTCTTATAAACTGTTTTATATTGCTGTTCAAATCTACATCATTATGTTTAAAGGTACCCCATAGGGTAGAATTAAACAAAAACCTATTTTTTTTTTCAATTTTTTTTTCATCTACAGTTTTCAACTGTTTGTTCAGAAACTGTTTCCAAAGCATTGGGAATTAAATGGTGATTCTCATTAGATTTTGTGAATGTTCAATTTACATGCACTTGATAAATTAATAACAAAAGTTGAAAACTTGTTCAAAACTATCCCCCTCACCCATTGAATTTAGGAGTCAAGCAAGTTCTAGTGAATTTAAGCCTTGTGCCGGAATTCAAAGACTGTATAGAATGTGGTGGTAAGATGAGTTTAAACTACCGCGAATCGGGATTAGTAAATCATCGCTGCACAACAAGAGACTGCCGGTCGCGAAAATCAATTGGTGATAATAGCGTTTTTGGTCTTACAAAAATAAGACCGGAGCTATTGATCAGCGTGCTTGTGGCTTGGATACTAAAGTATCCATTCAATGTGATTGTGCATGAGACGAACGTTAGCCGGAAAACCGTTAGGCATTTGATTGCAAGTTTTCGGGAAATTTTCACAATTTGGCTTTCAGAAACCTCTGAGAGAATTGGAGGTGTCGGTGAGGTTGTTGAAGTAGATGAAAGCGCGTTTGGGAAACGGAAATATAACAGAGGACGCATCAGGAAGGTTCGATGGGTTGTTGGGGGGATAGACAGAAGAAGTAAGAAGTGTTTCCTGAAAATTGTTAAAAAAAGGGACTCAAATACATTGTTGGAGGTCATTCAGGAGTTTGTAGAACCTGGGACCACTATCATGACTGATATGTGGAAGGGGTACAAACGTTTAAATCGAAATGGCTTTGAGCACTTAACAGTGAATCATTCCATAAATTTTGTGTGTCCAAACAATACGAATGTCCACACACAGAACATTGCGTGTCATTGGTCGAAAATAAAACGCGATATGAGAAGACGTGTTGGCAGGATGTCAGTTAGCTCGTTTGAGACATATCTAGTAGAATATGTTTGGAGAAATATGTTTCAAAGTGAAGATGAGCTATTTAAAAACTTTATTGAAGCCATAGCTTACTTCTATCCAAATTAAAATAGGTTGATTGCATTAAAAAAAAATAATTAAAAAATTAATGTATGAGTGTAAGCTAAAAAGTACTCTTGAAAAGTATCTGCAAATAAAAAAAATTGTAGTTTTAGCATTGTATATTTTGACTTTTAAGTTATGTAAGTAGGCTAGGGAAGAGAAATAGTTATGACAAGGTCTATTGTGGACCGCTTTTTGTAAATGATATTTTACTTGCTTATTGATGCGGTAATTTTTCATTTACTTAGAGCGGTATTCAAGACTATCAACACTTACTGCAAGACGAAGGATGATGGATGGAAGAAATATCTCAAGCTATTTAGTTTATTCAGTCCTGTGTTCATTTTATGTTTACTCAATATCATGTTTACTTAGATATTGAAACAGATTATATAATGATCCAGAATATGGATGAATGTATTGTATAATACAAGCTTTTAGTGATAAATTATTTCAATTGCCTGTCTAAACTCGATTGGTTCATCTCCTTTCTTTTGTTATGATTTGCATAAACTTGACTCAACTCTCTCTTGATGAAAACAATCCATTATTAAAAAATGTATTTATTTTCATCTTACAGGTTTTCTATTGTATTATATTAGTACGATTATGAAAAAGACTATATATATTTTATATTTATATTTTATAAGTGCATATACAGTATATTTTTTTAACAATGTTGTATGTATTTTTATTCTTCGAGATTGCCACATAAACGTAATCTACATCTGAAAATCTTGGAAGTATATGCGTTCTAGGAAATAATTTCATTTCAATTTGCATGTACTGTACTATTATTAACTTTTACCTAGTTCATAATTTTTGATCCTTAGTGCAAAACTTCATTGCAGAATTTAGTTTTACTAAGAACAAATTTGATGCATAAATAATAAAATATTAACTCGCTAGTTACTAATTAGAACTTCTAACACTTATAGAGATTATGTATGTTATATGAGAATTATAGTTTTCTTTTAGTAATCAATTGTTGCGGGCTGAAGAAATCTAATTGATAAGTTGTAGAAATTCATCTCATTGATAAAAAAATTGTCTCTCAACACTAAGAATCTTGAAAGTTCTCTACTAGTATGAATCAATCTAGAGCAATCATCTTCAATCTCAGTTAAAAGAGAATGAGACTTCTTGTAGCTTGTTTACATCTTCTAGAGTCTAAAAGATAAAATAGATTCCAATCTATGGTGATGTTTTTGGATAATCACAGACCTTATCTACATCAATATTCACTATTCTTCTTATTAAATGTTCTGGCATTTTCTTCGCGGTCAATACAAGCTTCTCAAGGGCGGTTCCAGAGGGGGTCATGGGGGTCTTGAACCCCCCAAAATCTGAGCCTGACTGGAAAATCAACTAGAATAAATAAAGTTAATGTACCTACTTGTTTAATATTATTCAATGTTCATTATATGAAGTGTGCTCGAAGCTCATAATTGAACTATGCTGAAATCAAACTTGATAGATAATTGCAAAATCTCTGTACAATATATACACACACTGCCCACACTACCAATATTACTTCAGACTTTGAGTATAGTACTGTATATTATTATAATCTATTCCAAAACGAGCCATTAGCCTTCTTGCCAACACACTGCCAAGAGCTCTCTTTTGAAGTCAGGAAGCTGAAGTCTCATTTGTTCAGTTAGGACTCATTTTTTCTTGGAAGTAAAGTCTACCATCATAGTGACTTGAATTGCGTTGTAATGCACATTTATGAAGTTGTCAGTACTTCTAGATCTTCTCACTCAAGTTTCTATAGAATTTTACGGCATAATTAATTTATTGCTCAGTTTCTTTTTTGATGAGAGCCATTTATCCAATCGTCTCATCCTAAACTATAGGATACCTTTTTTTATTTGAATTTGAATAACTCTTGATTTTGTTCCAATCAGGTCCAGTGAACTCTTGAGAATTATTCAATTGTATGTTTGCTTGGCAGCCCTCCATCTCGATTTTTTGTCCAGTCCTAGATTGAAATCTATAATTTTCTATCACTCGCTTTGTTCGCCTTAACCGTCCAACTGGACCCAGTGATGGGAGAGGGGATTTTTTACAACAATTAATAAGTACAGTACTTATTGATGTTTGCGCCTTCTATGGGAATATTTCTAAAAATTTACTTGGAACTCATACTCCTCATAAGGGAGGAGTTACCACCCTTGAGGTAAATAAATCTATAGGAAATAGGTAATATCAACATCTAATATTAAAATTGTATTTGACATAAAATCTTTCATATTTTGTTCCAATTCAGTTAAGAGATACTCTGTGTAAATTCCTGAAGTAGGGTATATAAAGACAAAATAATCTACACATATTCAATACCCACATCTCGGCACTTCTTTGTTGATTTGAAAGCAAATCATGAATCGCTTACAATCTTCACGAATAGAGAATCAACTCTCAAGCATTGTCACTTTATTGAGATTTTGTCACTCTGCATATTTCTGTACTCCACATTACTCTAAATCGTGCTCTCTTCAGATGGCAAATCACCTTTGGGTCCAGTTCTCATCCTAGTCATTAACAATGGGCATTCATAGATCTAGGAACAATAGCTGTACTTTTCCACAACCCAACAACCTGTTGCCCAGTACACTACAGGTATAAAATAAATGTGAACCCATCAGAGATCCCCAAGCCGTTTTATTCAATCTCTAATTATATTTATTTTCTATTCCATTCTTTCACTCTTGTTATTATCAGGCCACCTCGACTTCTCCTCGAGTTGTGCCTGATTGATACCAGGATTTTCTCCTGGTTGACTAGACTCAGTCGGGAAATGAGGGGGGGTTAGGAAAAGAGGACACACTCTTCATAGGCTTATCCTGCTTTTTAGCAGCCTTATCCCGGCCTACTTCTTTCAAATTTCAAAGAGACAGAGATGCAAGAAACACTGACAAGGTAGAAATCCGTGCCTTTCTTGGAATTCTGCTTCTTTCTGGTACATTAGGAAGTAGCAGAAAAAAACTAAGCATATTTGGGATAATAGCAAAGGGTCAGGAGTTGAATCATGCTATCTTGCTATGAGTGAAAAGAGATTTCATTTTGTCATGCGCTGTCTGCGATTTGATGACTACAGAGATCGTCAACAAAGGAGGGAAATCGACAGATTAGCACCAATCAGAGAGCTGTTTGAACTAAGTGTACAAAACTATCAGACCTTTTTTACTCCAAGTGAATTCTGTATGGTTGATGAACAATTAGTTGCATTTCGAGGAAAGTGTCTGTTTCGCATGTATATGCCGAAAAAACCTGCTAGATATGGCATAAAGGTGTATGCCCTTGTATGTGTGAAAACAATGTATACAGTAAACCTGGAAATTTATGCTGGAACTCAGCCAAATGGTCCATACAAAACATCAAATTCTTCAGAGGACGTGACAATCAGAATGGTGGAACCTATTTCAAATACAAATCGAAATGTAACCATTGACAACTGGTTCACATCTGTATCATTAGCTGAAAAACTTTTACAGGAGAAGAAACTGACTGTTGTTGGCACAATAAAATCTACACGTGTTGGTGTACCCCATGAATTGAGGCCTTGCAAAGAAAGACAACCTAATTCCTCTCTGTTTGCATTTCACAAGACAAAGACGCTTGTTTCCGACTGTCCAAAGCCTAACAAGGCAGTGATCCTTTTGTCAACGATGCACGATGACGATAAAATTGACAAAGAGACCGGACCAAGACAAAAACCGGAAATTGTAACATTCTACAACAAAACCAAAATTGGCGTGGATGTTGTTGATCAAATGTGTGCAAAGTACAACATTGCAAGAAACTCAAGGCGATGGCCTATGGTGATTTTTTTTTATCTCATGAACATTTCTACAATCAATGCACTTTGTGTCTACAAATTCAACCACCCCACAACAAAAACATTACCGAGAACAGAGTTCATACAAAAGGTTGCCTGGGAACTCATGAAACCACAAATTGAAAGAAGGTGTCAAATCGATAGTCTACCAGTCCAACTGAAGAACAGAGGGAAGGAGCTTCTCAGGATCATACCAGATGGACCTCAACATATCCAGGACAATGCTGTTGCTCGCTGTCATTTGTGTCCAAGAAAAAAAGATTGAAAATCGAGAAAAAATTGTGATATTGTGATAAGTGTGCTCTCAAAGTATGTGTTGAACATTCATTCACTGTGTGTAGGGCTTGTTTCTAAAAGGGGATTTACTGATGTGTCACTCACCTAATTTTTTTGGATTTACATTATATTCAATGATTTGTGTTTACTTATTTTTTATTATTTATTAAAGTTTTTACAGAATTGACATTAAAGTTGTAAAATGGTTTCTGCACATGCATCATCTGTAGTTTAACTATCGTTGGCTCATGAGCAGGGCCGGCGCGTGGTACACGCGGGCCATGCGGCCGCATGTGGCGCCGCCATCAGGCGGCGCCGCGCTAGGTTTACAAAACTTGAATATTCCGGAAATTTAAAAAAAGCGGCTATTTGCTATTTGGCGCCCCGACAAAATGAGAATAAAATTTTGAATTTGGCGGATTAAATTATTGACTATTTGGCGCCATTGGCTCGAGGCGCGCGCCAAGATGAGAATGAAATCTCCAATTTGTCAGAAATTTCAAAATAAAGAGACAGTTTTTAGGGCCTTGATAGGCTTTGATGCGCAACAAAATTCCCAATTTGTCGAAATTTTTCAACTGATCAACAATTTGGCGCCACTGGAAAGTGGCGTCACGCCAGGATAGAAATATAATTTCCAATTTCTAGGAAATTTTAAAATAGAGTGGCAGTTTTTTGTGCCGTGGTAGGTGGCGCCGTGCAAACATAAGAATAAAATTTTCTATTTGGTGGAAATTTTAGAATTCATCAACAATTTGGCGGCTCTGGAATGCGGCGTCGCGCCAGGATAAGAGTAAAATTTCTATTTTTTTTTCGGAAATTTTGAAATAGAGTGGCAGGTTTTTGTGCCGTTGTAGGTTTTGTCGTACAAATATAAGAATAAAATTTCCTATTTGGTGGGAATTCAAAATATTTAAATTATTTAACGCTGGTGTTCATTATTTTTATTGTTGATTATCATTATCCCTGATAAATAAACTTAGGTTTGATTCTAAGATGATACTCATGATTATCAATCATTTAATTACTTTATAAAACGTGCATTAATGATAGTCCGGGACATTCTATAGAAAACGAAAAGCAGAAATGGAGAAGGAAACACTTAAACAAGCCAGAACAATCAGTAAGTTTGTTTCCAAAATAGAGTCCATCGACACCTCTGTAAGCAGAATTGAAAATACAGAAACAGAACCAAATATTTTGCAGGTAAGAGAGTATTTTCAAATAAGTTAATTAATAGTTTCATAATACACCTGACGAAATGGCAACGTACATGGGTACGGGAGGGTGTGATGATTCTCTGCTATTCTAGTTTCGATTTGACCATTTTCATGCGTTCAACTCTAGTAAGGTTTCTCCATTCTCACTTTCTCTTTGCTTGTACAATTGAACCATTGAATTTGTCAAATTAAATAATCCTGTTGTGTATTTTTTGTGTTCTCAGAGTTCAAATCCTGAAGGCAATGCTAGTGATACAATGGAAAAACTGTCAGTTACATCCTCATCTACATCAAGCATCATCCTTGAAGACTGTGGTGAATGGCCAGACAAAATCACAGACAAAATTCGTGAGGTACTCGTTAAAAAAGGTCCTATTCAGATAAAGAATTTCGACTTTCCTATTGATACTACTAACAGAAGATTTACTGTGGCCAATTATAAAACCAAATTGCCAAATGGGGAGGAAATCAACAGAGAATGGCTTGTATATTCGAAATCGAAAAACTCAATTTTTTGTTTTGTTTGTAAATTGTTTAATAATGAGAAGTTATCCCTTAATGGAAAAACCGGGTTCTCTGACTGGCAAAACATGTCAACACATCTACGACACCATGAAAAATCACCGTCTCACATAAAATCATCTATTTCCTATCGAGAACTTGTACAAAGGTTGCGGTTAGGTAAGACAATTGATAATGAAAATCAACGTGTCTTACAATCCGAAACCGAACACTGGTATGAAGTATTGAAACGAATTCTGTCCATAGTGCAATTTCTTGGGAGTCAGGGGCTTGCTCTTCGTGGCACAAATGATAAAATTTTCCAAGAGAACAATGGAAACTTTTTGAAACTGGTTGAACATATAGCCAAGTTTGATACAGTTCTTTCTGAACATCTTCGCAGGGTATCAAGTAAAGAGACTCATTTTCATTATTTGAGCAAGCAGATTCAAAATGAGTTTATAGCTCTACTCTCGTCAAAAGTGAATGAACACATACTCAGTGAGCTTCGGAAAGCAGTGTACTACGCCATCATCCTGGACTGTACTCCTGACGTTAGTAAAAAAGAACAAATGACAATGGTAATTCGATTTGTGGGTATGGAGTTGGGTAAAGATGTTGTGGTCAGAGAACACTTTCTTGGATTCGTTCACGTGAAGGAGACAACTGGAGAGGGTTTAACAGCTTGCCTATTGAATGAGCTGTCTAGAAGAAATATCCCCCTAGAAAATATGCGGGGTCAATCTTACGATAATGGATCTAATATGAAGGGCAAAAATGTTGGGGTACAGAAAAGAATCCTAGACCTCAACTCTCGGGCTTTCTTTGTTCCCTGTGGAAGCCACTCATTGAATTTAATTATTAATGATGCAGCCTTAAGCTGTATAACAGCTGTGAACTTTTTCAATATTGTCCAAGAAATATATAACTTTTTTTCTTCATCCACCCATAGATGGAGTTTATTGATGAAACACGTTAAAAATTTGACAGTGAAACCTCTAAGTGAAACGCGTTGGGAGAGCAGAATAGATGCACTTGAACCATTGCAATATCATATTGATGATATATATGATGCTATCTATGAAGCTACCACAGACACCAACATTGATGGGTATGGAAAAAGTAAAGCCATTGGTATTGCTAAGAAAGTCACTGATTTCCGGTTCCTGTGCTGCTTGGTAACATGGTATGAAGTTTTATTTAAGGTGAATCTTGTGAGCAAATCCTTACAAAAAAAAAATAATAGACTTGCCAAGTGCTTTGGAGCTGATAAACAGCGTGAAAAATTTCCTCAGCTCTATGAGATCTGAAGCTGGGTTGAACAGCATCATCACTGATGCAATGGAGTTGGCTGAGAAACTAGATGTCCAACCAGACTTTGCTGACGAAGTAAGTGTAAGGCCTAGGAAAATTAAGACTCAATTCTCTTACGAGGGCTCACATGAACCAGCAAAGTCTGGGAAGGAATCTTTCAAGATTAATTTCTTCTATGTCATTTTGGACACGGCAATAAATTCATTGACCGAAAGGTTCGATCTAATGGAAAAGCATAGCAAACATTTCATGTTTCTGTACAAAATCGATGATTTGAAAAACATTGAAAATCACAAAATCAAAGAACAATGTGAAGATCTTCAAAGAATTCTGACAAATAAAGAAAAGAACCACAGTGACATAAATAGCGAAGAACTTTTCAATGAAATATTAATACTATCTCCAATGCTACCTGAAAACAGTTGCCCTGAGAGTGTATTGTCCTACATTACAAAAAACTCTCTAACAGATATTTTCTCCAACGTCTTTGTCGCCTTGAGGATTTTGTTGACAATTCCTATGACTGTTGCCAGTGGTGAGAGAAGTTTCTCTAAACTAAAACTGATTAAAAATTACTTGCGTTCAACAATCTCCCAAGACCGATTGTGTGACTTGGCAACATTGTCCATTGAAAGGGAAATCTTGGACACCCTTGCTACAGACTCAATCTTGAGAGAATTTGCCAGTTTGAAAGCAAGAAGAATTTCATTTTTTTAGTAGTTAATTGTTCTTTTACCCATCAAGTTCTCTTAAAACTTGTATTTCAAATGTTATTTGTGTATTTGTACTTTTGTTGTTCAATGATTTTATAACATGTACAGTTATAAATTTATTATGTTTCCTTTAAAAAACGAAGATATGAGTTGTTGTTTCTGATATGAGTAAATTTTTAAGTTTCCATTTTGTAATGAATGTTATGTTATGCAATGATTTTCACAATTTGTGCTGTTCTATTCGATTGCTTTATTCTGTTCTTGTATTTTTTACCCCTGATAAAGTTATTTCTTTCTTCATTTCAATTTTCCGTTAAAGCGTTGGGGTAAATGGACTAATTTGTGTTATTTTACTATATTTTTGTTTTCTCTGTCATTTGAGAGAAATTCTATTCAATTAATGATGTATTATTGATGTACTATACTCAAACTCTATTAAATGAATCTTATTTCAACTATGCTTCATTTTATTTTGCATTAGGCTACAATCAATTTAATCTATGAATTCTTTTTATGGTTGTATTGAATATTCTCTATTATTTCCTCTGCTTTCATGAAACAAGTTTTTTGCTTCATAATAAAATACCCTGTATTTTATGCCATATATTATTTATAAGTAATAATTAATATTTACAGAATATAAATAAATAAATGAATAAATAAATAAATAAATAAATAAATAAATAAATAAATAAATAAATATATATATATTATTACTTATAAATATATATATAAATGTGTGTGTGGGTGGCGCCAAATTCGTGGTTCGCATGTACCAAAAAATCTCCTAGAACCGGCCCTGCTCATGAGCAGAAAAAATTTGATGTTATGGTTATGGTTAACGTCAATTCTGCAAAAACTCTAATATCTGAAGTGTATTGTACAAGTAAATTTTCATTTTTTATCCAATATTCGTACAGCTAAAATATGTCAATGTGTTGTATTTGTCAATTTATCACTTATATCCAATAAAAAAATATATATAAATCCTATGAATTTGGCCTAGGAATAAAATTGTCATTGGAAATCATTGTTTGTAATTATATGTTACCTTGAAAAAAAAGTCCGTTTTGAAAGCCTAAACATTGGATAGAACTTTAGACACAAATTTATGAAAGATTAAATTTTCAAACTTTGTACAATATGGTCATAGATAGTTCTTCTATTTAAGCTGTAATCACATATTATAGTTCAGAAGTAGTGTATGCATGACTCATTGATGAAATATTGAATAAAATGTCCAGAAACTGGATGATAATTCAATAATATACATCTTGGGGTACAGCTGTACCCTGTGCGCCTATCCACGTTTTGGGAAACCTCACGCCTACTGAAGGGTTAACAGATGTCATCAACCCGGCATAATAAATTACATTTCATCATACCCAGTCATATGTTTCCTACATACTGCAAAAGGCTCTGACTGTAGGGTAGCCTACATGCAAAGTCTTTGCGTTCCAGACAGTGTAAATAATGCCACTAAGGGGCCTGCCATATGATTAAAAACTGTTGACTTCTATCAGCTGTTACTTGAAGCTGTTTGGCCGGCAAGTTCAGTAGGTTAGGTCTGTAAAATGTATTATTTAATAATAATTATTAGCCCCCCTATTAAAATTTATGGTCAAAAACCATCCCCAATATTCACACAACATATTCCCAAAGTTTCATGCCAATCTGTCAAGTAGTTTTGAAGTCTATAGGGAACATACATACATACATACAGACAGACATTCATTTATATATATATATATATATATAGATAATACAGAATGATGTATTCCACCTGGGAATAAAATTAACCTGAAAAAATGGAGCAGCACCTTTAGTAAAGCCTCCACATAGAGTGCATCTGTCTATAATGCCTAAGGCTACATGCATAGTGGAGCTGAGAGCAAAGCATAAAGAGCCAAGAGTAAAGAGCCTAGAGTCCACGATAAAAGAGCAAAGAACTACTGTGTTCATAGTGAGAAGTTGAAGCAGCGAGCATCAAGGCCATTCATCTACCCACTGTCCAGTTTGTTCACAACTACATGCCAAAATATATCATGAAATTTATTAATGAAAAGCCTATTTTATTGATTATTGTGAATATCCTCTGCATTACAATAATAGTTATATTTATCTAATAAATGAATAAACAAAATTTTTCGGATGACAAATTTATTAATGATACAGACAGTTAATGAATTAATTTATCAATAGCACAGATGGTTTGTCTTCCTGATACATTAATGGGCATTGATAATATCAACTTTTTATTGTAATTTTATGACTTGCAGTCAATTTTAGTTGTGAATAAATAATAAATTAACTAATAATAATAGTAATAACTAGTAAATAATAAATTTTTTTAATAATAAAATCAATAAACTAGTGGGTACAAATATTATTTATTCACAATTAAAATTGACTGAAAGCCATTAGATTCAGACTACAAAAACAGTTGATTTTTATTTATCTTAACTTTTTGTTGTAAATTTAACAACTTGTACTCAGTTTTAAATTGTGAATATATAATCAAGGCCTTGAAAATGAAATTCAATAACTTGAAAACGTTCGGGAAAATATGAGTACATTTATTATTTATTCACAATTAAAATTGACTGCAAGCCATGTAATGAATTTACAATAAAAAGTTAATATTAACAACGCAGATTGTTAAGGAACAAGAAATCCAAGAAATTAATTTATCATTTCTAGTAGGCTATACAAGTTAAATCATTTATAACAAACAGAAATATTTCATGAATGAAGCAATTGTGGTGATTCCTATTCTTTTGGTCCCACAAAGGTTGCCTCTTGAACACTCCACTTATCAGCAAATCAACATTCATTTTGAAAACCGATGAAACCCGATTCAAAAAGGTTTTAAAAGTGAACATATGCTGCTGAATGTGGTATGGAATGCAGAAAAATGGCAGGACCAGCTGGCATTGATAAGTGAGCAAAGCAGAGAAATCAAACTTGTTATAATTCACAGCTCTGCTCTTTCAAGACCTCCTCACATGACCTTGATGCACTGCTCCACTATGTACAACTACATTACCACAGCATGTGTTTGAATTTGAGGCTTTGCTCTATGCTCTAGGAGTCTAGGCTCTTTGCTCTTGGACTCTTCACTATGCACATGGCCTTGCTGTGGTAATGTAGTTGTACTCAGCTCCACTATGCATGTAGCCCAACACTATGTGCATAGTGGAGCTGAGAGCAAAGCATAAAAGAGCCTAGAGTAAAAAGCCTAGAGTCCACAATAAAAGAGCAAAGAACTACTGTGTTCATAGTGAGGAGTTGAAGCAGCAAGCATCAAGGCTGTTCATTCCCCCACTGTCCAGTTTTTTCACAACTACATGCCGAAATGTATCATGAAATGTATTCATGAAAAGCCTACGTATTATTTTATTGATTATTGAGAATATCTTTGGTGTAATAGTTTGGTGATGAAATTGTATCACCATATTTGTGGTAATTTTGTCAATGAAATTTATTATCAGAATCACATATGCTTCAATTGGGTCTTCTAGGACCTAAAAACAGTGACTGGGTAAGAGCTGATGATGTTGATGGAAAAGCTAGGAAATTCAAAGAAGGACTTCAGTTGGTAGAAGAAGGCTTGTTGGAATCTGGATGATTTTCAGTGTTGGATAAAGTGGATAGATTGAAGGAAGTTTTGTCAAATTCGGTTAAGGGGAGGTCAATTTCAAGAGGGAGTATATATAATGGGTATATAACAAATGTTTTCCATCATTGGCTTACAACAAACAACATTCAACAGCATGTAGAGTTATTTGTTGATGGACATGTGTCACACCTGACTCTACATTTGAGTGAGTTTTGCTCCAACAATGGCATAGAACTTATATCTCTCTACCCAAACTCAACTCATATCCTGCAGCCCATGGATGTTGCAGTTTTCCACCCAGTCAAGGTTTCTTGGAGGAAAACTGTGGATCAGTGGAGAAGTGAGAATGATGCTGCAAAAATAAGGAAAGAAGACTTTGCCCCACTTTTGAAAAAGGTCTTGGATGAAAGTGCCAAGCCCAAAACTATTCAAAGTGGATTCACTACTACTGGTCTCTTACATTTGAATCCTGATGATATAAATTTTGGAAAACTAATCAAAAGCAATCAAAGGGAGATAGTTACTAAGCCTTACTCTCACAGCCAGTGGCTTACTCTAAGTGGTCACTTGAATTATTTGGAAAAAAAAATTGGTGGTGACATGATGAATAAATTCAAAAACTCTCAAGTGAACATTGATGAGAAGTCACTGTTCAATATATGGACCAGCATCTAATCTGAAGTGTTACTTTACTGAGAGGCTTTGGATAACTAAGAAGCTAAAACAACCAGGTCTGAAGTAAGTGAAGAAGTAACCCAAGAAGATAATTCAGATCAGATTATTCAAGAAAATCCTGTTCTCCAAAAAAACGCTGCTCTTCCAGAAGATCCTGCTGTTATAGAACAGAATGAAGGCACAATAATATTGCAAGAAGATGAGTGGGGCTATCTCTCATTCCCTCTTGAAATTGACCTCCCCTTAACCGAATTTGACAAAACTTCCTTTGACCTATCCACTTTATCCAACACTGAAAATCATCTAGATCCAACAAGCCCTTCTTCTACCAACTGAAGTCCTTCTTTGAATTTCCTAGCTTTACCATCAAAATCATCAGCTCTTAACCAGTCACCTTTGCCTTCCACATACATGTCCCCTCTTAAAGCTACATCACCTACTCAACCAGCTCCCATCTCCTCATCTGTTGTTACAACCGCCAGTACTGTTCACACCTCCAATATCTTCAATGACTCCAATAGCAATGAAAGAGAAAGTTTCTTCACCATTTAAAAGAGCACTTTTCCGGCCTGGTGAGAGCACAAAAAAAAAGAAGAAAATGAATAAAGTTAGGCTTCCCAGTGCAGTCACTTCTGATCAGTAGAAAATGTATTACAAGAAAGTAGAAGAGAATAATAAAAAGGTCCAGGATGAAAAAGAAAAGAGTTGAGAGAAGCCAAAGCAAATATAAAAAAGGATGAAGAGAAATAAATGCAGCATAAAAGGTAGCAGTGAAGATGAAGATTTGCCTGATGATCTTGGAGTATGTGAACTAGATATTCAGCAGCCTATGCAGTTCAAAACCAGCAACATCAAACCTGGCCAGTGGGTTGTAGTCCCATATGAGATTAAAAGTGAGAAGAAAATGTATGTGGGACAGATAATATCAAGAGAAATGTCAGAAAAGACAGCATCAGTCAAGTTTCTGGAGAAAAAAATGGAGTCCAAAAAGTTTGTGTGGCCCAAAAAAGATGATATTGATTCAATAAATTTAAAAGAAGTGGTAAAGCCACATTTACACTGGAGTTGCAAACATGTGTTGATGACAAAATATTGCCAATTTTTGTTCCATAAATGAAAACAGCTCTAATTTTGTCTGAAACAAAACAAGTTGCAGACAGATTTGGGGTGTCTGCAACTAAATTTTTGTTATCCACCAAGAGTCGGTAAAGATCAAAGAATTGCAACAAATGTTGGCAATATGTGTCATTGAAAAAAGTTGCAGTGACAAATTATGGTGCAACAAAAGTTGCAGAATCCCCTCAGTTGGGGGGACTCCACCAGGCTGTACCACATGACTGTCCTGGTGCTGGCAATGCTGCATTCAGTATCACTCACTAGGCAGATATAGTTCAACCAACACTATGCTAGTGTTGCTTGTTTGTACACCATAAGCAATCAGAAGTTGGCCGAAAGATTGATTGACACAAACTCTGGGTGGCTTAAATCGACCGCAATGCAGTGAGTCTATTGCATTTTTTATAATGGCTAACATTGGGAAACTTATCATAAAAACCGGATTTAAAGAAGTCAATTGCAATTTTTCAAGGAAATCTAATCCAGAAAAAGGAAAGAGCCTCATAGAGAGTAATCATGTTTTTGATGTGGAAGAGTGCGAAGCAGCAAAGGTATTATACATGTTGAAGTAATGAGACAAACTAGTGTCAATGCTGCACTGTACAACATTTTAATAACAGTAAGTAGTCTTTTAACATACTGTATTAGAATTCCGCCCCGGCTTACAATTAATAGTTGATATTTCACAACAATAACAAAAACATAACCTCAAAGCTGTTATTAGGATTGATTTCTCTAATTATTACAAATATCAATCACACAATTGCATAAAAAACTTCCAATTTTCATCAATCAGCAATCTTTTACACATAAAATAATTTGTAAATATAATATAACTCACTTAGTCCTTTGAACATTAGAGATCCATTTCTCTCATCTATCCTTTTCATAAGGTTGACCCGGAAATTAATAAAATGAAACACCTTTTCCTCCTGTATTCTGATAGGTATTACTGCACCCATATACACAACACATTATCACATTAACTCTTTGGCATTTTTAATATGTTTGTCTAGAGAAACATCAATCAGCAATCTTTTACACATGAAATAATTTGTAAATATAATATAACTCACTTAGTCCTTTGAACATTAGAGATCCATTTCTCTCATCTATCCTTTTCATAAGGTTGACCAGGAAATTAATAAAATGAAACACCTTTTTCTCCTGTATTCTGATAGGTATTACTGCACCCATATACAGAACACATTATCACATTAACTCTTTGGCATTTTTAATATGTTTGTCTAGAGAAATATTTTTTTGAAAAAAAAAAAAACACATTTGAAGTGAGACAATTTAGCACACAAATTAATCAAATTATCAGATTTTGTCTCACTAAGTTAGTGCAAGATCCTTTGCTCAGAGTGCTGTCCTGAGTCCTCTAGAATCAAAACTCACTATCTCCATTTTTTGCAAAATTGAGGTTATATAGCATTCTAATAGTATTTTTTGAGGGGAATCCAAATATCTAGTCGATTGGAATCAAAACTCACAAGAAACCATTGAAAAACAAGCTTGAAAACTATCCTTAGAGTCAAAAGTAACAATCTCCAATGGATATTGTGAGTTTTGATTCTATCTGCTGTAGCAGCCAATGAGAGAGTAGTATTTATTCAACTGTCATGGCGGCTCTGAATCTCAGTTGCATATATTATTTCAACTTGAATGTTTAGGTTTAAGCTGAACATATTTCAATTGGAACTCTCTTAAAAATATTTTTCAAATTATAGTGAAAAATGTAATTTAATTTTTTTTCAAATTTCACATCAATGATATCCAAAAGGCACTGCCAGAACATCTGTGACTGTTAATACGTTCACGTTTGCCTATGATTATGATTGTTTATGTTTCCAATTTTCATTCAGACTGAGTTGACAAACATTGTATTGGTTGTACATACTACAATATTGTGCAGTTATGGAGACAGCAGTTACACCTGTAGTGGATGGAAAAACGCGAAAAAGAAAACGTAATACAAATTCATGGAAGAAGAATGCTGAAAAACGTGATCGGCACAGACCTTCCAGTATGCCAATCTACCCTTTGTGCTCCCATGAAAAAGGAACATTTTCGTGTAAAACATTGAGTATGGGTGATATTAAAGAGTTTCATAAAGTGTTCTACAATAAATATGATAAACAGTTTCAAGATAACTTTCTTCTTAAACATATTGAGGTTAATACAGTTAAAAGAAAACGACCAAAGACTGGGGTGAACAATGATAGGTTAGTGCAGTGTAAATATTTTGTGAGGAATTTGAAGAAAGAACTTGTACCTGTCTGTCTGAAATCTTTTGTAGACATTCTGAATATATCGCGTTTCAGACTGAATCGTATTGCAAAATCCTTTCATGCTGAAGGGTTTGTAGAAGAAAAACGAGGGGGGTTTAAAAGTGCAGAAAAATATCAAGGACAGAAAGAGTGTGTTATGAACTTCATAAATAGATTCCAGATCAATGAATCTCATTACTGTAGGGGGAAGCGAAATCGTCAGTACCTATCAAGTGAATTGAACATTACAAAAATGTATGGAATGTACTGTAATGAACCTCAAATTATACCTGTTAAAGAAAGCTTTTTCAGAATGGTGTTCAATACAAATACAACATAGGATTTGGTTCACCCCGTACTGATGTGTGTTCCCAGTGCCTTCAACTGGATGAGAAAATTAAAATGGCTAAAGATGAAGAAACTAAATCCACTCTTAAATTTGAAAAAACAGTGCATATTAAGAGAGCCAATGCATTCTATGATAAATTGAAAGAAGACCGTGAAGACCTGCTCATTATATCATATGATTGTCAAAAAAATTTGCCCATTCCCAAGATTCCGGATCAAAGTAAGTTACCTACTACAGTCGACAGATTTACTTTTATAACTTCACTGTTGTCAAAGGGAACAGTAAAAGTGATTTGACAACACAGAATGTTACATCATATTGCTGGATGGAGAATCAATTTTCCAAAGGGGCCAATACCATTGCATCTTGTTTGTATGATGTTCTTAATTCAACAGATTTTAGTTCATACAAATCTCTTCGTCTAGTATCTGATGGTTGTTCAGGTCAGAACAAGAACTCAATCCTCATGACAATGTGTCATTACCGGCTTGCAAATAATGCACCATCCCATATTAATGAAATTGAAATTATATTCCCTATCACAGGTCATAGTTTTATTCCACCTGATAGAGTATTTGCATACATTGAAAAGAAAATAAGGAGTTGTGAAACAATTTTAACATTTGAAGAGTTGAAAGACATTGTCAGTGCACATTCAACTGTAAAAACATTGGGCCAGGACTGTGTTTTGTACAACTTCAAGGAAGCAATGAGGAATGTAATGAAAGCCACACCAAGTTGGCATTTCCAAATATCGAAGATCAAACGAATTTATATAAAAAAATACGTTCTACTATCCAATCAAGAGGAGAACTGTTCTACATGAATGATTTAAATGAATACCGATCCCTGTTCATGAAGAAGAAGACAGCCGCTAACTTGGTGATCCTCCAGGTACCAGAAGGTAATGAAATTTCAATAGAAAAAAAACGTGATGTAGCTGCTCTATTGAACAAGCACTTTGGAGATAAGTGGCATGATATTGAAAAATTGTCATTTTTCTCCAATCTTATTAATGGACAGCAAACAACAGTGCCACAACTGAACAATGACTACATTGAAAATGAGTGCGAACTTGTTGAGGACATACCTGGCCAACTCATTTAATGAAGATTATTGTATGTTTTTTTGATATTTTCTATTTTTATGTAACTTTTATAAACTTAATTTCACAATTAAGTTACTTTTGCTGTACATATTGTCTAGATTTTCTTTTGCTGCAGAACATTGTCAGGTTGACTTTCATTATCTGAATTTATTTTATTGATATTCATTTCCAGTAAGTTAGTTTCATTTTCCATTCTTACATTGAATTTTCATTTCAATCAATTACTGAATGAAATATTTTTGAGAATGTTGAACTAGTGAATTGTTTTTTTATAAATACAGCGATACTTCATTCAAAATCAAACATCAGTTTTTTCATATTCCTATTTTAAAATCAAAACTAACAATATCCAGTTATATTAGAATCAAAACTCACAATATCCAAAATTGAGTGTCAAAACTAACAATCTCCACATTTAAATTGGTTGCCAAGGCAACAATAATTGCAGTATATGTTATTTTTCAATCTCAACAATGTTTTCAAGTATAAAAGAAACAGCATAAATCATAACATCATGCCCATCAATTGAAATAATCAAGAAATCAGTTTTTTTCAATTATCTCAGAATTAACTTTTTGGAGATTGTGAGTTTTGATTCTATAGGACTCCTATGTGCCAGTGTCACTTATTGAGTGTGAGTATTTTTAGTAATTGACCCATGTTTGTAGTTAATATGGAGTGGTTGAGGGAGCAAATGGTATCATTAATTGAGCTATATCAAGAAAGGCCCATTCTATGGAACCCAATGTTGTTTGAATACAAAGACAAGAACAAAAAGAATAATGCTTAGTGAATGCAACAGTCGCATTCCATAATGTCAGTCTAGTAACTATTTGTCTTTAATAGCAATATTGTCATGATATATATATATTGGTCTTTAATAAATAGTGTTCTCAACCAGACTTTATTTAATTGTGTAAACCAACTTCATAACATGGTTGACCAGTTAATTAATCAATCACACATATGCATAATGTCAGTCTAGTAACTATTCGTATTTAATAACAATATTGTCATGATATATATATATATTGGTCTTTAATAAATAGTGTTCTCAACCAGACTTTATTTAATTGTGTAAACCAACTTCATAACATGCGAAATTGCTGAAGAACTACATGTCAACAAAGCAGAGGTTCAAGCCAAAATGCAGAACATAACCACACAGTATTCCAGGGAAATCAAGAAGGCTAGTGGTTCAGGAACATCTAAAAACCAAAATGGTTCCAATATCACACAGCATGCTGCTGCAATAGCAGCATCCTCCATATCAACACTCACCATCTTGACTGACTGGATGAGTGTTGCCTTTCTGTTGCAGATAGAAGTTGCAGTGGAACAGAAGGGACAATGTATTTTGTCTGCAATAAAAAATTGGCAACAAAATGTTGCAGACAAAAAATTGCAGACTAAATGTCTGCAACTCCATTGTAAATGTGGCTTAAGAGTTTTAAGAGAGCCTACTTTTGATCATTGGGGCTACCTAACATTTGTAGACTATGAATAGGCCTATCAGTAACATGTAAATTTATGCTTAATAATTTTTTTAAATTTATTTCAAGACTTGTTAGCATTTGTCCACCCAAACACATAAACGCTTGAGCTCTATACATAAAACCAAAAATCATATGACAAAAACAGATGCATGAAACAGACAAGTTACTGTATTATGAATCTTCACATTTTTGTTTTTTTCATATGGTTTTTGGTTTTCATGCATGTCTGAGGTGAAATTCAGTCATAAATTGATGTGTATGACAAGTTAAAATATTATTAATAAAAGAATATAAACAGTTGGTGAGCCATTGAGTTCATCAAGGAATGTTGCTGGACAAAAATGGTTGGTCTTTAGAAGAGCTTCCATATGTAAGGTGACCAGATGTCCCATTTTCAACAGGACGGTCCCGTTTTCTGGAGACTTGTCCCGTTGTCCCCACCGAACCTCTCGGGACGCTCATTTGTCCTGTTTTAGCATTTTAGAGTTTATTTGCTCTTTCAAGTTTTATATTTTGAATACTATATTCTAATTTCTACCTTCAACTACGAAATTTTCTAATTTTTTAATTATAAATAACTTTTTAAACCACAAATTACATTGAAACAAGATGGAACAAAGAGTGGAATAGAGGAATGGAGTAGTAGTTGATAAATTGCCCACCCACAGCTCTGTAGCATCAACACAACACTGTAGCTGTCACTCTAATGTTCTAACTAAACGTTCCTTCTTTGGCTGTAACATTATCATAACATAACATAACCTCTATGAAGTCTGAACTGAATGTACAGTGTTGTTAATGGTTTAAAACTAAAACGGATTTTGAAGATTTGTAGTGTGTTTTGTTTGAATTGGAATTGTTGGTGCGTGAGTGAGAAAGTGGTGCGTTAGAAGTCTACAATGCGGAATGCCAAAACGTTCATGCAAGTTCAATAGTGAACTACAGAAGGAATTTCCGTACATTAAAAAAACTAAAACTGATTCCGATGTTCATTGTGATCTGTGCAACACAAATTTTTCTGTTTCTCACAGTGGAAAATCCGACATAAATCAACATCTCAAGAGTGAAAAACATAAGTTAGCTCTCACAGCAGCATCATCAAATACTGTGACAAAGTTTTTCAAGTCATCAACTTGTGGAGCTAAAGAACTGGAATTGGCTGTTGCAGAGGGAGTATTTGCTTTTCACACAGTCCGCCATTGTCAGAGCTTTCAATCAATGGACTGCACTTCCAAAATTATTCAAAAACTTTTTGAACCGAAATTTACCTGTGCACGCACTAAAGTTGAATCTGTGGTAATAAATGTATTAGCTCCTTTTGCAGAGAATGAGTTAAAATCAGATTTAACTCAAGCTAAATTTATTTCTGTATCTTTAGATTCTTCGAATCACAAAGAATTGAAAATTTTCCCAACATTAGTAAGATACTTTGATCCCAAAATGGGAGTACAGGTTAAACTTCTGGAGCTGAAAGAACTTCCGTGTGAAACGTCTGACATTATATGCGAACATTTAATCACTGTACTGCAGGATGCCAATGTGTTTGATAAAGTTGTTGGGTTTTCAGCCGATAATACAAATACAAACTTTGGTGGTGCAGCCCGGTTGGGGAAGAATAATGTATTTTATAAGTTAAAAAATACCTTAGGACAAGATGTCATTGGAATTGGTTGTGCTGCCCATATTATCAACAACACTATTCAGTCATCAGCAGACCCTATTGATATAGAGGCAATTGTTGTGAAGATTTATAGTCATTTCTACATTTACACAGTGAGAGTTGAATCATTCAAGGAATTTTGCGAAGAAGCTGAGGTAGAATACAAGAAACTCTTAGGTTACAGCAAAACTAGATGGCTGGCACTCATGCCGGCGGTTCAGCGGCTTCTATAATTGTTTGAAGCATTAAAAAACTACTTTCTCAGCCATGATAAGAGCCCAAAGATCATCAAAGACTTTTTCATGAACCCATGTGCTGAAGTATGGCTCCTCTTCATACACAACCAAGCTGCTGTTTTTCATTCAACAGTGTTGCAAGTCGAGGGTCAAAATATCAGTGTGGTTGAAGTTGCTACAGTATTGCCCGATCTGCGTCAGAAATATGAAGAAAGATTGTCAAACAAATTCATACCACTAGTAGTTTGTAACTCAATTACAAAGATTGGAAAAGCAGCTGACAAGGAGGACATTGTAACTACTATATTCACGTTTTATGAGAATTGTTTACAATATATAAATATGTGGTCTTGGCATTTTGATGAAATGAAAAAATATCAGTGGATTATTCTCAATGAAGTTCCTACATGGGAAAAAATTGAAAATGGAATGGATTTGGTAGCAAATAAATTTTGCAAGCTGAATATTGCAGACAGTGAACTTTTTGATGAAGTCACTTACTTGAAGAAATATGTGACAGAAGAGAAAATTTCCAACTGGGTCGAAAATAAAACCCCTTTGGATCAAAGATGGGTTGAAATCTTCTCCCATTTCTCGAAGCATCACGTGCCTGTGAAGAACATTGAACTTATGGTTTCATTTTTCTTATCTTTACCAGGAACAAATGCACCAGTGGAACGAATTTTCTCGATCATCAATGACATTTGGACGCAAGAAAAGTCACAAATGAAAATGTCGACCCTCAAATCAATGTTGCTGGTGAAATGTAACTTTGAAATGCCCTGTAGTCAGTTTATAGAGTTCCTCAAACAAAAACCTGAAATTTTGAAGAAGATTCATTCATCAGAAAAGTATTGAAACGTGAGTACATAGCAATTAGATTTTAAGTGAATGACTAAATGTGGCTTTTCATTTTGTTTTTTGCACTTTTAGGTGAAAAACTATGCAGAGTGTTTCTGATACAAACTGACAAACTTAGTGAAGTGTTTCCTTACATCAAAATAAAGAAAAAAGATCTAGTAAACATGGGTCCTGAAATGCTTTATTACTGAGATAATAATGGCAGAGGATTTCAATTTTTTTCAAATTTTCATTATTATAATTTTGTGGTCAGTTATCACATCACGAAGTTTGTCAGTCTGTTTAAGAAACACCCTGTATAAATGAGCGAAACAACCCCCCCCCCCCCCCCCCCCCAGCCGGTTTTGTGGCTGTCCCGTTTTCAGTACCTCAAAATCTGGTCACCTTATCCATATGGTATGCTTGATTGGATGAAATTTTTAATCTGATTCAATAATTCAACAAATTCTAAAAAAAATTAAGACGGTATAAACGATGATATTAACAATTCATTAATTTACAGGTCCTGTAATACAGCAAGTTGCTCTTTATGAAACATGACTGACAAAGTCCTGTATTTGTTTAACTCTAAAAAATAACAATGTTGAAAGTTTTCTTTTGCTAAAGGGTCAGTATTTTTACAATGGTTATTATAAATATAGCCTACTTGAAATTTTTTAAATTTTTAATAATGATTTCCTAGTGCTGAAATGCTAGTTTTGTAACAAAAACAGTGTGATCACATACACATTTGAAGTTATTCCATATCATACATAAATAAATTTGACCTAAATATGGTTATTATAAATATATTTTACTATCCATTTGTAACAAGAATAACCACAAATTGAACAATTAAGTGATTTACTTGGTTACTTATGCCTTAAGCTTTAAAGCATCTTTATGGTAAATTTATATATCATGTTCTATCATTGCACAGACTTATGCCCGGTTTCTGAGTTGTTCATTAAGTTTAATGGATTATTAACCCATTGCTCCAGCATTGAGTTAATGGTACATCAAGTTAATGAACAACTCAGAAACCGGGCATTAAGCAATGAAATCATGGACATAAATCTTGTATCACAGAGATAGGCTGATAAACTTAAAGTGTTGTGATACTTATTGTCATTGATATTTTATCAGTAAAACACAATTATTCAAAAATAAAAACGTTGAAATTTTCAAAAAATACTACTGTAACATCAAGAGGATTAGTTATATTTTTTCATAATCTTTGTGATTTCTTCTTATTTTACAATGTCCGCAATCAGCAATCCTTAATGTCACGGAATTTGGCTGGTTTACCTTAATTAGAGTGATGAGGAGAAGGGCCCCAATGAAGTTTGCACATTTTTGATAGACTTTCTAAAAGACATACCTGCCAACATAACTGAGCTAAGAATTTTCTCTGACAACTGCTATGGCCAAAATAAAAATCAGACTGTTTCTAAATTTCTGTTGAGCCTAACGGATTCAAAAAGATTTGCCAAGATACAACAATTTTTCCCAATAAGAGGCCATAGTGACAGAGACTTCGGTCTGATTAAAAGAAGACTTCAGCAGTGTGACAGACTCTACACAACCTACGATGTTATTGAACAGATAATAAAAAGTGCTAGCCCAGGAAAGTTCATTGTTAAAGAAATAAGAGCAGATGAAATTCTTAGCTTTAAGAACTGTGGGGACAGTACTACAAAAAACAAGCAGTATCTGATGAGACTAAAAACAAACCAAAAAATGAAAGAATTATATTTTCTATTAGTAAATTGTACCACTTTGTGTTTAAATCTGGCTTCAAAGGTTATATTGTAGCATATAATTACATCAATGGCATTAACAAGAATACATTTTTCATGACTAAAAACCCAGGAACCATTACTCTTCCTGTATGAAAACGTTATCCTGAGGGTAAAGTGCCTTTAAAAGAAGCAAAGATGGTTGATATCAGAGCTGAAATGCAGTATGTTCATGACAACGAAGAAGAGTTTTTCTTGTACTTATTGCAAGGGCCAATTGGGATGATGATTGAGTAGTTGAAAGTTTTTAAAAATCAAGTCAAATCACATGAGTTTTTGTTTTTCAGTTTGTAAAATGGGATTTTTTATTGAATGTATATTATTCACTTGCCTACTCATTTACTTTACTAATAAGAGTGTATTTCATTGAATTGTAGAGCTTATAAAAAGAGGTTTTTTATTTCATACCTACAAAAATTTAAAATTTTTTTAAAAGGGCATCAGACCAAACAAATATTAACTTTTCAAGTGAATTCAACAACTTTCAGTCAAATTTGAATTCGTTGAATTCACTTGAAAAGTTAATATTAACAACACAGTTCATCAAGGAACAAGAAATTCAGAAATTAAAAATAATATAAGTAGAGGCACCTAAAAATCTCAAAACTTCTCTATTCGTTTCTCTGTCCCAAGTAATCAGTTAAAAATTAAATTGATTAACCAAAAATTTGGTTTTGTGGACTGATGCCCTTTTAAAAAAATCGCATTCATTTGTACACAAAATTCAGTTGCTATTCACAATTTGCTAAACTCTCAAACATATTTTATATGTAAATATAATTTAGAAAACGAATCTAATAATAATAATTAAAACATCATTAATGTAGGTATTGTCAGGGCGCATTCTCTGATCCCCATAATGTGAAGGAAATTAATAGATTTGTAACAAAAAATTGCAATAAAGTATCATACTCATACCTCTGATATGAAAAATAAGCAACCGCACTATCAAAGATAGAATAATTAATTAGAAAAAGCAGGTTATATAGAAGAAAATAGTAGGAAAAAATAATTCATTATTAAAAAACCAGAAGTACAAACCAAGAGCAAAGTCAGTAGTATATTCAAAAGAACTACTCATTGTTTACATTTATTTGTCAAAACTAGGTTATGATACTGTATGGCTGTCAGTTGTGACTGACACTTTTTGCACAAAATTCAGCCTAGCATAGAGCTGGCTAATAAATAAATATAATTCGCCATTAAATAAAATTATTATTTGTAATAAGGACCGCTCACAACACCTAGCCCTTCCACAAATTGGTGGATTTGAACATTTCAACTCATTTATTGAATTTAACCCATGACATAGGGGTGTGTTGTCCCAAATCACCAAAATTGGTGCAGTATATCTCTACGGCCTGGGGAGCTGCTTAGAGAAAGGTGATTGAACAGCACATTCTGAAAAAGTCCTGCCCGAGGATCTCAAACAATTGTTGAGTTCCAAAAAATTCAATTCTTCTAGTCATTTTTAATGTTTTAAAATTTATTTCAAAGTTGCCAGTTTTATGTTAAATGTCCCTGGAAGATGGAATATTTTGAAACAAAGAAATAATGTGATATGCTGATTTTATAAGAGCTAAATAACACCAAATAACGACAAAAAGAGGCAGCCTATGATCCAGTCAGCCTAATCTAATTCAAGTTGCCAAAGGACAAAAACCAAGTAGGAAAAAATAACACTCATCGCCTGGAACACATGAGTCAAATATTATTAAATATAAATTGGCCAATTTTACAGTGAAAATGTGCTTTGAAAAAGTAAATGAAATACAATGGTATTCTACAAACACATGGCAAAGTAAATTTGTATAAAAGTGTAAAGATTTCATCTTTCTCTTACTGCACTAATTAGCCCTTAGATCGGCTCAGCAAAATAATGATCTACAAATTCATGACCCTTGCAATCATTCCAGAGCTGAATAGGAGCCTAATACCTGAGTGATTCCGGCAGCAAGGACAACAAATAGTTTTCTTTCAGGTAATTGCAGAGGGAGGTGGAAGTATTCCTCACAGTATTTATTGGTAATAATAGACAAAATCATAAAATTTCTTCATATTATGTACAGTAATGAATATTGGTGTAACAAAACTGCTATTCTATTGCGAGCTTCAGTTATTATCTTGATCATGTACTGTAAAATGGGGTGAATAGCAACAAAACTTCATACCCAAGATCAAAATTCAGTATACAGGCACAGAAACAACATTTCAATCTGGGATATTTTTTCCTGTTCTTAGCTGCAGGGAAAATTCGTTTCACTATGTTGGCAACACTGCAGGAATAGTTATGGAAGTTGAATGTTTTGGTTATGGACACATTGAAAATTGACCCTTTCTAAACTTCTCAATTAAGTATCAAACTAAGTTCTTCTTCACAACTGAAAATTAATTTTTTTGGTGGAAATTTACCTATAAGAATAATTACAGTACTGAACCTTTATTATTTTTAACAAATATTGCCATGCAATGACATTTTTACTGTTATGTCACTGATTTTCAAATCATGGGGTGAATAGAAACACAGGAATTTTCATGTTTCTATTCACCCCACATTTTACAAAGTACAATTATTGTACTGTTAATTATTATAAAAACATTTTTTATAGCAGTATATATTATTATCTCTGTTATTATATCAGGTTTTAATCGCTTTTTATCCGTTATCAGGTTTTAATTGCTTTGCTAATAGCGAGAGAAACATTAAACAAAATGTATCACATCCCTAAACCATCGACAACTACCACACCTACCGGTGGTCCAAACCCCACGGTATCTAAGCCACATGCAGCAGAGGAGAAGAAGAAGAATGAAAACAAGCAGCATGGCCGAGGCACAGTCCAGTGCAATAAAGACAAGATGCGAGAATGTATTGCAGCAGAAGTGATGCAAGAAATCAATGCCAGGCTCGACAAGTCATTGTTTGCCAATTTTGACTATCTTGCAGAGAAGGAGAAACCAGCGAATCTTGAACCAATCACTCACCCAATTGCCATTCCATTAACAACCAGAGGAATTGGCTTTCTAACATGTGATGTTATGAATCATGTCACATCATTACAACATCCACCACAGCTCACCATCTATGAGTCTTATCAAGTTAGTCTTGTGCAATTTTCTACCCAAATGCACATGGTGAAATGCCAGCAGGTACTTGGCACCTTTGTTTCTGAACAAGGTCTTCAACAGTTTGTCAAGCCATATTCAGGCTTCAATAATGAGGTAAGATCATCACCTCAAAATTTCTCTCCGATTGCCGGCATGTTCCAGAGCATTGGAAACTTCAGTGAAAATGGAAAATCTTATTATCCATATCAATACCTTCATTCTAATACCACATATGAGAATTTTTAACCATTTTCAGGTTATGACTGTTTCTGATACTATTCATAGTGCTCTTTCCATTGGTTCTAATATCAAGTATCAGAAAAATTTATTTCTATTGATTTTAACCATATTTTCAAAACATGTATCAGAAGAGATTGAAAATAAGTTCTAATATAATGTATTCAACAATTTCAAATACCACGTATCAGAGTATGATCTAGTATTCACAATGTTGTCTTCTAATTTCTCGTATCAGTTCCAATTCTAATAACATGTATCAGAAAGTGAGCTGTTTTTGTGGGTGAATAGGCCAAATACCATGTATCAACATAACCTCACAATCAAAACATGAGGTAGGGCTACGGTAATCTTGTGTTTGTAGATTTAAGT
Source organism: Conomelus anceps (assembly GCA_948455865.1). Taxonomy (NCBI): domain Eukaryota; kingdom Metazoa; phylum Arthropoda; class Insecta; order Hemiptera; family Delphacidae; genus Conomelus; species Conomelus anceps. The sequence continues at coordinate 38,262,326 of OX418220.1, read as the reverse complement.
TATTGTTTCTTTTTCTCTGCTAACCACAATGTTGAGTATTCAAAAGAAGTACAATAAATCAAGAACAGAAATAATTATAGAAATGGCTTCAAAGGTAAGTGTATCAAAATTTAATATCTACTTACATTTTCATAATCTATAATTTCATCAAGCCATTTCAATCATGTAAGTTAGCATCTTCTCTATCACCAAACAAGTATAATGAAATAATTTGTTTTTATTTGACTTTCAATTAATCACAATTGTGGTTGAAAAGAATGTGTGAGCATTATCAAATGTAGTAATCTTCTTTCTAGATAATTGTCATGCTTTGGCTCTCATCTTTGTGGTTAGATTCAGAACAGGGGTCCTGGCTACACATTTTATACACAATTAAACCAGGTTGTTTTGACTTGGTCTGCTAGACTAAATTGATATTTGAAGCATTAATGAATAGATTCTGTGCAGTAGTTACCTGTGGAATAAATTATCAATGAGTTAAACTAGTATTGAGTTCAGTTGAATAAGGTTCGGTACCAGTTTTATTTATCATCAAAATGAAGGCTTCATGGATGTATGTTTCATGATAGCAGCTCCATTGAAAATTATGTTCAGCTCTGACTATTGCCTCTGAAAGTTAGTTATGTAATTATTTCATTTGTTTAATAAGTTTCCTTCCTCTGCATTATGGCTATTCCAACAGATTCTATAACTGGCTGTTCTTTTTTTACAGGTTGAAGCAGTGGAGCAAGCTGAAGCCATGGTTTTGGATGTTGATGCAGGCTGGGATCTCCGTAAAGAAGACTCTCACCTTCTTCAGACATCAATCCAGACTGATGATATTGAGGCCCCAGACATGCCTTGTGATACAACATCAGTTGAGGTTAGTTATGTAATCATTAAATTTATGGTTTAATAAGTTTCCCTCTTCTGCATTATATTATTTATAATTCAATTATGATCCTATTCATCTCCATCTATATACTTGAACATTAAATTGAAATTCTATTATATTGTAGTGATTTTTTTCATTCTCTTCTTATTCTTCTATTCCTTTCATATTCCTTTCTATACCCATAGTATTATTAATATTTTTATTTTTGCACTGTTTCAATTAGATACTCCTGTATGACCTCTATCATGAGGTCATTAGCATACTAGTATTGACTTTTGCTTCTACTTATATTATATTAGTCTTAGTGAAGCTGTTATTGTCATTATTATTTTTATTTTTGTCATTTGATATTTTTTCTTGAATTGTTATTATTTTTTTGCTGAATTAGATTCAAAGTTTATTATTATTCAAATTAGGGAAGCGGTTGTCCCAGTGGTAGCAGGCAGGTCTAATCGGTGAAGATTAGAAAAGAGACGGCGCCTACCACTCCCATTTTAATGGTGACTGCTTGAAGGGCCAGCTCTTCTAAATACAATTTATGAGCTTCAAAATCACTTCCCGATGGTTCGGAACCCACCTAAAGCTGTAGTCCCATTCATCTCTCATCATCATCCTTACTATTACCCACGCACAAGCCTAGAGCTTATGTGGGCATCATTCTCAGCAACAAGTTCTATAACTGACTGTTCCTTTTTACAGGTTGCAACAGAGGAGCAAGCTGAAGCCATGGTTTTGGATGCTGATGCAGGCCTGGATCTCCATAAAGAAGACTCTGCACCTTCTTCAGACATAATAATTTTGGATATTGAGGTTCTAGACTGTGTGCAATTGGAAACTGTCATAATTCAAACTGAAGAGAGAATTAACATGGTCTCTGAGGACATGTGTGAGGATGCTCCAGACACAAAGTATAAGACTTTAGCCAATGGGACTTTCACAAGCTCTGGGGAAGAGGATGATCCAGACTATTCTCCAGGATTGTCTCCAGATGAGCGTGGGGTTGTTCAAACCCCAATTCCAGCTGAGGGTGGTAATGAAGAGGATGAATTTTTAGCTGTCAATGGCTCCTCTGAGCCAAAGCACTCACCTCCATTGAACAGCATCAGGAAGATGAATAAGAGGCCTGCTCCAGATAAGTGGGGAAAAAATGTGACAAAGAAACAAAGAATGAAAGGGGAAAACTATGTAGGGTATAAAAGAGATCAAGAGGGAAAAGTTACTCGTGTACATGAAAGGAAGGAAAGAGCTATTAGGCCAAGCTGCAGTTCTGGAAAATGTGAAAAAATATCTAATAGATTTTGTAGAGACTTTTCAGAAGATGAATGATGGTCAATTTTCAAATATTTTTGGAAACAACTCAATTGGGATGAGAAAAAAATGTGTTTCCTCCTTGGTAGGCAGAGTGACTACAAAAAAAACTTCTGTTGAACCTGGCAGTGCATCTTGTCGCTCAAATAGTTGTGTATACTTTGAAGCATCATGATGTGAAAAAAAACAGTTTGTAAAGTAATGTTTTTGAACACACTGGGTCTTAAGGAGAGTATGGTCCACAATTGGATTAAAAAGAATAATAACTTTCACACTACTGAAGAATTGGATTCTATCAATTCAGAAGATACTGGTAATAGTAAAGGGAGCAAAGACGACTCACAAATAGAAAAAGTATTTGTAAGACAGCTGTCAGGAAAAAGAAATAAAGATGAGCAGAATGCACATTTGAAAGGATTTCTTGATACAATCCCCAAACTGCCAAGTCACTATTGTAGACAGAGGACTACTAAGTTATATTTGGAGCCAATTTTTTCAACAAAGAAACAACTTTTTGATTTGTATGTTGTAAAGATGATAAAGTATGTCCTGTGAGCCAGATTAAATTTTATATAACATTTGAGGAATTGAAACTGTCCTCATTCATGCCAAGGAAAGACAGATGTGACACTTGCTGTGCTTATGAAGTGAGAAATATTTCTGAAGATGAATGGAGGAAGCACATGCAAAAAAAAGACAGGACAAGAAAGGAAAAGGAAAATGACAAGCAATGTGCAATAGAACAAGAATGCCATGTTTTGACTATGGACCTTGAAGCAGTGAAGCTATCACCACTCACAAAGGCAGGAGCATTCTACTATAAAACAAAACTTTGTTGCCATAATTTTACTGTTTACAATATTGCAACACATCAATGTATGAACTATTGGTGGAATGAATCACAAGCAGACCTCCAAGCTTCCACTTTTGCAACATGCTTGATTGATTATCTTGAAAACCATTGTCTTGAAAAAAAAACTGCCAATTGTGATATACAGTGATGGCTGTACATATCAGAATCAGAACTCAATTATAGCAAATGCTCTGATGCATTTTGCTAATAAGCATACCATAGATCTGGAGCAGAAATATTTAATGAAAGGCCATACAAATATGGAGTGTGACTCAGTGCATGCATGTATTGAACGTAAGTTGAAAAATAGAGATGTACATGTTCCTGCAGACTATGTGACTGCAACTAAGGAGGCTAGAGAAAAGCCATTCCCTTATTCCTTTATTAATTACTTTTATTAATAAAGTAATAAAGATTTATAGGATTATAGATAAGTATAGGACAATGGATACTAAAATCAGGATTACAGATAATTATAGGACAATGGCTACTAAAATCAAATATTTATATTTAATATATAAATATATAATAATATTTTATTATTATAATATATAATAAAATATATATTATAAATATATATAATATATATTTATATATATTATATATATTTTATTATATATTTATAATTTATATTATGAATATAAATTAATATCATCTTAATTGTATATTTAATTCTTATATTAAAGAATTAAATATTCTTTAAATATAAGAATATTTAAAGGATATTCTCATATCTTAATTGTATATTTAATTCTTATATTAAAGAATTAAATATTCTTTAAATATAAGAATATTTAAAGGATATTCTCATATCCTTTACTTTATTACTAAACCATAACTCAAGTACTTGAGCTATGATTTCTTTAAGGACTTCACAGTGTCCAGCTTGCAGTACTATGAGTCAATTCGACCTGGAAGAAAGTCTGGAGATCCTGTGCTTACAGATGTGACATGTCTGAAGTATACTTCAAGTGGAATTTTCTATAAGCTATATATATATATATCATCATATATATATATGATGATGAATATCAAATTCTTCCACAGAGACTCATGAAAGTGGACAAGAAGATTGAAGCACCTGCATTGTTTAATAGTGTGATACCTCTTCAGTTTTCAAAATGGAAGCATCTACAAGATTTGAAATCAGTGATACCTTATGATTTCCACAGCTACTATGAAAATCTACCGCATATTGCAAGTGATGAGAAATCAGGAAGAAAATGCAAGTCCAAAGCAAAAAAATAGTACAATACTCAAAATTTATTTTTCTCACTAATGATTCAAAATTAATTCACTTGCTATTTTAATTCAAATAGTCTATCAAATCCACTTTTATCACTTCACTCCAATTCACTAATAGTTCTGCAATATCAACTCTATGTCATAATAATCTCTTCTGATATAAGATTGATTTTAGTAGCCATTGTCCTATAATTATCTGTAATCCTGATTTTAGTATCCATTTTCCTATAATTATCTATAATCCTATAAATATTTATTACTTATCAGAGAGTCTATCTATTATTATGATCGTAAGTCTCAACTCCCACTCATGATTGTGTTTTGCAAAGCTAGACATTTGTCATAACAATGGCAATTGAAGGGAAGATATTGAATGAAACAATTGACTGAGATATATTTCTCATTTTATTGTTTCTGATACTTTCGTAAGTGGAAAATGAAAGAGTAATTATATCTTGTAACAATAGGTTCCAGGTATTGTGTATCAGTATTGTAACTTGTATCACCTGGAAAAATACCGCGTATCAGTCCTATTTTCCAATTCTAATACCGCGCATGTGATTTTAAAAATTATAAGGGAAGTGTGAAAGAGCTTTTTATGATAACAATCCCAAAAATGTATTTGAATGTAATGTTATAGCATTTCTGTAATATAGAAATTTATGCCCAAATAAATTTAAAGTGGACAGCCAAATCAACTCAAGGTAAGTCAGGCCTAATAACTTACTGAGTAGACCTATCAAAATGAATAAAATAAGCACCCACCAGGGGTGATATATTATTCTTGATATTTTATTACTTTTTTCATAATTGGTGGGGGGGGGGGGGATTTTTCGGGAGGATTATTTGTTCTTAACACCATTTTATTCATTATAATAGAATTTTGACTTTTCATTTTCACATTGACAGTTCGTTTGTGACAAGTTTGACCATGGGGGGGTTGGGCACCTCTGCTCCCCACCTATTATTATTATTTTTTTTTTATAACCATTGTATATTATTTTAATATTAAATATTGTTTAAAAAAACATGTTCAAATAAGCCTAACATTTGGTTTGGAATATTAATACCATACTTTTTGTTTCAGCATGCCAAGAAAGTACACTCCACTGAATAAACACAAGACACATACAGAATAAGATTAACAAAACTCTTCAGTGGATCAAGAATGGGATAAGCCTAAGGATTGCAGCAGACTGTTCTGGAATTCATTACAGTGTCTTGTACAGACACATGAAGAAGGAAGGAGAAATAAAGAAGAAAGGAGAAATAAAGAAGAAAGGGGGCCAAACTGCGCTGTCTACAGAAGAGGAAAAAATATAAGTGGGTAGAATAAAGATTTGCAGTGAATGGGGTTACCCAACTGATTCGGTGAATTTGAGGCTCTTAGTTAAGGAATGTCTTGATAGGAGTGGTAGGAAAGTGAAGAAGTTCAAAGACAATTTGCCCAGAAAAGACTTTGTTTATTCTTTTTTAGAAAGGTACAAATCTGACTTATCATTCAGGATGTGTCAGAACATTAAAAGATCACAAGCAGGTGTAACAGCTAAAGTAAAGCTAGAGTCTTGAACTAGCAGCCGAACTGTAAACATCGAATGTAAACAGTGAGGAGTAATAGTAGTAGTAGTAGTGTAGTTAGTTAGTTTTAGTTGTGGTTGGCCTACTTTTCTACTTTTGCCATTGGAGTACTACTGAACCGGACGATTGCATCGGATGGGAACACCAATCAAAGTACCCGACGGGCTAATTCCAGAATTCGAGGAGATGGAAGAGGAAGAGCAGCCATCATCTGGAGCAGCTGAGGTATCGGGGTATTTAACCAGCAAGAGTACATCAACAACAGGTAACATGGACACATACAGTTTTTTTCAAGGTGAATTTTCAAAGGATATAAATGGCATGAAAGGAGTAAGAAATGAATTAAAAGACTAGGCTGAAGCTGAATTTGACAAAAGGAAACTCACAAGAAATGATTATGATAGGTTCCTGACATTAGCAAATATGTTGTCAGAAAATATAATTAGGCTGGAAACTAGAGTAATTACTATTACACAATTGGCAGCAACAATAGGGAAAAGTAATTGCGGAATAAAGGAATCTCTAAAAAATATAAACGACACAGTGAAAGCAATGAAGAGTACTGATAAACCAAAACGTTTTGCAGAGATAGTTCAATTGCCTAGGAAAAATAATGTCAACAGCAAAAAGGAAGAGAGTAATGTACGGAAATTGCACCCAAAAGAGCATGTAGTTATGATAAAACCCACTCAACCAGTTTCAAATGATCTTGAAAATAGCAATAAGATTAGAAATATACTAAGAAAGAATATTAATGATAAGGAAAACATTAGAATTAAGAAGACTGTTAATGTAAGAGGAGGAGGACTACTGATAATCCTAGACTCTGAACTAGAAAAAAAGAAAATAGTTGAGATTATAGTTGAGGCAATTAAAAACCTTAATGAACAAGAAAATTTAAAAATACTCAAAATAAAAATCCGAGGTTAATAATCTATGATGTACCAGTAGAGCTTAAACGAGAGGAATTAGCAGAAGAAATCTACAATAAGAACTTTGCAAAAACAATGTTAAAAAAATCAGAGTTTGTAAATGGTTGCAGGCCTCTCTTCAAACTAGGCCCAAGAAATAAGGAAGAGGTACATTGGGTTCTGGAATGTGAACCTAACATTAGGAATGCGTTAATTAATAATAAAAGAGTATTTCTGGATTGGACGTCTTGTAAAGTAAACGATTATATAGCAGTAGCAAGATGTTTCAAGTGTCAGAGCTTCGGTCATATAACCAAGTTTTGCAAAGTAGAAAAAGAAATTTGCGGTCACTGTGCTTTGGAAAATCATAACATTAAAGCATGCCCGAATCTGTCTAAGCACCCAACTTGTGTCAATTGCAAAAAACTTAATAAAAAATCAGATCACAAAGTAAACGATACTAAATGTCCGTGCAATGAGAAAGCTCTGCAACAATTAATCGATAGAACCAATTATGGGATTTTTTAAAAAAATATATTCAAATAAGAAAGAAAAAAATAATAGGGTTTTTATTGACATGATTGAAATCTTAAATTCATCAAGTAAAATAAAAATTGATCAAAAAGCAAAAAGTAGGACAAGTCTTTACATAAATTATGGACAATTTACAAACATAAACATTGCTTTTGGTTGTTGTTCTAATAAAGATAAAGTAAACCTTTCCGAGGGCATTGCAACAATAATCAACAAAAAATCAATTTGGCGACCTGATTTTGAGCGTTTAACAACAGTGATTCTGCAAACTAAGCAAATGGATTTGACCGTGAAATGTGACAAGACATCTAAAATTCTAAATCTGTACCTTCTGTCAGATAATATTTGTTTCGCAAACTAGAACAGTTGTTGCTTGTTGTGGATAGCTGGGCATCATCAAATGAAACAATAACAATAGGAATTGATACAATTGGAAACATGAGCGATGTATCGAGTATTGATCTCTTGAATTTAGTCAAGTCAACAAAAAAAATTCAATATGTATTTTATTATAGAGGAATGAATAATTTAAATTTTTTGAATATACCACGAGTGGAAATTAATGAAAATTTCTGTCCAACCAGTAATCTACCAGAAAGATCTACAAAACATAATTATATTAATAGTATGATAGAATTAAGGAACCTTTTAAGGCAATATGACCAATTGAACGCAGATATTTATAAGAAGGCTCTTAAAAGTGTCACTAGTAATAATTTATTGGAATCATGCTCCTCAATTCATGAAATCAAGTCAAATGGAATGAATATTTATGATAATAGATCGAAACAATTTTTGTGGCCTACTAATACGAGTTACAGGATGGGATTCAGCTTGGAAAATGGAGGAACATTCGTTCCATTTTGCTCACACAGCAAACGGTTTTTAACAATGCAGAATTACATACTTGTAAGTAGGGATACGCAGATCATGTTAAATAGTGAATTATATAAAAAAATATCAACAGTGGATATATCAGCCTGCATATTGCCTCAAATAACTTGGATAGATGGTGTACCAGGTTGCGGCAAAACTTATACAATTCTAAACCAGCATAAACCGGGCTCTGATTTAGTCCTATGCCAAACAAGAGCAGGAATCAGTGAAATCAGGAATGAAATTAATAAAATATATGGAGGAAAGTATGATGATATAATTAAAACAAACTACAGGACAGTATCATCATTTATAATAAATGGTTCCAGGAAAAGATATGATCGTGTTTTCATAGACGAGGCGGTCTTGATGCATGCAGGTTATATAGGATTTATCTCAGAGTTATCAGGTTCTTCAAAAATATTTCTGTTGGATGATTCCAACCAGATTCCATATATTGAAAGGAGCAAACTACCAACGGAATGGTCTCACCCTTCTTCATTTTGTGAACAAGTAAGAAAGGTATCATTAACACGCAGATGTCCAATTGATGTGTGCTTCTTGCTTTCAACATACTACAATAATATAAAGACAACTAATACGAAGATCAGGTCAATACAAAAGACAATCTGTAGTGATGAATTTTTACAGCTGGAGCCAGAAACACTTCTTTTAACTTACACACAGGCTGAGAAGTTAATGTTACAGGAGGTAGTGTACAATAAATTGGATAGTACTATGAAGATCCACACCATTCATGAAGCTCAGGGACTTACTCATAAAAATGTTGTCCTAGTGCGAATCAATACTAAACATTTGGAAATTTATAACAGTATCCACCATACAATTGTAGCCTTGAGTAGACATACACACAAATTTAGATATATAACAACAGGAGAGGATGATTTCATGCTAACATTCACAAAAAGAATTCAAAATCTTGATGATGCATATCTCATACATTGGCACAAGGAAAAGGCAGGCGCAGTGGAAGCTAAATCAATAATCAACAATGAATGATAATTTTGAGGAACTCGATCTTTTTGAAGAGATAGATGATGAAGTGGTCAACAGCTGTCATCACCTTCGTGGAGTATTGAATTCATGTGATTTAAGCATCGTCTGTCAGAATATAAGAAGTATCAGGAAGAACTATGATAATCTGATGGTTCAGTTATGTGAAATGGATTTTGTTTTTGATGCTATCATTCTGACCGAATGCTGGATTAGGAACGATTTCACTCCTCAATCTATCCATGGATATAATGTGTTTTCCACCTCAAACAACTCATTACAAAACGACGGAGTGGTTGTTTATGTAAAGGAAAGTTTGAATGTTCAATGTGTGGAGCTACGAATTGATCAGGCAAGTATCCTACATATTCGATTGGAAACAGCACTAAGGAGAATCAACATCCTTGCAATCTACAGATCACCCTCTTTCAATGATATTTCCGATTTTTTAATGGGCTTGGAATCAGTGCTTAACAGATTAAGAGGTCAGCAGATCATATAATAATAATAATATCGTGTGACCTGGCTGGCTCAGGTCTGGTGTCAGAGTTATCAGGTCGCACCTGAATAAGTTCAGGGCCTCTGACGTGACTTAACGACTGTTTTTTTTTAGGCAGCCGGGACCGACAGCTTAACGTGTCCTCCGAAACAGATCATATGTACAGGAGACATGAATATCAACACCCTTCAACCTCGGCCACATCATCAATATAATGAATACTGCGATCTTCCAGGTGAACATGGGCTTAGGCACTGCATCAAACGAGCAACCAGAATTACAACAGAAACATCTTCATGTATAGATCACATTATTACCAACTCTAGGGATAACCTCTTTCCAATAATTTATGATTCAACAATAACTGATCACTTCACCACAATACTAGGATTACAACATCAATCAAGAATTAGTGCAAATGAAATGGAAATGCAGAAAATAAATAGCACATATGAGAGGATAGACATCAATAGCCTGAAAAATGAATTACAAAATGAGGAATGGATTGATGTTTTTGAAAATAACAATCCGGATACATCTTACAACACCTTCATATCAACTTTAAAACAGCATATACAAAATAATACTAAACAACATCGGCAGTGGAAGAAGGACAAACCTATTAAGCCATGGATCACCAGAGGGCTAGTAACAGCAATAAGAGCCAGAAACTTGCTTAACAAAAGAAGAAAGGAAAATCCAAATGACATAAACTTATCCAACTACTATCGCCAATATAGGAATACACTCACAACCTTAATTCATGAAACAAAGGAACAATATTATAAAGAAAAATTAGATGAAGCTGGAAAGGACAATAAAAAAATGTGGAAGTTAATCAGAGACGACACTGACTCTAACCAGAAAACAAAAATGAATTTGGATGCTATAAAAATAGATGATACAGTTGTAACATTGAAGGAAAATTCAGAAGCTGTGCTCAACCACATGAATAATTTTTTCACTAATATTGGAGAAAATATGGCTGAGAAAATAATAAATTCTTTGAATAAATCACTGGATCAAATCATAACACAACATAAACCCACTACAAGAACTTTAAAGTCCATGTATTTTCATCCAATAAATGAAGAAGAGCTTCTTGAAGCTATTGGTACTTTGCGTAATGACAGTGCCCCAGGACTTGATGGTTTCAATAATAGGACATTGAAGTGCATAAAGGATTATATTGCTAAGCCACTAACACACATATTCAATTTGAGTCTGACAAAAGGAATTTTCCCAAATGCTTTGAAAGAGATATGTGTTAGACCATTGCATAAAGGAGAGGATAAAACAAATGCCACCAATTACAGACCTATTTCACTAATTAGTAACATTTCTAAGATTTTGGAAAAACTAGTTAAAAAACGTCTGGTGAATTACTTAGAAAAAAATAATTTACTTTCCACAAATCAATTTGGATTTCGTGAGGGTAAGAGTACAGAGGATGCGGTATTAGAATTGTCAAAATTTGTCATAGATAAGCTAGAAAATAACAAAAAATGTGCAGCAGTGTTCCTGGATTTGGCAAAGGCTTTCAATACTGTAAATCACTGTTTGCTGCTGAAAAAATTAGAAGCCATGGGAATTAGAGGAGTAACTTTGGAATGGTTCAAACCATACCTCAGTGACCATCATCAGAAAGTCAAGATAGAACACCACCTCAGCTCAGAAACTACAATGAAATTCGGAATTCCTCAAGGAACGGTACTGGGGCCAATTTTGTATTTGGCATATGCAAATGAGTTATGTTCGTTGCAGATAGAGGGGAGAGTCATTGCCTTTGCTGACGATACAGCATTACTGTTCGAGGGAAACACCTGGGAGGAGGTTTTTCATTTGGCAGAGGAAGAATTGTTGAAAGCTAATAAATGGTTAAGAGAGAATTTGCTCACAATAAATGCAACCAAAACAAAATTCTTGGCCTTTTCTCTGACAGAGCGCACGCGACCACCTGACTCTTCAATCAAATTGCATCACTGTGGAAGGATCAACAACACATGTTGTCATGTGTTATATTTCAAATGATCAAACAGATGATTCATTTGGTTGCCATGGAATCATAAGAAACTCTTCATTCGAAAAATGGACTAGTTAACGCTATGATTATTCAATGTTCTATTAATTATGTTCTATCATTTTATCAAATAAAATACAAATTCAGATACAACAAAGTGGCGACGAAGTAAATACAGACATCGTAGAGTGCAATGAAGATTAATATACTAACGAACTGTAAGTAATAAATTATATTTATATTTGTCAAGATGGACGAAAATCAATTCGCTGCATTGTTAGCAGCTCTAACAACGAGTAATGAGCGTATTGCTTCATTACTTTCACAATCGCAATCGGCATCAACCAACATTGCGAGCAGCAGTAACATGATACTGTTGAATAATTTTGAAAATTTCAATCCTACAAAAGAGACTTTTCGTCAATATAAGAACCGATTTGAAAACTACTTATGTATGAAAAATGTTTTTGAAGATAAATCTATGTGTGCCACAATTTTGATAAATTGTATTGGCTGTGAACACTATAATTTACTTTGTTCATTGGTGGCACCTAGATTACCTCCAGATATGACATACGACGAAATAATTATTGCTCTAGAAAAACATTTGTCCCCAGCACCTAATGTTATTGTTGAGCAACACCGGTTCTTGTCTCGTTTCCAATCAGAGAAAGAATCCATATCTGACTACATCACATCGTTGCGCACATTTATCTCAACTTGTGACTTTAATTGTGAGTGTAAGACATCAGTTGCTAATTTATTCTTGCGTGCTCAATTTCTTCGTGGACTTAGGAGCTCACATATACAAGAACAATTGCTTATTATTCCAAATCTGACGTTTGAAATGGCAGTAGAAAAAGCCTTAATAATTGAAGCTTCTCAGGTAGGCAATCAAGAGCTGTCGCAACTGGGTTCTTCACAATCAAGTGTTGAATCTATCAATAGAGTTTCGCGGCCATCTAGTCATACTACACCAAAACAGTTTAATTCGAATAATTATTCCCGGCCTACATTAAATCTTCATGAATTAGGTATTGAGAATATGTGTTTACATTGTGGTCGATCAAACCATATAGCTCGTGACTGTCGCATTAATACCAGTAAGCTACAGTGTGACTATGCCATCGCAGGGGTCATGTTGCAAAAGTTTGTATCACTACACTTACAAAGAATAAGTCAAATGAAAAGGTACAAGCAGTTGAATACCAACATGATGATTATATTGCAGATATTCAACATATACATGATCTCTCTAGGAGTAATCGAATTATTGACATATTCAGTGGAGCATCTTGTGCAATCGAGAATGCTGGAAAATACTATGTGGATATTCATATTGAAGATCAAGTACAACGCTTTGAGGTAGACTCTGGCGCAGGTTACACACTCTTGCCAGAACACATCTATAATAACCTTGGTTTAAACAACAAACTGCAAACTACAAATATAAAATTTCGATCATATACTAATAGTATTTTTGAACCATTGGGTTTTGTGCAAGTTCCAATTCAATACAAAGGTATGAAAACAACGGATGTAATGTTTATAGTACAAAATAATTTTACACCCATACTGGGTCGAACTTGGATTCGCCATTTAAAAATCAACTTACCTGATCTTGATGAACCTCAAACCCCAAACACTATGGAAATCAATTCATGCTCAATCGAAGATACTATCAATGACATTTTCAAGAAATATTCTGATATATTTGAACCAACAGTGGGCTTAATTCCAGGGTTTACATGTTCATTGAAACTTAGAGATAAGGCAAAACCTGTGTTTCTAAAGGCACGTAATGTACCTTTTGCATTGCGTCAAGCTGTTGATGAGGAGCTTGATGTCCTGGAATGTGGTGGCATCATTGAGAAAATAGACTGCACTGATTGGGGCTCACCTCTAGTTGTGGTGCCTAAGCCAGATGGGAAAGTGCGTCTGTGTGTGGACTATAAAATTGCTGTCAACCCTCAATTACAAGCAGCTCACTACCCAATACCAAAGATTGATGAAATACTTCACAACCTTCAAGATTCAAAGTTCTTTTGTACACTAGACCTCTTCAAGGCCTATTTACATGTGGCTGTTGATGAAGATAGTAAAAATGTACAAACTATATCAACACATCGTGGTACATTTCGTATGAACAGATTATCCTTTGGGATAAAATCGGCACCAAGTGAATTCCATCGTATCCTAGATCAAATACTTAATGGACTGGTGGGTGTCACAACTTACTTTGATGATATTGTTGTACATGGACCAACATTGGCAGACTGTATACAAAACCTAACCTCCTGTCTTACACGACTACAAGAATTCAACTTGCACATAAATAAATCAAAGTGTCAGTTTTTCAAGGAAAAGATTTCTTATCTTGGCTATATTATTGAGCATAACAAGATTTCAAAATGCCCAGACAAGGTAGCAGCAATCATTCATGCCCCTCGACCAAAGGATGCTGTAGGGGTTAAACATTTCTTAGGTCTGATTACATACTATTCCAGGTTCATCCCAAATGCATCAACAAGGACATATCCATTGAGGTGTTTATTGAAAAAGGATAAGAAGTTCCAATGGTCACCCTCCTGTGAGTCTGCTTTTGTCAACCTGAAAAATGAAATTGCAAGTGACAGAGTATTGATGCCATTCAATCCATCTTTACCTATAACTGTAGCATGTGATGCCAGTCCATCAGGAGTTGCAGGTGTCCTATCTCATATAGTAGGAAATGTTGAACGCCCAGTAGCATTTGCATCCAGATCTCTGACAGTAGCAGAACAAAATTATAGTCAGTTGGACAGGGAGGCACTAGCCATTAAATTTTCAGTACAAAAATTCCACTCATATATTTATGGAAATGAATTCACACTTATCACAGATAATAAACCATTAGCAAGAATTTTTCATCATGACTCAAAAATACCATCTATGACATCTTCTAGACTACTTCGATATGCTGCATTTCTCAGTGAATATAACTATAGAATCCAAGACCGAAAAAGTGAGGAACATTCTAATGCTGACTATTTTTCAAGGCCACCTCTAAAACTGAGAGAAAGTAACATTTTGCAAGATGATGACATCATTCACTCTCAGACAATTAATCAAATATCAACAGCCACCATAACAAGTGAAGTGATTGCTGCAGAAACCAAAAATGACTCTGAACTATTGTTGTTAAAAGAGGAATTACTATCTGGCAAATGTTACAATGTAGAATATACACTACAAAATGGAATCTTATTCCGGGGTCACAGGATAGTAATACCAAAGAATCTTCGTTCCAGTGTTCTAGATGAACTTCACCATACACACCTAGGAATAGTGAAAATGAAAAATCTTGCAAGACGATACTGTTACTGGAAAAATATTGACAAAGATATTGAACATCTTGTCCGGCAATGTAGGAGCTGTGCTGAAATTAGATCCAGTTCAACGCCAATTTCCAACCATCACTGGGAGGAGCCAGCATCTAACTTCCAAAGAATACACATTGATTATGCTGGACCATTTTTAGGGTATTTTTTCCTCATTGTGATTGATGCAAAATCCAAATGGCCAGAAGTCAAGATCCAGAAAGATCCACCTACCAGTACATCGACAATACGGATGCTCAAGGATATTTTCAGCATCCATGGGCTACCACAGATAATTGTCTCAGACAATGCAACAACGTTCACAAGTTCTGAATTCATGACATTTTGTGAAATGAATGGAATTGTGCAGAAGACAATAGCACCTGGACATCCAGCCACAAATGGCTTAGCAGAAAGGAATGTACAGACACTTAAACAGAAATTGAAGTCCATGTCACATGAGACTATGTCCATTCATGATAAAGTCTGAACAATATTTGGGACGCCAAATAAGAACTAAGCTCGATTTATTGCTTCCTCCAGAAGCAGCACCAAAAAACAAGACAATTTTGCCAGTGAAACGCCAGTTAAGCGTGGGAGATCGTGTGCAGTCTCATTGGTACACTAACAATAAAACAATATGGAAATTTGGTTGTGTTAAAAAACGATTGGGCAGCCTACACTATCAAATCGAGTTGGATGAAGGTCGCCTAATCAAGAGGCACATTGACCAACTGAGATATTGTGAAGTGAAACCGAACAAACCACAAACAACACCAAATGTGAGTAATATAGAGGCTAACCCTAGGAATACAGAAAACTCCTATGTTTTCCCTTCAGAAATCAGAGTTGAACAGGATGGGGACCAACAGAACAATAGACCAATAGTTGTTATACCAGACGTTGAACCATTGATTCCACTGGATGCTGAACCAATACAGCAAAACAGACCAAGACGTCAACGCCAACCTCCACAATATTTAAGAGACTATATTACATAATTATTGTTATAAAGTGCTATGTATACTTAAATTTATTTCTAAAATAAGCGTGGGAGAGTGTCATGTGTTATATTTCAAATGATCAAACAGATGATTCATTTGGTTGCCATGGAATCATAAGAAACTCTTCATTCGAAAAATGGACTAGTTAACGCTATGATTATTCAATGTTCTATTAATTATGTTCTATCATTTTATCAAATAAAATACAAATTCAGATACAACACATGTCATTGCCCCTCAATTCAACAGGTCAACGAGATGAAATATTTAGGTACAATAGTGGACAGCAAACTCAAGTGGGACAAGCACATCAATCAATCAGTAACCAGGATTAGGAAACTTCTATATAAATTTTATCAACTGCGTAAAATCCTAAACTATGATACAATAAAAACCGTTTACTTTTCATTAGTCCAATCAATCCTAAGATACGTCATAATTGTCTGGGGAGCTACGCATTTCATCCATATTGAACCACTTTATAAAATTCAAAAACGCATTCTAAAAATAATTGGTTTCAAGGAGAATCAATTCCCCACGAACATTCTCTTCAAGGACAGTAAAGTACTCAGTGTGAGGCAACTCTACATCCAGGCTATCATCACAAGAATGAAGAAAAACACCGAAGAATTAAGACTGGTAAATCACATACACCAAACAAGGCAAAGAAACACAAATTCAATAGTACCAAGGATGCACACAACTTTTGGACAACGAAATTACATTTACCTAGGGCCGAAAATTTACAACATAATACCTGCAAATATTAAAGAAGAAATTAACACATATCATTTTAAAAAGAAGTTTAGTCAATGGCTGATAGACATTGGAGTGGACATTAGTGAGAACTTAGTAAGACTGTAAATAGTTGAGCAACTACTTTTTTCGTTCTTTTTCATGACTTATTTTAAACTTTTCAACTAATTTTCTTTTTCACTTTTATTTAATGCATTGTAATTAATCACTTTTAAAACTTACACACTAATATCTTGAGTAATATAGAAAACATTTGAAGTAGAAAAACCCCAACACATAGTATTATAGTGGGGTATATTAATTTATTAATTACATTTTTATATTTAAAAAAACTTGAGGCATGAAATTATTATTGTTGTATTATATATAATATTATATTATCCATTCATTGTATTGTAAAATGTTTTTGATAAATAAATTTGAATTTGAAAATCAACAAGTAATTTTCCAATTAAGAGAAAGAATTGAAAGATGTCCCTCAAGCTAATATCATAAACTATGACAAAACAAACTTGCGTGATAACCCTGTCAAGAAAAAGGTAATAATGTTACAAAAGCAAACAAAGCAGTTATTTATGCACTTGTTCTATTTACATTGCTCCATTGTTTTCATGGACAAACGTGGCTTGCAATCTGATTCTTCTTGTTCTCTCTCGTTAGATGTCTTTCTCACTCCTGTTCTTTATATCTGTGTCCCTTGCACTCAATTGAGTTTCTCAAGAATTCCTGAACAATAAAGGTCGTGTTTTACTATATTCTGTGACCTTCCATGGCATCCTTGAATCATCTAGAATTCTTTGAATTCTTGCCATACGCTATATATATCTTTATATCTGTGTCCCTTGCACTCAATTGAGTTTCTCAAGAATTCCTGAACAATAAAGGTCGTGTTTTACTATATTCTGTGACCTTCCATGGCATCCTTGAATCATCTAGAATTCTTGGAATTATGACAACTATCTCGAATATAAAGGAGCTCACATGAACCAGTGAGTTGAGTCTTACAAAAGCTTGCTTATCAGTTAGTCTTAAAGCTTGCGTGTCAGATTGTGTTACAGATCTCGTGCCATTGAGTAGACAGTGCTCAATTCCAGTGTCAAGTGCAGAGACAAGTATTTACTGTTAGTGCAGCTTACTAATAGTTTAAAGATGTACTGTTAAGTGATATTAATTGGGACTGTCAAATAATGAACTGGACTGTGTTTTGTAAGTGATTAGTTGCTCTTTTTATCATTTCTTTCTACATTATTGTACGGTTTATTGGTCTCTTGTTTCTTTTGTTATTGATCAGCCTCTAATTAATTATTCATTAATTCTTGTCGAATAATTACTGAAAATAAGATTAATTTGTGTAAATAAAGTGCAAGTGTGAACTTTAGTGTTCCCAGTCTTATTCTAGCCATTAGAACCTGTAACAATAACAAGGAGAGGCTGCAAATACCCCAAAAGAGTTATGAACTTAACAAAGGCATCCACTTCAGTGATGTTTGTGGCAGCTGGTGATGGGAGTATATTACCCCCTTACGTGGTATACAAGGCCCAACATCTTTATGAGAGCTGGAGGGAGGGAGGACCTGCTAACTCACAGTACAATAGGACCAAAAGTGGCTGGTTTGACAGTTTTTGCTTTACAGATTGGGTGGAAACAGTGGCTTTGCCTTACTTCAGGAGATTGGATGGTGTAAAATTCTTAATTGGAGACAATTTGTGAAGCCACCTATCAGTAGAAGTGATAAAAAAAATCCAACAAGAGTAATGTGAAGTTTATCTTTCTGCCAAGTAATCTTACCCAACCCCATGATGTTGCATTTTTTTGCCCCCTGAAAATATATTGGCGAGCTGTGTTGGGGAGACTGGAAGAATGGAACAGGAAAGTATGAGGCAACAGTCCCAAAGGATAAATTCCCTAGCCTTACAAGAAGGTTTTTGATACCTGCAAACCTGAGAATGTTGTAGCAGGTTTCAAGAAATGTGGTATCATACCTGTTGATCATCAAAAGGTGCTGAATATGCTTCCAGGTACTGGTAATGCATCAATAACTAGCCAGTCACCAGCTGCCAGTTCTTCCACTGTAACTCAAACACCAATTTCTAAAAGATTGATTTTTTCAAGTCAAAGCTGGAATTTCCCTTCACATAACTTCAAAAACAAGATTGAAGTTTAATCCATTAGTAAAGAACAACAATGGTGTATTGTCCATTCTTCATGCTTTGAATGAACTCAGATTACCAGCTGCAGTTCAAGCTGATGTTAATGGCTTGATTAAATGGATGGTTTCTCATAAATTTGTTTTTTTTTTTACCAGAGTATGGTACAAACTTCTGAAGTGCATTGATATTAGGAATAAGCTTTCACAGAGTCCTAAGCATTGTCTTCCTGATGCAACTAGGCATATAAAAGAGCTTGTAATTGATGTTGAGTTGATGAAAGGTTCATGTGAGAAGCTTTAAGAAGAATCAAACAATATACCTAAGGAACTAGAAATAGAACTTCAGTTTAAAGAGATGACCAGATGCCATAAGAGGAGAAGGTTTCATGATGAACCATTGAATGAAGAATATGTTTTTCAATCTTCTCAAGAGAGACTCAAAGTTCAAGTTTTTATCCAGCTCTCAAAATTCTTCTTATGCAACTTAATGAATTGGCACAAAAAATGTCGACTCTTTCAAGACTTTTCTTGCCAATCCAAACTCCTGAAGAAGATGAATGCTCAAATCTTGAATCTCATTCAAGGTCCAATAAAGATGATTATACCAAAGAAGATAACCTGCCAATATCAATAAATTCTACTTTAAAGAAAAACAAGTTTGCAAGCAAGCTGAAGAATTTGTGTCAGCCTTCCCTTTGGACTAATTGACAAATCTAATACTTGGTAAACTTCAAGAACTAGGACTGGAAATAAACAACTTACTAGGACAGGCATATGATAGCAGCTCTAACATGGCAGGGAATTTCTGAGGGGTGCAAGCCAGAATAAAACAATCAAACCCTTTAGCAGTTTACACCCATTGCACATAACATAAACTTAATTTTAGCTTTGACACAAGCTTGTTCTGAACAAAGGATTAGAAATGCAAGTGGCATCATTCATGAAGTTATTAATTTCCTCAAAGATTCTCCACAAAGAGTAAAACAAATGGAGCACTTGATAAATGAACAACACCCACAAGAAAAGAAACATAGATTAATTAGTTTGTGTGAAACTCGATTTGTTGAATGATGCTGTTACTTTTATTTGAAAGTTTTTGACTCAGTTTTATTATGCCTCATTCAAATTGATAATGAAAAGCCAACAGCAAAATCTGCAAGCCTACTCAACTGTGTATAGAGGTTTGATTTCATCATTACTCTTCATATTTTAGGTATGGTCCTTCATTTGACAGCCCAACTCTCTAAAGATCTTTAGAGCCCAACTCTTGAAATTTATGAAAGCTTCTCTATAGCAGATACAGTAATTAGGCTTCTTAAAATATACCAATGTGAGGATGATTTTTACAGTTGAATACTTGAGGCAGCTACTAAAGTAGCAATTGATAATGGCATTGAAGTCAAAAGTCCAAGAATTGTGAAAACTCAGATTCATAGGATGAATGCAGAGGCCTCAACTCCTAAGGATCACTATAGAAAAAATGTTTTTGCTCCATTCTTAGATATAATCATAAGTGAAATGACTGCTAGGTTTTCTCAAAGTAACAATGAGCTTGCAAAACTTTTCAATATTATACCATCAGCTATTAAGCAAGCAGTGAATGATGATGTGGTTGAGGAAATAATCAGTGCAGCAGAGAAATACTTTAAAGGAGCAAGTGCTTTTCAACTGAGGAAAGAGATTTCTATGTGGTGGGAACAATGGAGTCAAAAAGAGAAACCTCCATCTAATGCTGCTGAAGCATACTCAGAACCTACAACCAGATTTTATCCTAACATTAAAAAACTGTTACATTTACAGTAACAACATAATCTACACATCCTTGAAACTCATCAAGAATTACTCAAGAACAACAATGAGTCAAGAGAGGCTTAATGGACTTGCTCTGATGTATGAACATAAGAATGTTATTGATATAAGTGTTTCTGAGGTAATTGATGTTTGCCCAAAAACACCGAAGACAACTGCAGCTTCTCTATGATCAAGGAATCAAACATTAATAGAAATTATTCTTAGACTGAGGACATAAAAATCTTTTACCCAACACCCAATTGCAAAGCTCAGTACCAGCACAATAAATTACACATTGTTAATTTCTGGTCGCTAAGCTTATTTCTTGATTAGTTGATGATAGTTTATTGCTGTGGGTTCAGTAAAGTGAACTCTGTAAATAACCCTGAACTCTCTTTGTTCCAGTCATGAAGTAGTTGATATTCCTTTATTTCTCACATCAGCCTAGGGTCAACTATCTTTTTTTATAATCTTGTCACTTGCCCAATGGCACAATTTTTTTTCTAGTACAGCCATGAGAATGACTTCTCTCATGACGTTCTATGATCCTGATTGGAGGAATATTTAAAAATTTCATACCTAAGAGCTTTTGCAAAACCAGCTATCATTGGCAGAGCGCCTACAGTTTGGTGTGATTTTTATATTCTCTTCAAATGAAAGAGAGATTTGTTACAGATGTGACAGGAGCGCCTCTAGTGTGAGGTATGCTCATGACTTGACCAACGCTTTGTTACCAAAGCACAGAGACTCTCTAAGATGGCTTCTCTTTGTACTGTTTGTTGATTGAGTCAGTGCCAGAAGAATTATTATTACTCTTCGATAATGCAGCTTGTTCAATTTTTACTAATGGCTTTACTTTTCTTCTAAAAGTATGCCTTAAATCTTTTCTTATGTGCTTCTCACTAAACTAATGTAACCTTTTCCATATAGCCAAGCAATGTGCTTTCTTTATTCGGTGATATATTGATTCTTCATTACACAATGATCTGAAATTGATTGCCGCTTACCAAGGTATGTAAACTAGGGTTACTGTCTATTGAAATTTAGTTTCAGAAATTGTATTATCGATAGGGTAATCAGTTAATATGTTTGGAATATGAAGTATGAAGTCATTTACGAAATTCTATCACCCTAATCTGCATTTCTAATTATCTCTATTCTATCCTTTAAATAGTAGGGAATGCCAGTTTGAATTTTTCAATTAATTAATGTGTGAATTCATAATCATGGATTTGAGCCCAAGATTTCTATAAAGTATTAATATCGCAGCTAAATGCTAGCATGGGGGGCACCTAAATAGCCTCTAATATTTAGGCATAATTCAACATAGCTATATGCTGATGTGTGTATTCATGGATCGTAAGGGTAATAGATTTTTGATTCTCTTAACTACTGGTTTTTCAAGGAAACGACTAGGCTAGGGTAAGAGTAATTATAGTTGAGATGTAAAATATTTGAAGTCAATTGTTTTGTGAGGAACCGAATCATAAACCTTTATGTCAAATCTCTAGAGAACAGTTTGTTGTAGTTCAAATTCACTAGAATATCTGATGGCATAAGTTAGGTAATGCTTTTAAGAGATTTTTGTTGATAGCCTACTGTAATTTAACGTTTGTTATTTATTTCCTGTATGGGAGGAGCTTTCTGCTTCTATCCATAAAAATACAAATGTTTTATAATAACCCCCTAGTAGACAAAATTTATTAGTCTTTATTTTTTGAATCTTGCAGCGGTTCTTGACAGTGTTTGACTGTTGTTGACTGT
Organism: Conomelus anceps; assembly: GCA_948455865.1. Lineage (NCBI taxonomy): Eukaryota > Metazoa > Arthropoda > Insecta > Hemiptera > Delphacidae > Conomelus > Conomelus anceps. The sequence goes on along the minus strand of OX418220.1, from coordinate 38,239,790 downwards.
CCATGATCTCAAGTGATGATTGTTGAGGACTTTACTTTGAATTCCTGATCTTGAAGGGACCTAACCTTAATGATCGCCAACGTCAGCGCGTGCATTGTGGGTATGCGTCCACAACCGCGGCGTGGCATCGCTGGAAAGGCCCAAAACTCAAACTTTGTACCATAAAGATCAGTAGGTTACAATCAGCTGGATCAAGGTAAATTCTTCATCTTTATTTAAAAAAAAAAACACCAAGGAGTTTGTGCATGTTAGTGAAGGACAGACTTTCTAAATTCCCTACAGAAGTATTCAGATTATTCAACATTGATACCTGGAACATGAACTCTGGTTTATGGTTAAAATATTAATCTACTTATAAAAAATTTTGTTAATCCTTTTAAGAAGACATTTAAGGATAGGTGTTAAATTAGTAAATCTAGTAGTTAATAATTAAATACATTGAACCAGGCCTGGGTAAAAAAAAAAGATGATGTTTTTTGGTGATAAGTAACATGTTTTGGAGATCAGTTGATAAGGGTCCAAGTATATCCATTTATAAATTCAAAAATTCAAATTTAAAAATGGATATACTTGTAACCCTTATCAACTGATCTCCAAAACATGTTACTTATCACCAGAAAACATCATCTTTTCTTTTAATCTCTGATTCAAACTCTGGTAATTTGTAATATTTCTCCTGAGATGAACTCTCTTTAAGATGAGTTGTTGCGGTTAATCTAAAATCTGTTACTTGTGAAAGAATTAAGTAATTCAAATAACATGAACTTTTCATAATTATAAAACACTCCATAATTATCCCCTTTCTAATTTGGAAAATGTGTATGCAATTATGTATAGAAACGAGAAATTTCATTCAAAACCTGTATGAGTATGAAAATAAAGCTGATTTTCAGACATCAGACTTTACAATAATTAATTAAATTATTTCTGAGACCCCCCTGGAGCCTCTGGACCCACCAGTAAATGATAATCAACTAGACCAGGAAGAAAATATGACCTGGATTCTATACATTGAGAAAATATGTTGTAAAATTTCATCTGGGGCATTTGTCCTGTGACAGCTCACTAGATTGAATGACAAAAAGTTACTTTCTACAGCTTACCATGGGCTCTTACTGTCACAAATTAGGCATGCTATCTTAGTATGGGGTAATTCATCCAAACAAAACCTTGACATGGTGTTTAAAATCCAAAAGAAAGCAGTTAGTTGTATAGAAAGAATAAATAGTTTAGATTCATGATGTTGAAGATCCATCTTGTTTCCACTAATATGTATTATAAACTTAAAAAACACTTTTAAATGGAAATTGACTCACTTTATGGCGTGACGGCCGTTTCGCTCTGTTGTCTAGAGCATCATCTAGATGTCTAGTGGGTCGTCTGATGATGCTCTAGACAACAGAGCGAAACGGCCGTCACGCCATAACGTGAGTCAATTTCCATTTAAAAGTGTTTTCTAAGTTTATAATACAGATTAGATTCATGTATGCCATTGTTCAAGAGACTTCGTCTCCTAATTGTACCCTGCTTATTGGGAAGTTCACAAGAAGTGAAGCGTTCTAACTTCTAATAGAATATGTAAATAAACTGAATTTGTAATTATATAAACTACTAATTAAAACGAAAATAATAAGATGTACTTTTTTTAGGAAGGAGGTATGCAATGTATTATTATTTATCAATACATTAATAATTATTAATATTAATTTTTTGGCAGTATGGTAGATTGAGTGGTGGTGGTATGAACAAAGTAGTCTAGTCTGATTAAGTAATGAGTAAAGAGCAAGTAAAGTGGTTATCATTTGAATATAGTGTATAATAAATAATGTATAAATGCATAACTTGTTTTATTATAAACCCTGATAAGCCACACAAATTGTTAGTGGGGTGCTAGCAATTCGTATTTTTGCTTATCTACTCCCTTTTGTGAATCATTGTTGTAAGAAACCATCTACTTCAACTTCTCACCTGTTGAATGCCAATGAGTTGAGAGAGTCAACTATACTACTTGTCAAGCTCACTCAATCACATTATTTTTCTGACACAGTGAAAGAATTGCATCATAAAAAACCACCAGCTACCAACTTGTTGCCACTCTTGCCGTTTCTTGACTCCCTGGGAGTCATCAGGGTGGGTGGAAGGATCTGACATGCTTCCATTGAGTATGATGCAAAACACCCTATGTTGTTGCCAAAGAAGTGCCATATGAGCTCACTAATTTGAGATGAAACTAATACTGAAAATATGCATGCTGGCCCATGCACTCCATTACTCTACAACAATACTGGATTATTTCAATTCATAACCTGCTACAACAAAGGATATGTCAATGTGTCAACTGTACTTGTTGTAACTCTAAACCAGTATAACCTCTAATGTCTGATTTACCTAACTTTCATGTAAATCCCGCTCCAGTGTTCTCTCACATTGGTATTGACTTTGCTGGTCCATTCATCACCAAAGCCAGTCCACTCAGAAATTGTAAAATGTTATCTTGCCATTTTTATTTGTCTATCTGTAAAAGCTATTCATTTACAATATGTATCTGGGTTATCAACTCACAACTTTCTAGCAGCTGTTGATCGTTTCACCTCACACTGTGGGATGCTCACTCATGTATACTCCAACAATGGACTCAACTTTGTTGGTGCTTATAGACATCTGAAAGAAGTTTATGCCTTACTGAAGTCATCTCAAGATGAGATCCACAACCACTGCTCTGAAAGAAAAATCACCTGGCATTTTAATCCACCCAGTGCCCCAAACTTTGGAGGAATATGGGAAGCAACCATGAAGAGTGCCAAGCAGTTAATGCAGAAAGTAACCGGTGACTCTCCACTCACATTTGAAGAGTTCTCCATTTTGTTCTCATGCATCAAAGCTATTTTGAACAGTAGGCCCATTTTAGACTTCACACCAGACCCCAATGAAGAGCTACAACCACTCACACCTGGTCATTTATTGACAGGACACTCTATATTTCAACCTATTGAAATTCAGTATAATGAGCTTGAAACACTTTGTTTAAATCATTAAATTTTTTTCAAGATGAGCGGTTTTATTGTTTTTTTAATGTAATTTAAACCTTAACCCTGCATTACTCACGTGGGGTAAATATGACCCCACAGGGAAATTTTGTTAAGCACTGCTTCATCAGTTGGCACCACTGACATGGATGTCTCAGTAGCTTCCTGTTTCAGTGTCTAGTTGACAAACATGGACTGAGAACTCTGCTGCCTGTACTGGTTTTGTTGTGAAAAATGATTTTTTAGGTTGGGGTCATATTTACCCCATGCAAGTATTCACTGTAATGGATTTTCAATGTGCTTGCTACAACTATTTTTTGTGATTCAGCTTTTTTATTGAACACTGTGGTAGTGAAACTGGCCTGATTGTTTTAATCCTGTGTAATTGTCATTTATATCCAGTTCATTGATTGCTTACTATTCCTTTCCTGTATATACAATCACTATCCTTTCCACAGTAAACCCATTTCCTCTCTTATCAGAAGCCTCCAAATGCCTGCTTTGACTGCTCTCTAAGCACTTGTATTTCCTATCTTGGACCTTTTAGTACAGTTGAGTAATCAATTCATCAACAATATGGCTAATATGAATGATAATAATTTTGAACAATTTGTAAGTAACTTATTGGATGAGCCTGGAAATGATGATGATGATGATGACACTCTAAAAATCACACTAAAATCTCCCAAGTTTTTGTTGGATGGAAGTTCATCTGAATTAGAAGAAAACAATGAAATGAGTGATAATGGAAACAGTGACAGTGAACAAAGTGCTGAAGAAATGTTTGATGAAGGGGTAAACATGGAAGTAGATGAGGAAATACCAGTGCGTTTCTATATTGGAAAGAATCAAGAAACTCTGTGGATGAATCAACCGCCACTTCAAGCTGTTCGAGTCAGGTCACGGAATATTGTACCAGCTAGACATGCTCCAGGAGTGAAGCCTGCAGGTAAACATGCACTAACACCTATACAAAGTTGGAGTTTATATTCCACTGATGAAATTTTACAAAAAATCGTTGAATACACAAATATAAAAATTCGACAACTACAACCACAGTACAGCAGGGAATGAGATGCTAAAGAAACAAATGTACTTGAAATTAAAGCTGTCAATGGTTTATTATATTTGGCAGGCATGAATAAATCATCTCATGTCACTTTGAAAGATTTGTGGGAAACTGATGGCTTAGGCCTTGACTTGTTCTGGTGTGTCATGAGTCTTCCTCGCTTCACATTCTTATTATTAGCTTTGAGATTCAATGATGTTTTGACTAGAGATGACAGAAAAAAATTTGATTGCCTTGCACCTGTAAGGGAAATGTTTACCCAGCTGGTAGAAAATTTTCAAAAATATCACTCCCCAGGCCACTTTATGGTATTGGATGAAAAGCTTGAAGCCTTCAGAGGAAAATGCCCTTTTTGGCAATTCATAAAAAATAAGCCAGCTAAATATGGCTTGAAGAGATTCTCTCTTGTTGATGTCCAATTGTCATACACATACAACATGGAGATATATGCTGGCAAACAACCAGAAGGCCCATTCCAAGTTTCAAACTCAGCAAAAGATGTCACATTGAGAATGATAAGACTGATAGAAAATTAAGGACGCAACTTGACAACTGATAATTGGTACACTAGTGTACCATTGGCCATTGAAATGCTTGACAAAAAACTTACATTAGTTGGAACACTTCGGAAAAATAAGGCAGAAATCCCACCTGAGTTCATTGCTAATAGAAAAGAATGCTCAAGTATATTTGGTTTTGATGATAACAATGCGACTTTGGTGAGCTACTGTCCAAAAAAAAAAAAATGTCCTACTTTCTACAATGCACTGTTCACCTGCTATAGACCCAGGTACAGGTGATAAAAAAAAGCCAGAGATTGTGACATTTTATAATAGCACAAAGAGTGGTGTAGATACAACTGATCAATTATCAGCTTTGTATTCTGTATCGCAGAAGACCCGTCGATGGCCCATGGTTATATTCTACTGTTTATTGAATACTGCAGGAATAAATGCTCAAGTTATTGTTGCATCAAATAAGAGATTTGAAGAAACAATTGTAAGAAGAAAGTTTTTACAAGAGCTTGGGATCAGTCTTGTAAAGCCTTTTATGGAGACAAGATTGCAAATCAAAAGTCTGCCAAGAGAACTTTGGTCTCAAATCAAGAAGTATTTGCCTGTTGCTGAAGAACCTGCACGCCAACAGAAAAATTAGAGAGAGGGAGATGTAGTGTATGCCCTCGAAGTCGAGACAGTAAAACTCCTTTTTCATGTGAGACATGTTTCAAATTAGTGTGTAAAGAACATATGAACGTTTTTTGTGAAGATTGCATGTAAAAGAAATTAAGAAATGCTACTCTATTGTGTTTGTAATTCGATTTTATACATATGTACTGTACTCTAATAAATATTGAACTCAAAATGATTATTATTTGCTTTTTCTAACCTGATGTACATTAAACTTTACATGCCTGTACAATTCAAAAATATAAAAACATTACATGATAATTTCACATTTGTATTTATACAAATAAATAATTTAGAAACAATAATGTTATTGTGATACATTTATTCTGAATTGGAGTAATTGTATCACATTAATTATAGTGTAGTATCTACTTTAAATTGATATAAATCCATCCCATAAACTGATTTGCAATAAAAATTATTTTAGGAATGCCAGAATATACTTGAAATCAAATGGGGTCATACTGACCCCATGTGAGTATGAATGTAAGTAAATCCCACGCGAGTAATGCAGGGTTAATTGTAGGCTATCTACAATGAAACTACTTTTATAGTAAACCTACTTAAATTTTTTCATTGTTGGATATTATACCTGCTGAAAGCACAGGCAAGTTGGCAGAATTGTGTCATTTGACACAATTGTCAGCTGTCTTTACAGCTGACAATGAGCCATTGTTTATCTGTGGCTTAATGGTTTGGTTATGTTTGACTCTGCTATTATTGTGTTGAGTTGTGTTTTGAAAATCCAATGAAGTGAAGTGTAGTGTGTTTACAATGGATGAAGATAAAGTTTTGAAATTTTTAAATGATGTAGGTTTAAATAAACAAGTGAACAAAGAGGATTTGGAGGCTTTCCATGAATATTTTGATGTGTGGGGAACCAATAGTGATGAATCAAGTGCCGACAAAGATGATGATGATGATGATGATGATGTTGACCAAGGCCTACTCAAAGATTCTGTACTGGAACAGATACCAATGTTGGATCTCAGAGAAACACTTAATGATGGCATTAATATTGTTGAAGACAATGTTGTTATAGAAATAGAGGCTAATAAAGATTTACAAACAGTTGACAAAAATGATGAGGGTGTTGAAGTGGTAACTTTAGAAGTTGACAATAATTTTGATGATACTGGTAGCTATTCTAGTGAAAATGACTGGCAGCTAGTTGTAGATTTTTTAGAGAAAGGTTGTGGCTATAAAGCCAATTGTGGTAGTAAATTTTCACTAAATGACTATTTGGAAATGCGCCTTCAAGCTGCTAAGACAGACTATTACAGAGACCATACAAACACATTGGACCAAGTAATTTTAGGCCAATTGCGATGCTTGAGGAACACTTCTGTTCTAACTGAACATAGTCATAAGACAAATCTTACAAGAAAACAAGCACAAACATTGTATTTAGTTAAAGGTCAGCATGTTTGTCAAGATACTTACATTTTTTGTCACCAAATAAAATCCAAGGGATTGAAACGGCTATTGAAAATGTACAATGACAGTGGATTGGTTGCAAAGGTAATGCCAACAGAACTCCTAAGAATGCTACTTCATTTTCTGACAGTAAATGAAAGAATGAAATGACAGGAAATGATAGAAAAACCAGTATCTATGAGAGTGTTCACAAACATTTGGTGAGAGACATGTTCAGCCATTGTTGTCATGAGACCAAAGTATGATCTCTGTTCCTTTTGTCAGAAGCATTACACTTCTGGAGCTGCTATGGTTCTTGCCAATGAGGAAGAGAAGATTGCCAACATAGAAAAAATGAGAGCTCATTTAGTGTCAGTAAAAAATGAATGAGAGTTTTACAGAAACATAATAAAAACCACCAAAGAAGGCTATCTTAATAATTTGCAGGAGAGAAGTGTTCATTATAGTTTTGATATGGCCTAACAAGTGCACATCCCAAGTAATCCATTACAGCCTGGCCCAATTTATTTTCTGGTTCCATTCAAGATTGGTATTTTTGGAGTTATGTGCAAAACAACTAACAAACAGGTGAATTACCTTATCCCAAAAAGTGTGAGTTCAACAAAAGGTTCCAATCTTATTACTAGCCTGTTTCACAATTACTTGGAGGAAATTAGCCAGGGAGAGGATGTGATGTAAATCCATGCTGACAACTGTGTCAGCCAAAACAAAAATAACATTTTGCTTGGCTACTTGGCATGGAGGGTATGCAAAGGAAAAAATAAAAAGATAGTGTTGTCCTTCATGCCTGTTGCCATACAAAATTCTCCTGTGACTGGGTATTTGGCCTATTTAAAAAAAATTCAGGACAATGCACATCTCTTCTATTGAAGAGCTGATAGATTGTGCACATCAGTTCACACCAACTTCAAAAGTGAATTCAGCAGTGTCTGTTGGAAATGAAAATGGCACCATGCTCATCAAGGTGTTTGATTGGCTAGGTTTTTTAAAGGCTTTAAGGCCAAGAAGGTGCCTCATATTACTCAATACAATCACTTCGAATTCAATCACTCAAATAAAGGAGAAGCATTATGTAAAACTGACATAAATGGGAATCAGTTTAGTTTTACAATTTTCTCAATCAATTTTCTCAACCATCTGGATTTCCAGGAGAAATTACACCACCTGGTAAGTTGAATAATTTTTTGTTAATAAATAGGCCAAACTATTCACTTACTACTTGTCGTTTTAATCATCATTAATTTCAATTCCACTCTTGTGACTAATGAGTTATGACTTGAATAAATTCATTAATAAAAACATAGGCCTAATGTTGAATAATGTTTCTTTCTTTAGGCTAACAAACTATTTTATTTATTTTTGTAGGTATGTCAAAAGAAAGAAAGGAGTACCTTTACAAAAATATTTGGACATATTGCAACAATGAGTCCAAGGACATTCTGTGCCCTCCTGTCACCAATGTTGATGAAGGCTCATTGGAACCTCAACCAGGGCCATCTCATATGGAAACCATTAGGAAGCAAAAGCCGCCCATTTAAAAATTAGTAAAAAAAAATAGTATGTATGTAATGTAATGTTTATTGGTTTTTTAAAAAAAAAACATTTCCTTCTCATCATTTTTATGTATTAGTTTTCTTAAATATTAAAAATTAAGAAATAACTAATACATAAAAGCCTGTGTGATTGAGCAAAAACTTTAATTGCGTTTTTCTAAAAACACACATATTCCTGTTTTGACATTTAAATGGGCATAACTAAGACATTTTTTAAGATAACAATCTAAATTTGATGTCAAATTGTTCATGATAAACTCCTTTATTGAGATAAAATGAAAGCACAAATTTGAATTATTGAGACAACTGGTCATTTTTTGCTTTCCACATCACAGATATCTTTCCTTGGCCATCTTCTTGTTGATTCATGTGGTATCTCTGTCAATCCAAGTAGGACTAAATCTATTAGATCTTTTCCCACCCCAAAAAATTCTAAAGCCATTTCACAATTCTTAGGCATGGTAGGATATTATCATAAATTCATTCCCTACTTTGCTGAAATCACTGCCCCACTCAATAATCTGAGGAAGAAAAAGGTTATGTTCATATGGGAAAAGCAACACAAAAATGCATTTCAAAAGTTAAAGAAAGCTCTTATTAGTCCTCCCATTTTAAAAACAGCTGATTTTTTAAAACAATTCATTTTACAAACTGATGGGTCATCTACTGCTATTTCTGCCATTCTTTCCCAAGAAAATGATGGAGTCCTTATGCCTATTGCCTATGCTTCTAAAAAACTTACACAACAGGAGAGCAAATATTCAACTTACGAAATTGAATGTTTTGCCACCATATTTGGGATGAAAAAATTTCAAGTTCATTTACAACATTCAAAGCTTTTGCTTCTCACTGATAATTCAGCTCTGAAATTTTGTCAAATCCTAGACAGACAGGTCGCTTAGGGCATTGGATAATTTGTCTATTAGCCTTTCAGTTTGATGTCTGACACATTCCTGGGACATCTAATGTCACAGCAGACTGTTTGTCATGCATGTTTCAGGATGAGCTAGATGACACTGAAATTTTAGGAAATGATGATAATTTTGTTGAACCTTTATTTTCTGTGATAAATGCAATTAAACTTACTGATTTCCCAGTCTTATTCACTGATATACACAGTCATCAAAATGCTGATCCTTTTATTAGTGATACCATTAAGAAGATTGAGTCGGGTTTAGATCAATTTCCATACTGTATTTCTAAAGGTGTTCTTGTTATTAAGAAACGTAATCAAGATAATTTCAAGATAGTTCTCCCCAAAATCTTAGTTCCAGTAGTTTTTAAGTACTTTCATGAGTGAGTGCTTGTTGAGTGGTCACCTTGGAATCTTCAAAACTATGCATAGGATTGCTGAAAAAAATTTCTGGAATGGTATGAGAAAAGACATTATTCTTCTGGTTAAAATTTGTGAGACTTGTAGAAAAAGTAAACCTAGTCAACAACAGAATTTCGGTTTTCTAAAATTGTTGAAAAACCTGTTGAACAGTTCTTCATTGACATCATTGGTCCATTACCACGGACAGCACAGGGAAACAGTTATATTTTTAGCTGTGTCGATGGATTTTCCAAGTTCTGTTGGTTACTTCCCATTTGACAAGCCAACACTAATGCTGTAATTAAGTCTCTAAAATCTATCTTCATTAATTTCTGTGTTCCAAAAAAGATTGTTTCTGATAACACTTCAATTTTTACCTCTGCTAAATTTAAAAACTTTTGCTTCCAATTAAGAATTTTCATTTCACCACCTCTGCTTATTATCCTGCTCCTAATGTCACTGAACAAGTTCATAGAAATTTAAGAAGTGCTCTGATCACCTTTCATGGTGACTCACATAGTAAATGAGATGAATGTTTATCTTGATTATCCTTAGCCTTCAACCTGAGTAAACATGAGAGTACCAACTCTACACCTTTTTTGATATAATTTAGATATTGTCCTAAAGAACTGTTACTACACGCCTGCAATCTCAATGATATTCTTCCTGACCATAACAATAATGACTCGCTCAATGTTTGGAGAAAAGCTGGAAATAGTTTTATAAAATCACATTCTCAAGTCAAGCAGAATTACGATCATCATAGAGTAGAGGTACCTTTTCAGTTAGGAGACTTAGTTTGGGTCAAAACTCATGTCATCAGTAGTGCTCTTAACAAGATTTCTAATAAACTCAGTTACAGATGGAAAGGTCTCTTTCAAATTAAAAGATGGCTTACTCCAGTAACCGTCAGTCTACACAAAGTTGAAACTGGTAACTTTGTTTTAAAAGCTCATGTGTCACATCTCAAAAAGTTTTATGGCAACAAACATGTCAACATGGGTTGAAAGCCATGCCAACTCCTAGTCTTCTGGCTGATTTGTGAATAAAATGTTATGAATTTTGTTTTTAGTGTATTTAAAAAAAAATTTATTGAGATTTGGCTTAGTTTGAGGTTTGCCTTTTAAAGACCCAGTTGTCATTAAGTTTATTGACTTTCTTTTTGTGTTTGAAGTTTTTTTTTTTTTGCTTTAATAACTTTTAAGATATTTATTGCTCTGGTTGTAAGTTAATGAGAAAATAATTTTGTAGGCATATTACATTTCTTGCTCTTGAATTAGAGTTTAGTTTTGTTTATGTAATTGTCTTCGTGCATAAGAGATAATATTGTTTGAGTTGTTGCTATCTAGTTGTCACTAATTCCAGTAATAACTGTTAATACCAGTAATATTAGTTTTAGTATTGTTTAGTCTGAATTGGAAGTAATTGGACATTCTGTACATTCTTTTCATTTTTCTTAGTATCTTAAGACTAGAGTCCCTATTCTGGTTATTGTTGTCAGACTTATCATTAGAGTCTCTGGTGTAGAATAGAATTTTAGAAGAGGTCTTCTTTTCTTGGTAACCTACTTATAATATTTTTACTAGCTTTACCAGATGTACTAGTAATAAAATAATTATGAATTGTACTTGTAGTATAAAAAAATAACGTCTACCCCAATTAAATTATCTGTGACTCAGGGCCTGAGTCTATATTTATTTTGGTGTTGTGTCTCTACAAAACGTTGGTATGTGTTTTCTTTTTTTTTTTAAATAAGTTGAAAGTTTGTAAAGATGTGATGTGTTTATAGATTGTAGAAAGATTGGTATTGTATGTAATCTCAGTAATGCTGTTAGTAGCTCATCATAACTTGCTTGTTGTCTTGTTTTGATGTTCAGATCTCTTGCTAGATTTGAGTGAAGTAGTCTAGTCCACAAATGACGGAATTTTCCTTTTTTCTTTGTGGACTGTATCAACTCCTGAATACACAAAGGTTTCTGTTTATTTATTTATTCTTTTTCTTTCCTTGGATAATATTGTTCCCATTTTCGTTTGTCGATGAATCTTAGTGACCCTCAAGACATAAAGTTTGTAGTTTTATCTACTCTGTATTTTTGTACAGTCCCAATAAGACCTTTTAGACATAAATTTTGTTTTTGGTTCAAAAAATTTTTTTTTGTTCTTGTCTGAAGCTCTGTTAGTATTATGTTTCAAACTTCTTCAATATACATGAAATAGTAACTGTTCATGTTAGTACTCCATGGTTGTTTCTCTTTTTTCCTTGTATACCTTATTTCTGTCTGGTTTTGAGCTTTCTACTTATCTCAACTAAAGGGTATCCCTTGTTGATAAGTGAATTGTAACTGATCACTATAATTCATTTGTGTAACTTTCGGTTCTTGTTGTCTTCTTCTACTTTGTAATCTCTTTGGTTGCATCATGCCTTTTTCTGAGACAGATCATTTGTGAAGTGCATGCCTTCTCATTTGTTTTCTTGTTTCATCTGACTACTTTTTTTTACTTTCTCTTTTCTTAGTTTTTCCTTTTTCTTGAACTTTCTTTTGTGGGTGTGGACCACAACTGAAAGAAGGGGGAGTTTGTAATGAATTTTAATTTCCATTATCCTCACTGCTGGTTTTTCTTGGCCGGTGTTATTAAGTTTGAACTGCGTGGGCTACTACTCTGAAGCTATTTAGGTTACTGTCAGTTCTGTACTTGCCATACTCTTCTTTTCTAGTACAATATCCTAAAAGTTGAACGTCATTTACTTACTGGTATTTCTTTTAATTTTGTTTTTAGTTTCTTTTTTTAATTTATTTGTCTGGTTTAGTTTATGATTTTTATTTGAAACTTGGAATTATGTAGTCGTCTTCAGCTACTTATTTGTTAGGTTGGTACATTGCTGAATTTGCTTGACTCTGGACAGCTGTTTGGAATAGAATCTTTTTTTCCAATTTTTGATCCGAGAAGAGACACTCTTCCTTTCTTTTGCAAGTTGTTCTTAGATATGTAACGTTCAAATTTTTTTAGGACAATCATGTCCTTTAGTAAATTTTTCTTTTCATTTCATGTTAAATAGATCATGATGTGATCAAATTTAACTTTACCTTTTTTTCTTTAAAAATATTTACAAACAATACTGCTTTCCTCACAATAATGCTTTCCAACTTGACTTGTTAAATTTTGAATTGACCTTGTTGGTGGTCAATGAATGAACAAATGAAAGAATGACTCATGTATCTTCAAGTTATGTCACAACTATCTGTTTCAACAGTAATCGTCAACTAAGTAGGTCATGAACTGAATTTGGAATTGAAAAATGATCTAGGACTAAATCAACATCGAGGTTTGAAGTTTGTGTTACCAAAAACTAAACTAATGCCGAGATGAAGGTAATCGATTTAATGTAACACATTAAATTTCAACCATTTATTCAATGCCTGGAAGATTCTGTTTTCACCATCAACATACTAAATTACCATCTGGACTTTCTTTTTAAATTTTGTAAAATTTGACCTCTGTAAAATTCAAATTTATAGTTCTACATGAAAACCTTTTCAATGTTAAGTTTTAACTTAGGTTATGATAGTTTCTTTTGATTATTAAGAGTGTTGAAGTGTGCACACAACATTAATTGTATTTATATTGTGGGGTCGCATTTTCATTAAATGAGATATGGGCACTAAATTAAGTATTAACCACAAAAAAAGTAAAGATTTATGCTAGACGTAGCAGCCTAGTCATACAACTATTTCACCCAGAAATAAAAAGGAATAAATTTGAATAGATTATTAATAAACCAAATCGGATAAATAAATCATAATATGAACCTAATTTACTGTACAATAAGTATTTATTCAATCATCCATAGACATAGTAACAATAAACCAAAACTTTATTCGATTCATTGTTTACCTTACCATCCTTATCAGTAATCTGTCAGCTGTAAATGAACCGGCTTTCGGACAAGTTTTATCAACCAAATTATGTTCAAATTATTTTATTTTCTAAAAACTATATTGTAAATGCTAAGGACCGCTCATTATTTTCCCCATCCATGAAAAATGGATTTGCTATAAATCTCTTATTGTTTTATTTGTTTAGTCCATAGTTACACAGGTATACTGTCATATTCTGCTCCCATTGTATCAACATTATTGCTGACTATGTATTTTCTACTTTATTGTATTAGTCTGTAAGAATTGGGCAGTTCTGAATATTCTTTTGAAGCGAGCGCATCGCTCCGTGCTCTGTGTAGTGTTTTAGTTTAGGATGTGAATAAAGATTGTTTTTTAAAAACCCTTTCGAGTTGTTCGTTCGCTTAACTGGCGCCCGTTAACAGGGACCGTGGAAAGTTTTTCGGAAAATCTATGTCCGTTCGACTTACAATTTACAAGACCACTTATCTTGTTTATTACGTGATCAAAAATCCCGTACGCGAAAAACTTTGAGTGTTAACTCTTAATCTGCGGTCGAAAAATCAAAAAAATTTTTTTTCTTCAACAAGAAAAATCGTGAACTCAACTCATCCATCCAAAACAACTACCGGTAGAAACTTCAGACTCAACTTTAAGCCTGCCAGACTTCAACAATCAACAATCAATCAGAATATTTATTAAATCAACACGCTGGCCGCTGGAAGGGACAAAAGGGCCTTACAAAGAGACCTCGCCTACAGACGGACATCAGCAGCGATATCATCATCAACATCGTCATCGGAGGGCGAAGACGACGCAGCCAACTACAACTGCAACGACGACCTTCAACCTCAATCAACTTCGACTGTGAGTAATTTCGTTGTATCTCCTCCAAATTCATTAATCAAACTCCCAAAATTGCAAATCACAATGGCTACTAATACGGTTTCTAAACCTATTCCTCATGACATCCTCAAATTTATACCCCGTTATCCTGCTATAAGCTTCCACAATTTATATCTACCTGTGAGGAATTGTATACTGCTTATTGCAATGACACTATAGCTGAAAAAGATGGAAACCACTGGCTCCTCTTCAGGGCAGCCGTAAGCCACCTAGATGGACCCGCAGAAGCGGTAGTTTTTAATAACAATTGTACAACAATTCCTGAGCTTTCAACAGCTTTAAAAACAAATTTTGCCGATAATAGGGCCGTACCAGATCTAATTTCAGAAATAACTTTCATGAAGTCCTATCAAAACGAGCACCCGATTGAATTCATTAATCGACTTGACGAGAAACGTACCACTGTTCTAACAAAATATAAATTAGATGGTGTTAAAGGTGAAATTTTAACAACTTTGATGAATCAATTGAACGCTACTCTAACTCGAACTCTCATTCATGGAGTGCATCCAAATTTGGGTTCACATTTGCAAATTTTACAAATAAAAAATTTGGACGATGCAAGACGTAAATTAATTAATGACTGTAGTATCGTTCTGAGTCAATTGAATTTCAATACAAGTGTCAATGCTATAAATAAAATAGACTCAAAAGCGTACAATCAATATTCAGTGCAATCGTTCACTAATCAAGGCTTTCGACCTAATAACAGATCATTTTCTAGCGGTTTCAACCAGAATTTCTCGAAACCTAAAGTACCTCGCTTCTCTCAACAGAATAGAGAATTTCAGCAGAATTTTCCACAAAATAACTTTGCACCATACTTTCAGCAGCCAAGGCCTAGCTATCCGAATCAATCTAATGATAATTTTCCACAAAATACCTTTGCTCCATTTTCTCAGCAGCCTAGGACGAACTATCAAAACCGACCAAATAACAATTTTCCGCAAAATAATTTTCGATTGACACAACAGCCTCACAACAACAGTAATAATAATAATTGGAATTCACAAAATACTGTCAGTATGCGCACAGTGCAATCTCACCCTTCTAATCGTACGAGAAATAATTTTAAATCTCCCTTTGAAGTGAATCATTTGGAAGAAAACTCAAATAGTCATGATGACACTGAAATTCAAGGCATGCGAAGTCAAATAGCTTCTCTAGCCGAAGCAGTCAACCAGTTGACCAATCATTTTTTAGGGGCGGGCTCACCTTACCCAGTAAACCCACCCGACACTTCGAATTAAAAGCTATAAATAAATCATTGCCATATTTTATTGATGAAAATAACCAGAAATGGCTGATTGACACAGGCTCTCTGAAAAATTACATAGATCCTCGTATTCTACCCGTTGGTGTGAAAAAATATAAAGAGAACTTTATCGTTAAAACTCCCAATGGGGAAAGCAAAGGAAACGAATATATAATATATAATGCCGAAAACGTATTTTCCTTTGATTTAAAAATCAAAATGTACATATTCCAATTCTCGCCTAAGTATGATATCTTACTAGGTCATGAAACGTTAAGCCAATTGAAATCAAATATAGACTTTGGTAAAAATTTGTTGAAGTATGAACACGGTTCAAAGAAATTATTATTTATGATGAATGATTGTGAAATAAAATTGAAACCAGGCCTTAATTTAATTACCGTACCAGTTAGGTCACTGCCTAGCATTCAAACGGGGTTGCTTAAAGCTGTTTCTAATGAAAATTATCGAATTGAAGAAGGTATTGTTAATATACATGACAATAAATGTCAATGTGTAGTATATTCTAACGAGCTTATGACCATAAGTCCCGAGCCAATGGATATAGAAGAAGTAGACTCTATTTATGAAACCAATGAACTCGATCATTATAATACACTTACTAAAGAGGATATTGTGAAAGACATCCCTACACTTT
Organism: Conomelus anceps; assembly: GCA_948455865.1. NCBI lineage: Eukaryota > Metazoa > Arthropoda > Insecta > Hemiptera > Delphacidae > Conomelus > Conomelus anceps. The sequence continues at coordinate 38,223,488 of OX418220.1, read as the reverse complement.
TAAGAACTGACCACATGAATGGCGAAGAAAAACGAAAAATACTCAATTTAATTATTGAATATCCAGACATAATAAAAACTGAAAATATTCCATTAAGTTCGACAAATCTATTAAAACATAAAATTAATACTAAAGACGACAACCCGGTGTACACGAGAAATTATAGGTACCCGCAAATTTTCAAAAAAGATGTCCATATAGAAATAGAGAAATTATTGGAAAATAAGATAATCCAACATTCAAACTCACCATACAACTCTCCTATATGGGTGGTTCCCAAAAAACCAGATGCTTCTGGGAAACGAAAAATTCGCATGGTAATAGATTACAGAAAATTAAATGAACAAACTATAGCTGACAAATACCCTATGCCTAATATTGAGGACCTGTTTGGAAAAATCGGAAGAGCGACTTATTTTTCCACTATAGATTTAATTTCTGGATTTCATCAGATTGAAATGGATTCAGACTCTGTTCAAAAAACCGCATTTTCAACCGAAGACGGCCACTTTGAATTTTTAAGAATGCCGTTCGGCCTAAAAAACGCACCCCCGACATTCCAACGTGCCATGAATATTCTATTTTCAAGAATGCCCAATGTACTTGTCTACATGGACGATATTATTGTATTTTCTGACAATTTAGAAGAACATTTAAAATCAGTTTTCAAGAAACTTAAAGATCACAATTTGAAAATTCAGCTTGACAAGACAGAATTCTTCAAACGAGAATTACTGTACTTAGGGCATATTATTTCCGAAAACGGCATTCAACCAAATCCTGCAAAGTTGCAGGCAGTTAACGATTTTCCCATACCAAAAACCGAAAAACAGATAAAACAATTTTTAGGACTTACTGGTTATTATAGAAAAATGATACAAAATTATGCAAAAATCGCCAAACCTCTCACCCATGCGTTGAGAAAAGATGTAAAAATTAATATTAATAATAAAGAATATATAGAAGCATTCGAAAATTTGAAAACCATGTTACAAAATAGTCCAATATTGCAATTGCCAGATTTTTCAAAACAATTCATAGTAACCACTGATGCTAGCAATTTTGCAATTGGAGGTGTACTATCTCAAGTGTTTAACAGACAAGATCTACCTGTAGCATTCTCTTCAAGAACTTTAAATAAAAATGAGGTTAATCTATCAACAATTGAAAAGGAACTTCTCTCTATAGTGTGGTGTTGTAAGCACTTTAGACCCTATTTGTATGGTCGAAAATTTCTAATTCAAACCGATCATAAACCTCTTCAATGGCTCCACAGTATCAAAGAGCCCAATTCAAAACTAATCAGATGGAAATTATTGCTTGAGGAATTTGATTTCGATATAAAATATGTTGAAGGTAAATCTAATAAGGTAGCTGACGCTTTGTCACGCCCTTTTCAAGTGCACATGATGGAAACTACAGATGATGACTTTCTTGGTTTTGAAGACGTCAACGTTGAGGACTTAATCCGATTCAATAATAACGATGCTCCTCCCTCGATACATAGCAGTGACATAGACGACATAATTAATCGGATAGATCAGAGTAGAGAAACAAATAATAATAATATTAGTAATGAGAATGTAAATAATGATAATAATAATAATAACGAGCAAGAAGCTGAAATAATTGACAATCAAAGTTTAGTGACAATGCACTCACAAGAGAGCTCCAACGAACAAGTAGTTTTAGCTGATGAAGATAAAATAATTAATATTGAGCATAACCAACTTATACTCGAACGAGGTGATCAATCCCCTCACTTTCAAAAAATTTTTGGTAAACGAAGATTAACTATTTATTTTAAGAATGCTTCTGATTATGATAACATGAAAAATGTATGTATAGAATACTTGAAACCTAATACAGTTTACGGAGTTTTCTGCTCAAAAGATGGTGTTTTACATAATGAGTATGAACAGATTTTCGAGAACTTTAAAAATATAATGATAGAAACTTTCGATTCAATAAAACTTAGAAGGTATAGAAAAATCAATTTAGATATAACAATCGGCGAAGAACAAAAAGAAACAATTTCAAATTATCATGAAGGTAAAACTTATCATCGCGGAATAAACGAAACCTACAATCAGATAAGAAGAAAATATTATTGGCCATCTATGCTCAGAGACATAACTGATTATATTAATAAGTGTGCTATTTGCCTAAAAGTTAAGTATGATAGACGCCCCGTTAAAGCTGCATACAAAATCACTCCCACTCCCGAAAAACCATTTGAAAAGCTCCAAATAGATTGTTTTCAATTTGATAAAATAAAATTTCTGACGATTATTGATTGCTTTTCTAAGAGACTAACAGTTAATTCACTCAAAAGCTTGAATCAATTAGAAATACAGGAATGTTTAAATGACTATTTTTCGGCTTTTCCGATACCTAAAACAATACAAATGGATAACGGCCGTGAATTCGATAACGCTGGCTTACGCGACTTCCTTAGATTGTATAATATTGAACCATATTATGTTACTCCTGGTCACCCAGACTCACAAGGATTAATAGAAAGAGCCCATTCAACTCTTATTGAAATTCTCAATGCTATCCAACTTGCAAATAAAAAAAATACAACCGAAACAAATATGAAATTAGCAGTAATAGCGTTTAATAACACACTAAATTCTAATTTAAAAATGACCCCTATGGAAATCACCTATGGTATAACAGAAAATCCTTTTGTTAATGGAATTACCGAAAAATTAATAACAGAAGAACAATCGCATAAATACTTGGAACGTGTAAACCTGATACACAAAATGATCAAAAATAAAATTGAGACAGAAAAACAAAAACGTACTGAAGGACTTAATACTACACGTGAAAAAGACATAGAGATTGATAAAGAGCCTTATTTAAAAACGACATTCAACAAGAAAACCAAACCTAAATTTTTCAAAGTTAATTTTAATAAAGATGAACAACTAGCTACTAATCCTAGAGCGATACAAAAACGCCCATTTAAAATACACCCTAATAGAGTGAAACGCCCCAAAAAACTTGTGAAACCTAGGAAATTATCTGTTTCAGGACGTGATGATACTTCTCCTAATTCTCCTATCGCTGGCCCCAGCAGCGCCTTATAAAATGTTAGATCTCAGCAAAACTTCTGGGATAGTACCAATAAGAATTCAGGATTCTTTTATTGTAAATGAAACGTACACTTATATGCATAATATCAATGTACACATGTTACAATTAGAATTAAATACTATCAAGAGAACAATAGCTATGCTAGATAAACACAATATGGATCAAGGTCGTCTGGACGTTATACTAATGCATTTAAAATACACTGAAGCAAAGCTAGATCATGTCAGCCTCAGCAGAAATAGAATTAAGCGTGGCCTATTTAACGGGCTTGGTTCCGCTATTTCTTGGGTCACTGGAAATATGGATGCAAACGACAAAGAACGTTATGACAAAATCCTATTCAAAGTACAATCAAACGAATATAGCTTACAACACAATATTGAGAAACAGTTCTCAGTGAACAAAAGGCTGATTGATGAATTCAACTCGGATGTCAAAACAATTCATTCTAATAATTTGAAAATTATTAATTATTTTAAATCTCTCTCGAATGAAACAACAAGTATAGAGCTGAACCAGCAATTTTCTTTATTGTTCAGTTCGTTAATGTTACTATTTAATAAAATAAGTGATTTAGATACTAGTCTAGAATTTTGTAGATTAAATATATTACATTCTAGTATTTTATCTCGTAAGGAAATAGCAAATATTATTGATGATTCTAAGGTAAAATTAATTTCAGACGAACCACAGGTATTATGGCAATTGGCTAAGGTTCATTGTTCTATCTATAACGAATACATTTCCTACTTTATCGAATTTCCTTTACGATCACCAACTTACGAAACATTATTCTTATTATCCTATCCTGTGTACCATAATAATGAGGTTACCACTATTCATGAATATCCTTCCCTTATCCTGAGATACAACGAAATATTCACCGGCAATTGTGAACTTCTAAGTGATAATTATTACTGCAATAATGCAACAGTGATAAAAAATCAGTGTATAAGTGAAGTGTTAAGTGATAAAGAATTAGTGCATTGTAAACAATTATTGATTAATGATTCTGCTTCTTTCGTAAAATTTATCCCTATTATAAATCAGTATTTACTTTATAAAATTGACAAAGCTACTATAACATCAGACAAAAAGAACTTTACTTTACATCCAAAGTCAACTCAGATTTTATCTCTTAATATTTCTGAACAGTTGCTTAATTATTCTAAAATGCACGAATATTGGGAAAGTGATGTATCTATCCCATCAGCAATCCCAAATAAAAAGTTTAAAACAAATTTTACATTTGATACAATTCATGAAGCAAACATAAATATTGAACCTTTACAGGTAATAGAAGAACTTAGTATCGGAAATAATGATATTTATTACATTTGGTGTTTTATTATATTTTTTGTTATAGTGTTTAGTGCTTTTATTTTAGTTCACATGTATCATTTTATTAGAAATTTCATTTTATTTAAAAAAAATTGTAGAAGCAACGCGAATGCAGCTTCGGCTACACAAACCCCAACATTTGTTATTGGGCCCTGTCTCCAAGCCCAAAATTCTGTTTGATCGCTGAGGACAGCTTCAATCTTAGGGGGGGAGAAGTTACACAGGTATACTGTCATATTCTGCTCCCATTGTATCAACATTATTGCTGACTATGTATTTTCTACTTTATTGTATTAGTCTGTAAGAATTGGGCAGTTCTGAATATTCTTTTGAAGCGAGCGCATCGCTCCGTGCTCTGTGTAGTGTTTTAGTTTAGGATGTGAATAAAGATTGTTTTTTAAAAACCCTTTCGAGTTGTTCGTTCGCTTAACTCATGACATGCAGAATTCCAGAGGTTTCAACGCCTGTAATTGTGGATGTCATGTGACTTTTTCTATGTAAAAATTTATATTCAGGGGCTACAACAGTCCTTGCCATTTTTGTCTAGAGGGAGTAGCCCAATAATTTGTGTGGCTAAAAAATTTGCCAAATTCAATGTTAAATGTAAAAATCTCAGGCAGGACCACCAAGTACTTAATGTAGAGTTCCTAACGACAATGTCTATTTTTTTAAATTATTTTAAAACATTGTGAAGCTCTAACTACAACTTAAGCCCAGCTGAATTGTGAGGTACACAATGGCCACCAAATGAGGGGACAGCAATATCCCACATCGCCTTCTGTCGACCTCATGCATCAAAGTGGTGAATATAAAATCATATAAATTAATGGAATTCCATTTGTGCGCATATTGAAAGTGTCATCAAAAAATATCCATACTGGATGACTCCTAATTAAAATCATAACTGTACAGGCACAAATTGTCATCCTCGTGGTCTCAAAGACACCCTTAGTGAGGTGAAATCACGCAAACTACATTCAATTTTTTTTAAACATCTTACAACATTTAAAAAAAATATTAATGACCATAGACCCAATTTCCAATCATACTTTTTAATAAATTTCATACTAATTTTAATTCTCTGTTCCATGCTTGGAACATATTTTCTTTTTGTGCCAATAAATTTTTCAAGTATTATTTTTTACATTATTCTGTTTTATACCCTGTTTGACGATTGCTCTGGTCCAACTATTTTATATCACTCATTCAGGAGTTCAATTGTTATATTTACCTGTTCAAGATTGAGCAAGGGTAGAAACAGTATTCGGTCCCTAGTGGATCTGAATGTATCACATAAAGTGGCGTTATCCAAATAATAGCGGCCACTTCACATGTGATACTGAATTTATTGGTTACATTCTTCTATACTAGCATAAGATTTAGGCACGACCAGAAATCTGCAATAAATCAGTAATATGTCCTTCCTAAGCCTATGAAAAATAATTATAAGGATTACTTGAGGGGCATATTGCTTTTCTTGTATGGTTTGATTCGAATCTGCCAAGTTTTTCACCTCGACCAAACCTGAAGCTCTACCGCATGCAGATATTTCCAAGGAGGGAATGCTTATTCAGGTGTTATTTCTAATTACCGAGGGCAGAGGAGAATCCAGCCTGACTATATATATATATATATATATATATATATATATATATATATATATATATATATGTTCACATATAAATACACTCCAAAGCCTCTGTATGGAATATTCACTTTGTGTCTGTTCCTTTTAATTTAAATTTTACTTAAATTTTGCTAAGTCTTCCTTGCTGAATGACCTTTATTAGATTTATTGATTTTTTGTATTATAATGAATTGAATTTAATATAGAGGAAAGTGGAATTGTTTGGAAAGTTTGGCTATTCATTTGAATCCTGTCCTGCTATTTTGTTGAGGTGAGATTATTTAGTATCTTTGCCAGCAAGAATATTTATTCAGGCCTGACCAGTTAGAGCTTTTACTTCTGGGCTGACCTGTTACCCACATAAACCAACTATATCTCTACTTGGTTTCTTAATTAAGTTGGCACAGCAGACACTCCCACTCCAATTTCCCTTCCTCTACCATTTCTCCATCAGTTTCAGTTATGCTCAAGGAGTCCCCTAAGACTGACCACAAGCTCCATCAATGTACATGAATTGCACAATACCAATTTTGTAAAGTCAAATAGCCTTTTTTGACTTCCTGGTCCTCCACCTTTTAAAAATATGCTAATTTATTTAGATACAAATATCCAAACAATAAAAATTATTGCTTTATTGTTCCAGATTTATTGAAATGGAAAGAAGAAAAGTGGATAATAACCCTGCAAAGAAGAAATATCAAGATTTCAATCAAGAGCAATTGGATAGGGCATTAGCTGAATTTAAAAAAGGATATTTTTTGCAAAGCAGCCGAAAAGGTTTGAGTGTCTAAATCAACTTTAAACTGTTATATAAATGATAGAAATACAGGTAAAGTTGGTCATCCTTATGTGTTTGATGAAAATAGTGTGAAAGTGATTGCAAAGTGTGTAACTTTGGCTGGAGACTGGGGGTTTCCTATCATTCTTTTTGACAGTCAGCTGAATTTTAAATTGTTCTTGGACAGGAAATTCGTTAATTAGAGTAGATTCAAAAACAACATGCCAGGAATAGATTGGGCACATTCTTTTGTTAAAAGGTAAGGAGATACCTTGTAATTTGACCAAGAGGCTATGCCAGAATGTGAAACGGCCAAGAGCAAGTTTAAATGTGGAGACAATGCAATTCTACTTTGATGAGCTCAAAGGGACTCTGGAAAATGTTAAGCTTCATCTAATTGTCAATTATAATGAGACTAATTTTACAGATGACCCAGGAAGGAAGACTGTTGTAGTAAGGCATGGAACTCGCCACCCTGAAAGAATAATACTCAACTCATCCAAGTCAAGTACATCAGTGATGTTCTATGGAGCAGCATATGGAACAATGCTCCCTCAATATAGTCTACAAAACAAAAAAATTATACAGCTCTTGGTATGAAAATGGGCCAAAGGAAACAGTGTACAAATGGTCTAAAAAGTGGATGGTTTACTATGGATATTTTTGAGGACTGGTTCAAAAACATAGTTTTTCCTTACTTTAAAAATTCTGAGGATGAGCCAAAAGTGCTAATTGGTGACAACTTAGCTAGTCACGTTTCACCATGGGTGATTGAAACATTGTGCTAAGCACAAAATTTGATTTGTTTTGCTGCCTCCAAACAGCAAAGGCATTTGCCAACCTTGATGTGGCAGTATTCAAACCTCTGAAAGTACAAGGGGTGGGAGACTTTGAAAGAGTGGAAAGCAAAAAACCAAGGTTGCATTTCAAATGATGTCTTCCCTCATCTTCTAAATAAATGCTCTACTTCAATCGGCGATGAGACCACTGCAAAAAATTTGAAAGCAGGCTTCAAGGCAGCAGGTGTTGTTCCTCTGGACAGAGAACAAGTAATTAAAAGATTACCTAAGAGAAAAGAAGGCAATGAAAATTGGTATTGGTGAGAATAATAATAGCTCACTCATAGTGAGCAGTTTTGAGGCATACCTTGAAGATGCTAGGAAAAAGAGTGTGCCTCTAAAACAAGAGGAAGAAGCTGGATGTCAACCCAGGGCAGAGTGTGACACAGGACAAACTCAAGCCCAGTGAGCCAGTCCAAAAAAAGAGAAAATAGAGAACCATGAGAAAAAAAGATAACTTAAGAAAGCCATGACTCCAATAATCACTCCCTCCCTGAAGTAATGTCATCTGATGAGATAAGTTCCTGTGAAGAAGAGAAAATCATCAGCCTGGACCCAGCAATAAGAGAAAAGAGAATCAGTATTGACTCTTTTATGGTTGTGGAAGTGATCCATGATGAAGGGACTAAGAAGAAGAGTGTGAAGAAATTTATTGGGAAAGTGATTTCTTTAAGGAATGAAGAAATTGAGTTAAAATTGTTCATGAAATCTTTAAGAGCCATGAATCTACTTTTTTCTGGAGATAGACGATGTAATGATTGTTAAATCATCACAGATTGTGGAGGAATTGATACCTCTGAATGTTTCCTGGGGGCGTTATATGTTCCCCTATGAAATGGACTAAAGGCTTTGTCCAATGATTTATTTAAAATATTCAAATAATTGCCTTCATTTCAGTAAAAATTTAGCTACTCCAGTAATGAGGTCTTTCCTGTTTTCCCCCACATTAGATATGCGTATCTACAATGCACGTGCATTGTCAACCTCCAACCTAACTTTATTCACCTAGGTTGATATGGCGACAAAGTACATGTAATAATTTATAAATTTTAGAGTTTATTAAGCCTATAATTTATATATACTACTTATATTTTGGTTGGTCAAGGCCTATAGACACTTTTATTAATAGGTACCTTGCTTTTTCAGGTTTTTGTCATGGGAAAATATAAGAAAAAAGTTGGAAGTCGGCATTATGCAAATTATACTGAAGCACAACTCCAAAAAGCTGTTGCTGAAAGATCAAAGGGGAAGTCCTTACGTTATGTAAGTCAAAAATATAATATTCCCAAATCTACTATCAATAATAAATGTAAAGGAAAGCACCAGTCAAGTTTTGGAGGTCAGTGTACTTTGTCTTCTGAGGAAGAAATCAAAATAACAGAAAATATTATTTTCGCTTGTAAATGGGGGGGTTTCCTCTCACTTTTTTTGACATTCGATTGCTGGTAAAGGCCTATTTGGATAAAATAGGTCGTACAGTCAAAAAATTAAAAAATAACATGCCTGGTAAAGGTTGGTGTGCTGCTTTCTTAATGAGACACAAAGATGTTTTATCTCAAAGGATGTGTCAAAATGTCAAAAGATACCGATCAGCTGTAAGTTATGAAACTGTATCAGAATATTTTGATGAATTAAAACACGTTGGCCACCATGTATACAATATCTGGACACATTGAATTTTCACTCCAACCCATGTGTACAATACTTGGACACAACTGATAGCAGTTTTCTCCACAGCTGTGACCAAATACGGACACACTCCAATGCTATTCTTATGCGTTGGGCTGTAGTAGTGGGTCTGGACAGTAGAAAAATCAACTTGGGTTGTGGTTAGGTTGGCAATACATCACGTGATTCGAAATATTGTCAGATGTTGCATTCAGTCCAACATAACCTCATTAAGTGCTCACAAATCTCTGTGCGTGTTTGGTTGATTGTTTTTATGCTCTAGCTAGATAAACTATGATAGATTGATCTAAGTTATTACAAAATGTCAACGCGAATAAAAGAAAGTGAGATAGACAAATTTTTGGAGTGTCTCAGTAGTGACTCGGATTTTATTTTTACTGACAATAGTGATGAGGATCCTACCTACGTAGATGAAGAACCAGGGCCAAGCAAGAGAAGAAAGACTACTACAACAGAACTTCTACAAGATGCTGAAATTTCAGAATCTCAAGATTCTGATGTGTTTGCAGGGGCACCACAGCATGATCATCTTGTGTGGAGTGAACCAACTGGAATTGTCAATAATTTTGTTTTTGATACACAGCTGGGAGTGAATAATGATTTCATATCAAAGAGGTTAGGTGACTCACCCATAGATTTTTTTGAATTATTCATTGATCATGAATTATTGAGCTTTATTGTGGAAGAAACCAATAAATATGCATACCAGAAAACAATTTTAGGTATATTGAAAGAAAATGTGAAAGAAAACTCGATAATAGCTTTGTGGAATGAGGTGAATGTTGAGCTGAAATTTTTTTTTTGGATTTCTAATTTGGATGGGATTAGATAGGAAACCCAAAATTAAATCATACTGGTTGACTTTTATTCTGTATCAAAATAAATTTAGCATCATTTCTGGCTTATCCAGAAATCGGTTTGAGGCTATTTTGAGCATGGTTCATTTCAATGATAATGAACTTTGTCCTGATGGAGATGACAGTGCAAAAAAATTGCATAAAATTTTACCTGTCATTGAAAAACTGAATTCTCGCATCATAGAAGCAGTCACACCCGGCAAATCATTGTGCATTGATGAAACAATGGTGCCCTTCCGCGGTAGGGTAGTTTTCAAGCAATACATCAAAGGGAAACGCCATAAATATGGCATCAAGCTATACAAGCTATGCTCACAAGGGGGATACATGTGTAAAATCAAAGTATATAGCGGTAAGGAGACAATCTTGGACAATAAGCCAATCACTACAAGTTTAGTTTTGAAACTAATGGATCCATTTCTCGACGAAGGTAGGCATTTGTTTACTAACAATTTTTATACTTCGGTTGATCTTGCCCATGAACTGATAGATAGAAAAACCTACCTAACTGGGACCCTTCACAAAAATCGCAAGCATGTGCCTAAGGCTGTAGTAAACAAAAAATTGAAGAAAGGTGAGCTTGTCAGTCTACAAAGTAATACAGAGGTGATTGTGGCTAAATGGAAGGACAAAAGAGACGTTTTGTTCTTGACAAGCAAAGCTGTTCCCGAAATGGTTACAATCACAACAAAACGAGGCCAAGAAATAGAAAAACCGTCATCAATTGTGGAATATAATGCTGGGAAAACATTTATTGACTTATCGGATCAGATGAGCTCCTACAGTACTCCACATAGACGCGGCATGAAGTGGTATAGGAAATTGGCATTTGAACTATTACTAAATACTTCCATTATAAATGCTCATTACATTTTCAAAAAAGTGATGAAGTCAACCATGGATATTACTTCATTCAGGGAGAAACTTGTTATAGCGTTATGTCCAAATAGAAAAGTAGTAGAAGAAATCACTAGCTCACACCATCTTGTTGAAGGTAAAAGAGGAAGGTGTACACTATGTTATAACAAACTGTCAGCAAGATTTCGACGAAATCATGCAATGCAGAATGCTAAGAGGGTAACAACTTCATGCCCAGGATGTCCAGATGATAAGTACATATGCTCTCCATGTTTTTTCAAAACCCATAATGTAACGAAGAAATGAATACTTAGTCAGCTCAATAATTAGTGGTTTTAATTCACTCCAATTTATATTTCTTTTATTGACATTTGTATAATATGACTCTGACGTGACTTCATATGATGATTTTAAAATTTTCTTTTGATTAGGCTACAAATTTTTATAGGCATTATACTGCCTTTTCATATAGTAGAAAAACTTTCAATTTCATTTATGGGTCAAAACTCTAGCACCCCCTTATACGCGCGCGCGTTCCTGAGTTAGTGCTTATGTTGCCCAGGTATAGAATCAGGTCTGAATTAGTAGATAAAAAGTGTGGAAAACAGTGATTTTTTATTATTATTAGGCTAGTGAAATGTATAAAAAGTTCAAGTGATATAAAAATAAACATTATCCCACAGAAATAAACAATTCAAATTCCAGAATGATCAACTATTGAGTAAGTACTAAGAAAAAAATAAATATATGATCAAATATTTTTATGAATACTAACATTTTATTACTTCATACTTGTAGCTTGGATTTGTAATACTAACACATGTTGATATTGTTATGATGATATACTATTTTATGAATTTATTGAAACTATTGGATTACAAGAGTGTGTCCAAATGTGGTACACACGGGTCTGGAATGTACTAAATCAAGTTTAAACCTTGCCTACCCCATGTGTACCAATAAAGGACACACAAAGTTTTTTATAAAATTTGATATTTAACTACACATTATTTCATTTTAATGTCTCAACTTTGTGTTTAGAATCGGAAGACATGGAAAAAATTGTCTGGGTTCGGGGGAAAGTAGAGTGAATCTTGTCCGGTAGCCAATGTGTTATGTATTTCCTTAAAGGATGTCAAAGCAAATGCAATCGTAAATTATGACGAAACAAACCTAACCGACGACCCTGGAGTTAAAAAAATTATTTGTCACAGGGGAACCAAGCATCCATCTCGCATTTTTGATACATCAAAACAATTATATTCTGTAATGTTTTCTGGCACTGCAGAAGGTTTGTGGCTGCCGCCGTACATAGTACATAAAGCTGAGCATCTTTATGACTCTTGGACGATGGGTGGACCAAAGGGTGCTTGCTACAACCATACAAAAAATGGTTGGTTTACAACCAAGGCCTTTGACGACTGGTATTTCACAATTGTATTACCATATTTTAAGACATTACCAAAAGAAACCCCGAAAGCTTTGATTGGTGACAATTTATCCAGTCACTTATCTTGTGCAGTGATTGAATCTTGTGCACAATATAATATAAGATTCTGCCTTCTTCCACCTAACAGTACTCACCTTACACAACCATTAGATGTAGCTTGCTTCAGAGGATTGAAGTCCAGGTGGAGAGAAGTATTAACTAATTGGAAACTGAAAAACAGAGGAACTATTCCAAAAGATACTTTTCCCCGACTTCTCAAGTCTTGCCTTGACCTAATGAACCAAGATGGTAAAGGGAAAACCAATTTGATTTCTGGATTTAGGGCTGCAGGATTGTACCCACTAGACCATGAAAAAGTTCTTAAACACATTCCACAGATTGAAAATGAAGGTGAAGACGCAAACGATGAGATTCAGACAACCTTTGAAGAATTTCTATGTGACATGCATAGATCAGAAACCTCTGGAACCAAGATGAAAAGGAAGAAAATTGACATTCAACCTGGGAAAAGTGTTACAAACCTTGAGGAAACATGTAATGTTGAAGCAGCTCCACCAACAAGTGGTCCAAAAAAAGCTCCATTAAAGAAAAAGAAACCCACTCTGGTTGAAGACTCGGACTCTGATCTGAGTTGTGAAATTGACGATGTTGAGAATTTTCATAGTCTAACTCCAGAAAGTGAATGGCATGAAACAAGCTCAGATGATGAACCAAAAGAAAATATTTCATTGAATGACTTCAATGAAGAAGACTTTGCAATCGTTGAACTTGATTATGAAGTTTCCAAAAAGAAAACCTCAAAAAAAATTATTTGTCAGATAAAAAAGAAATCATCTCCTCATTCTATACAGTGTTCGTTTTTGTGACAGTCTTCAAAGGCTAAAAATATTTATATTTTTCCAACTGAAGAAGATGTTTCATATGTTTCAGTCAATCAGATTGTTCTAATTGTAAAACCATTGTTCATCCGTCATGGGAGGTATGCTTTCCCGTATGAACTATGAGCCTACCTACCTACCATACATGCCTTAAAATATTTTCATTTAGGCCTACCTACATTTCAGCAGAAGATCTTTTCTTTTTATATTATGTTTAAATAGCAGAAGCTGTTTTATTTTACTTTTTATATTATGTTTAATAGGCACAAATTCACTTCTTTAGGTTTGTATCAAGGTAGGATTGTTTGTAATATTTTTAAAAATTTTTATTACTGTCCAGTCACCATAACAATGGTTTATTTTGGATAATAATTAAAAAACCAGGTGTGTCCAAAGCCACCCAACTTTGAGGCTGACTTTGGACACTTTCGTGTATTTCTCGGTTGACCTTGACTGCATTTCAGTGGGCTTCTAATTTTTAGTTTTAATTTGATTCAATTCTAGCCTTATTACTTATTTTTCTTCTTTGTTGCTTTCTAGATGTTCACAGTTTTTAGTTATTGATTTGGCTCATAGTTTTGCTTGTTACTCCTCCCACCAGGGGGCGTGACTTGTCAACCAATCACAACCACTGATGCCTCTTTCTCGCTTGGCCAATAGTATCATTCCATGCTCAGTATATATTAAGCTTCTCTGTACTTTAGTTTTAGTTTGATTGAGATTGATAATGGTGTAACAACCGAAACTAGTTTCTCTAAGTTTCAATAAATGTGGTTGTGACAATTTCGTCTTATTATTCATTATGGATACCTTCCACAATATCACATTTGCCACTACAAAGATAGCTAATGTAATAATGTTGTTGTTGGTTCATACCAATTACTTTCACTTAATGATGCATACTACAGTAGGGTACACTTATTATGTGTCATAATGATACGCGTATCCAATGCGGGGGAAACAGGAATGACCCCCGTAATGTATGCCATAGCTAAATAAGTATAATCTTGTTTTTAAATAAATAATTTTGTGACTAAAACATTGTGCTATTGTTCCTCTGACTTTTGAAATAGTCAGTTATTTTAGCCTATATCACCCATATAAATAATTTTAAAATGAGTTAAAGTTCATTTATTGTGAATAAGAAACATGTAATAGAAAATCTCATGTTCCAAGTTAGCCTTCAAAGTCACAAATGTTTCATTACATGCAAATTATATTGCTGTTCCAAGTTACAGTAGAAACAATTTGGCGGCCGGTTGGTGGTCAGCACAGGCGCGGGGTGGAGAGAGAAGTGTTTATCGCTCATTTCTAAAAACATGTGACCCGCGCGAGGCTGCAGGTGTCAAGGTCAGGCGAGATGACACGTGTGAATGATGTGTCTCATCTCTCTTGTAATAGATCGATTTTAATCTTCTCTGTCAAAACAATACCAGTGTGGCATCTGTCTTGTAGAAGTGCACATCGTTAAATATCAGTGTAACGATAATATTGTTTGTTGAAACTGTGTTTAGGCATATTTAATTTTAAATTGTCTTTAATTAACTGAGGGATAGTTTAGTTTTAGTTTTATTCTGTTTTTGTATTTAATAACAACGTTTAAATACATTTTATTATCATGTGTGACAGAGTGAAAACTAAATTGAAGGGTAGCATACTGCACAGTCAAAGTCGTTAAATTGCCAGCAATATTTATACATTTATGAAAAAGGAGTCTGATGACAAAATCTTGAGCATTCCCTTGGCAAAGGCCCGGGCCCGAACATCAGTGGCTACAGTAGTCTCAGAGCGTCAAATTACAAGAATAAATAATGAACTTAAAAACCTAACAGTTAATTGTGACAACAGTGAGAGCAGTTTTTTTACTCCAAACAAACTAAAGGGAAGTCGAAAAGGCTTATCTCAGGATTGGACAAGTTTGATGAAGCCCTATTTAGGCGTGCAGTGTACAAGTTCCGTTTTTAAAAAAAAGACTACCAACAGTATCTTTATTACACAACGAACTTAAATAGCGGATGGTCCTCAAAGGTTCCAAATCAAGCCTAAAAAACATACTTAAAGAAGTTGGCTTCAAATGGCAAAAACAGCAAATAATCGCAAACTTTTACTTGAGACTATTGAAATCAGAGAAAAGAGAATTTCGTATTTGAGAGCACTCAAACGTTATAGAGATGAAGGTCATCCAATTATTTACCTGGATGAGTCCTATATTTTAACAAGCCATGTCTCAAGTGCATTGTGGTCAGATGACTTAAACAAATGAATGTGTGTACCCATTTTTTAAAAGGACAATGCTTAATAATTATGATACATGCAGGAAGTGAAGCTGGTTTTGTTCCCAACGGCTTGACAATGTGGAAGCTCGAAGTATCGAGCGTTATGGGTGATTACCACGATAATGTCAACAAGGAAACCATGATGAAGTGGCTGAAAGAAAAACTTTTGCCTAATACACCACCAAAATTGGTGATTATTGTCGATAACGCCACTTATCACAATGTACAAAAAGACAAAGCATCCACTTCTAAAAATAGGAAACAAGTGATGAGGGATTGGCTTTCCCAACATGCAATAACATTTTCTGATGATTTGCTGGTTCCAGAATTGTACAAGCTTATTCTTTAGTACAAACCAAGATTTGTTTGACATGAACTGGATGACCTAGTTTCCACCAATGGACATGTTGTGCTGAGTCTTCCTCCATACCACCCAGACTTAAACCCTGTAGAGCTGATTTGGGCTAAAGTAAAAAACTATGTAGCCAGTAGAAATATTACATGCTGCTTTGAAAGTATCAAATCGTTAGCACAGGAAAAATTCAATGTTATTCGTGCAGCAGAATGGACCAGGAAGTGCGATCATGTAAAAAAAAAAAATGGTAAATTATTATGCTTTAGCTGAGCAAACTTGACAACCTTGTTGAATCCATGATTATATCAGTTGGAAACAGCAACAGCAAGACCAGTGAAGACGACCACAATGATGATCAATGTTTGAGCGGCATTGAAGATTTGGACTAAACTGTAGATATCAATTATGTAAATGAACGTTTATGCATCTCATTTTGTACATGTTTTATTTGCAATTTAAAATTGGCACCTCTTATTTTAAATTGTAACATTTTTATATTAAAAAGTATATAAAACAATGAACTTTTTAATTTATTTTTCAAAGTTTAGTACAGCATACTAGTTATAGTTAATTCAGTTCAAGTATTAACGTTCTTAATTATTACAATGATAGGCTACCAGTAATTTTGCTACATATATTTAATTTTTGGCTGTTAAAAAATAACTGTTGCATGTAAAAACTTAATTCAATAAGAAATTAATGTAAGATTTATACAAATACAATGCTGTTCACAGAATGCAGAATAACTTTGAGTTAAATGATGTTGTACACATTTCAATGACTATTAAGTAAAATAAAATATTTAGACATTGTATAATTTCACTAATATAACGAATTCCCTCTTTCAATGGTACGTCAAATTCATGCATTATTGTTAAAGCTATGCTCTTAAACATTCAACCTGAACTAGAAGTCCTGCAGACTATTAAAATGTTTTGAAAGTTATAACGCACCATTTCAGCCATCAGTGGAGCAGTAGAAAGCAGTAGAGTGAGCAAGCCAACTTTTACAGGATGGCCAGTAGTGCCAGAGCCACACGCCCAGAGTAATTGTTTCCACAGTACCCAACCTCTGTGGGTAACTTGGGACACCATATTTTTATTTTTTATTATTAAACAGGTTTGTAGAATAATGAAACCGAATGTATATATTTAAAATGTAATACAAAACCCAAACTTTATTTGAGTCATCTGAACATGATGCACTTGAGACATGGCTTGTTAAAATATAGGACTTGTCCAGGTAAATAATTGGACGACCTTCATCTCCAACGTTTGAGTGCTCTCAAATACGAAATTCTTTTTTCTCTGATTTCAATAGTCTCAAGTAAAAGTTTACGATTATTTGCTGTTTTTCGCAATTTGAAACCAAGTTCTTTATGTATGTTTATTAGGCTTGATTTGGACCCTTTGAAGTCTATCAACTGTTTAAGTTATTTATGTAATAAAGATACTGTTGGTAGTCTTTTTTTTGAAAACGGAACTCGTACACTGCACGCCTAAATAGGGCTTCATCAAACTCGCCCAATCCTGAGATAGGCCTTTTCGACTTCCCTTTAGTTTGTTTGGAGTAGAAAAACTGCTCTCACCGTTGTCAAAATAACTGTTAGGTTTTTAAGTTCATTATTTTTTCTTGTAATTTCACACTCTGAGACTACTGTAGCCACTGATGTTCGGGCCCGGGCCTTTGCCAAGGGAATGCTCAAGATTTTGTCACCATGCCAAACTAGGGCTTCATCAACTCGTCCAATCCTGTGATAGGCCTCAGTATTTCCAATAAAATTCTATGATTAACACAATCAAATGCATTTGATTAATCCAAAAATACTGCAGCAGCTTCATCACCTGAATCTATTACACCTATTAGTCTTTCAACAAGAGAAACTATGGCTGTCTTTGTTGATTTCCCTTCTGTATGAGTGACAAGCTCAAAAGAAAGCAAACCCATTGGAGCAGAAGAGCATATCAGAAATGCATTGATACTTGCAGAGAGTTTAAAGAAGCCATAATGGCACTGAATGGCAAGAAGCTCGACTCTATGCTATATTAAGTCAACGAAAATCAATATTAGAATTTAAAATAATGCATTAATTACAACTGCTTACATGATTCAAGAACAAAGCTAATGGATCTTCATTCTTAGCTCAGTTTAAGATGAGCATTCATTCTTAAAATAGCATGGAACCAGGCAAGATAAAATGAAGGTAGGCTGATTGCATAGCAGACAACTAGCAGACAACTTAAGAAAAAGGAATACAAACACTTAAACAGCATTATCAGTTCAATTTGATACATTGCATAGCATCAGTACTGAATAATGACATCAATTTCTGAGCAACTAATGCAACTGAGCATTGTTAGCAATAACATTTATATAATTCATGATTAATGAGAATATTTTGTTCAATACAATTTAAAGAATGAACATCTTTACATGAAAGGGAGTCCATCATGAACCAGGATTAGATACTTACTTGAAATATGAAATACGTAGAATTTTCTGTAGAAAATAATTTTGAAATAATTTTTTTTGTTCAACATTTTTCTTCAACTGAGTAGCCAACAATATTCATCAACTGCATTAAATTCTGTGATCGACATATCAATCATCCTCCAAACCAACCACCCATTTGAAATGGCCATTAATTAAATATTTCTTTAGGACATAGAATGGCTCTGCTATCTTGAAGTCTTCATTCAAAAACTTTTCTATCATCACCCACAGGATCAAATCTGTTGTTGATAGACAACAGACACAACAATATGTATGGTAGACCATAAATAAGTCATTCAAGTTAAATTTCATATTAACTGCTTAGATCCATAGTTCTTTGTTTCTAGATACTGTAATTGCATTGTTTAATACTGATAAATTCATCAATAAATGTTTTGCAGAATAATAAATAATTAAATAATTTTTTTGCTGGAGACAACAGGACCCCTTATATGTTATTTTTTCAGAATACAATTAATGCAATAATGAATCCAATCTATTGAGTTGCTTGCTAATATTCTACTTGTTTTCTGCATCTTGTGATTGCTTGATAAATCCATCAATAAATTACTTGCAGTACCGTATTCTAATGTTTATTAATCTACTGCATTATATAATAATTCCTTGACGAATTATTGATACACCTATCATCAAATTTTTTACAAGAAATAAAAACTAAAGTATCAACATAATAGCATTACCCCATACTCAACTTTAGAGCATAAAAAAAACTATTTTACAAAAAATAAATAGTATGTGCAAAAAATGATATTTAAAAGAAAGAATTAGACCAGTGATGGGAAAACTAGGTCAAGAAATGATTTATCATCCAGCATTATTTCATGATTAATGGCAATTAATACAGACTCAAGAAAAAGTAAGAATACGTTGATACAAGTTATGAGAAACTTTAAAAAAATGCAATCATAGTTTAATGGCAGCAGGTTATTTGGCCTAAAGGAGAGCACAGTCCTCCCTATCTTCGCAATGTCAAAAAAGACATTTAAATACAGACTTTTCAATTTTCTGAATGAGGAGCTATAATTTTTTCAAGGCCAATTCAATTTTGCAGCGGTTGTTTATGTATTACAAGTATTATTATTTTGTTTTTTATGTTCCATGTATCTGTTTTATTACTATATTTATCTGCATTTGTATATTTAATATGTATATGTCACCATAGGCGACAAGCCTAGTGGCAATTAACAAATAAATAAATATCTATCTATCCATCTTCCCCCATGCTAGCAAATAATGTTTCTTTTCATCAGGGATAATTCCAGCTACAGACATGTGGATTGACACACTGATTCATTGATATTATTTGGGGAAGACTTTAACCAGTTGCTTTTCAATTACATGAATTTATAAGGAGGATAATTTTATGCTTATAATAAATTTATACATTTTTCTCATCAGACCTTTTCAAGTGTATCTTTTACCATAAAATGACTATAAAAAGTAGATTAAGGCACATACTTCAATAATCTCTGGAATAAATGTTCATTTCAACCGTATTGATGCCTCTTGAGGAATTTCATCTTCGTGGCATGAAGGATTCTTGATAAAAAGGTACACAAATTGAAAAGTATTATTTTGAGAAAAATGGATTTGAAAATACTACACAAAATTGTGAAAAACTTGCAATTTCCTCCTCCACCAGCGTTATATTATGATGGTTAAGCGATAGTAAACAAAAACAGTGATAATGCCAGCTTGATAGAAAAGTACAGCACAGTACTTCATCATTAAATGTGTATGTTGCTGGAATGAATTGCAGAAAGAAAGGAAACATGGATGTGGCGGTACATTGTTATAAACAATCTAATATTAAAACTGACACTGTATTTCATTTTTATATATTGTTTTACTCACTTATATTGGAGATGCTTGGGGGATGCATTTCACTTCTGAAAAGAAGCTTCGTCAGCCTCGTTTCAGAAGTGAAATGCGTCCTTCTTTTCAGAAGTGAAATGCGTCCTTCTTTTCAGAAGTGAAATGCATCCCTCAAGCATCTCCAGTGAGTAAAACAATATATAAAAGTGCAATACTGCGTCAGTTTTAATATTAGATTGTTCTTCAAGTATTTCGTCATGGAAAACATCACAGATTATTATAAAGGGACATTTGTTCAACCGGGGCCTTGTTTTACTTTGTTTTCAAAAGTAGAATGCTCCTTAAAACGTTTTCCCATCACTGGATTTAACTAATCACTACTACTGCCACTACTCTCTGACAGATTGGCTTCACGCTTAATGGGAGCCCTAGATATTTTTTTCACTTTTTTCTTTTTTAGTACTTGGATGGCCTGTATCTTACGCTTGAGTCCTTCGAGTCGGTCGCGTTCTCGTTGAGGGATCAACTCTTCGCACGGTGCTTTGTTTTTGGGGATGCGATGTAATGCAGCCGTGGCGGCAGCTGTAGATGGGCCCGCAGCAGCTACTAGAGGTGCTGGCTGAGCTCTAGTTCTTGGCTGCCGACTGCGGAACCGGTCCTTTTCCGTTGCAATCCTGATTTCATCCCGAATTCCTCCTCCTCCGCCTCTCCCTCCTCGTGCTCGACGCTTCCCTCGGGACCGACTGCCTCCCGCTGCTGCAGATGAGGATGACTCCTCAGCAAGCAGAGCCCTTCCTCGACTTGAGGGGTCTTCCCCCTCATCTACCTCGCCACTCATTCTTTCAACAGCCCTCTGAACTCGCCTACTAACTTTATCGCTGTGCTGTGGAATTGATGGCTTCATGTTGAAGAACGTTTCAATTCTAGTTTGGCTCTGTAATCAAAAAAACATGAATATTAGGGATAGTCTCATTTCTTCAGATCTACATAGCAACAATCTATACAAAGACTGTATTATGACTGTCTTTAAGCCACAAGTCAGATGCAAGTTAGGATACGAGCGAAGCGAGTGTTCTAAACATTTCACAAGTGACTTAACGGCCAAACACAATCGTTGCATCTACTATTTTATCTAAGACTCTTCTCTTAATAAGTACTTGGATAACTTTCTCAATTAGATAACCAATCGTCTATTCCACAAGAGAATGGAGTGAGGAATCGCCTACTGAGTTAATAACTTAAATGTTGGACCGATTTATTGGGATATGAGTCTGGAGACTTGCACGTGGGTAATGAGGTGATTGGGAGAATGGTGAGAAACATCCATGGCTGAATTAAATTCGAACCCAAGTCTGCAGGAAACGAAGCCAGCAAGAGTTTTATCTAATCACAAACAAGCGATCCAACCAACTTTTACCAACCAACAATTTACAAATCAACCCATCACCAAAAACTGAAATGAAGCAAACGTGAGAATGTAAGAGCTCACTGAAGACTGAGGGATGACTGTGACAGTCGGTCACAGCTGTCTGAGCCGTTAGGGGTTGGGTGGAGCATCGGTCCATTCTCTCGTGGAATAAAACATAGAATGCTTATTTGCTGAGTTCACAGCTCAACCATTTCAAAAACTGAATTTGATTTCGAAATGTTCAAATCAGTTGATGTCGGTATTAACATATTGTACTTTTACGACAGGGCATCTACAGGAGCTAAAAATTATTAATTGCGAAATATTTAAAATTGATTCAAATTGAAAGTAATTTGCAAACAAACCGTTTTCTGAGTGAGGCTCTTCAAAACTGGTTGTAGGAGTTCATCGACCTTGCTTTGGCTCCAGCCGAATTTACGCTGAGCGTAAGTTTTCAAGCCATCGACATCAGGGCTGCCCCATGAAAATGCTTCTTCAGATTCATCAACACAAGGCTTCAGGTAAGCATCGACCACATCTTTGCTGGGAAAACCTGAAAACCAGTTGAAAAACTATCTTTGAACATTCATCCTCAAAGACCCAGAAGAAATCTGTGATGTTTTCCATGACGAAATACTTAATGAACAATCTAATATTAAAACTGACACTGTATTTCACTTTTAAATAATGTTTTACTCACATATATTGGAGATGCTTGAGGAATGCATTTCACTTCTGAAAAGAAGCTTCGTCAGGTTAGGTTAGGTTGAAGAAGCTGACGAAGCTTCTTTTCAGAAGTGAAATGCATTCCTCAAGCATCTCCAATATATGTGAGTAAAACATTATTTCAAAGTGAAATACAGTGTCAGTTTTAATATTAGATTACCCAGAAGAAGTTGTAATCTATTGAATAATTGAAAAATTTCGATCAACTCATTACATGTTTATTACTGAACCACTTTCGGATTGCAAACTTCCAAAAAAAAAACTTGAATGATAATATCGTGATGGTTTCTACCTCACTCATGATCCCCAAAGCAGAATGTTCTGCAGGTACCATGAGACGTTCTTCAAGTACCTATAAATGCTATCAATTGAGAACATCAATTTAATTTCCTCTACTTTCTATGACAAAATAAGATTTAGTATTTACTGTAGTATTCATATCACTTGGCAGCGTGTAGAAGATGGGAGGTTTTGCTACATCTGAACTCAACTGCTGCCAAGTTATATGAAAACTACAGTACAACCTATCAAATCAGTTTGAAGAATTTCACTGGTTAGTTGAATGATTTTTGTGTAGTTGCATAGTCATTCTGAAGCATTGATTATCATTCTGCAACAACGTAGCACTGACGCCCGTCGTTCTGATTCCTTTGGTGGGTCATGACTATAATCAAACTTACTATAATTATAGCTATGAGTAAATAAAAATTCACAAAATCAAATTGAATATGAAAACACTGAAAATGTCAATTACTATGATAATTTCTATTATTGTCTAAAGCATTCATAAACCCTGTATTTATAGTTCAATCAGAAATATGAGAAAATATGTTGATGCATTATTAAAATGGAAAGATGGTTATTAGAGTCAACGAACAACTAATTATCAATAAGAGAATGAACACATTACAATATAGGCCACTTGCAAAGGAAGAGGAACCATGAAAGGCAGAGAGAAATTAATAAAGGCTGCTATAGCCAGACACGAAGTAGAGGTATAGAGAAGCCAATATTGACAGAGAATAGAAAGCGTGAAAAATAGCAGAACGGTATGATAAAACGTTTCACACACTACTGGAAACAGCAGTTAAAGATCGATGTATCATGTATAACATCTAACAGCCTCTATGTATGAGGTTACGCAAATCACTGCTAAAAGACCATAGACGCTAAAACACTTTCAGGCTCTTGACATCTGGAATGAATATACTCTTGTTCCACGTTCAAGATTCAACTTTCCCTTTCTGTAAGGAGGTGAACCGTTAGCTTCATATAGAGATCTATTAGAAGTCCATAAACTCGCAATACTAATTGAATCAGGAAAGTCCCTAGGAATATTACAAATAGCAATAAATATAGGCATGTAAATCTTATTCTCACGGCAATACCACATTAGACCGGGGGCAAGTGCTACAAAATAGGCCTTCTGTGGGCCCTTTGAGTAATGTATACAAGCGTGGGAGTGATGTCAATACGAATGTCGATGGTGATAAATTCAACTCGTACTCATTCGCCTAAAAAATAAGATGGCGGCCAAAATTAGCAGTTTCACTATATCGACTCCAATAATTCGGTAATCGTTTAAGATATCAGATTGATTTTTCACTTAAATGTTTCTAATGCATTTTCTACAACCTTCGCCTGAAACTATTTTTTCCAAAACGCATATTTCATAAAATGTATAAAATTTCAAAAACAAAAAATTGATTTTTTGTATGGGTTTTTTGTTTTTTTTTTTTTTTCATCTCAGATCGGGCAGTCGATGCGATCGGAAGTCCTTCTGTGATAAGATAGGCGTGCTGTAGCAAGCCGGCCAGTATTTTTGAAAATTCGTGAAGTGTCGATCGAATTATTAAGCTATAAGTGCAAATTGGTTATAACTAAGGATAGTGTGGTATGCCCGGACTGCCATACTGCATTCCACTCGAGTTGTGTTGGACTTCCTACACGAAACAAGAAGTGGAAGTGTGAAAAATGTACAACAGACTCATCTACAGATAACATCAAGGCAGAAGATCGCAAAACTGGCAACGCCACAATATTGCCGGCTATTAACGATCTCAGTAAATAAACTAACGAAAAGTGGAAACAGAACAAGGTGATGTGGGAGCAAATTAAAACTCAATTTACTGACGATAAAGAAAAATGCAGCAGTACAAGTGTAAGTGTTGATGCTCTTAAAGTAGAATACGCCCTTTAAAAAAAGAACTGAAAAAGTTAGAGTAGAGATCCAAGACCTTCAACAGCACACCCGTAAAAACAATATCATTATAACAGGTGTGCCATTTACCAGTAGTGAGAACATATTAGGTTTTTTGGAAGCTATGGCTCAGGCCTTGAACTTAAACTTTTATCATTCAGATATTTTAGCAGCACATAGGCTTAGAAGCAGGAAAGACGAACCCAGACCACCGTCTATAGTGGTTAACTTCATTTTTCGCCTTGTAAAGTCTCACTGGTTGGAAGCTAGGAGGCGAATCTTTCCACTGTCTCAACTTATCAAAATAAAACCTTTAATACAGATGCAAAACCTTTAAAAGCCTTATAAACTGCAATGTATTTCAATTTTGAAATAATGCTGTTTAACTGGATCAAAATAAGCTCATTAGGAAAAATACTCAAGACATTAGAACTTGACTATTGTAAATGCTTAAAAATTATTCAGTTTTCGTTTATGTAGGTACTGAATATTTTCTTCTCATTTTACTATCATCAATCGATTATTAAGCAGCGACCGATTTTGATTGCTCATTTTCTAATGAGCATTCTTATATAATTATGATATTCCACATTTAAATTGTTATTTTTATTTATTTTCTCATATAAAGGCTGACACACACAATTTTGACTAACTGCATTATTGTAATTATTTCTAATTTCATTATATTTGATCTATTTCATAATATTTGATAACAGTCATGAATGAAGATGCGTTTGTTAACAATGATGATGAAGTTTTCTTTTTCTGAGTATTTTCAGTTCCTCAATTGTTCTGAAATAGAAAGTTTAAAAATGGTACATTGTAATAAGGAGCTATAACAATAATTTCCAAAAATACTTCATTTATTAAGATTGTGTTTTTCCCAAGACAGATATAATTATTTTTTCAGAAAGTTGGTTGTCCAAGTGTGATGGTGCAATTGACCTGATCGACTTTGATTTATTCAGAACAAACACTTATCGCAATCAGAATGATGGTATATCGATTTATGTTAATCAGTAGCTATGAGTGATCACAACAGAGGTAACTCTTGGAGATGTCTATGGTTTAAGCCTAGATTTTAATTACTGCGGGGAACAATATAATTTACTGGGATTGTATAGAACGTTTGACAGTGACACTGATAATTTGGTTGCTGAATTGGATAATTAAGCAAGTGACAAAACAAAAATAAAATAAGGGGCCCAAAATTGCCAAGCTGGGGGCCTCCCTTATTGCTCCAGTTTAGATCTCTGGAGGCCCCTTAGAAGCCTTCTGGCTTCCGTTTCTATATAGTGATGTGGAGTAAAGATTCAAGTACGCTGCATCTAGAATATTTAAAATTTCAATGTTTATACCCCAAGGTCCCCTAATTGGATTGGCTTTGGACCTTCAAGAGCCCCATGATGATGGTGGGTCCCAGAATTTTGTGAACCCCAAACATGGGTTTGAAGGGCCCCCAGGCGTCTTGAATGAAGTTGACACTGTGGGCTTGAAAGAAGAAAATGTATTTTAATGTTTTTGCGGACGGGCTTTAAATGCTCATTTCAGATTTGATCTTATTTTATTAATAATCAAGGCGCCCCAACACCCCATAGAATTTATTGTGATCGTAAAATTTGTCACGCTATGAATCAATTAACAAATAATAATGAGGGAAGAGGTTGATTACAAAAAAAAAGCTTAGACTTGCAATTTCAAGACCTAGAGAACCACTTTTTTCTCTGGAGAGAACTCTCAGACCCCCCAATTTTCTAGGGTTTCGTCACCATCCATATGTAATTACAATATTACTAAAACTGAGAATTTGGAATTGGATATGTTATTAATTCAAAATTAGAAATTTTGATTTTTGCACATTCTCTAGTTGCAAGTTGAATCAAGTTCTATTCAAAATCATAATGAATTTTATAGTTTTACACATTTTACATATTCCAGTATTAGTGAGTAGTTCGATGCGAATTCAATAGATTACATAAAAATAGAAGATAAGTTTATTGTATTTTTCGAGGCTCTCTCTCTCTCTCTCTCTCTCTCTCTCTCTCTCTCTCTCTCTCTCTCTCTCTCTCTCTCTCTGGTGCCACTCAGTGTCCATTCCCCTAGCTTCCATAATTTTTTCATTGATTGGTTTTCATTAGGTCTACACTCGAATTTCATCTTTTAATTGAAAAGACAATTCAAATTAGTTGCACAGATACTTCTGAGTACAGTAAATAAGCATAATGGAAGGCTTAATTAATGCTAGTTGGAAAGTCGAATCATTAATTGAAAATTGGTGTTTAGGGTGAAGGTGTAAGGGAGCCTCCAGCCAAAACTCTGTCCCGGGCCACAAAAGGTGGTCCTGATTGTAATAATAATTTGAAACCACTATCACTTGTTTAATTGGCACTATTAAAATAATTTTTTTTAATATTCCATACATTGAAATTTGTTCATAACTAATTAATGAACTAACAATACACGAAAAGTGGGTTTAGATTCTTAAGCCGCATCTCCACCAACCGAACATGCTCGGCGAACAGTGTTCGCTGGAATTATCTGATGTTGCCAAACATTGTTCGGTGTTGGTTTGGTGTGGACGCCTTCTATTAAACCTCACAGACCGAACATTTCAATTGAACTCACGAACATGTTCGGTGACCCATATGTTTAATGTTTGTCCGTTTTTTGTATTCACCAACAATGTTCGGCAGACACATGTTCGGTTGGTGGAGACGCGGCTTTAAGCAAACTATTAATAAAAGCAATGATTTATTGAATTTAAGCTTTCACTACCCAATTTATAAACTTTGGGTGGTCCTGACTGTAATAATAATAATAATCTGAAACCACTATCACTTGCTGAATTGACACTATAAAAGTAGGGTTTTTTTTTAATATTCCATACACTGAAATTTGTCCACAACTAATTAATGAACGAACAATAGAAGATTAGTGGGTTTAGATTCTTAAGCAAACGATTAATAAAAGCAATGATTTATTGAATTTAAGCTTTCACTTTACCCAATTTATAAACTTCATTTTAATAAATACTTGTATAAAACTACTGTTTTTGAGCCTCAAATTGAATTCCCAGCGTCGGAAATCCTAAAACGTTCCCACAATATGGGCTAAAATAAATAGATTAAAACTTTTCTGAACATGAGTCTAGAATCTCTTAAAATACTATTTAAGAGGGACTATTTATCAAAATAAATACCTCTCTTTTGGGCGGTTTTACGGCCACGCATGTAAGTGTACAAGTGGCTTGAAACTGATTAGCATTAGCATTAAGGTTTTTTAGCGGTGCTTTGCGCAAACTCTATACTATTGTCACTAAGCACTAAAGTGCTTGACACTTTGCTTGTCATTGAAGAATGAAACAAACGTGCACAGCTTACCGTCATCCAGTTCGACATCTTTCAACTTTCTAGCCAGCTGCGATGTTTTACTGTTGCTCGGATGCTGTAGCCAGTTTTTGAACGCCTGCAGCGTGTTTAGGATGCTTTCGCCGGTGCTGCTAGAAGGCCGAAACGTGGAGATTATCTCGAGAGCAGTGACTGGTCCAATGCCATTGATGCCAACTGTGTAATCACTTCCCACCAGCAATGCTAGTTCGATCAGGTCACCTCTCGACAATTCTGCACAATCACACTACTCATTAAATTTCTGCTACAATACATTCATGGAAATAAACTTAACAAGACAACTTTACGAAATAAAGAACCCCAAAGTAAAAACATGAAAATGACTACCCAAGAGCCTAATTATACAGAACCACTCCAGTGGCGTACGAGTGCCACAATTCAGACCCTGAGTTAAAAATCAGCTGAGAAACAACTGAGAGCTCGAAAAGGGTACAGACATTGTTGCCTACTCACTCGCTTGGTTGGTGTAATTTAGCTTTAATTTATTCTATAATCTATATAATAAGGACCCTTTTATGCAATGTGTTGAACGACGCAGCATCGGGAGCCCAATAATGGGTCATAGACGACTGTTGTCCAAAACACATTATTTGACATTACGCGATGCTGGAAAGTCGCGAAAAGGCCACATAAAGGGGCCCACACACTAGCGAGTATGGCTCGTGAGCCAGACTCGCGAGTCTGGCTCGGCGATTAAGACTCGGAAGAAAATCACTACTAACGTGTTGTGAACTTCCCGAGTCCGCCTCGGCTACTTTTCAAGGTCGGCTGGAGTGCGCCCATGTTAATTCTGATCCATATAGCTCATCTAATCTCAAACTCTTCAAATTACAATCAATATCTCATTTGGAAGGTCATTTTATGCTCTAGAGAGAGTATTGGTTTTGCTAAAATTTCATAATTCTTGAAATTTTATTATTATTATTAAGTAATGTATTATTTCTTCTAATTTTTTCTGACATAAGAGAAAAAGATGTCAGAGCGTTTATAGGCACGATCTATGTTTTTTATAACAATTATTTTCCCACATCTAAGTATCTTTCTTATAGATCTATAACATACTTATAGATATAGATCTATAATTAGGGAAGTGATAGCCGCGAGGCGTAGCAGGTATCTGTTCAATCAGATAGAGATAAGCTGCGTTTTCGTAGGTCCTGTTTGTAACGGTGACCGATTAGATTGGCCAGCAAAAAAGAGACTGTTCTCTGCTGTAAAATCACTTCCCGGTGGTTCGGAACCCAACTAAAACTTTAGGTCCAACTCATCAATCACCATCATCCAACTCATTACCCACGCACAGGTCTCAGACCTATGTGGGCTTCATCCTCAGAAGAAGAAGAACATCTACAATTAAATATGCAAAAGTGTAATAGGGGGCCTATTCCATAGAATTCAAAAGGTCAGATGAAATATAGGATTAATTTCATCTACTTTAAACTCAATTTCTATTTTTTAATTACTTCCATTTTTTTTTTTTTTTCATTTGTATCGAAGTAATTAATTGTTATATTGCAATTTATTAAATACTGTTATATTTATAATGATAATGTTATAATAATAAAATATAAAATGGGCATTGGGCTTACATGCAAAGGGATGTATTATTATTATTATTATTATTATCACCATTATTATTCAATAATTATTTATTTATTTTATACACAATTTATCTGTTAGCAGCTATTATTATTGAAATTATTTTTTAGAATTTTGTTTTTATGTTACTGTAGGTATTTTTTGTTGAAAAAACAACATTCAAATATTTATTTTTATTGTATTAAAAATAAGCTCTGCACTGCAATATTATCATTTTTATTTTTTCATTCAAATTTTAATATACGGTTTCTTTCTTATTTTTCTGTTTATACATTAGTTTAACTCGGTACCTATTTCAGTCATAGTATTGTCATAGTAATAGTAAATATACAAACTTAAATAGATAACTCAATTAACTTATTTTCACGTCTTGTGAACAGTGCAAATACTTGCTTTCTGACGATCTGCTATGTTATAATGAGGTGCCGAGCCTGGCTCGGCTCGGAAAACGTCCACTAACTAGCGAGTCCCAGCCGAGCTTGTAGCCCTGTGCGAGTCTGGCTGGGCTCGGCTCGGCTCGGGAGAAAACAGCCCACTAACTAGTGATTTTCTCCCGAGCCCGGCTGGCCGAGTCTTACTCGCGAGCCAAACTCGCAAGTGTGTGGGCCCCTTAATTGTGTAATTGTGTATGTATCTACTAGAAAAAGCCAGGCTTTTCTCTGAAGTTGATTGGAGAAGTAATGGATGCTAATGGATAATAATAATCTTTCTTTTCATTTAAAATCTCTATAAAAACGCAATTATAGGTGTAATTATCATATCATCATCGTCGAACATTTTCTCTTAAATTGTGTATTGTCAACTATAACTATGTCAGATAAATGTTTTGAAATCAAATTCCTCGTACACGATTGTTATTTATAATTTTTCTCTCTTCCTACTTCCAATATTATTATTTTTAACCTCATGCAATAAATTCATTTGTTCCTTCATTTAAAAAAAAAATCTATAATATTATCATCCAAGGTACTACAACTGATATATTATTCCATAATTTACTCTAGACTTCAATATGGTATTGAGTGTTGGGGAGGAACTTATATATCTTCATTAAAACCATTAATTACGACCCAAAAATGTGTAGTTCATCTGATAGCATTCAAAGATCAGAGAGAACCCCCTCTACCTCTTTTCAGACAACTGAAGATATTGCCTCTGAGATCTTTGTATGTGTATAAAGTGTTGAAAGTATTTTTAACTCGAAGTGGTTTTATAAATAATAATGTTGATGATGTTAATGATGTTAGGAGAGCTTTGAGAAATAGATCTGATAAATTCATTCCCAGGCCAAGAAAAACAGCATTCAAAAATTTTTATTCATTTCTGGGTTCCAAATACTGTACTTCAATTTATTGCCAGCTGAGATAAGAAAAATGAAAACAATGTATAGTTTTATGAAAGGCGTAAAAGATTTCTTATTCAATTGTGATGACGTTGAGACATTATTTAAAACCCTAGCATAAGTTAATTATCATGTTCTTTAATGTGATTGATTGTTTTTTACCTTTGGAAGTCTACAATTAGTTCTATTTTAGTGAAAGGATACAATTTTTGTTAATTCCTTATAGGTTGATCTTTCTAATGTTAATCAACTACAGTGCGCAGCGCCTCGGTGGCTCTCTCTGATTTTATTAAAAATGTTTTTTTATTGTGATGGTTGACCCAAATCAGGTTTTCAACCTCAGGGCAACCTAATTATTTTTCGCAATTTCATAGACTAATAATGTGTTGTATTCTTTTGTGCTGTATTATGTAAACTTTATTATATTTCTGAATTATGTAATAATGTTGTAAAAGATTTGCGGGAAATAAAAAATTTATTATTATTATCAATGTTTTTTGAAAAAATAAATGAATAGCGACCTCGAATTTTTAGAAGGCTATATTCAGTAACACTTTGGAAGGCAGCTCAAAAACTGAAAAGACCTACTCAACATGCTCTTCCTCTCAAAAAACAGAATGGTTCATGGGCTAGAAGTGATGAAGAGCAAGCTCATACATTTGCTGATCATCTAGTGAAAGTATTTTATTCAGGAAAATCAAGAATTCAGACATGTCACACTCGAAGAAGTCAGTAAAGAAATAAAAAACATCAAAACTAGAAAAGCTCCAGGGTTGATCTTGTAACAGGGATAGTATTGAAAAATCTACCTAAGAAAGCAATAGTCAAGTTAACCAACATCATAAATGCTGCATTCCGACTCAGATATGTTCCTAGCATGTGGAAAGTAGCAGAAGTGATAATGATACCTAAGCCTGGAAAAACCCACATGAAGTATCTTCATATCGGCCTATATCACTATTACCAGTAATGTCCAAGCTGTTTGAAAGAATATTACTGAACAGGCTTAAGCCAATAATTGATGCAAATCAGTTGATACCAAATCATCAATTTGGCTTTAGGGAGAAACAGTCCACTGTTGATCAGGTACACAGGATAGTGAATATAATAGAGAAGAGCTTGGAAGAAAAAAAAAGGTTTGTTCTGCAGCTTTCCTGGATGTGGGGCAAGCAAGCCTTTGATAAAGTGTGGCATGAAGGGCTAAATCTAAAACTCAAAAGAATACTTCCTAAGCAGTTCTCAGATATTTTACAGTCATATCTGGCAGGAAGATACTTTAGTTAAACATGATATGCATATTCTGATTTAAAGGAAATTAAAGCAGGAGTGCCTCAAGGCAGCGTTTTGGGCCCAATTCTCTACCTCTTATTCACCAGTGATCTTCCATGTCTGGAAAATAACACCATAGCAACATTTGCGGACGATACAGCCATACTATCAGTAGACTCCAAGATTGATTGTGCTACAGAAAAACTCCAAAGCTCCATCAGAAAGATTCAAGAGTGAACAGCAAAATGGAGAATTAAGCTCAATAAACAAAATCGGTTCACATTAATTTCACCAATATGAAATGTGAGCCCATCCCAATAATCATAAATAATCAAGTTGTTCCATATTCTAATAATGCCAAGTACCTTGGAATGACTTTGGATGCAAAGCTTTGCTGGAAGGCCCATGTCAAAAAGAAAAGAGAAGAGCTTGGGATAAAGTTCAAGAAACTTTACTGGCTGATTGGAAGAAACTCCACACTTTCAATCCCCAACAAAGTGCTAATCTACAATCAAGTCTTGAAACCAGTCTGGACGTATGGTACACAACTTTGGGGGGGTACCAAACAAAGCCATGTCAACATCATACAACGCTTCCAGAACAAGGTGCGGAGGAGCATTGTTAATGCACCTTGGTATGTGAGTAACAGCGATCTTCATAGAGACCTGGGAGTCGACAGGGTATCCAGCGAAATCCAGAGGTATGCTGCAAAACATGAAGAACGTCTCCACCAACACAACAACGTTGAAGCAATCCAGCTGCTGGACAATGGAGGATTGGTGCGGAGGCTCAAAAGGATAAAGCCATTTGAATTAGTTTAGTGATTGATTCAAGTGTCAGTGTCCAGTGAAAAAGCAGAGCAGTGATTGAGTGAAGCCCAGCTAAGTAGTATAGTACATATCATTAGATGTAGCTTAGAGACCCTAAGGAGGATTTCTATGTTTCAAGTTAATCTAGTAATGTACGCTAGAAAAAAGTTGCTCATCAGTCTTAAGACTAGATAGTAACAGTAAATATATATATATAAAATATATATTCAGTAGATCGATTACTAGTCCAGATCATCAAAATTCCAGTTTAATAGATGAATAATAAATCATTTCTGAAAAATCCCTGTTCAAGTACAAACTATTGTTAAATGAGCTAAATTTTTAATTTATCAGATTCTTCAATTTTATTAATGCAAGTGCATTTTAATTTTCATTCAATTAACTTTACTTCATTAAATGATGATATGGTATTGATTAACTTATATTAATAGAGAAAAATAATTTCCATAACAATTACCATTTAAGTTAAAATATTTATTAATGATAAAAAACTCTATTTAAATTAAATTAATTTAATAATTTGAATCAATTTTCTATTCTATTAGTGTTATTTTTAAATCAGTTTCATCAACCAAATTGAACTTTGATTTCAAATCAAGTAACTAAGTTTCATTACTTTTATTTATTCAAGTATATATTCATTTTTATTAATCTAATAAATTTAGAAACAGTCGTTTTCTCTTATAAACTGAATTCAGCACTAATGGCGCCGACTACTAGGGGCTCGCGGGGCTTGATGATCTCAACTACTTACTTACTAAAAAAACTTTTGATGTCGTCTGAGCGAAACTGGAGCACATACTTTTTCTGGTTGAAAAAGTTCTTGTAGACCCTGTGAGCTCCAAACAGCCATATATCACTGTCATCAGTTATGGTGCCTTGTGTGAGGCCAACTAGGTCCAGAAAGGCGCACTGTGCCTCAGCTTCCATTGGTGCTTTGATCCATGGCACGCCAAACAGCTGCAGCAGCTCCTATAAACAAAAACTTTTTGATGAGGCACTTTAAAAATCCAGAAATGAACTTCTGAAATACTAAGAATGAATCGGGCGTAGATTTGTTTTGATCTCTTATTTTGTTTTAAGTTTTTGGGCCTCTACACACTAGTGTCTTAGACATCATGTCTAAGAGATCTGTCGTGTCTGAGGCATTTTTATCGAAAACCAACCCATGTTATTAAATGGGGGACTTACACACTGCTTGAGACATCAGTGCGACGCGACATCCCTGCTTCAGACATGTGTCGCACGAGACCGGTTGGTCGGTGTTTGGTAAGTCGTGACTTACGACAACCGCCCTGGCGCATGCACACTAGCGCGCGTCGCCCGAGCAATGAGGCTGTGAGCCATCAACAACTGAGCGCAACAATTAGCCGTCTGCAACGCACGTAAGACATAAGACATGCAAAAAACTTCCATGTCTTATTCAATTCCGTACTACACGACAGATGTCTCAAGACACATGTCTTGAGACACCAGTGTGTAACCCGGCTTAAACAGTAATTGACAAGTTGTGCTCAGTAAGTTTAGTGCTTAATTTCTATAACCTTTCTACAAAATTTCCTATTGTGATTAATATGGGTGAGCAAAACAGTGTTGTTTCTAATAATTTAGAAATTATGCTCAATCGGTTAGAAACGCGATTATATTCTATGGACAAGAAACTTGCAACTGTGGCCACAAAAGGGGACTTAAGTGAACTCCTAATGCGGTGGAAGAACTTTCCACCGAGAATAGTCAGATAAGAGAGGAAGTTAAGGCTCTCAAATTGAAGAATTGATTCTTAGGCGAGTAGATAACCTCAAAAAGTTGGCAGCCAAATGGAAGACATAACCTATAGGCTACTAGGGTAGATGGATTTCATTTTAATCAATCAATATCTTGCATTTCTACACAAAACTTACAAAAATAGAACAATATGGAAGCCTTTTTACAATAAACAATCCACTGCTGCATTCAAACGAAATGCTTGTAAAACAGCTCACCTTTCGTTAGGTATAAAATAATCCATTAATAGAGAGTTGGAGTAATATGTGAATTTCAACAAGTTTACAAGAAAATATTATCGCATTTCACAAACCTCAACTTGAAGACTTTTAAATTGATAGTGAATTTAGACCATATCGAAAGTAACTCGCCTGCAACCCACAAGTATTTGTAGGTAATTGACACTTGTAGCGGACAAAACTTGTTACACACTTTTTAGTAGTTTGAGAAAAAATAAACTAACAATGATGCTAATTCTAGCCTGACCACAATATGCATCCGCTTGCTCTGAATACATGATAATGTAGAGCAGCCTGGAATATAGTGTTAGCTACAATGATAGCAGTTGCGACTCACCTCTGCTTCTAGTCGCATTTGTTCAGTAACTGTGCTTGCTAATCTCTCTTCCCTGCCATGAACTTGCAGTAATTCCACCTCTTGCTTCTCTAGAATACTCTGAAAATTAACAAGTTGATAACCATAAAAAAATTTGGCATTGAACAAGTTGGTGATGTAATTCAAGTAATGGAATGTAATTAACTATTGGCATATCCTTGAACCCTTAACTGAACGTTTTGCGGAAGTTTGCAATTGCATTACTCGCCGAGCTAACAGAGTTATATCAGTATGCCAAACCCAAGGAAGCAAAAAATAATTATACAAGATGTAATTCTAACCCCCGATTGCATAAACGCACTACTTTAATGATGTATCGTTGCCCGTACTACTTTTATACCATACTGCTATGTGAAAGCATATGATTATACCTATTTACATGCTAGCATTTTTATGATCTATACATCTTGAGTGGTAGAACGGACACCCAGTACAAAATGTACAAAGGTGGTTCTATCATTCACGCACATGCGCCATATAGCTCAACTTGCTACAACCTAAAAAAAGCTTAATATCTATGACCAAGATTAGTTACTAATACAAGTATTTCATCATTAAAAAAGCTAATTTAATCTTCAAACTATACACAATATGATTTATTCACATTATTCAATTTATATCGAATTATTTAACTAAATTATACACTATATTTCAATCTCAGCTAGTCTCAGAATTTGGCATTTTTAGTTGGCTCTGTTGGCTGCATTGTTAACACATTTTTATACCGAATGATGTTTAATAGTAAGTAGCATGGAATGATAGTACCATGGATAACGATATATCATTAAAGCAGGTCGTTTGCAACCGGTGGTAAGACTGAATTAGCTAAACACATCGACGGTTAAATCTATTTACACTGTATAATAGTGGCCTACATTCAAAAATACTCACAATAAAAAATAGATTAGGAAAGAATGTAAGAAAGATAATTATAACCACCTGCAGTCCTCTGAGTTCTTTTGTTGAAAGTATTCTTTTTCCACTGTTATCTGCTTGTAGTCCATTATCTGCTTCATCATTGGAAACATTTTCACCAGCGTGCTTCTTATCGTTAGCAGTATTATCCGATGATTTTTCGGTCGATTTCACTAGATCAGAATCGGACGATTTAAAATATTGACTAGATTGTTGGTCACTACTGTCCTCATCATTTTTACTGCCATCCTCTTCATTGGTGTGATCATTTCCCCTGACTGATTTCACTTCCGCTCCATCAACTGATGATGAATCATTGCCAGAAACCGCTTCCATGTCATCTTCACTACTACTTGTTTCCGTACTCATTAATTCTACATCCTTGTCAGCTTTTTTGCCTTCTTTTTCCAACAAATTCGCTATATTTTCGCCACTGTTGTTCAAATTACTCAAAAAAATATCAGCGAAAATGTCTTCCTCCTCATTAACCGCATTCTTCTTGGTATTTACAGTAATTTCAAGTGAATCATTGTCAATTATTCTTGATTCCTTCTTTGTTTCCTGGCACAGGTCTGATAGATAATCAATCTTCTCGGATTTATTTTTTGAAACTACTACTTCTCCGTCAACTGGAGGCTCGTCTAAATTGGACAATTCTTTAATAATTGAAATGTTTGATGTTCTCAATTTCTTGCTTGTAATATTTTTATCTTCATCACAATTGCTAACTTCTGGTGGAGACTCGTCTTCTATCTCCAATACTGCATCTTCATTTTCCACCATATTAATTGCATCGACACTTTCAACCATTTTTACGTCAGATTTTCCTTTACCCAAATTCTTATCACTCTTTTCGACCTCATCACTTGTATTAATTTCAACCAGTTCTTGATTATTTTTCCTAGTCACAACCCGACTATCAACCAGTTCTTTAGAAGTGGAAGGTACATTATGACTTCCTAATTCTTTGTCTTTTGATTTGGGTGCATTCTTCTGTTCTTTTATCAACAACAGAATTTGCTCTTGTGAAATACCCATGTCATCAGTGGCAAACTGTTTTCTCAGTTCCATTTCTTCTTTGATAATGTCCTCAAAAATGGCCGATTCAGAAGAGTCTGATTCTTCTTCAACCTTGATTTGTTGCAATGCCAATTTCTGTACCTCCACGCCTTCTGTAGGCGGGTCATCATTTTTCTCGGTTTTAACTTTTATAGCACTGGTGCAAATTATTTCATCATCGATTATAACAATCTCATCTTCATCTTCCCATTTTACACTATCATTTGCTTTGCCATCATCTAAACGTTCAGTATTTTTTGTTTCTTTGTCCAGTTGGCTTCCTGCTTTCGATCTATCTGTAAGCAAAAATAAAAATCTTTTATCACAATTTTCAACACAAATCCAAGTATTATAGTATAGTATAAATCAAGCCTACATAATTTGAATCATTAAGAAAGTTCGTTTATTGTTGTCACAACAAATAGCAAATCTTTCGGATTAGATCAATCCATTAGAAAATAGAAATCAAATACAATAACATCAAATTTGTATAGTAGGAGGGCTTAGACCCACATGCATGGATTTAGAACTATCAATAACAACTTCTGGATATGGTTAAAGAGCTAGAATCAGTGCTATAATAATTAGAGTGCTAGATTCTTGATTTATTCCCAGTAACAACATGGCTGCATCCTGCAGCCAATCACAACGCTCTATTTGTTTTACAGACTATCACAATGCTAAAAGTGCTATCCAATAATAATAATAATAGAACGAACGAAGGAGGCCTCTGTTTCAAGTCGACCGTTTTGCATTTGTCTGTCTGTCTGTTTGTAACGCATTTACGGCTGAACGCGTGAACTAAATTCTATGAAATTTTGCATGGTCTTCCTTTAAAGAATTCCCAGCGATGTGTAAGAGGATTTTCAAAATTTTCTTGTATTTAAAGCATATGCAAAAGGGGGAAAAGGGAAAGCACTCAGGCCTTCTTACTCATCTGGTTAAGCGCTAGAAGTTGTCAACTCTTCTCGAGTTATTTTTAACATGTTACAATTCTATTGAATTGCTAAAAACTCACAAGATAGTTTATTTCAAAATTCCTTTTAGTGCTACGTGATATGTATCATTCTTAAGAATAACATATTTGCTTGAGAGAAACAAATCATTTCGAATATTCCTAAGTAAATGATAATTATGCAAAATTAAATAATATTGTTCTAAAAATGTATTTATCATGCATGTAAAATCAGATTTTAGGGATCTGCTATCTGGAACAACATAAGTACAGATGATTGGCTGGGTAAAAATAGAACCGCAGTCATGGTGACGTGATAGACTTTTTGTGAAATGCAGACATAAACTAGACTACGCAAATTGAATCAAGGGTTCGATCTAATTGATATAAAAAATTCATCCTGCATCACATCACTAATCCCGACTGTAGAATAAATTGCATGTAATAACCAATTCAATGTTATATTGTGTTGTGCTATTCTGTATCCCAAAAAGAAGGAATATTCATTAATAGTTTCTATAGCAAAAAAGTTATATTTTAATGTAAAAGATATAATTTTGCCAATTGTGCATCACTTAAATCTGTGCCCCCCTGCTGCTGCAGAAAGATGAGAGGCTAAATAATGCTGTTCAAAAAAAAAACTAGAAATAATAGCTGAAGACGGCCATTTTTCAATGAAGATGAAATGCTTTTTTTTAGGACTTTTACCCCCCCCCCCCCCCCAATAGTTTTTTCAAGTTGTGTTCCTCTAAAAATTTCTGAGGGGTTCGTCTTAAGAAAGGGTGTCTAATAAATTGTGTTGAACCTGGAAGATATCTTTGAATGTGATGATCGTGTTAAATTTTGCGATGGTGTTTATCATTGAATGCATCGAGTATTTTCCCTCTGTGCAAGTACCCTTATTCTTGGGCGTGAGGTCTACTGTTTACAGAAATACTACTACTACTACTTATAATAATAATAATAATCTCGAGTTATTTTGAACATGTTACAATTTTACTGAATTGCTAAAAACTCACAAGATAGTTTATTTCAAAATTCCTTTTAGTGCTACGTGTTATGCCGAAGACCTCCGCTACTGCGGATATTGACAACTGCATTAAATTAAAATAGCTAATGGAAATCGAGCAACGGATCTCCCAAATTCACAGTGACCCGCAATTGAGAGATCCGTAGTTCGATTCCCGCGCTGACCAAATATTTTTGTGTTGTGATTCAATGTAGTTGTCAATGTACGCAGAAGCGGAAATCTTAGGTATAATTTATAGCATTGAAAGCAATTTTGAAATTAATTACCCAATAATAATATTAGTTTCTAAATCCTTGTCTCAGCCAATCATACCACTTGATGCTCAATCTACCTTCCAAACAATAAGTGGATTATTTATTGAACCTGATCTCAACCAATCATAGCTCTTGATAATGCCAATTACATAACTGAATTAATTTTTCATCAGTTCTGTGGTAGTAAGTGAAGTATGGTGAAGTGCTAAACGCTTTATCCCAGTCAATGGCATGGCTGTTGCTTCCAGTCAATCACAACACTCAATTCTCTTCAGAGCCTATGATAATACTACATATATACATGTATATGTTTCACCCAATATAGTTCATTCAATGAATGCTCAGAAGAGAATGCATGAAAGATACGACAATTTCCTACTTCGGGATTTTGTTAAGAGTAGTTAGGAGGAAAACATGCTCCAACCCTGGAAGGTGAGCATTCATGGGGGGGGGGGGGGGGGAGAGGTACCATTTTCGGGAGTTTCAATTATATCTCCAAAACGGTGAGCTTTAGAAAAAAAAATGTTTGAAAAGAAAAATAGAGCTGACTAAATTTATTTCAACATTAGCCTCTTGCATATTTGTCGAACGTTACACGGTTCCAAGATATAGCTATCGAAAATCAATAATTTTCTAAAATATACTGCCCAACCCACTTTTTTTGTTCGACATTTGATTACAGTAATCGTATCGTTTTACACAAGAAATGTCAATACAAAAATTACAGAACGTTAGTTACATTACATTAAATGCATTGCATTACATAAAATTTTTATGTAACCTATGCTCTTTTATCCCAAATCAATCAGAAGTTATAAGAGTTAAAAGGGTAAACTTTATCCAGCAATGAGTATGTTACTTCAACCATGTTGCTATTTTACAATGCACGGGATATGCGATGATTTTTTATTTCGAGACATTGTAAAGAGTAGTTGGGAGGTAAAAAACTGAAAATCCCCACTGTTAGAGGGTTACAGTGTGGTTGGTGGGGTGGTACAGAGCAACAATTTTTTATCTTCGATCATATCTCGAGAATAGTGCATTCTAAAAAACTAAGTTTCATATAAAAATGGGAGCTATTTAAATTTATTTCGAAATTAGTACGGTACTCTACATATTTGTTGAGAGTACAGTGGTTTTCGAGATATAATATGCTGTAGAAGATCGATAATTCCTGGAGAAAAACTCTCCACCTCTTCTTTTTTGTCAATTATTTATCTTTAGTGACTCGATTATCAGGAAATATGTAATACGCCAATAAAGATAGTTCCAGAGCATTCTTCTCCAGTTTTCTAGCAGTTTTATGAACTTGCATCGCGCATGACGGCTCTCTAAAATTAAGGATACATAGTGAGACAAACAAAATTGTGTTTCGCACACTGCCAAGAATGAATTTACAGACTCTAGTTCTATCTATATTGTGCACGCCTTTCATCTATCAGAAGTCCATCGAGCTCAAGCAAAGCCTCATCATGCTTTTTGTCATACATATTATTTAAATATGGTACTTGCCTTCAAACTATCATTGGTACTCTACTATCATTCATGAAATTTATGAATGTACTTCATCTTCTAATTAATAGTTT
This sequence comes from Conomelus anceps, assembly GCA_948455865.1. Lineage (NCBI taxonomy): Eukaryota > Metazoa > Arthropoda > Insecta > Hemiptera > Delphacidae > Conomelus > Conomelus anceps. The sequence goes on along the minus strand of OX418220.1, from coordinate 38,182,147 downwards.
GGTTTTGAGAAAATGCATTACTGAAAAATATTATTACACAAAATATGTACCTGTGTATAAATTATATGAATGAAGAATTTAATTTAAAGTTACACTAATGTAACTTTCATCATCGATGAATTGAACTTATGGTCTACGAACATGTTGAATTGGGAATACAAGATATTTACACAAAAGATGTATAGTTTTATGTGAATAAAGAATTTCAATGATTTGAAGTTTCAATGTTAGGTTCAGAAATACATAGCATGTCTGTAGGTATTTGAGAGGCACTGTCTGCCATAACTAAAAAGCACTAACAATGTGGTTTTTTTGTTATTAAAAATATAAGAAGCTTTACCATTGGCGTAGACGTATCTAGTAACATTATCGGATGCAATTCTCCTGCCAGCGACACTGGAAGCAGTATCTACTCCCTGATCGGCCAATAGCATTTCAATGTCACCCAGGCTCAACGTGTGCCCGCCCATCTCTTTTTCAGCCTCTTCTAATGACACCTGCACCGATCTACGTTTCAGCAGTCGATTCATCTGATAGCTCGAAAATCCTCCCATATCCTTAAAAAAAAAACAGTAAAACATAAATAATATTTCAATATGCATACCAACATAATTATCATGATAACACTTGAAATAATAACATGACAATGTACCAAGCTGATAAATTTACCCATATGCAAGACAAATTCAAAATAGGATTCAGAAACGCACTAACTAACGTTCATTATCCATACTACTTTTATGCCAAGCTGCTAAGAGAAAGCATATGATTATACCTATATATACATGCTAGCATTTGTATGATCTATATATCTTGAATATTAGAACAGATACCTAGTATAAAATGTATAAAGACGCACATGCGCATAGACGCTTCATTCACGCACAAGCACTATATTGTTATAACCCAACTAGCTATAACCTAAAACAAGCTTAATATCAATGGCCAATACTAGTTACTAATGCAAGTATTTAATAATTCAAAAAGCTAATTTACTCTCCAAACCATACATAATATGATTTATTCACATTATTCAATTTATATCGAATTATTAAACTAATTTATAAACTATATCAAATCAATTTCATTTCTTGTCGAGTACAAGAATTAAAATTTGTAAAGGCCACGTCACATTTATAAAAGGTTGAAGAAACATCAAAGTTAACATGTTTTCTATCAACACATCAAATTATTATTTAAAACTCTCCATATTAAATCACAAATACTCATTCATAATACAAAAACAATATCTAATGAAAAGTCCTTAATCTTAAGTTTGTATTTCCTGCCAGGTAAGACTCTTTTGAAGTTGGCGATTTGTTGTAAAAATAGGACCTTGTGGAATTGAAACATTGAGTAATTGCAACCCATCCGTTGTTATTATTATATCATGACACTGTACAAAAACGTTGCAATAATCAATAGACACTGACCACAAGAATAAGTTAGAGTTAAATGTACAGCTATTAAACTTACTTCTGGAAGTTCATGTATGCGGCCCCAAGAGTTCTGCTTTCTAGTTTCTTTCAGATCAGTCAGAATGTCGTGCCTTATATCGGCAGGCAGAGCTTTAAATTCGGTACTCTTCACATCTATCGTATGCAAATCCTTGTATTTTTTCTTCTTCTTGTAGTCATCTTCAGAAGAAATTGAGCTTTCTCTGTCATCACTGTCCCTAGAAATCATCGATTGACATTTATAATATATTGACTTTCAACAACCAAAGTTTTGATCTATCTATGGATTATATTAACGTCTGTATACCGTAATCGATTATCCAGGCAGAAATTTGTTCTGGAGAGGCAATCGCCAATGTGAAGTCGTCTTGACAAGATCGCAATGTCAAGGGACACCATACACATTTTTTCGGGCGCCCACATGAGTCTCGAGCGTGGGTAATAAGGTGAATGATGACAGAAAATATCCAAGTCTGAGCAATATTTGAACTAGATACAGCAGGAACAGCAGCCAACCACTCTCCAACTGACTGAGCCACAACGGTTATCATCTATTCATTTATCTATCTATTAAATATCAATCTTTATTGAGTCTATAGCTATTTAATAAATGATTGAACGATCCCAACCAGGCAGATTGATAGATATATGGAATTATTATTGATGTATTGGAATTTAAACCATACACGGTTCATATTTTTTCTTAATAGCAATTATTATTTCATCAAAAATGCACGGATAGTGTATTTTCATCTCTTGTATTGTAAACTAATTTTATTGTTTTGCACACTACGGACCTCTTCAAACCCAGTTGAAACTGTAATTAATTACTGGACGTTAAGATTTGACTCAATTTTAAAATAAAGAATAAAAATAATAAGAAATTTACTCAGAATAATCAATTTCCTCGGCGATTGGAGGCAATTCGTAAAGATCAGGTTGACGCTGAGAAGAGCTCAACGCACCCGGTTTTGCTTTCAGATCTTCCAACACCTGGCCGATGGCTTTCTGCTTCAGCAGATTCTTCAGCAGGTGTTGTCTTGCCTTCTCTGACGCAATTGCGGCTCTATCCTTTAGCTGGTTACGGTTAGCCTAAAAAAATGAATGCAATGTCATGGTCTGTTCAATCAAGGACACATGTAAACAATGAACTGTATGCAACGCAACGTAGCATGCATGTTGCGCAGCATACAGCTCATGCCAGTTAATAATGTTTGCTGGTGTATGAGGGAATTTCACTACTCATATCAGTTGTTGCCTATGAAGTTACACTCATACGCAATTGGCCTCACCATATTAGGTCCTTGTCAACTAAATTCACGTAAGAGGAATTTTTAATTATGAATGTACTATTTATCTTTCACAAGATATAGAGATCAAAATTTTTTTGGAAAAATGCTGCACCTAATGACTCAATGACCCAACAATTAGAGCCAATTGTGGCTATAACGTTCGTTTGACAGTATAAATGTTATATGTGAATTGATCAGCTTGAAAAGAGCTACATGTTTTGCAGGATAAAATTTTTCAAAAACCTAACCATTCTCGAGATATTGACTGAAATAAAAATTTTGGGCCTAATCGCGGCTGTCATTCTGGATTTTTGGGCATGTTGCCAAGGTGGGATTGATGGGAATTTTTAGATGTTGATTGAAGGCAATCTTAGCTATCATTTTTTTTAATCGGCAAAATAATGTTGCAATTATTTTGAGTTTCATCACTAAAATGATTACACTAGTCGTAATTCGCATCGCTCAGTGAAATTGCGTGTTTTTTCATCATATAACCTTCTGAAAGTGGTGGTGTGATTTACTTTGTTCTGCTGGTTCGATCGGTTATCAACAAATTACAAAATACGAGTAGTAAGTAGAACATTCAATATTGAATATTTTTAAGAATTACGTTGAGGCTATGTGGATGCCGACTGGCTTTTGTAGCTGCTTATCTTGAACAGTGAATGCCGGCCTACTGCAGTGATAATCGTGCCGGTTTCTCATCGCTTGTGTTATGAAAGATCGTTAACAAGATATCGATGTTGTCTTTCACTCTCACAACTAACGTTTCTAAAAGTGGAAGTATCATTTTTTTTTAACTTCAAAGGGCAGACCTAAAATTATATATAAAGGTTATGAATATAGAAATACTTTTAGCTCTATTGTTTGCAACCTTATCACGTGTGATGATGCCTTGCTAAGGAGTGCACGGCCTCCCTAAAGACTAATATGAGGTGTGATAACGTTGTTCAGTTGTCTGGTGCACACAAACATCATATAATAAATTTAACGCATTTTTCATACATAGTTTCGTCACCATCTAGTATTTCTGTTGGTATCGCTAACAAAATAGAGAATCAAACTATCGACTTAAATCAACCATTTTTGTTGGTGCTCAATACATCAAATCCACAATCTGGACCTTTAAATGATAATACTTTTTCAGTTGATGAGTGAAAGTTAACAGCTAAAATCCCGACTTGAGGAGTTGGAGAATCAACGTAATGCTGCTTTAAATAGATCGATAGAGCTAGATATTCAATTTTTGCAGCGTCAGGATGATGCAAAAAGAGCTATTTGCTTTTTGGTAGAACTCAAGTTTAATGAGTCATGTAGAGAGACCTTTGTAAGGTTGAATATTCTAACCTTGCCATCAATTTAATTTACAAACTAATAACTTTTATGTACAACCATATCTCAAAACAGGCCACAATCGAAACGCTGACACACAACCATAATACTAGAGGTAGAAATAAACTAGCTTTGAGACAACATAGGTGGCTACTGTATGAGAAAATGCCTTCTTAAATTGGAGCTAAGCATCACAATAACTTACCTACTGCGCTGCACTCCCAATCATATGAACATATTCAAAAATAAATTAAACAGATTAGTGAAAAATATTTCAAGTGTTAAATAGAGTAATATCTAGTCATAAGGTTTCAGAGCCCTCTGCCCTGCGCTACTTTTAAAAACAAATGTTTGTACTCTCATATTCAATTTGTGTTTGTTGTCTGTGTATTTTCGATTCTTTAAAAAAAACTGACTATATTCACCTATTCATTGTATTGTGGACACGGAAAGAACAATGATACCCTTAGGCACCCTTAGGTGCGAGACACCCTAGAATGTTATTATCTCGGCAATTAAAGCAGCCTGGATGGATGGAGAACATTCCATATGTTTACTTTAGAAATTGTTAGAAAAATGGAGAGACATCTAGTTCTTTCTAGATTATGAAAAATGTATAACTAGCAGAAACTCTTTTAAAAGTGAGTCAGTTGTGATGCGATCGTTAATGCGATAAGTGGCAGAAGTGACAGTTCCTGTTTCCGCTCATACAAACCGTATTACCAGTGAGCGCTTATACAGACCGTGTTAAACAAACGTCTGTTGTTGAAGTGATAATCGCAGTATATTGTGACAGATTATTATTCAGGCTTACTTAACAGTTTATACAGTGACTCGTAAGTGCTTGTAATGTTTCAACTGTTATGTATTAGACGCTTCTTCTTGAACTGTTGAACAGTTTATTGAACAGTAATTATTTGATATTTGATCCGCCTTTTAGCATTTAGTGATTGATTTCTGTACAGTAATATAGCAAATCTTTTTTGGCTGAACATTATCGATTTGTCTGTTTTTGATTGCTTTATTTTGTGTAAGGTATAACTGATTAGTGCGTGTTGTGGATAATTTGTGTAAATAAAGTACGAGTGTTAATTTAAGTGTTGCCCGCGTTAGTCTAGAGATAGAACCCGTAACAGTATCATATGCTGTGTTGAATAAATAAATAATCTCATCTTAGGTAGCTTTGTGATGTACGGTATTCAATTCAAATATGACTGATTATTTATGGATATTTACACATCATGTCTTGTATTTTTTGGCCTTCCAGCTACTTTATTATGACATTTTTTCTTATGTTAGAAGGATTTAGTTTTTAGTTAAGCCCAAGCACGGCTGCTCCTTCCCCAAGCTCGAGCTTGCTCTTTTGGGGAAGTAGTTCCTTATGTTTTAATTTGTATAATTGTGATTATTTCATTTTTGCTGTGTATTTTTAAAATGTATTTTATATTTTGTAATGTGTTAAAGGAATAAATAAAAAAATAAAAAAAATAAATAAATAAATAAAGAGAAACACTATAGCTATTCCGCTCAAATATGGTAAGCAGATCGGCCATGATCATTTTTTGTAGCGGAGCAAGTTAGTGTACATATGACGTGCTTTTTTAGCGTTGAGGGGTTTTAGCGGTGATTTGCGCAACCTCTAATATCATTCTGGATTGTGTATGGGCCGAAACTGATCAATATTACATCCACACGCTTCAATATATCACCATCAATGTGTTTGATGCTCTAAAATGCCCACTTATCACAGTGTTCTAGTTCTCAGCTAGACACATTATTTTGATATGTTCCAGATAATAAAGCTTTTGAATAAAAGAATACTTACGATAGTTTTCTTCTTTAATGTTGGCACGCCGCCATCAAACACAAATACTGGCTTAATGCGAAAAAACAACAGCTTGCATATCCTATGAAAGAGACCAACGAGATGAGCATTGGGCACCGTGCTACCTGCTGAGTCCTGGAAACCTTTCATCAGCTGGTGAAGCCAAATTGACACATCTAGATGCTAGTTAAGGAAAATCAATGTCCAATAAACACACATCAAATCATTATAACTAAAATTATTATCACCATTATAGATTTCAGGTTCACCATGCTTCCCACGGCATGGCGAAACTAAACGTAAGTGTTCATAAAGCAATAGTCATACTTATGTCATTCCTTAATTCCTTATCCTTAATCTTCGACCAGCGAACTGGACAGATGGCGTCGGCATATTAAAAATATGACAACAAACAAAATCGCAGATGGAGGCATGGTCAAAATACAACACAATTTTGGGCTTTTTGACCATTCATAAGAAAAATAAAATTCAAAACTTTTATAAACGATCAAAAGGTTTGATAAATGTTCAATTTGGTAGCAATCAAAAGCCTAAACGATATTTTATAAACTATTCGAAATCTTCCCAAACCCGAAGCAACATGTTTGACGTTCGGTTCCGATAGCTATACAGTTATTTGTTAGTTGGATATCCTCATGAATCGGGTTTTCCCGTCAATTAAAAGAAGAGGAACACATATTCCATCCTGTTCTAGGATGACAAATGAGGTACAGTTCCGATGAATCGACCTCTCAGAAAAACTGGCTATGAGGCTCTTCTTAACTGTCCTCCAAGAAACGTTAAATTGATCACCCTGTGATTCTATCCTAAAAGTGTACATAGGAGATGAAGTGATTATGATACTACCACTGCCAGTTCACACTGACGAATTTGAAGCAATGACAACTGTAGCAAACTCAACTGTTGCACCAGACATGTCGCTGTGAGTGAGGGAAAAAATCTAATACTGCATAAATATCATTCAGGATCCTGGATGCTGTTGCATTGAGCATTTACAGAAAGTTTTCATCATTTATTTGAATCTGATGTTTTATATGAATGGTAGAAAGTCTTATAAGTATACCAGTTTTCTAATTAAAACACTTCAAAATTGGGAAATTCTTTTGTAATCGCACAGTAATTTGCTTGTTAGCTTAAAGTATTCACTGGTATGTAGGTTGACGCTTTTTATTAAGGCATTGAACAATCTCAGAGCAAGGATGAGGAAAGTGGCTTTCTTCTTGCTAGTTCTACAGTAAGAAATGTCAATGATGTCTCTTCCCCTGGTAACATACAAGTGCAAACACAGTTGTTCATCACACACACGCAACATTTTACAAATAAATAATGGTAAATCCTCAAAGTTTCTATTCATATGAATTTGACATGTAATATTCAAGTGGCACTTTTATGCAGACAAGTTCGAAATAAGTTAATATGATTTACTTGGATCTTAAGAAATCTAAATGATGAAGTTTCTAAGTTAATCAGAAAATTCAATATGAAGGTTATTTTGATCGAATTCAAAAATAATGATTTAGCCTACCATCATTCTCCTCTTAAAGTTTATACGAGTCTCAAGCTTCCACCTTATGTTCTTCATATTTTGATTTTGAATTTCATTTCAAGAACCATACACGCTGTTCAAAAAGACATTAATCAAAGAAGTTAATTTCATTAAATAATTCATAATTCCAGCTGAGTTCCGAGTTACAGAACATTTCTTTCAAAAAAGAATGACTGTACTGTGTACACTGACATGTCCAACTAAGGACAAATTTGACATAATGTTACAATATTTATAATTTAAAAATATCTAAAGCATTATCTAAGGTGCGTGAAAGTCGTTTAGGAACTTATTCTCATCATTAGCAACGAGGAAAACCGTAAGAAATTTATATTATTACTTATTTTTGACCGAACGAAAAGAGGTCTCCATTTTCAAGACAACCGTTTTGCATTTGCCTGTCAGTAAAACGCATTTACGGCTAAACGCGTGAGCCAAATTCAAATTTCCAAATAAATTTTTCATGGTTCTTCAGTTAAGGAATACCAAGCTATGTATGTGTAAGGATTTTCTAAATTTGCTTGCATTTAAAGGAAAAAAGTAAGGCTCTTAGGACTTCTTCTATAGGAACATATGATTTTTAAAATGAGCTTCTCCATCATAAGCAATTGGAATCAGATTCATAGATAGCCCTCGGGCCCCCTTATTCATTCATCTGGTCGAGCCTTATTCATAAGAATAATATATTTGTTTGAGATGAAGAAATCATTTTTAACTTCAATTACTTATAATCAGTGATTACTAAGTAAATTATACAAATTTAATTAATATTGTTTTATAAGCTCAGTCATCAGAAATCTAATTTGAGCAATAAGCTGTCTCGCAAATAGAAAACACAGTATCATTGATGTGATACAGAGTGACCTTTTGTGGAAAACAGACATGAAATAGACTTCGCGAATTGAATTAAGGGTTAGGTCCCAGCCATGACTGTTTAAGTTTTCGATGGTGATTATCATTGAGTACGGTACATCGAGTATGTTCCTCTGTGCAAACACCCTTGTTCTTATACTGTTCACAGAACTACTAGTATGAATTAAGTTACCATTAATTAGAATAACATATTTGTTTGAGAGGAACAATCATTTCTTATATACCAATTAGTAATTATTTAATATCCAAACGTTTCGAATTTCCGACAATTTTTTTGTGACTTCTACACACCCCAGGAAGCAATAATCCGTTGAAATTTTTTGGGGAGTCGCGAATTTTTTACAAGAAAATTTAAATTTTCGAAAAAATTGTTTCATGAAAATTAATATTTTTATTTGAAAAATTCATAATTTGCAAACATATGAGGAGCTCAAAACCATAAAACGATACAAATCAAGTAGTGAATATAGCATTTCCAAAACACTGCAGCCTCCAAACACAGTGCGCGCTCCGCTCGCCTGACCAAACCTTCCCTGGGTGGCTAACAAGGCTAGATACGACTGAACCACCTTATACCTTTAGTACTTTGATGCATAAAACAACAAAAAAACTAAGCTTACTAACCTTTCAATACTTTGGCGGTACAAGGTACAATTCCACTTCTTTTTCGCTAAGCCGTACTGAATGTAGAAATTCAACACTGCACTCCCTATCGCACATAATCCCTATCTCCCTTCACTAACTGACTAACTGGCGTCTCACGTGGTGAGATGGTGTAGGCTATAAATTTAAACAACCGTCTCTTTTGCCGGAAATACAAAAATACAGTATAGTATTTCCCAGAAAAACGTTGGAAACCTGCTTTCTCCCACTAGTGTTATCACCTTCAACCACCACCCCCGGCTTCACCAAAACCACAGTTACCCAGCAACCACCACCATCTATCTGCATTTACTTATTTACAGACGCCAAAATTCCCACTTCTGAGGTTTCGAGTGTTAGTGCGGGGGGGGCCTTCTCCAAGGTTTCAACAGGAATTGGTTTTCCAACTGGATCTAGAAGCCTCCACAAACATGAACACCCATTTTCAAGAGTAGCCTATTTCAATGCTACTCACAAGTGCGCAGACACAGTCAATCTCTCTCACATGTATACTCAACTTTTTGACAGATAGAAATATTCATACGCGAAAGAAAAATAGTTCCATCAGAAAACAACTCTAATTTAAATGCCAAATAATCGTTGCCACCACAAAATTTCAATTTACTATTACTCACTTGTGTGTTTTGAGTGTGCAGGGAAAAATTGTTGAAAAATTCGAAACGTTTGGATACCTTCCAATCAAGTATATTATTACAATTACACTAAACTAGGTTATCTCGGGTCGCACGAATGTGCGACTTTATTAAACTTTGTAAAATACATTCCAAATGTAGATTTTCTACATACTGAACGACAGCATTGCCTATGATGATAAGTTTAAGCACAGTATGAGTTGCTCCATTCCTAAGTGGGTATCAAAGATACCTATGATGCTCCATTTCTCCATCTTCTTTTTCTTCTTCTTCTTCTTCTTCTTCTTCTGCTTCTTCCACTTTTTCTTTTTCTTCTTCTTCTTCTTCCTCTTCTTTTTCTTCTTCTTTTTCTCCTTCTTCTTTTTATTCTTATTCTTTTTCTTCCTCTTCTCCTTTTTCTTCTTCTTTTTCTCCATTTTCTTCTTATTCTTTTTCTTCTTCCTCTTCTTTTTCTCCTTTTTCTTCTTCTACTTCTTCTCCGACTTCTCCTTCTTCTTCTTTTTCTCCTCTTTCTTCTTCTCCATCGTCTTCTTCATCTTCTCCCCTTCTTCTTTTCTCTCTCTTTCCTCTCTCTCTCTCTCTCTCTCTTCCTCTTTATCCTATCCTCCCACCCTCTCTCTCTCTCTGAATGAACAATGAAAAATAAACTTTTTGTTTCAAAAAGCTGATCATCAAATCATAAGTTGAAATGTGAAAATTTTCAGCTCTCCGATTGTTAAAGCAATGGCAAAAATTGAAACTTTGATCGTTCATTGCTCATGTCCACTTTGATGACTTTTTTCAAAATGTAAGACCTTATCAAACATCTCGATGAGATCTTTCAAATGAGACGTGAACGAACAAAATCGGTCGAGAAACCACGGAGGAGTTGTCATCACAAAAAAACATGTTCGCCTATTTTATATAAAGATAAGTAGTATATTATTATAATAAGCGATTACTAAGTAAATGATAATTATGCAAAATTAATCCTAATATTTTTCTATAGGCTAAATTCATTCATCATGCAATGTGAAATCTGATTTTACCAATCAGCTGTCTTGAACAACATGAGAACAGATGATCGACTGGGTGAAAATAGAGCGGCAGCCGTGGTAAAGTGGATACTTTTGTGGAATTAAAACATGAAATGGACTACACAATTTGAATCAAGGGTTAGGTCTAATTCATCTCTGAGTTTCACAAAAATTCATCCTGCAACACAACACTTATGGCCGTTTTCACACTGGACGACACGGTGCCGAACCGGTGTCGTGGGGGTTGAGATCCAATGCTGCCAAACTGAACAGCTAATACACACCGACACGGCATTGCTAGCAAGTTGCCGGTGCCGACTTGTCCTTGACAGCAATTAGTATTAGTGTCGGTATCGTGTCGCCCCGTGTGAAAATGGCCTATCCCGACTGTAGAATAAATTATAAGTGATAATTGATATCAATTCAATGTTATATTTAATTGAGCTATTCTGTATCCCAAAAAGGAATTCTCATTCATAGTTTCTATAGCTAAAAGATATACATAAATAATAATAATTTTATCCCATTAGGCATCTCACATAGTATCTGGTCCATCTTGTCCAAATCTAAGAAACCGAAGCTCACGAAAACAGCAAACTTTCATACACGCAGGGAGTTCCCAGCCTACTAGATCCTTAATTTCTCATTGATTCTCAAATTTAATATTGTTACTTTAAAGATGCATCAACTATTAAAAATATTATGATAATCAGCCGTAGAAAACTTGAAGCAGACGTTTCTTTTTTAAGGTTAGAAGTGTAAGGGGCTGATATTGTTTGGTGGGTGACCGATGATTGGCATGTTTACCTTAAAACCTTAATAGTCTAATCATTTTCAATCATAACTTAATTTCATCGTAAAAGTAATGAATATCAACAGGTCCTGAAAAATAAATTCTATAAATAATTTTTAAAAGGATACCAACAGCAATAACCTGATTCTCCAAGGTTTCAACAGGAATTGGTTTTCCGACTGGATCTAGAAGCCTCCACAAACCATGAACACCCATTTTCAAGAGTAGCCTATTAAAATTCCAATATCCATCAATCAAATAATTACGTTGTCCGAAAACTTACCAACTACATTTTAGTAGGATTATGTTTACTTGAGATGACATATATTTAAAATTAAATCAAGAAGATCCAAGTAACTTGTTCAATGCTTCATTTCCTACCAACCAACATAACTTAACCTGCTAAGTTTTACATGTCATGTGTAGCAATTCTAAAGATACTGGAAGGTACCATGATCATAAAACTATTAGAATTTCAGCCAACATTATTGCATTTGAAATAAAAATAAATGAACCGATAGTACTGTCACAAAACATCTTGGAATAGCACTTCATGAAAACGTTTAAGCTTTATTGCAGACATGCACCACACACGATACACCAAACATCACACCGACCATCGAACGGATCGAACTGATCAGGCAGGATCAACTGATGTTGTGGTTGTGATGTCTAGAACCGTGGTTGCCGTTGCATTGCATGTCACATTTGATTAAGGGTCGATTACATTGGGATAGTTACTCGCTAAGCGAGTAGCGAGTAGGACGTTACTAACCGACCGTGCTACAGCAGCTCAGCATACCAAGCCAAATTATATTAAAAAAATTATTTCTAGAATCACCTCCATACTATGGAATTTCTAAGACAATAAATAATATCGCAACACAAAATTAAAAGATGAAGTTTACCAACAATTATTCAATAGAATTTTATCAAAACAATGTACAATATATCTCATCTGAAGTGTTATGCTGGCAGCCTGTGTGATTAAGTATCGGCTTTGGCCACAATAATATTGTATTTTGGTGTTGGCTACTCTGCCAGCGAGTATAAAGGGTTGATTACATTGGGATAGTTACTCGCTAAGCGAGTAGCGAGTAGGACGTTACTGACCGACCGTGCTACAGCAGCTCGGCATACCAAGCCGAATTATATTAAAAATTTATCTTCAAGAATCATCCCCATACTATTGAATTTCTAAGACAATAAATAATCTTGCAACACAAAATTAAAATATGAAGTTTACCAACAATTATTCAATAAAATTTCATCAAAACAATATACAATATATCTCATCTGAAGTGTTATGCTGGCAGCCTGCGTGATTAAGTATAGGGTTTGGCCACAATAATATTGTATTTTGGTGTTGGCTACTCTGCCAGCGTGTATAAATGTGACCAAATTCAAAGTTGAGAGCCTGTCTACTTTGAATTTGGTGACATTTATACTCGCTGGCAGAGTAGCCAACACCAAAATACAATATTATTGTGGCCAAAGCCGATACTTAATCACACAGGCTGCCAGCATAACACTTCAGATGAGATATATTGTATATTGTTTTGATGAAATTCTATTGAATAATTGTTGGTAAACTTCATCTTTTAATTTTGTATTGCGATATTATTTATTGTCTTAGAAATTCCATAGTATGGGGGTGATTCTAGAAATAATTTTTTTAATATAATTTGGCTTGGTATGCTGAGTTGCTGTAGCACGGTCGGTCAGTAACGTCCTACTCGCTACTCGCCTAGCGAGTAACTATCCCAATGTAATCAGCCCTTTACTCGCAAAGCGAGTAGCGAGTAGGACGTTACTGACCGACCGTGCTACAGCAGCTCAGCATACCAAGCCAAATTATATAAAAAATTTAATTTCTAGAATCACCCCCATACTATGGAATTTCAAAGAAAATAAATATTATTGCAACACAAAATTAAAATATGAAATTTACCAACAATTATTTAATAAAATTTCATCAAAACAATTACAATATATCTCATCTGAGGTGTTATGCTGGCAGCCTGCGTGATTAAATGTCGGCTTTGGCCACAATAATATTGTATTTTGGTGTTGGCTACTCTGCCAGCGAGTTCCAAATTTGACCAAATTCAGAGTTCAGAGCCTGTCAACTTTGAATTTGGTCAAATTTGGAACTTGCTGGCAGAGTAGCCAACACCAAAATACAATATTATTGTGGCCAAAGCCGACATTTAATCACGCAGGCTGCCAGCATAACACCTCAGATACTAACACCTACTTATGATACAAGCCCTTACAATATCAATGCATATGATAATATTATTCTACTGGTAATGATGTGAGTAGGGCATTGGGAATCGTGATTTTTGTTTCGCCTGGTAGAGGGTTTGCTTGTTTGTTCATGGGAGGAAAACGAGGAATCGAGGATTAATAGGGATGATATAATTTTTCTAAATTTTAAAATTTCGAATTATAATTTTAGTATATTGAGTTTGTACAGTCTGTTGGAATTTATGTTTTCTGAATAGTTTTGACCAGTTTTTGGAGACTGAAGGATGTAAGGGTGACTCAATGATTCTAGGAGACATAAACATAAATGATTTGAGTAATCTTGGAGCTTTTGCTTACTGGTACCTAGAAATTTTGCATTCTAACGGTTATCAATCACTTTTATAGATATTGACACTCGAGTATCAACCTTGACCTCAACTTGTATTGATCACATTTTCTGTAAGTCTAAATTCAATAGAAGAATTCAGAGTGCAGTCATTGAGTCGCTCATAGAGTGAATCAGCATCATTATCGATGCCTGAAGACAGAATCAGTGATATTACGCCAGTAGTTGAAAATATCACGGATTTCAGGAAATTGACTAACTTGTCGATGGAGCACGATTGGTCTATGCTCAGGGGTTCTCAATCTTTTTCAAGGACTGTACCTCTTAATGGAAAATTAAAATTTAGCGTACCCCCTTGTTACCGCGAGGAGATGGTGGGGGAGGGGGGGTGACGGTTAAATTAAAAAACCTTTTTATATCAAAAACACAATACATTCGGAAACATATTTGAAACCCATTACAAAAAAAAAAATGGGAAGAATGAGCTTAGGCCTACTTCTTACGGTAACATAGTTCTTCAATGCTAGGCTCAAGGTAAAACCTTAAATCGTCCCCAACATTAACCTTCTCTGAACGTCTGCGAAATAGTTATACAAACCTATTGCACTTGTTAATTGGTTCCTAGTAACTCGACCACAAAGAATTCAATTTATTAGATTTCATTATGAAGTAATAACCTTGCATGATTGCGAAACGGGAAAAAATGGTTTAATTTTCCATTAACCTGCCCCGCGTACCCCCTGAAAATTTTCGAGTACCCCCAAGGGGTACGCGTACCACAGTTTGAGAACCCCTGGTCTAGCTTATATTATGATAGTGACTATGTTTTGATGATCAGTTTTCCTTGTTTATGGATGTACTGATGACCTACTGCAGTGCACTCTTTCACGTCAAAAATCTTCTAACACGCGTTTGAAGCCGTGGATGACGGATATATACTTAGCAATTAGGCAATATGATAAACTTTACAAAAAACGTAGAAAAAATCCTTAAAATAACAAATTGAAGCATGAGTTCCTAGCTGCAAAGAGTAATATTGATAAAATATTAAACGTATGATTTTTACTCGAACTTTTGAAGGCCTTTTCCATAAAAAACAATAGGATATCATCAATTATCATTATTTGTGGTCAATCTACTTTTAAAAGAAAGCCTATTAATCTGCAGTGTTGGAATAGTGTTTTGACAGATGAAAAAGTTTTAGCAAAAAAATTTAATGAATATTTTAATAATGTATCAAATGAAGCAATTTCTTCCATAAATGATCCAGATGAATCCACAAGAGAAAATTATGATACGAAATTCAAAATGAATTATTTCTGATTTTTTTTTTCTAAAATCCATTAAGTATTATGAATTAACAACTGAAATAAAAATGTTGAAGAAAGGGAAGTCTCCAGGACCTGACAATATTTCCTCTAGTCTAATAAAATAACTTATGCTTGCTATACTACCTGTATATTGTGCCACATTTTTAATACCAGTTTTCTGGAAGGTAAATTCCCAACTAAACCCAAAACTGCTTTTGTCATTCCTATTTTCAAGAATGGATCTAACACAGTGATTTCAAATTACAGACCTATTTCATTACTTTCAGTTTTTTCCAAGCCTTTGGAAAAACTGAGCTTTTTCAAGAGAGTACGGTAACTTTCTTGCATAAAGATCAATTTGGTTTTCAGGAGGGCTTGAGTATAGAGCCGACATTAAATAAATTCATATCAGATATTTATCAAGGAATCAACATAACTCCTTAAGTACTGTTTGACCAGCAAAAGAATGCCCCCCCCCCCCCCCCGCCGAAGAGGAGCAGTTGCAGGCTCGTCTGTCTTTATCGTGCATTCCCACAAACATCAGCCATAAAATGAATTTCATTTCTTGTATAGTCTGTGAATTTTAATGGCAAAACATGAAAAAGTTCGTAATTGACAAACTTTTTTATGGTTGGAGTAAACCACACACATGAATCGTATGAAAGAATAATAACTTTCTAAATTGACGGGCGCATCGCGCATGCATTCTCAATATTCAAATCCTTAGGAATTCTTCCTTTCAGATATGTGTTTGTATTCTATGTAACTTATTGAAGGTGTTATCCCTGTTCTATAAAATGAGTGAAGATAGAAATCTAACGGCTAATCTTGAACAAGATCATCAGGTAACTCGGAAAACTACACTGATGTTGAGACTCCCTAAACCAAACTGCACTACTTTTCAGAGATGCTTTCTCAGGGTGACTAGCAAAGTAAGCTACAAAAATTCCCTGACTTTTCCGGTTTTTAATAAAATTTTCCCTGACCAATATAAGGTACTATCTGACAAGCTCGCTTCGCTCGCCTTAACCGTCTAGCCAGGGGGGCAGAGTCCCCCCTGGACCCCAGGGGGTGGTTTTCGTAGAAAATCGTGAATCGAACCGGCACTTTTGTTTGTTGATCATCTGTTGCCATGGATACGGGCACAGTTATTCGATTCACGACTGCATATTTCTTATATATAATTTTTTTAATTTTCACTTTTGACCGTATTTTTTGGAAATTTTCAAAATTCTTTCTTAACATGCATCTAGAGCCGCAACAGGACATGTGTACCAAATTTCAACTTAATTAGCCATGTGGTTTTCGAGAAACGGTGATGAGTGAATCAGGGGTTTTGGCTTTTATACAGGGTGTACCATGTAAGGTATAAAAGCCGGTTACCAAGGTGATCAATAATAAACTTTAAAAATTTTCGATGTCAGAATATGTAAATTAATTAGGCGAATTAAAATTTATTGAATGCGCAAAATCCAAAATAATTTGATAAATTATTTGTCATAATAATTATGTGACAAAAATTATTATTTTATATGAAGAATTGAAGTGGAAGTTTTATTGAAAATGGAAATAAGAGTATAGATTACTATACCGTAAAATGGGGTGACATTGCCCAATTTTCAATTTCAAGGCAGAATTTTTAGTATAAGCATCCAGACTAAAAATAAGCAAAAATATGTTCAGGTCACTAGACGACCTGTAGAATCAAATAAGGTAATGACATTTTTTTCCAGTCCCTGTTTATTAAATAAAAAATAAAAAAACATGGTGGGCAAAGTTATCAGTGAAATGGGGTAACTTTGCCCACATCAATAATTTCACCAGAAATAAGCTCTTAAGATTGATCTGGGCAATGTTAGAACACTGAAGGGTGTCTAGAAAGAGTTTTAATGCATTAATATGAGCAAATTATGAGAATAATGGATAATGAGAAACAACTAAAGGAGAATTTACAAATTTAAAATTTTATTTTTGAGCATTTTGCAAATTAGGTAGAACTGGTATATTATTTATGCATCATTGAATAATTAGTAGATAATAAGAGATGAATAAGTACCATAGAAATAAAAAAATGAATTAACAATGAGAATTATACAATAACGTAAATAAAAAATAATGCTATGAGGAATGAATACCAGTAACTGGCAGGGAGGTGGTGGCAGGGACGTTACTAATACAGTCTTAAAAGTATTTGGAAATTACTTCCTCCTCCTTGAAAAAAAATTTGGAACGTCTTTCAACTGGTTTTTCAAACTTATAAATAATGTCACTTGCAAGAATGCTAGCCTCATCAGGCAAAATAGGGAAGTAAAATGTTTTCCCCTTATTCTTGCTTCTGAGGTATGATAACTCTACATCACCATCATTGCAAAATTTTATAACTTTAGCCACAAAATATTTGATTATTTTTTTCCCTGGCATTTTCACAAGAACAAAATCATCCAATTGGAGTTCCATTTCCTCTGTTGGTTCATCTTCTTCTTCTTCTTCTGTAGGCCTAACATTTACAAAAGAGGTGGATGGACCAGGAGCTGGATCATCCACAGTTTCAGTTTGTTGCTGGTGCTCATCTGGTTGGAGTACAGGTGTTTCTGGTACACGTACGGCAAGATCATCAAGGCACACTGCCTTGCCGGGTGGAACATTCATTTTTTTTCTTCTTATGAACAGTGGCTGCTCAGGTCTTCGACATTCTTGAAGATAGTTGAGGAGGGTATCACTTACTCTTCTATCTAAGGCACTGTCGTCTGTATCCACTGTTGCCCCTGGTAATCTGGATAGTACAACGTTTTTGTCAACTGGGATGATTCCGCACTTTTTGAACCCTGCATGGATGATGTTTTCTTTGTCAGGAAGTGCAGCTACCAATAACTTTAACAAATGAGGAAACCTTGACTTTTCGAGAGATTTTGAAGATGGGTGTTTCATTTTGTGAGATGTAAGTATTCATCTCCAGGCCTGTTTCAGAGGATGAAAAAAACTAACATCAAGTGGTTGAAGATGTGTGGTATTGGGTGGAAGTAATACAAAGGAAATCTCTTCTCTTTCACAAAATTCAATCACCTTGTAATTTATGTGGCTGCTCAAATTATCTCCAATGATGCACTTCTTGCCAGGGGTTTTTCTAGCCCATGGTAAGATGACCTTCAAGAACCACTCCTCAAAAGTAGCAGCATCAAACCATCCATTTTTAGTCCTTGCAAATTGTGTGCCAGGAGGTCCTCCTTCAATCCATGACTGCCAAAAATCTGGAAGTCATTAAATCGAGATATCTCGAAAACAAAGGCCCCATTTCAAAAACGTCACTGAACATTTTTTGTCAGAAATTTGATGTGGAATCTCTGGTAACCGGCTTTTACATCTTGCATGGGACAACCTGTATAGATGAAAAACAAAAAGAACTTAGGGAATAATCAAAACAATTTTATGTTTGAGAGCCTACCTAGCTTATTTGTCTGGTTGTCCATCTAAAAACGCATTTCAAGTTCGATATTGGAGCATTTCATGTGAGGGTTTCTATAATTGAACGAGTTCTTAGTTTTGACTTGTGACTGGAGGCTGGCGGCTTTTTCTGTATGTTCGACGATAACTTTCGAACGCTTTGATCAATCAACTTCAAATTTTAAACACATATTCTTAGAACCTTAATACAGATAAAGTTCGGTTGCCAATGAAATTGACCCACTTCTTCATCCTTTTTGAAGCGAAATGAAAAGATATGTTCTCTGCCCTTCATTAATATATCTTTTTTTTTACTATACATAGAAAATTGTTGTTTTCAACATATGGAATTCGCAATAGATTTCAAAATATATTTTGAGTTATCATCAGCTGTGGGTGAATAAATGCGATCAGGCTTTTTACAGAATCTCTATCAGCTGATATACTAATTTCATTTATTGCCCTGATTATAGCCTATGGATTTATAAACAGCTGTTTTTTTATGTGGTAAATATATCTACTCAATAGATTCACTAATTCTAATGCCCTGATATATCGGTATATGAGTACAGTAGGTCTTTTTTGTGGAAAATAGTGTGTCAGAGCAACGATAAACTTAAACTTCAAGTGATAGATGTCTTGTGAATTTTATCTAAATCAGTATCTTCAAAACAGCCGTTTTTCGTTACCACCTTCCCCAACGATAAGCTTCCCAAATGAGTTTCCCTTTCCAAAATTAGTTGTTTGCAAGCGAGTTCCCCAGTCCGTAGGGCTCACTAGTATAATTATTATTAGGTATATAATTACTACGAAGTTTTCCCGATATTTTTTCATATTCCCCGACTTTTCCAGAATTTAAAAATTCCCTGACTTTTCCCGGTCGCTAGTCACCCTGTTTCTTTTTCTGGGACCAAAATTTTATAATATTCTTCCTGATATCAGGAAACTTAAACTTTGCAAACAATTCATCCGCAATCATCCGGCTTCATTCACTAATAGAAATTGAACATTTTTTCAAAGTGAACAGCTTTAATCTACGAGTATATAGTTTCTCTATATCTTATCTTCATACTTCTATTCTCTCTGCCTTGTTCCTTCCTCAATTAATTTCCAAACTTCCTCCTGATTTTTATATTGAACTTCTAACTCAAATAACTCAATATTCAAAGAAGGGAAATGCTTTGATCCATCAAATAATGTGTGTGTGTGTGTGTTTTATTTTTTCTCTCTCACTCTCTCTCTCTCTCTTTTCTGCTCCTATTCACGGACAAGGGCTTTATGAGTCTTTTTGTGAATAGTATGTTTGCTTACATCATTTATCATTCATGTTGCTGTCCATATCTATCATCTCAAAATAGTGATTTGTACAAAATATATTATTATTTAAACGCACATTATTATTATGTTACATTATTAATTAAAAGTGCATTATTATTTTAAAAGTACTAGAAACATTTTCCATTGTGTATTTATGATGATTGTGTAGTGTTATGTAATGTGTTTTGTTTTTTTATGTAAACAATAAATGTGAATAATTTGGACAAAATTATCCAGACTTCGCGTAAATGCTGTACATAAAATATCATTATTAATATCAAAAAATTTTCCCATATATAATCTATTGTGTTGTTAATAATATGCTTTTTAATGAGTCACAATGGAATTTTGTAAATACAAGTAATTTTATTTTATCTTATTTGATGACCTTACAACATATGATCATTTCATACATTTTATGATCTTACATACTATTATTTTTCATAAAGAAAATAAGTAGATCCTTCAGGTGTTGATTAAATCGAGAAACCAACGTAGGACCTCAATGTCAACTCATCCTAGGGTGCTTCCACAGTGGAGCCTCGATACTAGAGTGATAGTCAATAGTATTTTATCATGGCTTATCGCTCACTGCTCCATTTATACTACACCATTTTGCAGGCTTGCTCGTGTTTCAAATATCTAAACTCCACTGTGGAAGCAGCCACGATTCACAGAAAACACTGACTTCCATAAACGGTACATGAGTGTGATATATTGCCTTTAATTGACCTCAATAATGACTATGGTTTTCAATTTTACAGTTTTTATTTTCAAAACAATAGTTTATTTAAAAATCATTACACAACTGGCCCGTCAGGTTTTGTCGCCTTAATTTCACTTGATGGTGCAAGTGGCAGAATTTCTTCTTTTGGCTCAACAACAGAAACGTTGTCAGGAAGAAGCTTCTTGGGTCCAATCTTACCGTTTGCGTCCCACGGCAACATGATTTTCACTTTGATTCCTAACACACCTGTGAAATGAAATTCAACATCCAAGTATTATATTTGACATTTACTTCCAAAATCTGAAAAAAACACGTTATTATAAATGTAGCCTAATTCGTGTCTTGACAAAAAACAGTAAAATTAATATATAGGAAGCTTATACAGTTCACAATGAATAAAAACTCCTATAGCAGAATCTTACAGAATGATCTGTAAAATGCATTAATTTATGCAATAGTTGAAAGGAGATGTAATTTCAATCAGCAAGCGTGTACCTTTCTCTCAATGTTTCCATGTTCCAAATCTGTTGAAAACTTGAAAACTTTGTCAGATTATTTTAGAATTTATTTTCTTTTTAGAAAAATTTATTCAACAATTTCATTCTTCCCAAAAACAATGCTATATTTAAAACTTAGGTAAAAGTACCCTCTATCTTCATGAAATTGACAATAATAATTATTATACACGTAATTGTCATTAGGATAATGAATCTTGAATTGTCAGTGGGCTACAGAGTATTTACAATAATCCTTATCAAATTACACATTAATGCTTGAAAGAGGGAACCATTCAATTCGATATCAATCTTTGAATAGCACTTACTGGACAAATTTCGTCACAGATAATTTTTTTTTCATCACTTCACATAGGCTAAGCTGAAACACAACACATTACATTCGAGATGGCTTGTGGAGCTGACAGAAATAGTAACATAATTTACTCAGATTGGACGAGACAAAAAGCGCTCTCCAAAAAGTTTGGTTTCAATATGGGTAGCTCATCAGTAAGAGAAGTTTTTCACGGTATTATTAGCAAATTTTAGCACACTGGTTATTTTTTCCGCTCGCTATTTCTACGCATCCTCAGTAAGCTTCACATTTGAAAACATCCCTGTTCACTTATATAAACTTCATAGTATTTACTTGTTTGAAACTTGTTTGCATTTCACAGCTTTCCATCGATTTATCAGTGAACGATATTGTTAATTGAATTTGAAATATCAAGAAATAAGAGTTTTTACGGTAGGATAAACCTCTACTACGAAAACAGACCTAACCTTTCATCAGCAAGATCAGATTGATATTTGAAGACCAGCAAGCATAATTTATATTATTGTTTTCTTCTAGTATTTTTACTGTCATCTTTTTTGCTTTCTCTTGTACTGCTTTGTGGTTCTTATTTATTCGTTATTGTTTTAAACGTGAGAATGGCGCTCACCTTGACGAAGCAGCACGTGTCGTGTGGCGGTGTCAACATAGTCGATGCAGGGCTCTCCACTGTGAATCATCAGGCCATCGACAAACTTCATGGACTTGGCTCGCTGACCTCTCAACTTGCCTGACACAACGACTTCGCAACCTTTAGCACCACTCTCCATTATGAATCGCAGTACACCATAGCACGCTCTGAAAACAAATTCAAACAAACTTCATCAAATATATAATTCTAATAAAAAAATAAAAAAAAACAGTTCAACTTTTGTAAAACGAAATTAATTATCCAGGCAAAAACTCCCTTCAAGATAGGTAGTAATTACTAGAAAAAGACTGGCTTTGCTCGGAAGTTGAGGAAGTAATGGATGTTAATAACAATCATCCTACTTTTTTCAAGTCTTCCTATAAACTTATAAATCTTCATAAGTAGGTGTAATTACTATATCATCAACATCCTTGAACACTTTCGCTAGATTGCGCATTGTCAGTTATAGCTGGGTCAGACAAATCTATTAAAATTAAATTCCCTGAATACGATAGCTATTCATGATATTATTTTCTCTATTGCCACTCCTAAAACTATTTTTCACATCCATACAATAAATTTATTTCTCATTTTTTTTAAATATTGATTTATTATTATGATTACTATTACTATTATTCTGATATTTTATTTTTATTGACATTATTAGTGATACTATTATTATTTGTCTATTCTATTGGAAAAATAAACGAACAACAACCTGGAGTTTTGAGAAGGCTTAATTTAGAAAAATAATTATTAGTCCAGGTAATAAATTACAACAAAGTGCATTTTAATTCAAATTAAGAGAAAAATAATTTCCATAAAAATACAGTCTACACTCAAATGACATGAATTTAAAATATTAATTTGTTGATGATATAAAGCTCTATTTGAATTTAAATCAATTTTTTATTAATTTCATTTATTATCTTTATCTTTCTTATTATTTATATTAATTAATTATTATTACACACAATAATTTATTAATGAAATTATGATGGGATTAATTCAACTCAATTTGCCTTTAAAAATAAATAATTATTCCTTTGAGTTTGGATTTGGGAATAAGTCACCTGAAATGGGATCGAACGCAGGACCACCGCCTGATAGCATAACTCTCAACTAATGAGGCTATCAATGACTGTATTATCAATTGCAATTAGAAGAATTTCAGGAAATAATTATTGTAAGTTACAAAAATGAAATCTATAGTAGTGAAAAGCTAAATGTGGTTGCTACTTTTGACGCTAGACGGCGCAATACGTTTTTCCTGTTTATGTAACTTATTTGAGAAAAATATAATATAATTAAAACTTTTAATAACTTTGAAAACATTTGATACATCCATCAAATAATTGCATTAACTAAAACCAATATTTGTTTTATGACAAATATTTTCAAAGCTTTTGGCATCGTACTCAATTAATTTGAAATTGGATTGATTAGTTGGCTGTATGCATGTTACCACTGTTGTACTGTGGGTACATTGTACTTCTTTTATCTAGTGTGTAAGGTAAAACCAATTGGATTATTTCATCAGAGATTTGCTTTCGTTGTGAGGTTTTAAAATACCTGTGGCAAACAAATTATAATGCATTTTTTAATTTCAATAATTTGAAAGGAATGCGTTAATGAGAATCCTTAGCAAACCATGCAATCTGTAGAATATTTCTTTACTTGGAAGTTCGTTAAATAGAAGTTTGACTGATTTCACACATTCTGGTCAAAACAAATTTAACATGGGACTGTGTTTACCTAATTGATCTAATGTGTATGTTCACGTTACAAACATTTCTTTTCCTTGTGTGATCTGCTGCAGTTCATCAAAATTAAAACCTACAGAGCGAAATGCATATAAATAATCCAACAATGATCACAACTACGCTTCTGAAAATTGTGACCTAATAAACTAAGCTCAGTCCACTTGGTATATTATTTGATGCATACGAATCCACTCAAGTAACAAAAGTGCGCAACTGTTTCTCTACTGTATGCTGATTTGCTGAAACACTCGAGTACCTAATGAAAATGCTCTAGAAGAAGAATACTGTGACGAAACGGTTGAGCATCAGTGATTGTTTACAGTTAGAAGTGTAAGAAGAGCCAACATTAATAATAAAGTGAAAGAAGGCCGATAATTGGTATGATTACATTAAATTAATATACTACTATTTTGCAGCAAGGATTAATCAATAATTTCAAAGTCTCTACCCGGTATAGCATAGGTGAGATTTTTTTGAGATAAATGAAATAAATTAATTATAAAATATGAGGCCATACAAGTTTAAATAAGGCTACAGACGCTGAAAGTTTCAATTAAATGAAGCAAGAATATATGGCGTACACTGCATTACATGAGTTACGTGAATATTCAACTAGAGGACTGTAAATAGTGCAATAATTAAATCCAACAGAAAAATAATCATGTCAAACTGATTAAGAATGTACATGAGTAAAATATTGAAATTCTGTTAGCTTTTTGCAATTTTGTTTACAGTGCCCACGTGAATCAGACTATCTTGAACGTCGGTAATGAGACGAAAGATGATAAAATGATGTAAAACTGCAACAACAAAGCATTGATATGATCTCTCAAGGAGCTCTGCAATGCTATTGCTATCCACTATTCACAAAATCTAAACACACGGTTGGAACGAACAACAATCTAATCTCAACTTTCAGATACTGTCCTCTGTTGTCAAAACTCTAGCGCTCCATGTGACAAGAAAGTGAATTAGATGCATTGAAATTGGAGGAGAGGAGGAACAAAAACACAAAGTAGAGAAAGAAAGAGAAGAATAAGATGAATCAGAAAATATATACTTAGTTAAATTTCAGTATGAGTTACCATTATGTTACGTTCTAGAAATCCAGATTCAATTGTATCAGGCAGCATGTTAGTTCATTTATAAAAGTATGAACAATAATAGGCCTTCTAAATTGTAGCAAACTCACCTTCTCACAGCGAGACCTCCAACAAGTTTATAGCGGAGGGACTCGGCTTGAGCAATGGCGCAAAGACCTCTGGTAGCAACCTTCTCGGCGTACAAGTCCAAAGAGTTTTCTGGAAAGTTGAACCTCTTTTGGACAAATGATGTGAGTTCTCTGATGCGACGACCCTTGGGGCCCAGAACATCCTGTGTTCTTGTGGCCATAATAATGATCTCCGTCTTCGATGGAGTGACGCGCACCTCGACGCCGGAATAGCCATCCTCAGCCAGTTCACGAGTTAGAAACTCGTTCAACTCGGCTTTGAAGACGCCGTCGGCGACAAACTACAAAGAAGTTTCTCTTTAGTTAATGCCAAAGAACGAAGTTATAAATTTTATGTACATATTCTCAGCCTTACTCCAATATTCAGTAGCTTTTGAAGATAAAACGAAGTGACACTTGACAAGTTCAAGGTAAACATACCAAATATCGGCACCTACATTCCACACCTAAAATAAGCGCCTGCTTCAAGTTTTCAACTGTAAGTAACTTCATTTAAGTCTTTTAAATAACATTTGAGTTTGGAAACTGATGAGAAATTAAGGGTTTATAGGTTAAAAATGAGATGGACGATAATTGGTATTACCACACAAGTAGCTCTGTCTGGACCTATGCTACTGGTCTCTGCCCAATTCAAACACAAATATAACTTTAAAGTACTAAAACCCATTCTAGAAATGGTTGAGGTGCCACGAATCCATTAAAGAGAAATGAAAATATTGCAAATATGAACAATATATAAGGAATAATTAAACGAAATTGTCACAACCACATTTAATGAGATTGTGACAATTTCGTCAAATTCATTATGGATACCTTCCACAATATCACCTTTGCTTCTACAAAGAAAGTCTTGATATAAGCTCCAAAATAAATACTGCTATGCCATGGCATAATAGAAAACTCGGCCAATCCATTATTCAAGTGCTAGAAAACTGAACTATTCACATCTGACATATCTCTCTATTTAATTATTAGTTGTGAAATGCAAGAAACATTCAACGTTTCTGTAACAACTAAAACATAACCCTTCTTGGTCAACTAACCTATAAAATGAATATCACTATCCAAGAAATCACGAATTAGAACATGCACAATATGAATAACATGATAATTATATCAGTGAATGCTGATCATCCGTTCAAGAATATTATCATAAAATTATTTATATTTGGGGACTACAAAAGCATCAACCATTCACAATGCACATTGCCACATTGAAACAGTCCACTAATGGCTGAAAAAGAGCTATAAAAGAATGATAATGCACTACAAAATATTTTCATATAACATTAAAAAATTGAATACTTCTAGGGTATTTAGGAAATTACTTACTTTACGTTTCTTTGATATTTGGGTAGTCATGTTGCTGTAAAGAAATACACGACGAAAAGGAACGGCAACGGCAGGAACAGGATATCAACCGGCCATACCAGAACGCACAACGCAGATCAAGATTTTGACAGAGATAAATGTTATAAAAACTTTTATAATAATACGTATGCAATATGAGCTGATAATATATTCTTATCAAATTTTCAATCATTTGAGGTTGTCTAGATGAGTAATTATGATTTTCAAATATCATGGGTCGTAAAATGAAAACGTGACATATCTATGCAACTGAATTCCTGTTCAACAATAACGTTTTTAATAAAAGCGATTGAAAATTCAAATATAATATTTTTAATCAAGATAATTATTTTCAATTATCGTTTCAAATATATATGAATTTCTTTCTCACTTTTCTACAATCTAGTCATCTGTTACATATGAGAAGGTCGCCATTTTTATTGCCACTGAATTTTCAAGTTGAACCCTAGTGTGATGAGAATATTAGAATATTTTAATTAATTATTCGTTCACAAACATTGGATTAGAGTTTTAAGAAACAATTCAAATCTTATGATGAATTTAAATTTATGGAAGTTCTAATGTCAAGTAACTAACAATTATGCAATAAAGAAACTATATTGTTCTTTTAAAGTATCTGTTTCAAGCCGACCGTTTTGCATTTGTCTGTAACTCATGAACCTAAAATTATATGAAATTTTGTATTGATCTTCCTTTAAGGAATGCCCAGCGATGTATGTGAAACGATTTTCAAATTTTGCTTGCTTTAAAGAATTTTTAATAGGAAGAATGAAAAGGAACTCAAGCCTTCTTCTATAGGAAACATAAATGATTTGTAATTTAGCATCACCATCATAAATGCAATTGGAATTAGAGTACAAAACAAGTGTTAGCCCACGGGCCCTCTTATTTATCTGGTTGAGCCTTATTCATATTTTTATTGATTAAGTTATCATTCATAAAAATAACATATTACTTTGAGAGAAACAAATCATTTTCTCTATTATTCCAATAAAGTATTACAGATTATAATTTTGTAAAATTTCTCTATAAATTCATTCATAATACATGTGAGACCTTCTTCTTCTTCTCTCCAGGATTAGGCGTTGAAACACCTGTTCCGGCTTCAAAAGGACTCTACCATCTTTTCAAAGGTCTCCCAATATCTCTCCTCCCAATTGGCTGCTGGTAATTTATTATTATTTCTTTAGGGATTCTTCCATCATGCATCCTTTGTACATGTGCCCTCCACTTCATTTTGTTCTCTTCAATTGTTGCTGTTCATGTGAGACCTGATTTTAGCAATCAGCTGCATAGAACATCAATACAGATGATTGCTTGGGAAAAATGGAACCGCAGCCGTACGTGGTGACATGATACAGTGACTTTTTGGAGAACGCAGACATGAAAATAGACTCTATACCTACGAAAATTAAATCAAGGGCCAATCTAAAGCATCTGTGTTCACATTCATCCTGCACACAGTGGCGTAACGTTTTCCAATTGGGCCCCTCCTTAACCGAGTTCTGAGCCCCTCTCCTGAAAATCATATAAATATCCGCCACACCCTATCCACCCTCCCCCTGAAAAACTTATCATGGCAGTTATCATAATTATGTAAGAACGAAAAACCTTTTTCTCTATTAAATTCAATCATGTTTCAAGGAGGGACTGTTCTAATAATTTTGGCTGTAGCCTACAGGTTCCTGAAAGACGGAAATAGTTGAGTTTATTTTATTACAAATTGACTTCATAGAAACCTTGAAATTGATGTTTTCCATGGGATCCACATTCACAACCTCCAGGAGGTTAGCACCTCCTCTACTTGTCCCAGAAGTGGTGTTCTCTCAGAATTCCCCTCATTCGTGCACACGGACACATGTTCAATTTTAAAATGGCACTCTATCTAAATTACGGCAAAGTTACTAAGTCAGGATTTTTAAAGTAGGAATTTTCTAGTATAGAAATTATAATCTCAATATCTTACACCTTGTAGTCTGAATGAGTTTAATGAATTAATGTAACCTGTCGCTGTCGCCTCGCTTTTTGAGATGCAAATACTCTGATAACTTCATCAAGATTTAAGTTGCTGGCTCTCTCATTTTCGATGCTGAGTAAAGCGAGGCTACAGAGTCGGTCTTGAGTCATTGTACTTCTCAGGTAGCTTTTATTTTACTCACAATATGTTATTTGATAATAAAACACACGATCACATCATACGGTTTGTTCTAGGCCAATTTAACGGACACGTGTATACATGCATCTAGCTGGACGATTCGAGACTGAATTCAATGTGCAGTACGGTACTGTATGAAGAAAAATGTTGACTTGATTTCTACACAACCCCCCAATTCCCATTTCTTCGTATATGCTGAGGAATTCGATGGGAAAATAATTAATTTCCATTTCCTCCGATAATTGCGCAGTGGAAACATATAATAGCAGTATTCATGATTCATAACAGTCTAACCCGTAAGGGTCTCCCCACCACGAAAAGCCATACGAATTTACTTTTATAACAGTCTAGACTAGTTTGTTTGAAGAGTGTCAATAGTGTTTTATACTTTACTCTGAATGTCTCCAATTAATTTCCTGAAGTGACAACATATCCTGCTTCTGAATTCCTTCACTGAAGCCATTTGCGAATAATTATTGTAAAGAAGAAAATAAATATATTTACCTGACAATATTTAGCATATTCATTCTTTCTTCCGCAAGTGTTTCAGTTTTATTTATTTTGAAAAAATATATATATTTTAGAAATATTTTCAATCCGGGCCCTCTTAACAGCTCGGGCCGCCGTCTATGGGGGTGTACGTTACGCCACTGCCTGCACACATAAAAGCTCATGACTATAAAATAGATTAGATTAGATAGAATAGATTGTATGTGACAATCGATATCAATTCGATTGCAGGTTGTGGTTTATATTTTAGTTGTGCTATTTTCTGTATCCGAAAAGGGAATAAATTCTATAGCCAATATAATATAAATAATAGTGATTTTTGACAATATTACTGTGCATCTTATAAATTTGTATCTCCCCCCTCCAGCTGAAATAATATTTTTCAAGTAATACTAGAAATAATAGCTGTAGGTAGCTGTGTAGAAGGTATCTGTTCAATGAGATATAGATAAGCTTCTTTAGAAGCTGGAACTCATTGTACGGGTGACCGATTGGATTGGCCAACAAAAAAGACTCAGTTCTCTGCTGTAGTCTAACTCATCAATCACTATCATCAGACTCATTACATGCGCACAGGTCTCAGACCCGTGGGCTTCATCCACAAAAAATCTATTTTGACACTTTCAATAAAATTGAGATGATTATAATCGAGTACTTCTGTGCAGGCACCCTTATTCTCATGCGTTAGGTCTACTGTTCCCGGATCTACTAGTAAGTTGGAAGTCAACCCACCATTTCCAAGAAATCTTGATTCTTGATCTGTCCTGCAAGACATCAGGTTTATAACTTATTAAAAGTAGATGATATCTTCTAATATTAGCACACAAATTGTTTGAGATAGAAGCATTTGAAGAACAATACATAATTTTTAAAGAAAGTGATCTTTATTCAATACAAACTCAAATAATCTACAATTTTCAATAAATCTATGAATTTTGATTTTTTCAATTCACATTGCAAGGAAATACAGTAGGAACTAATCTTTTTTTTAGAGTAGTAAAGATTATCATTTTTAACTACTCGACTGAAATTAAATTGAAATATAAAAAAATGTATAACGTAAAACTTATCAAAAATATAATGAAATTAATATTATTAGAAACAATAGTTAGTCAACAGTTACACGATCAGATACAAAAATGATGAACAGCAATACAATAAATAATTATTATCAAGACTTATTGAGAATTTTTTATGACCGATTTCAATAGAATAACGACTTCGATAAATTTACTTGTAATGTTAATGAATTCCGATTATCTTAGTAGTTATGTAGTATTAAATCATAGTCCAGAAATCTTATTAATTGTAACTCAAGTTTAAGGTTAATATTAGAAACATTATTATTGCATGCACGTAGTGTATAAAACCCCTATTTTTATATTCTCTATAAACATAAAGTGTGCATATGGAATAAGGATGAGAACATGATGATGAAAATGATAGAAATTGAATGGTATTAATTATACAAGTACGACATGGAGAAAATAGTGGAAAGACATAAGACATGGAGAAAATAGTGGAAAGACATAAGACATGGACTAAAATACAAAAAAACACGGAAAAAATATTACAAAACTGGTAGATACGATTAAAAGTAAATACTGAAGCATTAAAATTCAAATATTAGCAAATACAAGTTCATTTTTTCTTAAAAGAAATAATAATACCCTTCATTATTGTAATTTACATAGAACTAAATATATGCATCAAGTGTTATTTGTAGAGTTTTTCATAAAATATAATTATTATTTTCAGATGTTTAGAGACTTCAAATTGAACTCTTCAAATGCAAATATGTTGAAGATAAGACAGTACATTAGTAATAATTGGTTGGGTACATCTTTCGATTAGAAGTTTCAAGCAAAGAAATGGAAGATCTACTCATATTCAATACGATCAATCATAAATTTGCTTCTAGATATCAAATAAAAAATCAGGTAATCAACTAAACTTTTCTATGCATAAAATACTTTACGATAAAGATAGGCATTTCTGCAATTGGTACTTTCAACATTAAATTAAAAATCGGCATCCAGTGTGAAAACATTTTCATCCTTTCGGCTCATGACACCAGCTTTCTGATATTCACCAACTTTCTTCTCAAAGAAATTCGTCTTTCCTTCTAGAGAGATATGTTCCATGAAATCGAATGGGTTTTCTACATTGTAAATCTACAACATAATAATCACAAAATGAATAATTAATAATATTATAATACAAGAAAATTTCTACTACCTTAATTCCAAAAATTAAGAGTGCACATTTTTCTAAAAGTTCTAGTAGAATTTTATTATGCGTCACTTCTGATGAAAACAAGCAGACTTTTGCCTGATAAATGATAATACAAAGCAAATGATTGATGATAATTATAAAGCAAATGTATTACCATGAAATATGTTTTCATCAGATGATCATTTAAAAATATGAAATTTATGAATCATTTTGTAAATTTGAAGATTAACTTGTGTTTGAAAAAACCCAAGATGAAATAAATTAGAACCAACATAAATTTTATTTGAAATAAAATATTCTGTATGGAACATTTTTAGCCTAACCGATTCCAACAGTGAGTGATTCTTCAGACCTCAACAGTACGTACAGATTTAAAAAATCAATTTACGATAATAAAGGTTGATTAATGTTCCAAAAAATTCAATTGAATATATTACTTATAAAACAACAGAAATTCGAAGTAAGAGTAAGAAACGACTGCCTATTTTATAGAAACGTTTTCATGAATATTGCATTTATTAATAGTTGAGAAACACCAAATTCTCTACAGCATACGGTTTCTGTTATAAATATATCATGCTGAATAGCTTAATGAAGACTGATATTGTCACAACCACTAAAATTATCATCACCACCATTATTATTATCACAATATCGCCCCACCAATACAAATAAGATTAATGAAATACAAACTTTTGAACCCAAAATCCAATGTCAATTGCAACAAATTGGTTTTTGTTCATTTCTCCTAAGCTTTATGCAGAGACCTACTAAGTTGCTAGTCAACATTTTAGATAAAAAGTGAAATGATAATCAATAGATAAGTCTCAATGCTGTCCTCTGTCGACTAGACTTTAGTGCTTGCAAATAAGGGATTGCAGGAGTAGAGAGAAGAATGAGGAGGAAAATTTATTTATTTATTCATTCAACTAGCATACAATAAATGTGAATACAACAGGCTATCGCCCAAAACTGTTTTTCACAAAATTTTAAAGTAGGATCAAAATCTTAGGTTAGGTCGCTGTTTCACTTGAAATTTCTCTTTGAAGCACAATAATTATTCACACTCACAAGTCTTTTGCAGATAAAGAATATTAATTGAATAAAGAATATTAAACAAATAAAATGAAGAAGAAGAAAAGAGAAGGTGAGGTACGTAGATAAAAAAGAAGATGAAGAACAAGAACAATATGAAAGGGAAGACGAAAAACATCAACAAGATGGAGAAAAAGAAAAAGCAGGAGGGGATGAGGGATAAGATAAAACGATTATATTAACTTAAATTTGTAAATAGGTTATGAAATGAAATAGACAACCAGTTTCAATTAAATCGGGTCACATGCTAGTGAATAACATAACAAGTGTTACCTTTGGGCAGTCTAGTTCGACAAGTAGCCTATCAGCTACAAATTCAATGTACCGTTTCATGAGTGTACAGTTCATGCCAATCATGGCAACAGGCAAGGCTTCTGTCAAGAATTCTTGTTCAATTGCTACAGCGTCTCTGATTATGCTGGTGACACATGATTTGGATGGCTTTTGGACTAGGTGCTTGAACATAAGGCAGGCAAAATCACAGTGAAGACCCTGAAACAGAGAAATTAGAAATTTATTTATTGATTTAACTAACATACAATAAAAATCTAAAGATTCTTATTTAACCTTTTATATCAATCAGATGCAATACTACTTACTAATTAAAGACGCTCAAGACTGAGCTTGGATGGGTAACCGGCAGCTATAATCATTCGCTATACGTTATTACCACATGGTGGTTCGGAACCCACCTAAAAATATAGGTTCATCGGCTTCCCTATAACATACGCTCATTATTTTCAACGTCGGATACAATTCAATTTCAAAATTTATATAAAACCGGTTATAAAGCTAAATCGATTACAGCGCTTTTTCAACAAGGGGTCCGCCAAATACAATATCGTGAACTTGGATCCGGTTAGAGCGCTACTTCGATTTGAACTGTACAATTATTACAACATTGAGTTAATGTTTGGAGGGCTTAGAAAAATTATAAAAACAACGTAATGGAATTACCATTTCATAAAAAATATATTTACCTCATCACGCGAAATGAGCTCATTGCTGAATGTAAGACCAGGCATGAGGCCACGCTTCTTCAGCCAGAATATTGATGCAAAACTTCCCGAAAAGAAAATGCCTTCGACGGCTGCAAACGCTACAACTCTTTCACCAAACGTGGCCGTTTTGCTAGCGATCCACTGCAGCGCCCAGTCTGCCTTCCTCTTCACACAAGGCATTGTTTCAATGGCATTGAATAAGTAATCTCTGAAAAAACACACAATATACATGCATGAAAATACTGTAAAAATTGAATAGAAGCTATCTAACAGAAGATAGTTTCAGTTTTGAGCTAATCTGATACTGTGATACAATTGAGCGTGAAGGTACAACAGGCTTTTAGCACAGAACTGCTTTCTTCATAGTATTTGAACAGGAGAATCCAAATTGTAGGTTAGGTCACGTCAAAGTATCACTGGAATATTTCACTTGATTATTTTATTTGAGGTTGAAGCCCACATAGGACTGAGACCTGTGCGTGGGTAATGAGTTGGATTATGGTGATTTATGAGTTGGACCTACTGTTTTAGGTGGGTTCTGAACCACCGGGAAGTGATTTTATAGCAGAGAACATTTGATAATACTTGTTTAGTTGAAGAATATCAATTGGAATTTCACTTGAAATGAAGCACTGAAATAGTTAAAAGTGAATTGATAATATTGAATTTGGTTTGAGACTAGAGCAAAAATATACAAGTTTTTTATAGCTGCTGTAAGCTTTTTTATGTACTGTTAGTTCCAATTATAATTATTAGTGATGAATAAGATTTTGATGTAGTCAAAAAAATTGTTTCAAATGTTGTGAAAGCAAGTGGTTCGATAACAACAAACTTGTTTATTCATTATGAATATAATTATACTACAATATCACTTTTATCACAGCATATTTCGCAATTATTAGTAATTGACCAGCCCAATATCAAGTTCATACAATCCTCATTCGCAACAGAAAAATTAGCCGATTCGTTGCTTTTTCCGTTTTTGAAAACCTGGGTCTTTGAATAACTGAGAAAATGAATAAGATGAAGGAAAGCAGGAAAGAACTATTCTCCTTCGCAGAAAAAAAAGAGGAAGAAAAACAAGAATAATAATGAAAGAGAAAGAAGACTGAGAAAAAGAGGAAATAGAGTGGTATAAGAACAGGGAAAGAGGTGGAAAAGGTAGAGAAATAGGAGGGAAGGTGAACAAGGAAGGAAAGAGAAGTGCAGAAAAGAAGACGAATGAAAGAACAGAGGTATAGCAGCGCTAATTAAAAAGGAAAGAAGAGAGAAGTAAAAGATAAGTGTAGAAAGAACGGAGGATTCGGAAGAAAAATACTAAGAGTTAAGAGAAGAGCGAAGGAAGGAGATGAAAAAAGAAAAAGAAGAATAGCAAAAGGGTGAGGACAAGAATAGAAAAAGAATGGAAAATGTGAGAAATGAGGAAAAGGAGACCGAAGCAAAAAGTAAAACACATGTTGCAACGGAGAAAAGATAAAGAAGATGAGTAGGCAGAGACCATGAAGCACGAACCTCTGTTCAGGGCAACGTATGTAAGTGTCAATGAGCAAGCTGTACATTTCCGAATGAACATTTTCCATGGCAATTTGGAAGCCGTAGAAGCAGCGCGCCTCGGTGATCTGAACCTCCTGGCTGAACCGCTCGACAAGGTTCTCGTTGACAATGCCATCCGAGGCGGCGAAGAACGCCAGAACGTGCGAGATAAAGTACTTCTCATCTTGGGTCAGCTTTTCCCAATCTGTCAGGTCCTAAAATTATAGCCAAATGCTTTTATCAATATCAACTTGCATCAACAACAGAACTTAAATTTCTGAGAAGTAACGGATGCGTTTCAGGATCGAGATCCCATCCTCAGCGCACAAAGAATACATACTTATAAGTGAATAAATACATATTAATGTATTTCAGTTTGAAGTAGACGATTTCTTTATCTTGTAACACACAATCTACAAAACCCATTGAATTTCAGGCTGTGCGCTAAGGCTATGATTATACTGTAGTTTTATCAAAGAATCTTGTAATAGAAATTATGAAGAAATTATAATGTTATTAATTTACTACTGTCATGCTTTATTGTGGCTTGAGGTGAATTAAGTTTTGTTTATCTCAGATACAAAAAAGGGCTACATCATTTGTGTTTCTTTCCAAAAGCCTCTGACAATAATACGGTCAGAAGTAAAAGTAAATTGAAGAAATTTGATTTTTTCAAGTAAAACAAAGTGATTATTACAAGTAGATGTTCTCACCTTGGACAGATCAACCTCTTCAGCTGTCCAGAACGATGCCTCCGCCTTCTTGTACATGAGCCATACATCGTGGTACTCTATTGGAAAGATCACAAATCGTCTAGGATTCTCCCTGAGAAGTGGCTCCAGCTGCGGGTCGAACGATGACTCCTCCAGTCCCTTTCCCTTGTCCACATCCATGACATTTTCTTTTGCTTCCTAAAATAATCAAACAATAATTCAATATCTATCTGATATTATATAAAAGGCTTGATTTTGTTCTCTGTCGACGAAACTCTAGCGCTATATGTTAAACAACAAAATTACCCAAAATGAACTAAAAATACACTGTTTTCACAAGTTTTCAAATGCTGTCTAAAAAAGATATTCACATTAAAAAATTACATCCATGTCAATACAAAAATGGGAAAATATCTCTCCCAAAACTTTCATTTTCAACACTCTCCGCTTCTATTCATCTTCGCTTACTAAACACACCCAAACATTAAGACCACAATAGTATGATGTATGAGATAGTATGATAACAACACTTGAAACAACATAAATAAAGAATTACTTTCACAATTTTACACCGAATATGTAACGTTTAGCCTGTTTTCACAGTGAAGCTTCCGTATTAGAGACTAGAGCATAGCTGCGAAATCAAACACATGCTAAGGAATGGATCTAGACTTCTAGACACACTAGAACAGCGAGCGATAAGTGCGTCAAGTGTCATTGATCAAGAGTTTTCACTCTTTGCTATTGTCTCTAGTATCGAAGCTCTATTTTAAAAGCACCCAAAAATGATTTTCAATTGATCAGGATTTTGATGAGTTCTGCATAACAATGGTATAACCTCATGTTTCAATGTAAGACAGGGCAATGTTACAATGATAATTTGTATAAGATTGATCAAATAGATTTATAAGTAAACGAACTTACATCTTTTAGTAGCCCGACTCCATTTAGTATATTCTTGTTCTCTTGAAAAGGTTGAGCTCGCGCGTTCTGTGTAATTGCTTCAATCTGAAAACAAGTTTAAAAACAACTCAATTTTAAGTACAGTAGTAAAAAATTGTTTTAAGTAGTGTATACTGCATGCTTTAACCTGATTTAATGGCTTAATAATAAGACTATTCAAGAGTGTACGTTATACTTTCTATTTGACGTGGTAATGTTGTAGCATCATTTTACATTCATAGCCTTCTTACTTTCTCCAATCGTCACGGTTTTTATTTTCTCAGTGCGCTTTCTTAACATAAGAGCTAGAGCCACTGACTGAATTATAACGGAATTGAGCGGTTTTCATCTATTGAACTTATTTAACAATTTGCTCATTATTATGCGATAGAGTATAAATATTTATTGACATCAGTTTGTTTTCCATGACGAATTAACTCATTTGAAAAACTTCAAAAAACTCACACGGTATAACTACGTCCATCCAGAAATTAATATAAATTAATATAATCGTGCCAAGGTTCCCACTCACATAAACAAGGGATGCATTTTCTACTCAAAACGATTTTATGTTGAAGAATATCATTATTTCACAATAAATTCCCGTTTCAACAAGAAAATCAATAATTGTTTTATAATCTATAACAATTATGATAGATAGATAGAATTAGTTTTTGCTTTAAAAACTGACATTGCTGCGGGTGGATAAAGTTTCAGAGTAATGTTTTTATCTTTCTTATCAATGCAGCAATCTAAAAAACTGTTTAATCTCAATGCAAAATAAGTACTTCAGTAGCATGGTCGTTTCTTTCAATAACTATCTTGACCTTGACTTGACAATCCCAAGGGCTCACATATAAGATACGGTAGGTAGTAAAGTGAAGTATAAATTTAAAACGAGGACGAGTTCTGATAAAATGGACCAATTTAAAATACAGATTTACAATCTCCAAAGGCTTTTACTTCAAAGGCTGCATTTATACAACGCGTCAAACAACGGTCGTCGGCCGAAGCAGGAATAATTTTCTTGTAATGCCAAATGTGTTTTTGACGACGGTCGTCGGGCGCGCGCTCAAACCAAGCTTCGGTTTCCTAGAACCCGGATTTAGACTAAATGGACAGCGGACACAGCCACATGAACTACAATCATAGATCAGGGATTAAGTACTTGATGGTTCGTCTATGCTACAATATATAAACTCGATTTGCTTTCGAAATATAGTTTATAATAATATAATACGGTAATATATTCGATTAATTGTATTTCTTATTTAGGTGAACATGCCAGTTATCGCCACAGGCCGAACGAGTTTCCCCCCGCTACAGACCCCAATGCGTTCTGCAATGTATTCTTGGAATAGCTTCAATTCCACAGGGCGGAACTACTCGTTACTCACCGGCGAATCTACAATCTGGATGTCAACTCGTCCTGAGTAAACGTGTTCACTAGCCAAGTATACATTAGCCGAACATTTACTATCTACGAAAAAAATAAGAGAGCTGGGCAACTTTTCTCGCAACTTGCTGGCAGTGTAGCCAACACCAAAATAATATGTTATTGTGGCCAAAGCCGACATCCACGAAGAATCTAACCGCGCAGGATGGATGCCATCATAACACCTAAGATGAGACATATAATTTTCGGGGATAACACCAATCAACTGCTTTGAAGAAAGCTTACTGAATAAATGTTAGAAGACTTCACATAGCTTCCTGGATTTCTTGATCTGCGTTGTTTATATCATCAACTTTTCATGGTAAATTCAACTACTTTATGTCAATTTTAATTGAGAATAAATGATATATTCACTTCAGGCCAAACGTTTGGCATGAAGTGAGTAAAAATATAATTTATTCTCAATTATAATTGACTGAAAGTCGTTGAATTTACCATAAAAAGTTGGTATCACCAGTGCCAGATTTAGGGTACTTGCGGCCCTAGGCCAAATTACCCCGAGCGGCCCCCGATAACTTCACAATTATGTAATTAAAGCATAAAGCACATTTCATATTAATACATAACCTTTGTTTTAATTTTACTTTTTAAAATTGGTACAACATACAAAGCATAACATACATGAATAGAAATGGCACTAATGTTCTATTACTATTTGAATACGGTACATAAATAGGTTGAAATGTTGTATTCGCTAATTAATTTACAAATTTGGCTAAAACCCCAAAACAGCTCTAACAATAATTTCTATATTTATAGAAAGTATATAATTCAAAGTTAGCAAATAGCAGTTTTCTGGAAAATTATTATATTATAAATTAGTATTGCAGTTAATTGTTAAAATTAAATAACATTTGTTTCATGTTCAGGGGGGAAAAGTACAGGTGACAACAAAAGGCTAAAAAAAGCCGAGTTGAAAAGACATTTCAAGTGAAAGAACAAGCAAAATAATAATAAGAGCTGTTAGTAATAAGCTACAGTAGGCCTACTGAAAAATAAAAATATTAAGAATACAGCAAATAAACTTCTAGATCATTCAATTCTCACATTATTCTCTTCTATTTAGTGAGTAATCCTTTATATTCGATTACTGAATTCCTGGCATTTCTTCCTTCAGTAGTAAATAATTATTTTAGGTAGCCAATAATTGAGAAAAAATTTCATTGTTTTGTGTTACCAGTATGAAATTTTTTTAATCTACTTTTGACTGATGCTACTTTCTAGTATACATTGATTATATATAAAATGTAACAATAATTTTGTTAAAGTATCTAGTTGCTAATTGAATTAAATCTATTGTATTATTCTGCAATACACTGTTTGTAACCTAATATTATGATCTAGTTTGTACGACGTTTCCGATTGCACTAATGTGACCCAAAAGATGAATAAATTCTTATTCTTATTCTTCTGAAAAGCGTGAATGTCATGTTCTTAATTTGGATAAAGTTGGATTAGTGATTAGCATTGACACTCACTCCACTCCATACTCATAATTAATACCATATCTAAACTCTAAACACTCACTTTTCTAGCTTTTTTTGGCTGCAAAATCTTTAATCAAATCGTTAAAGTCTAAGGCTTGAAAAAGCTCAGCATTTGAAACAAAACTAGCCAAACTAGACAATTTAGAATCTTCGTCAGAAGTCGAGTTCCTCAAGTAGTTTTTGATTCTTTTCAACATACTGAATGATCTTTCTCCAGATGCATTAGATGTCATCATGCATAATAGAA
The DNA here is from genome assembly GCA_948455865.1 of Conomelus anceps. NCBI lineage: Eukaryota > Metazoa > Arthropoda > Insecta > Hemiptera > Delphacidae > Conomelus > Conomelus anceps. The sequence goes on along the minus strand of OX418220.1, from coordinate 38,142,108 downwards.
TGCGCAAAGCCGTGTCCATATTTGGAAATAATGTTGTTAAAGGGTTGATTACATTGGGATAGTTACTCGCTAAGCGAGTAGGACGTTACTGACCGACCGTGCTACAGCAGCTCAGCATACCAAGCCAAATTATATTAAAAAAATTATTTCTAGAATCACCCCCATACTATGGAATTTGTAAGACAATAAATAATATTGCAACACAAAATTAAAATATGAAGTTTACCAACAATTATTCAATGAAATTTCATCAAAACATTATACAATATATCTCATCTGAAGTGTTTTGCTGGCAGCCTGCGTGATTAAGTGTAGGCTTTGGCCACAATAATATTGTATTTTGGTGTTGGCTACTCTGCCAGCATGTATGAATGTGACCAAATTCAAAGTTGAGAGCCTGTCTACTTTGAATTTGGTCACATTTAAGGGTTGATTACATTGGGATAGTTACTCGCTAAGCGAGTAGCGAGTAGGACGTTACTGACCGACCGTGCTACAGCAGCTCAGCATACCAAGCCAAATTATATTAAAAAAATTATTTCTAGAATCACCCCCATACTATGGAATTTCTAAGACAATAAATAATATTTCAACACAAAATTAAAATATGAAGTTTACAAACAATTATTCAATGAAATTTCATCAAAACATTATACAATATATCTCATCTGAAGTGTTATGCTGGCAGCCTGCGTGATTAAGTGTAGGCTTTGGCCATAATAATATTGTATTTTGGTGTTGGCTAGTCTGCCAGCGTGTATAAATGTGACCAAATTCAAAGTAGACAGGCTCTCAACTTTGAATTTGGTCACATTTATACACGCTGGCAGAGTAGCCAACACCAAAATACAATATTATTATGGCCAAAGCCAACACTTAATCAGCAGGCTGCCAGCATAACACTTCAGATGTGATATATTGTATAATGTTTTGATGAAATTTCATTGAATAATTGTTTGTAAACTTCATATTTTAATTTTATGTTGAAATATTATTTATTGGCTTAGAAATTCCATAGTATGGGGGTGATTCTAGAAATAATTTTTTTAATATAATTTGGCTTGGTATGCTGAGCTGCTGTAGCACGGTCGGTCAGTAACGTCCTACTTGCTACTCGCTTAGCGAGTAACTATCCCAATGTAATCAACCCATTATACTCGCTGGCAGAGTAGCCAACACCAAAATACAATATTATTGTGGCCAAAGCCTACACTTAATCACGCAGGCTGCCAGCATAACACTTCAGATGAGATATATTGTATATTGTTTTGATGAAATTTCATTGAATAATTGTTGGTAAACTTCATATTTTAATTTTGTGTTGCAATATTATTTATTGTCTTAGAAATTCCATAGTATGGGGGTGATTCTAGAAATAATTTTTTTAATATAATTTGGCTTGGTATGCTGAGCTGCTGTAGCACGGTCGGTTAGTAACGTCCTACTCGCTACTCGCTTAGCGAGTAACTATCCCAATGTAATCAACCCATAACTGTTTTTCACGAATGAGTTTCAGATACTCCAAAAGTGTATTCCTTGGAGGCTTGGTGATCTTGTTATCATGAGGTTCTCTTTCTTCATCAAATATACCTTCAACAAAGCCTTTAAACTGTACACACTCTTCTCCAAAGTCACCATCTATGTCGATTCGATACTTTTTAGTTAAAATAGAAGCTTTTCCCCTGATTTCTTCATTGGAAAATGACGATAAGTTGTTTAAAAATCCAAATTCTTCATTAAGACTGAAATAAACTTCGGACCTTTTATTTAATTCTAAATAAAGCCTGTCAATTACAACAGTGAATGTATTAATCTTCAAGTCTTCTTTGCCATTAAAGTGGGGTTCAGTGGATTTATCTTCTTTGTCTTCGCCAGGGAGAGCTTTTCTTTTCAAGCGTCTTTTTATTTCAAGAATATAGGTTTCATTTTTAGAGAACTCCTTTCCTCTTATTTCATAGGAATCAAAGATGTCTCTCAGACTCAATATGATATGAACATTGGTTATTTTAATTAGATTGTATTGTTTATATACAAAAGTAATGTACTCGGTTTACAGTAGCGGTAATTATTAATTAATTTTAGAAAATAAAAATTCAATTTTTTACCAAAAAAAGTTTTTTCTTACAAGACGCTGCGGCCCCCTTTTGCTTGCGGCCCTAGTAGGCCTAGTGGTAAATCCGGCACTGGGTATCACTAATTTAGCATTGCAATATTATTTATTGTCTCAAATTCCATAGCATTGGGTAATACTGGAAGTTCGATCCAGTAATTCTGTAATTCGGCTCGGCCTGCTGAAGCACGATCGGACTGCCACGACTTTTCTACTACGGATGAACTACCGTGTCATCGAGGCTTTAACAAACTTGTTGGGAATTGAACATGCGACCATCGATAGCCCAGATGAAGAACATTGACAAATTAATTTATTTATTCTCGTTATTTTACAGAATGAACCAAAAAATAATTTAAGTTGCAGTTGGAAGTGTTCGACGTTCCATTTCAATATAACATCAACGTAGTTTTGCTAACGATGCTAAGTTCTGAATTATGACTTTCTTAGTTTACCGATCTCAAAAATAAAAAAATATCCACGCATCTTGAACTATCAACACCATTGAATTTCAATTAATAGAATCAAGATCAGAAAGATCACTACACAAGGTTAGTTTTGGAGGGAATAAGTTTGGCAAATACTAAAGTTACAGGTTATTATTAAATTCAATGGACTGCAATTGAAATATCTATGTATTTTTGAATAAATAAATAAATCTGTAGCCTAATCAGCTTCCAATTCTTAATCACTGGACATTATGGATGAAATGTATTAAAACGACCATCCAAATTAAACCCCTGAAGTACAGGATTGGCATAGGTCCTTTATTACATCAGTACCGTACGCCAACTCATTATTTCATTTACGGTAATAAAACATACTGAATACAACGTAGATTGCAATTGAAGCATAAATTTAAGGACAATATGAAATAATTTAAATAGAAATAATGGAAAATATAAGCGTCTTTTTCAGAACTTACCTTTCCGTTTCCTATTATGTTGACATTTTCTTTGTTCAAAGATTGCGTGAAAGGCATTTTAAAACAAATTTATCAGGAGAATTTAAAATAGAGAAATAAGTTTTAAAAGAAATAAAATAATAGTATTACAACTTAAATTTAAATAGAAGCAGATAATTAATAAGTCGGCGTCACCAAATTCGCAAGACAAGAAGAAAGAACTGGAGGATGCGATGACGATTGACGAGTATACACAAAAACCGCGGGAACTACACTACAGTTGAGCCACACTTTCAGCAGCTGTTGACTGAAAAGACGAAAGTGAAAAGTGCAGAGAAAATACTTGAGTATTATTCCCTGGAAAAAACTCTTCAAATTAGAACGTGAAGAGAATTGTGCCATTCCAATTGAATTAGACTATAGCTATTATGGAGACAGGAAAAACAGTAATAAGTTATAATTGAGATAAACTATGAAAAGATGAAATCAATGGTATCGATGTGTGATTTGAAAGGCACTGCACTGATGCAGATGTGAATCAAACATCAAACGTTATGTTTGAATATTTGAATTTGAATAGACAACACAATAATTAATGCATTAAATTAAATGTATTTTGATCGTAGCCGAATACGCTCTTGAGAAAAGACTATTATTTCATTAGTAGAAGCAGTTGAATAGATTGGCAGAAATAATTCAGTCATAAGTTACCGTTCCGTTACGGTATATTGCCTCACGGAGATACCTATTCCTCTGAGGTCTATCAAAAAAGTTGATATTGTTCACCTTTTTTTATTGGGGGAAAGTGAACACTGACCCCAAATATTACGTGATAGAGGTACGTTATGTTTAAGGAGACTGTAGACTGTTCACACTGAAATGTCCTATTTTGGTCAATCAGGTGAGAAACAAAATAATAACTCAACCGATTAGAGGATTAGACGTACCAGATATATCTGATCGGAAAGCTGAATCAAATTTAATGTACAATAGTATGATAATTTTTTTAATTTAAGAAGAAAGTATAGTATTTCTGGTTTGTCGAGCTTTCTTAAAAACAGTTGTTCAGTTCTTTATCTAAGTTTTGGGAGAAATGTTAATGAACTCGAAAATTAAAGTGAATCTTATATTTGAAAATTGTTTTAATAATTCAATATGTAAACTCTGCGACGCTACAACCCCGACGATGTCACCCATGCAATTATTTATTACTGGAATTTTCAAAGCACAAAATTCTAGACTGCCATATAGGATAGGGGCACTATAGGCTACAACGCTTCTGATGACAGCCATATCTTTCTTTAAATGAGTTGTAAAAAACCCCTTTTTACTTTGAAAGTGAAATGAATTTTTAGACTAGATATTCTGAAAATTATTTTCATATTTTCAACCCTATCGGTCACCTCTAGTTCGGCTATCACCCACCTGCTTGCGCTTGGTGCAGTGACGTAGCCGTTGGGGGGGGGGGGGGGGTCCGGACCCCCCTTCCGGACCTGAATTTTATATAATTTTCCATTAAATTTTTACCTTGAGAGTTGCACACCTTTTGTTCCAACTATAACCTTCAATCTCATTCTGAACTTATTCTAGTATTATGAAAATTACGTCCTCAGACGTCATTGAAACTTACAGCATTGATGAGTTAGCAATAATCTGAATTCTACACTACGGTACTCAGATTAATAATTTATAACATTACCATCTTTTTGCAGCAATTAACTATGAGCACATAGCCACTTAGTAATAAGAGACAAAATATCTATCAAAAGCTTTAAATTTTTCATTCAATCAACTAAACATATTAGAAAGACGCCTGGATATAAAGACAAAGCACTGACGTTGGTGTTAATTTTAAATGCCAGGAGAGCTGAAAAGACCGTTCTAGGGCCTCTTTTTCAAAAATTTTCCGGGGAAGTACCCCCGGTCAATCGACCCCCCCCCTCCGATTTCAAAATCTTGGCTACGTCACTGCTTGGTGGCAATATGAATTACCTTAACTACCTTCCTCTTCACTAATACCAGCAGGCCCGGATGGGTTGCATCAAGAGATAAAATTATACACAAATTGACTAGAATAGACAACCAACTATAGCATCAAGTTGGCATCGCAGGTCAAACAATGTCCGTCATTTTATTGTCTTCAAAAACCTCATGTATCCTGTAAAAGAGCTTTTTCTTAAGCCAGCTCTTCAATTTCGAACTGAATGCCGGTGTATTCATATTTGTCAACTCCTCAGGTACAGTAATATTTATTAAATGTACTTAACGCTAATGTATCCAATCTAAATTCTAAACTTTTGAAAAATAAAAATGAATCCTCAATTATTAAAAAAAATCATTTTAATACTCATGAAGTACACTGTATAGTCAAATGAGCTGGCACACAAAACTATTCTATATTGAGAATACATTTCAATACACAAATAAATAATGTTATAACTAAAGTAGACACCCCATTTAATTGTCATTTTCTGTCATTTCTTTAGAAATGCAATAATAAGAACCTCAATTATTAACAGTGAACCAAAATAAAATCCAAGCCCTGAAATAATATTTACATGCGATTGTGTTTCTTCTCAAATCATAGTGACGTAAATAAATGTAGAAGATGATTTTTATTCTTTTTGAAGATATTTCATTTCTTGGAAGAATTCGAATAGATCATTAATAGAGCACTAATTCATAGATATTTGATACATAATTTGTTGAAGAAAGCTCGAATATTACACATAATTGAACAACCTACTTGAAGATGATCTCACCTAATTTTTCACTTCTCTATGATAAACAGAACATTTTTTTACATTGTAGAAAAATGTCGTATCACACACATTCATTATACCTTTTCAATCATAAATATCTCGATTTCAATAATAACTATAATTATATTTAGTGGTTTGTGAATGAAATATTCTAGAAAAATAAATAAGTCTGCATTAATATACACTGATAAAATATTATTATTATACGATTCAGCTAACGTTTTGAGGCATAACAGATATGCAGAGCGTTTGTCTTTGAAACAGTAGAAGTGTTATGGAGGACAAGAACGTTGGTATCGAATTCTCCTGGTAAAGATGCTGATCTATTAAATCTCCGAGGGTGCTTGAAAATGGTGTCTCTAACAACTCCATATCTCCAGATTGTGACAGCTGAAAAATAATATGCATATCATTGTTAGCGAACACAATAAACAAAAGCAAAAAACAGTAGCTAGATATTGGCCATAGTAGATAAACAAAATTGGAAAAGTGTGATGCATGAATAGATAATTTGATTCGAAAAAACTTCATTATTATCAAAAGAATGTGAACCATAAGTTTTTTGTTTTGAACATCGCCAAAATCTCCAAAGAAACATTTTTAAATTCAAGTAAGTTAGGTTAAAAATTTGTAGAGATTTGAAGAACTTGCTTCTTAATTTTTCATATGATTGAGATTTTGAAAGTGAACTGCATTTGCTTTCCGGGATGTTAATTGCTATCCTGCAAGGATGAAAATATCAAGTGAAATACACTTCATTTTATTATTTAACAGGTTATTTTCAAAATATTTGCTTTTAACATGATTAACAAATGGACACAATTTCAATAGACACTTTCATAGAAAAAACTATGAAACTGCTTCAAGTATAAGTGGTGATGATGAATGAATTGCAAGGCCAGGGGGAAGAACGATGAGAGTCAATTTGAATAGAAACAGAGAAAAATCAAGTTGAAAGTCACTGACTCCCATCATTTTCCCCCTCTTGCTTGTTCTCTTTAACCTTTGAATTTCTTGACTCTCATCGTTATTCTCAAAACCAATGCCACTATTTACGTTTACTATTGGAACTAAGCTACAGATTGGCATCTACATCTCAAAATTGGTGAAATTTCAACTCTCATCGTTCTTGCCTCTGGTCCTATTATGATGCTAACTGAACAGTAAGAAAATAAGAAATTTGAAAATTAGTTAGGACGTTCAGCTCAATACCATACTTCGATAATAATGAGATTGGTCCTAGGTCGTGACAGGTCGTGACTACATGGACGACCAGATGTCGACCATATACACTTATAATCAAATAATATCGACCATATGCGCTTATACTTGAAAACCTTTAGAGCCCTTCAGATATGTCGAGCTACACGGACGATTCTATAATGCATCAACCTAACAAATTTTACATTCCAATGTCTTTGAACCTAACCAATATTATTTCCATGTCCCTGATCTACGTGCGAGGTTATACCAACCTTGATTTAACTCCAGATCTAAAAATTTGTAATGTAGTCAGAGCCTTAATTTAGGGTTGAATTTAGGGCATGTGGTTAGGGTTGGGCTCGAACTGGTGCTGATTAATTGATAGCCGTTTCTTACTAAAATTACATAATTATAATTTTATTAATTTGATTTTATAGCGCATTGTTATATAGAGCCACTCCAGTCGCGGACGCATGCCACAATTAAGCCTAATTACACCAGCCTGGTAAATTTGGTAAAAATCAGTCGATGGCTTTAAACATTTGTATACTTTCAAGTACTTTGACATTGTTTCACTCGTTCAACTGGTGTAATTTAGCCTTAATTGTGGCTCGCGTCCATCAGTGGAGTGGGTCTACGTAATAAGGCTCTTAGGTTTATAAAACATGCTGAATGGATGTATTGAATGATACATCTATTTTAACTAATTTTAAAAAGCACTGAACATACCTTGAAAAGAAGATGTTGATCAGGCGCATCGGAATAAACATTGGTAAGTCTGTACATTTTGTTGGAAAGCGCGTCAACTTTATAGCCCAGAAGCATATTGATGGCATCTCGAAATTCTTGACCTGTCATTTTAAACATTTCACACAGCTTCTGATTTTGTCGTTCAACCGACTTCAATTTCTCCCTCAGTTCTGAAAATATAAACAATATGATTGCATAAGAATATAAAATGACATTGATTGTAAATGGTGCAATTTAAGGTAGAATTAATTGAAATTATGAACTACGTTACTATTCATCAGTATTACAGATGATATTAGTAATTTAAAATTTAAAATTCAATTTTTTTATTGATTTCATTTGCACAATACATAAAACATTTTTCATTATCTACAAATTATGAAATCATACTCACAAGACTTCCCGTCCGTTCGTGAGTATGAGTTACTATTTATAAGAAATTTTGACATGAAGAAATAAAATAAAAAATTGTTTTTTTCAGAGAATACAAATACAGTAGCTATATAAATTAATGACAAAAACAAAAGCCAGTTATAATTATTTATCTAATAGAGATGACTGTAGCCACTAACCCCAAGTGTAAATAAAACATATAACTTAAGTATACCAGAACACACCTCAAGAACATAAAAAACTCAAGCAAAGTAGAAAAAATAAAAAATTAATGGAAATTTAAAGTAATGCATCATGCATCTTAATAAAAAAGCTAAGTTAAAAGGTAAGTTGGCCTCTCTTGAACATCACTATCCCATCCTTTAGTTTGTTTGAGATTGAAAAAAAAAATGGTGCAACAACCGAAACTAGTAACTCATGGTTTTCTGGCTCATTACAGTATGTTCAGCTGATTAAGTGTATCATATCGCTTAGGTATGAACACCGCCTTACTATCTGCACTAGACAATCTGCATACAACAATTAACAATACATACCCTCGACTTCTTTAATGGTGTTGTAGTCGATGCGTTCATTAACTTCGTGTGTAATGTCCAGAGTTTTTCCTTCTTGCATGAGGCGAATGCGCTCCTTCAATCTTAATATCTCAGCTCGACACTTGTCCAGATCAGAGTCATGACTGGACATGGCTTCGGCCACTGGGTTCATTCTGCAAATTCAAAAATATGCATGTCAAGCACAATATTTTTCATAGATATCAAAAAAAGATTTATGATAGACAAAATAGAAAATTAATATGGAACCATTTGAAGCAATATGAAATATCAGACAAACTAATAAAATATGGCAAAATATTCTTTGAATGACAATACAGTCAGTGCTAACTCGCAATTTTCAGTTGTGCAACTGTTTAGTTATGGTTTTCTTATCAAATCTAAATCCAGAAAAAAAATGTTCAACATGCAAGAAGTTCTGCTAAGATAAGAGAATTAATAATTTAGACAACTGGTCGACAAGTTAATGAAGAGACAAGTATTGGTCTATTTTTGTATTGCTTATGATAATGATGTATTTCATTGTTTATCATTTTTAGAGCTTGTTTTCATTATTATGTTGTTGAATTTACAACAAAGGGACAATTTATAGCTTCAAATAAAGAAGAGGTAAGGACTGGATTATTTTTGCATTGTTTATTTTTCATTGTTATAATAATATTTATCTATTTCACACTAATAAAATTTATTTAATACATACATGAAAAAGCTCACAGACATAAACAGAAAGTGACGATATATGAAGGAAGATGGAAGATTCATCAAGTAAGGTACGGTAATATAGAACTGAGAAAAAAAGGGGTAAAGGGCCTACAAAAAGAGAAACCCAAGTGACCAATTTGCAGAATTCAAGACATGGGTCAAGTGATCCTTGAATTCAAGTGCTGGATCCATCAAGACACCTAGGTCTCTTATAGTAGTTACATGCTATAACATGTTTCTATTTACATTTAGTTGTTATTACTCTAAAGAGAAAAAAATAATGGCTATATTCTGTGGTTTACATGTAATGTTTTGCTATCAGAATAACCATAGAAATTATCACATACAGTAAAATCTGCCACATCTGGATCAATGTGGAGACCGACTGGTGTGATAAGAATGCCACAGCATTGTTTTGTTTATTACTACATCAGCAATAATTTTATTACTTCCATCATGCATGTTAATTGTAATACCTCAAATGTAAGATTTTATTCTGTCTTATATCGAAGTCTCCTTTCAACGCCCTGTATTCCATTTGCTCGGACAATTCGTCGACTTTTTTCTGCAGCGCTTCTTTCTCAAGCAGAAGTGCGTTACGTTCTGCTTTCAGTTTTTCCAGTTCGGCTGCATTTGCAGGACTACCATTGCTATCTCGCATTCCGAGCACATTCCCAATGGCTAAACCTGTAATTTTCCAAAGAAAATGCACATACACATAATTATTACAGTCCACAAAATTTACAGAATGTTTTAAATACTTCAAGAAGTGTTTATAACAGCTCAGAATTAGAAATTAGCTCTCATAAACAAGGGTTTGCAAAATGCTGCAACGGAAATAGTCGGCAGAAGATTTCAGCTATAAATATAAACATTTTGAGAGTTGTAATACCTCTGTTTGGGTTGTAAATCAATAAGGTTTCATGCAAAACTAGGTGGTCCGTCGCGCGTTGTTGCGACCTCAAAAGAAATTCTCCTAGATTTTATTATTCGCCACCTACCACTGAGGCTACATTTCAAATTTCAACCTTCTAGGACTATTGGGGAAGAAAGTTAAACCTAGGGCTCTTCCAGCTGATCAGAGAGGCCTCCTTTGTTGTTTTCTAACTTACCACCTCACACTCAATGAAGGGAAATTTCAAATTTAAACCTTCTACAACTATTAGCGTAGAAGTCGGTCCTAGAGCTCTAGTTTCACGCTTAGCAACACCTTCAGCGATTCATTTTTATTTATTTACAGATGTTCATATAAACAGAAATATTACATTATTATTTTTCTTAATTCAAATTAAGTTCACCTGATTGGCCAAAACGGGACATTACAGGCTTGTTTCATACATTACCAGCTTTGGTTAACAGATGTCGTCAATCGTGGCCAACGCGTCAACTCGGCATATTTGCCCATCACATGATTTCAAAAATCGGGTAGATGTGAAGCGCTCCATATGATAACAATGATTGGCCTGGTAAACGACACCGGTTACCCGACTGCCGGTTCTGTGTGAAACTGTCCTATTCGAACAAGACCTGAGACCTGTGCGTGGGTAATGAGTTGGATGATGGTGACTGATGAGTTGGACCTACAGTTTTAGGTGGGTTCCGAACCACTGGGAAGTGATTTTACCGCAGAGAACAGTGTCTTTTTTGCTGGCCAATCTAATCGGTCACCCTTACAAAGAGAGCCCAAGAGAACGCAACTTTTCTCTATCTGATTGAACAGATACCAGCTACGGCTCACGGCTATCACTTCCCTTTGAAATGAAGACATCAGCGAATGCTCCTTTTTGTTTGATATTGGGCTAAGTATTGGGCCGATCCTTGCAAATTTTGGATAGGACCACTGCTAAATGATGCTCTATAATTAAAAAAAAAAATACTCGAATTGCTCCAGCCGTTGTAGAGTTTTGCGCAACACATTTAGCGTTTCATTTTTATTTAAATAGATGATCTGAAAATTTAATTAAATAAGTCTGTAAATACAGCTACAGTAGTTATTAGATGGTTGATAAAATTTTGACTAATTATGAGCCTACCTTGAGGATTTTTTTAACACAAGGGAACCTTGAAAAGCATTCACTCGAAAGTTTTTCAAGTCTCCCTTGAGTTAAGCTAGCCTCACGTTAAGCTCTTAAATACAGGCCTAAAATTATGAACAGCTGTTCAGTTTGAACAGCTGTTCCAGCACAGCACAGCTTTCGGTGGCCAGGCGCCCTTAACATTGTATAATGAACAGTTCAACTTTTTAAATAAAAATTGTAGAGCTTCGTGTTACAAGTCTGTAGTAATTAAAGTAAGCGAAGTGGTAGCAAAATAATTGTAAATTCTAATTTTCTTATTTACTTAGTTTGAAGTGGATCAACTTGTTAATTGTGAAATAAGCCAATAATAAGCCAACAGTGAGATTTGTAGAGAAGCCTGAAGATAAAATTAATGAAAAATGACCTAATAGTAAAATACATTCACACACAAACTTAATAAAGTTCCGATTACGCATCAATCATTGAAAAACTTCATGCTTTTACTCTACCCTACATAGTTCTGGATCTGAAGGGGTTTCTGTAGCAATTTTGCTGGAATGGTTAGCAGGGGTCCTAGGAAGTAATTTTCGCTCGGGTGCTCATTCGGTACCTGATACACTTTCCCGCAATAATGAAATCAAAGATGGCGGCCACTCACTCAATCAAGAAAATCTCTTATATATTTCTACATTTATCGCTCAACAATCTTGTCTCAACGATTATGTTTGTATTTTGAAACGCTGAATCCGAATATCACATCCCCATTTCGTGGAAGGGTTGCTTTACCCTCAATAATTGTGAAAAACCCCAAAAATACATCTTAAAAAATAGTCCGTTCTTCAGTTTTTTGCAATTATCTCAAAAACTATGAACTTTTCAATACAAAAATTCTATACGAACTTCAATAGTCATTGGACAGAAAAACAAATATGACCCTTCATTTTGCAGAGAACATTGGTGACATAAAGAATGTTTTATCTCAACAGCCTCACAGTTTTTGAAATACTAGCAAAAATCTAACTACCCATCACAGCATTTTGGATTTTTTCCATTTTGAGGGCTGGAGCAACCGTTGCATGGACGTGTAATATTCGAATAACTGAAGAGCGCACTATTTTTCATTGTGGAATTTTGGATTGAGTTTTATCGATTTTTGAGGGGAAAGCAGCCCTTCCACTTAATGGGGGATGTAATATTCGGATTTCGGATTGTGATTGAGAAAAAATTGTTCAATAAATGTATAAATATATATGAGGGTTTCTTGATTGAGCGGCCGCCATCTTTGATTTCGTTATCGTGAGAAAGGGTACCAGGTACCGAGTGAACACCCGAGCGAAAATAACTTCCTAGGACCCCTACTAACCATTCCAGTAAAATATTCACTATACGCAAAATTCCTACAGAAACCCCCTCAGATCCCGGAGAAATTAATATCTTGTAAATATTTAGGTCATTTCGAACTAAGTGGTTCTTCTTCGGCGCTTGGTTGCAGACCAAGCGTCCGCCGCGACTCAAAAAGGTCAGTTTTGCACAGCGAGATTCTACATGTTAATAATGAAATAAAATTGCAACTCCTTTCAAAAAATTCAATGGGGTAAAAATTTCTACATACAGAAGAGCTCCTAAATAACGAACTTTCAAGTAGCAAAATTCTCTAGGTAAAGAATTTTCATGTTGGTCATTGACATTACAATCTTGGGAAAACTACTTTTGCATAGATAATCGATTTCGTCACAAAAAAGTTCAACTGTAATAATTGGAAACGTCTACGCAGTAAACGGGCTACACATGTGATCCGAACCTTGGATTTACACACGCACGCAAAAATCAAAAGATCACAAAGAATGGCATTTTTTCAAAATCAACTAATCAACTAGGCTTTAATGACATAGAATAAAAAATTCTTACTTTGGTCAGCTTCTAATTTCTCCATACGCTGTCGGTAGCCTTCAATGACCTTTTCTAAAGCTTCTACTTTATTGTTTTGATGCATTTCCAATGCTGAACTCGTTGTTACTGTAAATTCTTTCTGGCATGAATCTACCATCTCACGCAAGTCGTTTCTTTCCTGGTAATCAAGAAACATTAAAATTAATAACTATTTTTATCAACTACTACTAAATCAGGAATAAATACAAAATAAATCGTATGAAAGAAGTTTAAGTTCCACCGATTTACATTGAAAGAACTAATAGAATATGCGGACATTAAGCTATTTTAAATATTATAAATGAAGAATTAATGTATAACATATAATAAAAAATTGGGACTTGGAGGTTAATATTTAAGACAGGCTCATGATGAAAATGCATGTTAACCTTTAGTTCTTGATAAGAGATGGTTTCTAGGGGACGTCAAAATATTTTACTTTTTTGAATATGAAGTTTTGCAATCGAATTACACACGCACACAAAAATCAAAAGATCATAAAAAATGACATTTGTCATTTACACATTACATTGTATCGATTATAAAATAAAAATTATGTTGAAAGTACTCTTGAACTTTGTTCGAAAAAATCATCCCCTTATGAGTGAGAGCTGTTTTATTAAGAAAAAAAAAACCTTCAAGACGAGGTTGGCAGAAAGTCTCACAGATGTATTTGAAAATTGCATTTAAAAAATCTGTGGCGAAGTCATGCCCTCTGTGAGGTTTGCTGTAAGCAAATCTCACAGTGGAGTCTGACTACGCGGGGTTTTTGCAGGGGGCCTGGCCCCCGCCGAATGCGAAGCGCGAGTATAATACTGTATAAGGTGTAAAAAGTAATAAAAAGTGTTTCAAAAGTGACCCAACCCTGAGATCAAATGGCGGAAGTCATGCATGGGGTGAATTTTCTGAGCCCCAATCTACATTTAAGCAGCATTTAATTCAATGTCAACTATCTCAGTCAATTGGAATGTACTAGTAGAAGTACTACTTAAGTCACTGCGGTCTTTTCATTAAATTGTGCCAGATTTATTTTTTCAAGATGATTGCTTTCTTGAGATCCTTGGAACTTATCCAATCTGATGTTGTCCAATAGGGCTCCTTGCATTGCGTAGTTGATAACAAAATTATTCTTATAATTGATTGACTTGAAACTCAAATTGCGTTTTAAAGATTATTTCAAGTAGAGTAACAAAGAGAATTGGAAGGATAGTTCAAATTGGCATAAATCTATACATCAAATCCAACATCTAACTTCTTCACATTAATACAAGATTGATTTTCCATCATGTGCATGTTGCATATGTCATACATTATACTCCAAGGGTTGCGTAATTTTTCAAACACTCTGTATAAATAAATATAATGACGATTGGATGGTTAAGTGATAATCTCTTATTGTCTGGTTTAATAAACCGTATTGTTTATTAATAATAATAATAATAATAATAATAATAATTGATACGGTTTACCTCTGTGGATACTTCAATACAAACTAATATTTGCTTTCCATTGTGTTTTACTAGCACTGGTTGCATTTCTGAGAAATAAATAGAGTGAATGATCCATATGATCAGAATATACAGTATAGAAGGAAGTTTAAGATTAGATTACCTTATTCATGCAAGTTTACGAATTTTGCATAAGAGTGCTTAAAAACAATAGAATAGAATATGCTTTTTATTTAACATGAAATTTTACAAACATACTTATTCTTCACAAACATGAATAAATATTGTTAGTTGAACTCATGATTACTAACGAGGACATGAAGAAAAGATCAATAATGTAATGTAGCCTACTTAAAATGAGTGGAAATAACTCAACTTGAATGAGTAATATTAAGTACAATGAAAAGCTTCTCCTATTAATATTATAAAATTAAAAAGAAACATTTCTTGAGCTATCAAATTCATTATGTAAATACAGTATAAGGGGAAAAATAAATATACAATAACAAGAAGTGAAACGAAATAATAACTTGCAAAGTGACTTGAGGGCAAGCAGGAGTTACAGTTACAATATCATTAATATCAGATAGATTGTAAACGATGCTGCCTACTTAGTGTTGGAAATATTACCAGTGATCTTTTAGGTAGAGAAAATGATGTGAGATTCTATGTTATGCATTAATATCAAATGGCGAAGTTTGGACAAAATTTCGTCCATTCTTGAAACGCATAACCATGGTATAAGGTTTTATGTAGTGTCTAAAAGATACAGTACAAAGTTGATACTGTATAAATATGATTAAATAAGGATTACAAACCCAAATAATAAGAGATAGTTGTCGTTTTAATCTACGAGCTACTGCATTGCTCTGTTCCAAAGTAGTTTTCATTTGCGCAATCTGTGATCGCAGAGCTTCAATTTCAGATTCTGATTCTTTTTGTTTCTCCTCAAACATGCGAAGCCTGAAAAACAATTGAAAAATTGTCACAAGGTGGATTTAAAGGAACTGACAATTTTGCGAACTGTCAAATATACAGTGCATAATTAAT
Source organism: Conomelus anceps (assembly GCA_948455865.1). Taxonomy (NCBI): domain Eukaryota; kingdom Metazoa; phylum Arthropoda; class Insecta; order Hemiptera; family Delphacidae; genus Conomelus; species Conomelus anceps. Next base: position 38,126,285 of record OX418220.1, on the reverse strand, counting down.
TAATTTCGGCGGTGACTAAATATTTTTGTGCAGTAGCGTTCATAGATTTCCATCAGCTAATAATAAAAAATATTAATATTATACAATTAAAAAGTAAACATTTCTTGAGCTATCAAATTCATTATGTAAATATAAGGGGGAAAATACATAAACATTATCAACAAGTGAAACAAAATACTAACTTGCAAAGTGATTAAAAATCACTTGAGGACGTGCAGGAGTTACTGCTGTTGTCAATATCCGCCATTGCCGAAGTCTTCAGTATAAATGATAGCACTTTTGAGGAATTCTAAATTAATAAAAATATTTAGTTGAAGTTTTTTTATAGTGCACAAGGGTTCCTACCAGACTACTAGCTCTAAGTCTCACCTCTTGTAATTCTATTGATGGTGACTGGTGTAATATTGGTATGGCTTGTCAACTCATTCTTTGCAGTTATATAATTTTGTTTCACGCATGTCGGCTCTCAAATAACTACTAGTGTATGCTGTGATATGATCTCACATACTTTGTTACATGAAGAATGGCCAGTTCTCGGTATGCTTCATACGAGCAGTCAGGCAGTTGTTATTCAGATTTCAAATCAGTTCTTTTGTATTGACAGTTCGTGGCAAAAAATGAAGATGGCGGACAAAATATTGCTAAATTATTAAAATCCTTATACTTGAGCGATATAAACGCAAATACAATGAATCCAGTACATAGAACAACGAAAATATGTTTGGATGTCATTAACGAGGTCAGGAGAAATCAAGAAGGCTGCCAAAATATAATAGAAATAAAAATTCTTAATCTTGATCGGTATTTTTTTTTTTGTAGATTACGTCTTGGATACTCCAGTTAAGGAGTAAAGAAATCCATTTTATGGATATTATTTTTCTCTATTAATTTGAATAAAGATTAATCAATAACATACCACCACTTAATAAAATAAAGTTAATTGAATTAAAATTAAATTCACTTTGAGTGATAAAATTGGAGAATCTAATAAATTAAAATTGAAATTTAGCTCATTTTATAATAGTTTGGGCTAAAACAGGGACTTTCAGAAATTATTTTTCTCAATTATTCATCTATTACAGTGAAATTCTTATAATCTGGAATAATAATTAATTTACTAAATAAAGCTCCAGTTTGTTATTCATTTATTTTTCTGATAAACAATAATTAATTATGATAATAATAAAAATAATAATCAATAATTTAAAAAAAAATGGGGAACTAAATGGAAGTTATTTATTGTATGTAGATGGAAAAAAATAATAATAATGTTAGAAGTGGGAATATAAAAAATATCATGAATAGCTATCGTGTTTAAGGAATTTAATTTTAATAAATTTTTCCGCCACAGTTATAATTGACAATACGCAATCAAGCAAAAGTGTTCAAGGATGACGATATCATAATTACACTTAGAATTGCGTTTATAGGATGATTTTAAATAAGTAAGAACATTATTATTAGCATCCATTTCTTCCTAAAATTCAGAGCACAGCCTGGCTTTTTCTAGTTATTATAATTGTTATTATTAGCATATGGCATTTTATGGTGGGGAGAAACTTTATCGGTAGTTCTATCTCGCCGTTTAGCCATGTTATGAATGAATGGTGATCAATTTTAGTAGTGATTACCATTGCGTACATCGAGTATGTTCCTCTGTTCCAGCACCCTTAATCTTGGGCGTGAGGTCTACTGTTCACAGAACTACTAGTAGTTCGGCAATTTCCTAGCAACCAAAAACAGTCCAGTTTAGTTTTGTGTAGGAGTTTAATGTATTGAGAAATAAATCAAAGTAATTCATTGACAAAATAGGTATTAATTTAAATATTCTCTTTCTTGTTTTTTAATGAATAAATAAAATAAATAAATATATAGGCTGGTTGTGAGTTATATATTGTAAAACATATGCTTTCTACATGACTGCATAGTTTCAACTAGAACTAAATATGAACGTTTCTACTAAATATGCGTGTAAATCTTCGAGTTCCCGTCAGCATAGCTTAAATACAATAGGATATCATATGTTTCATACAACATTGACTCTAACAAGGTTAAGAAATGGATCTCAGTCACTTTAGTAACACTAAATTTGGACACCGAATGGCAAATTTGTACCATCTGACCACCATAGAGTCACTGTATTTGTACTGTAGATACTTTTTACAAAGTCACTGTATTTGTACTACAGTGACTTCATATTATAGACTCTACTGACCTTGGGTGAATTCCATCTAGAACGTAAATTAAATTAAGCGAGTTTACAATCTACTCGCCGGCAAATCCTAAAAAAAACTTGTCCAGGCTTATCGTCTTGAAAAGTACAAGGTCGTTTAAAATCAGACTGTAAATTTTCTGGCGAGTAGCTTGCAAACCCGATCAATTATATCGTCTGAGTCAAGAGAAACGCTAGTAAAGGACAAGTTTACAATCAGACTCAAAACTCGCCGGCGAGTAGCTTGTAGACTCGCTCAATGCAATCGACAGTTAAATGGATAATTGTTGACAAATATTTCAACTATTGCACTTTAAAACAAACCTGGATTCGAGATGTGTTTTATCCGAAGTGAGCAGCGCTTGGCGTTGTTGCAAATTTTCAATGTACTGTCTCAAATTGATGGGACTGCCACTGCTTGTCTGACCCAGTATCTGCTTTGTTAGCTCGGCCCACTCCTGCTGGCGTTTCTGCAGCACACCAAGCTCAACGTTCAGATTCACCACTTCCTGTTCTCGTTCTTTCAAAATTGACAGCTGGCTACGCAAATCGCTCACCACATTTTCCAGATACAGCTTGTTACCGATTGCTTGTCTACAAGAGAACACACAATCATTTAAGACAATATTCAAGTGCTTACAAAAATCATACACAATTTACACACTCTGTTCTGACTTGCATTTTTTAATCTTCTTTGCATTGGTTGTATAAGTGGTAGATATCCGTAATTATAAAATTGGATTAACCAATTTTATCATATAATCATATTATATTATCATATAATCATTACAATTACTTACATAAAGAAATTGTCATATCCCCTCAATAAAGATTCTGTTTTTTTTTCATAACACATGCTATCATTTAATGGAAACGTTTTCAAGAACGTTACAATTATTTATTTATTCAAAATACATAGATGAGGGCACAAGGATGACACCCATGCTTGCCCTCTTAACACTATGACAATACAGAATATACAAATTGTAATGAAGTGAAATAAAAAAGGAAAGATATATAAGACAAAGACACATGCATAGACAAAGTATTATAACAGAAAGTAATATAATTTTATACATACATTATAGATTATAATGATAATGTTACAATTATAATTTTTTTAAAAAGATTATTCTGAAGACTCTGGTTATGGAGTATACGACAAGTCAAGTCAGATCAACAATATTGTATGCAATATTACGATTCTATAAACTATAGATAACATAATTATAATTTCAATTGGCTAAGGTGAGGTTCAATTTTGATGTATGAATAACTCGTTCCTTTGATGAAAAATCAAAAAGATTCAACTAGATATTTTCTCAATAGTTTTTTAAAATACTTTGATACGTCCAAGACTCTTTAGGAGCTGCGGTAATTTGTTATACAATTTCCTACCAATATAACTAGGGTTTTTGTTCAAATAATAAACTATTGAGACTCACAGAGTGATAATCTCCTAATAATAATTCCTCAGCTTCGTATATTAAAATCATGTAATAGAGATGAGGCGTATTTACTGGAACAGGTATTTTTACTGAGTATTTGAACGTACGGACTAGCACCTAGTATTCGAAGAACAAAATACTCAGATATCTGTGAGTATTTCTAGAAACTAGTAAAATACGCGACTTCAGTATGGCCAGTGACTTCAAGTCCCCACTCCAATTTACGGAGTGGGAGTGGAGCTTTGTAATTTGCAGTTGTACAGTAGCTATTAATAGCTCATTTCTCATTATAGAACTATGCAACTACTCACTCACTATTTCTCGCTCACTCACTCACTCTCTCTCTCTCTATTCACTATACTCGATTGTAGGCGCATGCTTAGTTGCGTCAAAGACAATACAATAATTACATTACATTGTCTTTGGTTGCGTATGGCGTACGCGCGTACTTTTCCAGTACGAATACTTCTTGAGTACTTGAGTACGAGTAGTTTGTTACTCAAGCGTGTCAAGACTCGCGTCTTGCCGTCCGCGTCTCATTTCGCTACAGCACATTTGAGAGCAACTCAATCATTACATTCGTGCTGTTTTTAACGCGAGTAATAAAGATTCGTGCTGTATTTAACGCGAGAAACAGTAGTAGTACCAGTACCGCAGTACGATACTCTCTTGTACGTGTACTCTCTTACTCTGGCGAACTGGCTAATATAAAATACTACCTAGTATTTTGGAACAGGTATTTGGAATAGGTATTAGAACGTACTAGTACTCGGAATACTTAGTATCAGAAAAACCTAGTACGACCCATCTCTATCATGTAAGTCAAGATTTTGGTTTATATCATTCTTTTTTACATACAATGTAACTTCATACACATAAATGCAAAGTACAGTTAGGAGAGCATGTCTCTAGAACAGCGGCCTACAAGAATTAGAATACTTGCTCTCTCCATACACCTCAGCTTTCTTTTGGATCTTAAACACCCTATCAAGGTCTTCTTTTGATGAGTTACCCCATACTAAGAAAGTATACCTTTATGACATTTAAAAGACCATGGTAACCTATAAAAAGTAACTTTTTGTCATTTAATCTAACAGGCGTAATGTTTTCTTCCAGATCTCGTTAATTGTCGTTTACAAACACATTAATAGCCTTATCTTCATTTGAATGATGTTAGATAGATAGATGCTTATTGCCATAAGAAATTTACAAATAACAATCTGTTTCATGAACAACAATACTGTAATTGAAATGAAATATAATAAAAACAATAGATTAATCTTAAAAGTAACACAAAATTTCTATGCAAAAATACAACGCGCAAAAATAGCTATTTGTGCAACTAGAGCGAAATGTGGGAGATTTCTGCACCGAGAGAAACAGATTTTCACACACAATCACACTACTCTCTCTTATTACATAGGCATGAAAAAAAATAGAAGAGACAAGAAAACTCTGTATTGGAATACAAAAATTGTGCTTTAAATCGAAATCTAAAATTGATTGATACCAGAATACTTGAAACAGTTAAACAAAAAAGAAGAAAACTTACCAAGCTACTCGACAAAAGAAAAGTTAGGAACTTAGTTCGAAAACTATTTGAGATCGTCTTCTGTCTGTAGGAGAATCACGGGACCTTTATCCTGTTTTCTAACTTTAATACGACCAACTCTGTCACTCCAGACATGACGCACCATATTTTCTTCAAGTACTTGTCTAGCTGTTTTCAACAAGTTACGCCGTTTCAAAGTGAGTGACTGATTAATATAGGGCTGTCACCATCCCTATCAACACTTTTGAGAGAAAGTTTTCCAACCTTATTCCGAAGAAGTAGGTCAGCATCAGTTCGACGTGCGAAACGAACAACAATGCATGCAAGTTGATTACAACGTTTTTTTAGCTAATGTGCACAGTCAATCGCGCCATCACTCAGATTTATCTTCACTGCACGCGCCAAGGAATTTATTATTTGAGGAATGTTCACCCTTCCTCTCTGGAATGTGTTAAGAGGGGAATATTTCTCCTGATCATCAAATACATTAAATGTTTTAGCGTGATCAGACTTAATATAATTTATTTCCATCTTAAGCGAATCAATACACTTCTGTTGTTGCGATATAGTATCATTTGTATGGTTTGTAAAATCTTGTAGAAATGAATGATATTGAATGATTGGAGAATGCCAACACAGGAATAATACAATATCATGATGAAACTAGTAATAATGAATAGTAATTACCTGGTTGTCCTATTCTCTTCTTTCAATGCTGCAACTTCTTTCTCCAACTCATACATTTTCTGTAATTTGTTTTGCTGCAGCTTGGCAGCTTTTATAGCAGAGTCATTAATTTCTTGTTCATATTCCAAATCCTATACAGAAATATTAGAAACATTTTAGAATTGTTACCACAAACATATTTGAAATATAATAGCAATTGAGGTAACAGGATAATAGTTTTGAGAATATTGTAGATATATCTTGAATCTCCTACGCAACTGGGCGAGCATAGTTGATTCAAAATAGTTGATTCCGGTGGTTCGTAACCCACCTAAAACTGTAGGTTCAACTCATCAATCACCATCATCCAACTCATTACCCACGCATAGGTATCAGACCTGTGGGCTTCATCCTCAAAAAAAATAATGTATGATTGACACAGACACACTGAAATCTACATAAAAAATACTATATGAGAGCCAAAAACTAGAAACACCCTGAAATAATAATCAAACTAATAATCTGAGAGCAGACACAAAATGAACTACATGTCTAAAGTAAAGGCCAATTACATATGCCAAGACAGTGATCAAAGTTTGAAGAGGCTGATTTAAATTTACATGTTTAGGGGAATTGGCTATTTATTGATATAAAATGGCTTTTTAGAACCAACTTTTAGAAAAAAATGACTACTCACTTGGTCACTGTCTCGGCACGTGTAATTGGGCCTCAAGAGAAAGGCACACCTGATTATAACATGCAATGTTCCAACCACACACACAATCTCTGGTCAAATTAACACAGCTTTGTAGTTCATTGTTGGCTTGCTGCATCAATCAAGTCATTTGTAAAGTCTGACTAATCTAAAACAGTTACTGGATCCACACTATAGTCTGTTCAGCAAGCCTACGGAGTGACCCAAATAAACTTTGCATGTGTGTGAGTGAGGAATTCCGAGAATTGTACTGAAAAGGGTCTGGTATCGGTCGGTCGGCCTATTCACACTCATTGCCACCTGCAGTTCGTTCTTATGCCGCGTTTACACGAGGCCAGTGGACGGTCCAGCTAAGTGGTGTGAACTGGAAGTCAGTTGACTGGCGCCAATACCCATTTGACTGTTGCCAGTTGAATGGAAAACCGCGCTACTGTAGTGATGCTATGCAGACTGGGCTAGACTGGAATGGCGGGAGTCGTTCACATGCTTCCAGTGGATCACGCCACACTCGGTTTTCGATGGTGGGGGAACTGGAAAGGCGCGAAATCTACTACTCAAGCCAGTGCACTGGAAAAGATTTTTTTCAATAGACTGGAGTGTCAACTGGCGCCAGTAGTGTTCACACGAGGCCAATAGCTGGAGCCAGTTAACTGGAACCAGTCAGCTGGACTGCATGCTGGCCTCCTGTAAACGCAGAATAAGCCGCGTTTACATGAGGCCAGCATGCAGTCCAGCTGACTGGTGCCAGTTAACTTCATCAACCATGGTTATGTCTTGAAATCATGTATGCAGCTTTATACAATACGGTTTCTTGCAATTCTGTTGCAAAATCAGAAAACAGTGTTAGTTTTAATAGAATTTAAAAATACTTCAAGTAATTTTGATTATGATCAGTTTTTTATATTTATGACCTAATGAGTTTTCCATAGCCCCACATTATGGTTATGAGACCGGCAGATAATCAGGGAGATTTCTTTTGTAACCAAGCTGTAGAACTACTGCGGCCAGTGTGCTAAATACAGTGAGCCTAGGGGTCTAGGCTTTTTATTATCTGCTGCTCAACATCTCTGGTTTGTCTACTTATAAATATTTAAAATTAATCTTTGACTATTTTATCAAAAAAGCTAGTCTGAGCACTAAGATAAATATTGGTTACCTTAATTCTCTAATTATTATATTTATTTTTACCTATCTTCAAATTATTATATTTTGCTATGTGTAAATAAGAAATTGAACATATTTTCCTTGTATTCCATAAACCAGTGATGAAGTAGAATGATTGTTTTCCAATTTAGTGCTGTAGACATAGTCAATGTTATTTTCATAATACCCGCACAATTTAGTGATGCAACAAATTTTTAAAGATGCTTTATGTAATATCCATTACTATTAGAAATGCACTGTGTTTTGACAATGAATAAAATAGGATTGAACTGTTTCTATTAGTTATGAATTTATTGAAAAATTGCAAAATTAATGATACATTATCGAAATTTCAAACATTGCATCTAGTAATTTTACCCCTGCTGTACACAAAACAATTAATATTTATACAGCAATGATTGTATCAACTTGAAAAATTCAAATCAATTACAGAACAATTACGTAGATGGTAGATTGGCAGCTTACCCTAACTCGCCTAGAAAGTGTGCTCAGTTTGGTCTTGTCTTCCTGCCACAGCAGACAGTCGGCTCTCTTCTGCTTCAGCTCCGCCTGCAACTCCTCCATTGTCTGCTTGGTTATTAGCAACTCTTCTTTCAAGTCTTCCAGCTGGTTTTCAACAACACTCAATTTTTTCTCCGACTGCGAATTCTTCTCATCACTTTCACAGTTAACCTGTAATAAATAAAATCCTTACCACTGTTAACACTACAATGACTTTATAAAGACCATTGGTCATTGGTCGTCTTGCTTCTGATTTGATAACTCGGTCTTGTGGTACAAATTAACCATTCGGTGCCTAAATTAAGTGTTGACTACAGGGACCTCTTTATAGTCAATGTAGTATGAACATATAAATATTATGTTATTCTATTGTATTTAGGCTATACTAACAAAAATGCACAGGTTTTCATGCGTACTGTGTAGTAAGAGCTATGCAGTCGCATAGAGAACTTATGTTTACAACATATTATCGTTATAAAGAAGTGCACCACCATGCCACCCGAGCTCATAATTCCCAGAGTTAGACTTGAAGATTCAAAGAGGAGCTTTTCTGTGTCAGGCATGAAGTTCTTCATTGTCCTGCCTGACTATAAATAGAACTGCATATGCAGAATTTCAAATCAGTAATTAAAGCCTTACTGAATTTATGTTACCTAGTTTTAATATTTGATATGAACCTGTATATTTCTAATGTGATTCTATCATGACTAGCTGGAAATATTATAGTGTTTTAGAAATATTTCATTGACCTTGTACTTTTGAGGTGTTTATATTATTTACTAGCGGTTTACCCTTGTTTTGCAATGAGATTTTTAGGTATAATACTCGTTGTTTAAGTATTCGGTAATTATTATTATTGATTCATATAACTAAAAGGTTATGTGAAATGAATTTATGTATTTAGATCGCCTTTTTTGCCCCTCTCACCTATTTTGAATTGAACATTTTAAAACTTGGGACACTAACATTTCTTCAAATTCGACATGTGCTTGGTGACCTGAGTAGAATGAGCTATCACACGATATGATCCAGTAGATACCTTAAGTGCTCAAATTTAGGACCCCTCTCGACGCCCCACACAAACAATTTTTTGGGAGTTTCCAGGTTTTTACGTGATTTTTTTTATTTGATCGCCTTGGGAAGATGAGTAGAATAATATGATGCAGTAGAGATTTTGCCTCATATTGTGGCTTGAGGTGAATTAAATTTAAAAAAAAAAAGGCTACGGCAATAATAGTGTTTCTTTCCAAATGTCTGTCGATTGATGGCTTGGACGAAGGAAGTACATCAGAGGTGTGTTAGATAGAATACACACTCACCTGTGCACCTGTGCAGCCGGACCCTGTTTAAAGGTGGAAGTGGACTGATAAGTATAGAGCTTTCGAATTTGTTTGGCATTGGAATTTGTGGACTTGACATAGATACAACTCTGTTAGCTCAGTGAGGAAAGTAATCGTAGTCTACCTCACTCCTCGTTTGCGTAGTGAGCTCCTTAGACCATACAATATTGAGATCTGAAGAGTCACCTACAGTCGAAATCGGCTATGGTAAACACATAGAGATAAAATTCTCAAATTTAGGACCCCCTTGCAGCCCCGCGAATTAGTTTTCTAGAGGTTTTCCGGTTTTAGTGAACAGTCAACCTCACGAACAAAGTTTGGGGTTCCAGGGTTCTAAGTCATTATAGGACCTCATAAACATAATGTGATATAACCTTTCCACTCAAATCACTTAGCTTCACTCAAATTTAGCCCTTCACCAGAAATTTCTAAAAATCTATAATTGGCCTCCCCTGAAATCCTCCAAATTTTTTCAGTCTATTTTACCAAGTGATTCTCACCCGCATGTATTCAAACATTCCCCAAAGTTACATCACGATCGGATGATTGGATTAGGAAGACAAAAAGTAGATACAAATATAGCCAGCAATACAAACATTCATTCTTATTTGAGTAGATTATCGAGATTCGACTTCAATAGTCCAATAATTGTTGAGAAAAAACATTGCTGGAAAATCCCCGTTTAAGCATGAATTATTATATTTAATTGAGTATTTAATATTCAATTCATTAGATCCTCCAAGTCTATTAGCCTAATCCAAGTAAATTTTAATTTGAGAAAATTAATTTCATGTTTACTATTAATGAATTTTTATTAATATGGAAAAAGAATTTCCTAAAATCCCCGTTGATGCCCGAACGGTACTGAATTGAGATGAATTAGAAATATTTATTAAGGAAATAAAAAAAAGTAGATTTATTTATTATCCAGATTAGAATGGAAATGGTAGTTTTTCTTAGTATAATAGTATAAGAGTGAGAAGAAAGCATGCTATCCACTGAGCCGACGAATCGTAATAAAATCTTAAATAGCTTTGCTGAAACTATGAACGACGATAATTATGACTACCTTACGATAACTACAATATGTGGAACTTTGAAGTTTTGAACATTAATTTTGAAAAGTCTGAAAGTAAAATTAGAAATCGGGCTTCGAGGTACACTAAATCGAGTTAAGAGGAAACTTTGTGCCAAATTTAGTGTTCCAAATCGTTGCCGTTTTTGTGAAATCCGTAAGACTGAGAGACACGCACCCCTACTTTCTCTTATTATATAGATTATGACTTCGCCACCATAGCTACCGTTGTATTCTTGGCTGTAATAAATAATTGATTATATAGATACACAATCAGATATAAATTGGAGACAATATAATGGCGTCTGGAGGCAATGTCTCTATAAAGTCACTGTAAGCTTATTCTATCCCATGCATTATCAAACTAGTGTCATGATGAAGCTTTTTTAACACTACTGCCACTTTCCAGTGCAGGTCTACACCAATCAGAATTCTTGGTTAAAAAAAAAAAAATACTATGCAATAGTCATATCATTGAAACATTTTGAAATCAAGCTGGATTTAAAATCGGAATTGTCGAGAACAATCACGCATTGAAGGTTATGTTATATTTTAAGTAAGCTATCTGATGCATCGGAAAGGCTCACCGTATATTTACTGTGGGTATAGATATTGATACACGAGGTTATTTTACATCAGCAGCTATAATTATTGCTAGAATATTGTATGCAACGATAGTATTTCGCCTTAAAGCAACTCATGTGATATTTAGTACACTCGCTTCACACTTGTTCTAACTTACAGCTCACTCGTTGCTTAAAGGCTCTCATAATACAATAGTTGCATAAACTACTATTTACTGGCTAGCATGGATGCATCTCAAATTAGTACTACTTGTCAGTGTGGTCTAGTGGTTAAGGAAATTGGAAGATCAGCGGTATGATTCCTGGCATTGACTGGATATTCTTGTGTTCTGGCATTCATTGACTTCCATCAGCTACTTATTGCAGTTGATCTAATTTATAACTATGGTCTTTGCCATAATTTATAGCACTAAAAGGAATTCCGTCATTATGGAGCTGCCTGTATTAATATTGTATAATAAACTACTTTTTCTACATCCCCTCAACTCCTGTCATTACCTTTTCTACACTTTCATTCCTATTAATACTCCCTTCCTAATTTCTGACTTTTTCATTCAATTTCCACAATTATTCTTTCAGTTTTCATATTTCGTCTTATTTTGAAATTATGTATTTTACTTATATTTAATTTTTTCAAAAGGCACCTGTAAAACCTTATAAGCTTTGGCGGGACCTTTGATTGAGTGTATTTTTTAATAAATGATTGATTGAATTATCTAGTAATTCAATAAAAATTGTAGCATCTTCCTGAATAAAATGAAAGATTTGAAATTTGAGGCCAGGAATATTAAAAATTAAAATACAAACAAACCTCGCTTAATTTTCCCTTGAGAAGCATGTTCTCTTGAGTCAGCGATTGACAATTCTTTTCAAGGCTATCATTTTCCTGTCGCATTGTTGTCTGCAACTCGTTCAATTCTTTTCTAGTTTCCATTTCCCGTTTTTTGAGTATCTTCAAGCGTTGTTCCACCTCAGAAGCCTGCAAATAAGAAAACAAAATCTCATAATTGTAGAACAGATAAAGTTGTTTTAATTCAGAGGCATATAAAACTATTTTTTATAAATAATAACCTGTTTAATAAAAGTACCGCCATTATCATGATTCAAAGAAACCCGTATTCTAGCAATTAAATCAATATTTAAATGTCATTTTTCATATCTGTGTGTGATTTATAATTATTCCAATTCTTGGGATTGATTTATCGAGGAACATTTTTATTTTGTACAAAGCACAGGGTCAAGTCTTGGGTGGAATCTCACAGAATGCTTGTCAATTCTAAAGTTTGCTTAAATATAAAAATCGTTGCCCTTTGGCATTTCAATAAAATATGTAAAATACAATTTTCTCAATAATAACTTTATAGTTCAGGTATAAAGTTTAAACTGACAGTTTTAATCTGTAATTTAAGTCACTATCGTTATAAATAGTTCAGTAAAAATTGAATAGTTTCTGCAACTGATGGTGCATTACGAAAATGGCATCGGCTGACCAGTGGGCGGTTACTTGGGAAGGGAGAAACAAACGGTACTGCCAACCTACTACTGTTTAATTTAGACTTCACCGCATCTACAGTAGAAACCTATTAGTCTGGGCGCGTGGCTCTGGTTTCACTACTAGCCGTCCTGTTAATAGTTGACCTTGAAGACATCTGCAGCGTCGCACGGGCCACATGTTTTTAGAAATGAGCGATAAACACTCCTTTCGCCATGGCTGACTACCAAACGGCCGTGCGCCCAGACTAATTATTTCTACTGTACATACTAAGACAGCAGTGGAATAATGTTGGTCACACTGCTTTGGAGAGAGTGCACTTGCGAATTGCAGTCCTTCTTTACGCATTGTGCAGAAAATATGATTAATCCAGAATGGTTATTCGAAATTCTTTCACAAAAAATTATTGCCATTCAAATACAGTATGCTTGAGTAATATGCATTTCAAAGTGCAGGAAAATAAATAATAATCATGGTTATAACCAATAACCAAGGTCAACATTGCAATTGCATTAATAAGAAACATTTATAACAAAATACATTTAATAATTACTTATAAAGTACTGCAAACCAGACTATAGTACTGTTATGGATAAACTTCATTGTAATTACATAAATTCAAGTTAATACTTTTTTATGAGAAAAATTAAAAGTATGAACAATTTAATGAATTATTTGGGCAAAATCTGATATCAGAGACTTATCTCTATCTCTTAGTTATACACCTTTACTTTGTATCTTATATAAACTACTTGAAAATGTGTTAAACTCCAGCTTGCTGATTATTTAGACAGCGTGAAAAAATAATATCAGACTTGCAGTTTGGATTTAGAGAAGACAATTATTAGAAATTCATTTTCCAGTGACCTGAAAAAGTGTTGCATCAACTGTAGCATGCAAAATGGACTATTCCTGCACCAGAGTGGGAAAGTAAATTCCAGTGCGCGAAAAAACTTTACCGCCCTCCAGATTTGCAACCTAACAACACAAAATAATGAACATGTAATACGCAGGATCCCTATTCTAAATTCAAAAATAGGTTGGCTACTCTGCTTCAGCTACGAAATACAGTCAGCTGTAGTTGTTGAAATCGATTTGATTCGAAGATAGGTTATGAGAAGAATTGTCAGGTTATGTCCTGCTTTGTTCTGTTTAAATTACTTTATACATAACTGTAGGAAAAATTTAATGTGTAATTCGAGCGCAAAGTATTGTTTCTGCACTCGAGAAACTTTTCACACTTGCCTTCGGCTCGTGGAAAAAACTGTGTCTCTCGATGCAGAAATACCCCACTTTTCGCTCTAGTTACACAAATAGCTATTTCCTAGAGATACTCAACAAAGCGGCTATTCATGCACTGATAATACGCAAAAATGCTGATTTCTGCTTCTTTCACTTTGCTGCACTCATTTTACTTTGTCACACTCTAGGTGCGACAAGTAGGAAGAATTTAATGTGTAACTCGTGCTCAAAGTATACTTGCAGCACTCCAGAAACTATTCCACACTCGTATGCGACGGCTCGTGCATAATGAATTTCTCTCGTGCAGCAAAGTGCGTACTTGTTACACAAATAACTTTTTTAAATTTACACTGGGATGTAAAAATAAAAGAGTATGTAGCAAATCAAGTTGAAAAAATGTGTTGAATCAAATAATGGTCTAAACAATTTGAAATACATTTTCCACAGGCAGTTTCATCATGATAGCGAATTAATTAGTTTATTCACTCTTTTCGTGAATACATTTTCTTACGTTAGTCCTCTCTTTCTCTAGAGACCGTTGAAGACTCTTCTTCTCCTGTTCGAATAAGAGCAGAGTTTCCTTGTGAACAGTTTGCATCTGGGTTATTCTTGATTCTAGGTTGGTTACTTGAATGCGAGCTTCAACCAATTCCGATTTGATCCTCCTTGCTTCCCATGGTGATGCTGTAATAAAAAAAACAATGATCTAACCATTGACATTAAGTATTCCCAATGACTTGTTTTCAATTTAATAATTCATATCACTAAATGCTTGATAAGAGTTGAATTTCAATTTTACATTTTCTTGAAGATTTAATGCCTAAAGAGATCGTACTCCAAAATTTATACATTATAAGAAATCTTCCTACGCAACACGACGTTGATTGTACTGGCCGGTATGGCTAAATATCAAATGAATGCTACTTCAGTTGTAATGAATAGTAAGACGAAGCTGTCATTACCACAGCTGTTTATTACAAATAGTGAGATACTAGTTTCGGTTGTTACACCAATATCAATCTCAAATAAACTAAAACTAAATTAGAGTACGGTAGCTTAATATATACTAAACACGGAATGATTTTGGCTAAGGGATAGGCTGACGTCCATTGAAGGTTTGTGATTGGCTGAAGGCCATAAAAAGTCACGCCTACTGGTGGGAGGAGTAACAAGTGGATATCTTCCACAATATCACCTTCGCCACTACAAAGAAAGCTACTTCAGTTGTTGTCAATGTAATTTAGTGGTTAAGGCGTCCAACCAGCAATTGGAAGATCCGTGGTTCGATTCCCGGCATTGACTGAAAATTTTGTATTCATCGAGATTTTCGGATTAATTAAAAGCATTTAAAGGAATTTCGAAATTAATCATCTTATCTCATAAGTACCAGCTGTAGTCTTACTTCGAATTCGCTGAGCAAAAGTTACCTTTTGTAAAGCACAAAAGAAATAAAACTCCTAAAAACAGAAGCGTGAAATAAGTGTAACTTATATGACTTTATTGGTGGGGAGACCTTAACGAGTAGTTCCATCTCCCCATTTGTGCCAAGTTATGGGGAACATGGTGTGCCTGTTTCAGGTCGGTTCTGGACAAGGTAAGTGAATAACTGATAATATCAAGTCATAGCAGCTCGGTCACTCACACAAGAGCACCCAATAAGCTTGCATCTCTTATTTTCAACTTTCATCAATATTCAAGTTGATAAGACGTTTTAAATAGAAATTGAGCAAAACTACTCTAAGGGCCGTCAGCCACCAAAAGCTGTACTGTTCAAGACGAATCAATGGTTGAGTTCCTGGGAGCTTTACTGGTAAATGGTAAATGTTACCGGAGGCGTCTGACTGATCTACTCAAATTCATAACGTTAAAAATTTGATTAGACCAATCAGACGCCACCGATAACATTCACCTGTTACCGGTAAAACTCCCAGGAACTCAACCAATGGTTTTTAATAAAACGGCCGTCCACCGGTACAAAGCTGTGCTGGCTGCCTATCACAGCACAGCTACGAACCGACCAAAGTCCTACTCTGTGGCTTTTCTTACCACACTCACTGCACCAAGAATGCTGAGTAGCTCAGGACCGCTACGCTAACAGTTGCCGACCCCCCGCGATGCAGCTTGGCACAGCACAGTACCACTTTCGGTGGCCGGATCCTCTAATGCTGACGCTAATTCTAATCTGACTACTTTATGTCTCAGTTTGCTCTATACTCTACAGCCTCTTTCATTAAGAGCAAACGGAGGCATAGAGAGGTCAGGTTAGAATAGAATTACCGGTAGTAATAGTTTTGCACAAGCTCTCTAATATCCAACTATGCACTTGAAAAGTTCTATTTCATTCACAAAAGTTCAACTTTGAATCTATACCACTATGGTAGTTAGGTTTACAATATAAGCTAGCTTATTCGAAAGCTAAAGTTACTTACCAATAACAGACTCATCGGTTAACTTGAAAGAATCAGGAGTTTCATCTAAAACTTTTCTCTTTTTACCATTTGAAAATTGGGTATCGTTGAGGACGGTATCGTCGAAAGATAATTTTACTGGGTTCAGACCTGGGTTTTGAGGTGGTTGATTGGGTTGAGATGGACCACTTAATCCTGGAAAATTCAAGGCACTTAATCTCCGACCTACTCCCCCAGCAGCACTATTACACCTGAAGTCATTAAGCATTTTAAAAACACAAGTAGGGTCGTCGGAACGTATTTCATCCATACTTCAGTTATAATTATTGGTGATTCTATAAGACGGATTGACTGATAAGAAATTTATGAAGCAGACTGGGCAAATTAAAATACTGGTTTTTTGTCACGCTCATACCCTAAATCTACAAAACCCCATATAAAAACATGCTACAACATTACACTAAATTACAGCCAAAGCGAATCAGAAACAGAAACACAGATGCAAGGAGTAGAGATGCAACTAAATTTTATAACCTCACTTTTTGATTTTTGGTTAACGGAAAGTTGAACTTTAGTACAGCAGACTGCCATGGAAACTACAGCGCTCTTGCTAGTGATGCACTCTGGTGTTTGGAGCTAGACTTTTAGCATGGGAGTAAAGGGTCGATTACATTGGGATAATTACTAGCTAATAAGCGAGTAGCGAGTAGAAACGTTTCAGACCGACCATGCTACAGCAGCTCGGCATGCCATTCCGATTTATAGAAAAAATTTGGCTTCCAGAATTACTCCCATCCTATGGAATTTGAAAGACAATAAACAATATTGCAAGACAAAATTAAAATATTATGTTTACAACACTTATTCAATAAAATTTCATCAAAACAGTTCACAGAAAATACAAATGTCTCATCTGAAGTGATATTATGGCAGCCTGCGCGATTAATGCAAACCATGTGGCTTTGGCCACATTAATACATCAATAATATTGTATTTTACTGTTGTACCAACAAAAGTGAGTAGCAATCCTAGCAAATTATAAAATTGAAACTGAATAGAATTTTTCTCTTGTGGGATTCAAGATATAATAATGTAGAAATAGAATGAGGTTGATATACTAACTTATGGATAAGTGATAATGTAGCTGAGGTTTAGTTATACATTAATAATTTGATTCACTAATTTTTCTCTTATGAATGATGAAAAAAGTCATTAATTGATAAATAGTATCACAAGATGAATGCAGTTCTATCAAGAGCATGATGAGTAAGGATTGATATACAAAATTCAAACAGCAATTATCATTATTTATTGCAATTAAACATATATTTTCATTAATTAAATAAACGATATATCTATCTACAAATAAGTATATCAACAAAATAAATAAGAGCCAAACTAATATATTTTATTGAAGATCAATAAATGATCAATATATCATGGCTAGGGTAGCACAGGCCACCCCTGTTTGTGAGGTCAGTGATGCAACTTCGGGTACCGGTATCTCTTATTTCCTCTTCATCACTAGTGACATAAACTTTACAATAGTCACACCTATTTTTCTTGATTATTCTATAAGCACAGCAGCCAATAATAATAATGAAGCAAAGGCCATATACATCTTCTGCCAGATCTTGAATGTCATCATCATCATCAACAATGACATTCAACTCATCTGAATAATCATTCACTAGACTAAGAGCATCAGACATGCTTTCAGAATCACTCAAGAATATATAATTTTTTTCAATTACTACATTGCCTATTTTTTAGAGATTTCAACATGCGAGAAACATAACTTTGAATCCTCAGTTTACATTCTGTTTCTAACACCTGTCTTACTAATAATAATAATAAGCGTATGGCTTTTAATGGTGGGGAGACCCTTACAGGTAGTTCCACCTCGCCGTTTGAGCCATGTTATGGGGAACATATGGTGACCTACTATTTTAGGTGGGTTCCGAACCACCAGGTAAGTGATAACAAAGCTTGTAACATCAAGTCATTGAAGCACGGTCACCCATCCAAGCGCAGTCTTGAGCGGTCGTGACGGAACATCACGACCACTTGAACACCACACTCACCGCATGACCAATCACCACCCTGTCTTACTGAAACATGGTCCCACCAGACATCTGACGGTTTTACCCATGTTTTACCAAATCTAATCTCCAAATCATCTGTTTGGAACTTCCCAGTTAGAAAATACCGCCTTTTCTTTACACATAGCAAATATTTTGAGGTGAATGACAGCCAAAGTTGTATGATTTAGTGCTAGATGAGTAGGCTTACTGGATGAGGCCTACTAGGCTTTTTGAGCCTTCAAACATCACCCATTGTACACATTTATTCAAAAACTC
This sequence comes from Conomelus anceps, assembly GCA_948455865.1. Lineage (NCBI taxonomy): Eukaryota > Metazoa > Arthropoda > Insecta > Hemiptera > Delphacidae > Conomelus > Conomelus anceps. The sequence goes on along the minus strand of OX418220.1, from coordinate 38,107,526 downwards.
CATTATGTGATGGAATTTTAAGCGATTGGCTCTTGAAATGATTTAAGCAACCTTTCCCCTTCAACAATGTTTTTCCATTTACAATATCCCACCACCTGCTAATAATTTCAATGAAAGTTGCAGTGTCATTCCAACCCTCCATATGTCTTTGTGGCACAAGATGTCTTAAAACAACAGCAATGTTACTTTTGAAAAGAAAGAAGGCAAGTTTAACATTTTGCCTTTCCAAAGAATTTGGAAGTAAAGAGTTGAGGCAAAGATTCTTGGTACTTTGAAAGATTTGTTTTTAGAGTTTTTAGGCTAGAAAAGGTTACCCACTTGCTATCGCACTGGAAAAATCTGGGACGACAATAATCTGTTCCTTTTGATTGAGCCAATTGTTCCTGATGCGCTTTAAAATATGCACAGAATCAAAAAGAAAATATAAGGGTCTTCCTTCTGCACTAGAGTTGGAAGCTTATATTTTTATTTTCAACTCAGATGTATCACTAAAATATGATACTGCTTTTTTATTAATGGAATTATTATTAAAATCCTAACAGCATCAAATCTGTGCGTGGGTAATGAGTTGGATGATGGTGATTGATGAGTTGGATCTACAGTTTTAGGTGGGTTCTGAACCACCGGGAAGTGATTTTCAGCAGAGAATAGTGTCTTTTTTGCTGGCCAATCTAATCGGTCACCATTACAAACAGGACCTACGAGAACGCAGCTTATCTATCTGATTGAGCAGATACCTGCTACGGCTCGCGGCTATCACTTCCCTTTTAAAAATTGAAAAGCACAGGAGCTTGGATGGTCTTTACAGGCAGTATATGTGCAACATCTATATAATGTTAGTTCAAACTCTTACCTTAGTCTCTTAGAGTTGACTCTTAACTGTGAGTCTCAAACTCATTCCTCGAAGGCAGTGGTCAAAGGCATGTAACTACTGTGACATTTCCTTGCTATCTGTAATTGTGATTGCACGAATTAACGTTATTTGAATTGTTGAGTAGGTACTTAGAAATTGTAAAAATAAACAATGTTAGATAGAATAACATAGTTGTGGAATTTGTTCATAGCATAAACTGGACACACTTTTACTGACATTGCTACCAACCTACACATTCTACATATAAAATGGACATGAACTCAACACCTTGGAACAATTTGAAATTTACAAACACACCACACACAATAAACGAAATATTCTTGATCACTTAAATTTTAAATCACACAAATTTTTTGATCACATTGAACAAAAACCACAATTTTTCTAACCAAAATCGCCGATCTACGACGCCTTGAAGATGGGTTTCCATGACTCGAAAAAGTTTGGCCAAGAGTGAGTGGAAATATTATTTATTCACAATTAAAATTGACTGCAATTCGTTAAATTTACAATAATAGGTTAATATTAACAACGCAGATCATTATGGAACAAGAAATCTAAGAATGCAATATGACAGAAGTTCAATTGAAAAAGTATCTTTTGTAAGTACTGTACCCCAATTGTGTATTTTTTCACTGTTCATTTCCTCCATATCTTAAAAACATGGGAAAAGTTTGCATTCATGTTTTGACTTTACAATAATACTGATCCTACATGGAAATATTTTATTCCATACCATAGTTTGTTGTCAACAAAACAGACACCAAGTAATCCAAAACAAAAAAAAAAAGAATTATTTTGGTTTTACGTATTTGTAGTTGCCTACATTGTTGTAGGCAAGATGTGAAAGCACCTTTGGTGGTACGAAGTTGGTTTTTAATAAAGTAGAAGATATTGGGTTCACCCACACTGGAATGCTAACGCGGGGATATCAAGCCAGTTTGTCATGACCCAACAACTGAACCAACATTTAAAAAAGTTTCAAGAATATTTCCGAATGCAACAAAACGTTTAATAAACTTTGTGAGTTAGTTAAAAATAAGTGCACAGTTGGCGAAAGTAACTACAGAATATCTATTACGATTGAGGAGAGGCTAGACGTTTTTAAGATAAGATTTATTTTGATAACAGTTAAATAATTAAGTATTATAATAGGAAAGTTGTGTTAATGTAAATGTTTACAAATTAATTCACTAGTTTGATATATAGGTAACAAGAAAATAATAGTTAATTTTTCTCTCTTAGATGCTTTATTATATAACAAAAAATAGCAAAATTACAGAATAATATTAATGTTTTTGGGGGTTACATCTGGTGAAATGATGGATTTCAATCCCCAAAGTTATTGGGCAACTCTTCAGGAAAGTAGTCTTCTCCTTGATACAAGTACTGAGGAGGACATGCTGGAGTTGTTGTTCTAACTGGCTGGTGCACACATTTGACAGAAGTAGTTGCGTTCACGATTGGTAGGGGCGGAGTTGGTGTTGGCATTGATCCTCTCAAGGAAGCAGGCAACAAATGATCTGCAGATAGCTCTTCAAAAAGTTCAATTACTTTCCTTTAAAACATTATTTTTTTCGAGGTGGAAGGCTTGTCACATCTAGCAACAGATTATTTAAGAAATACAAACCAGCTGAAGATTCTGTGGAATCATCTGTTGGTTTGCTTTCTTCTCAACATAATTTATCAGCTTTTTCCAATGGATCACTCCTTTTATCCCTGAATTTTAGAGCTCCGCCAAGAAGACAGTGTGGATGATGGAGTGCTGGTCCTAGAAACGAGGGGTGTAACATCACAAACTGTTGGCAGATCTTGTTCTGTGTCATTTCCAGTTTCTTCATCAGGTTTATCTAGTAAACTGTTTGTTTCTCCTACATCGAAGACAGTGGCTGTGGCTTCTTGATGGGATGATGAGGTAACTCAACTGAGAGGTTTCAACGGTGTTCTTGATTTAGTGAAGGCGATAAGTATTGTAAATGATCCCATAGGTAGTAAGGTCTTTTTAGCAGCGTTCCCAGTGGTATTTTTAGTTCTGATATATCTCGTGAAAGAATTTTGTAGATTTCTCCAGCGCAACTTGCATTCCAAATCTGAAAAAATGTCAAGTTCTTGGAAAAATTGTTCCATAACATTCTGCATTGTTAATATTAACTTTCTATTGTAACGACTTGCAGTCAATTTTAATAAATTGTCAATAAATAATATTTCTACTCACTTTTGGCCAAACGTTTTCGAGTTATAGATGTCTCGAAAATGTTTGGCCAAAAGTGAGTAGAAATATTATTTATTTACAATTAAAATTGACTGCAAGTCGTTGAATTTACAATAAAAAGTTAAATATTAAGTTATTAGATACATCAAGTATTTTGTTCATTTTCCAGGTATCTATCAGCAGGAATGATATTCTCTGCACTTGCTTATAAATTTTTTCGTGGAGTATCATTTGATTTCTAATGCAAACATGAAACATATTTCATGAAATCAACTGTTTGTGAGGCGTTTCAATAAAATATGTTCGTTTCACAAGCAGTTGGTATCATTGAGCTAATACAATCTGGAGGTATGATAGCAGGGTAAGTCTATTTATTAAGGGGCCCATACTAAAGAGTCCGGCTCGACGAGTGGGTCTCTGAAGAAAATCACCAGTTAGTGGGCTATTTTCTCCAGAGCTGGGCTCATGCAGTGCTACTGGCGCGGCTCGGCTTGCCTGGGATTTGCAAGTTAGTGGACGCCGGGCTCGTCCCCTCATTATAATGTAGCAGATAGTCACAAAGCAAGTATTTGCACTGTTCACAAGACGTAAAAATAATTAAAATTGAGTTATCTATTTAAGTTTATATATTTAATCATTCTCAAGATTGTGAAAAAAGGCCTGCTGGTGAATTTCAAATCAATCAATAAATATAAGAACCTCTTATTTAAATTATTTGCACAAGTCTATACTTATTTATACTTTGGGGGCTGGCTAGAACACTGTCATTGACATCTATGTGAGTAAAGTTTTGTCTTTATGTGTGGGTGAGAGATTGATTGATTGATTTATTTTGATGCAAGGTCTTGAGAGACCTATTGCATATCATTTACAAAATATACAGTTCAATAAACAATACGGTAGCAGGAGATATTAAGAAAGCAAATTGACTAGACTAACTAGAACTAAGCTAACTAAATAAGCTTTAACTAGATAAAGGTAACAACAAAAATTAAAAAAAAGAAGAGAAGTAAGTAGTTATGAACAAGAAGAGAAAACAAGAATGATGAATGGTGAATGATAATGAATGATGAATGGTGATGAAGAATGATGAATAGTAATGAATGATGAAAGGTGATGAAGAATGATGAATGGCGATAACGAATGATGAATGATGCTGATGAAGAATGATGAATGGGAACGTTGAATGGTCATGGATGATGATAAAGAATAAAGAATGAAAATGAATATGATGACTAAAATATCATCTCTCCAATTATTCAATCACAATACAAATAAACAAACCAGTACTCACACCTATCTTACTCAGCACCAATAAACGTCTTACTTATCAAGACACAATTAAAAAAAAAGTAATAAAATAAAAATTAGCCACACAATAGAATCCCTCCTTTTAAACTGTGTACATATTGAGGTGTTCATAGAGTCTTCTTTTGAAGATGTTTAATGAACCAGAAAATATAATGTTATCAGGCAGCTCATTCCACTCTCTTGAGGCTGCAACCACAAAAGAATTATTGAAAATTCCAGTGCGGTGCAATGGTATCTGGAGCTTATAACGATGAGACCTTGTCCCTCGACCAGGATTCACACTTTTCATCAGTGTGAAAGCGTCTCGAAGATATGTTGGACCTTCCTTCATAACAAGGATTTTGAACACGAGACAAAGAATGAAGAACTTTCTGCGCTCTTTCAATTTAAGCCAGCCTAACTCAATGAAAAGTGGTGTTATGTGTGAATCTCTTCTGGCATCAAAAATGAATCTTACAGCATAGTTGAGAGACCTTTGCAATCGTTCACTTAATTCATTGGAAATATCATTGTATAGGCTACAATGCAGCAGTAGTGAAGAATTGGAACTATCAAAGCATTTACCAGTGTAACTCTGACAGATCTTGGCAAATCATTTTTAATTCTCTTGAGCTGATGCATGCCAGCAAAAACTTTGTTGCATACATGTGTTGCCTGCTCCCTCCAACTAAGAGAACTATCTATCTGAATGCCAAGGATTCGGATACACCACGAATAAGGAATCACATTACCATCAATAACAACCTTCAGAGAACTGGCAAGATCTAAGCTATTTAGAATTCTAGGGTTACCAATAACTGTACTTTTTGTTTATGTTGGATTCATTCTCAGCCCATGTGCATCAGACCACTCCACAAGTTTAGTGACATCTTCATTTACGTCATTTAATGAGTAACTGAAGCTTTCAGCAGGAAAATGAAGATATATTATGAGATCGTCCGCAAAGAAGTGATAAGATGAGTGAGAAAATATCATGGGAGCATTATTGATATACATAGAAAAGAAGAGAGGTCCCAATACTGACCCCAGTGGAATGCCCTGTGTGACTGGTGACCACGAGGGTCATCATGCACATGGGCTGAGACTGAATCCAACAAAAACAAAAAGTATAGTTATTGGTAGAGAAGTAAGAGCGCTAAGATAATAGGAGAGAGAAATAGGAGTGAAAGTGAAAGTAGAATTAATCAGTCTACGAGCTACATAAACAATAAAAAAAATGACATTGACCCATGCCAGTGAAGTTCATCCATAGAACTAGTCACCCTCCTGAGACCCTTGACTAATTTATTGTCGTAGCTCCTGGTCTGCCTTGTTGAAACAATGTTCTCAATTTACGTAGCCAAATGTATTTTATCGTCTTTATAGTCGCCGGTTGTATCCTTGAAGGCTCTTGTATAAAGTTTACCAGAGCTACAGTATTATTTTGGCACAAAAATGGTCACTGAGACGCCTCCAGTCAAAACTGGGGCCTGTTTCATAAAACTTACAAGGACTTATAATACAAGAACAGCTAATTTTACTGCCTAGGAGCATGTACCCACACAGCACAAGTATGTTCTGAGAATCTTCTAGGAACGTTCTCCGAGAAGTTAGGGGACATCCCTAGAACATTCTGTATGTACCTTGAAATGTCCTGGGGATGTCCCTGGAAGGAGCGAATGTCCAAGAATAGCAGGTTCCAGGAACATTCTCAGAGCACATCCCAGGGATATCATGGAATATGCTCAGGACATTCTCAGTATGTTCTTAGAATCTTCAAGGAACGTTCTCTAAGAAGTTGGGGGACATCCCTAGAGCATTCTGTATGTACCTTAAAATGTCCTTGGGATATCCCTGGAAGGAGCAAACATTCTGTAGGTGCCTTGAAATGTCCTAGGGATGTCCCTTGAATGAGTAAATTTCCAAAAATAGCAGGTTCCAGGAACATTCTAAGAGCACATCCCAGGGATATCGTGGAATATGCTCAGGACATTCTCAGTACGTTCTTAGAATCTTCAAGGAACGTTCTCTAAGAAGTTAGGGGACATCCCTAGAGCATTCTGTATGTACCTTGAAATGTCCCAGGGATATCCCTGGAAGGAGCAAACATTCTGTAGGTGCCTTGAAATGTCCTAGGGATCTCCCTGGAATGAGTAAATTTAAAAAAAAATAGGATCCAGGAACATTCTAAGAGCACATCCCAGGGACATCTTGGAATATGATAAGGACATTCATAAATGTCCTACAGTAGTTCCTGACTGGGACATGCTTTTGAGAACATCCTGAAGGAATTCCAATTTGACATGATATAACAAAAGAAAGTGAACAGCTTTCAAAATAAAATTTAAAAAATATGTATTTCAATTGAAAATACAAAAATTGAAAATCATTAAAATTAATGACACTTTTCCATAACACTACTATTACTATATTACATAACTATTTCATAATCTTATTCATTTTCATACAGTACACAATTGCAATGCAGTATTTTTTTAATACAGATATCACACATTGTAAAATGTTCATGCCAATTATGATACAGGATTATTTGAGGAAAAAAGGACAATGAAGGAAATAGAAAAAGTACCTGGATTTCTTGTTCCATGACGAACTGCGTTGTTAATATTAACTTTTCATGTGAAATTTAACGACTTGCAGTCAAATATTTGTTAAGAATAAGTATAATAACTCACTTAATCTGGCCGAGTACTTTCGAATCTATGAGATCCATCTTCAGAGGCGTGGATGAGACCCACGCCTCTGAAGATGGATCTCATAGATTCGAAAGTACTCGGCCAGATTAAGTGAGTTATTATACTTATTCATAACAAATATTTGACTGCAAGTCGTTAAATTTCACATGAAAAGTTAAGAAAAAGTACAGTTTATGGGAATGTGATGTTACAATGTTGTTGCAAAACAATGTTTCCATAATAAATTAACAATGTTTTCTTTTGATTTACAAATTTTTAGATAACAGTAGAAGATTTACATTGTTCTTGTTTATTAGATTAGGAATTGGATTACAGTACAAGTAGTTAGTACTATAGATTGAATTTTATTATTCTTGAATTTGCTCACTCCATGAATTGATGTGACAAATGAATGGAGCATAAATTGAATTATTTGCAAGTAGTATATCCAGTGGCGCACTCAGGGGGTGGGGGCTTAGGGGGCTTAAGCCCCCCAAGAACCCAAGGTCCATAATAAAATTTCAAGCGAATTTTCAAGAAAATTGTCTGTAGAGAGTATGTGCTCCAGGCTGATTAGTGTTGGTACATTTAATGATTTCACCCTTTTCAAGTAGAATAAAGTTCATAACTAGTGGCTTGACATGGGGGGCTTTGGGGCTCAAGCCTTACCCTCAAGTCTTGAGATCCTTATCAAAATCTAATCGGTCACCCTTACAAATAGGACCCAAGAGTTTGTAGCCTTTCTTATCTGACTGAACAGATACCTGCCAGCCACAGCTCAAGGCTATCACTTTCCTAAAAAAGAATATGCGAAAAAATTCTGCCAGATTCAAGAAATCTGCCAGATTGTGAAAGCTTCCTTTGAAAATGCTTCATCAAAGAAATACAGATAGCAGAAGAATGATGCTAACTTTCTTAGTAATAAATCAATGAATTAGTACTCATTCAAAAACGTTAGGCTTCTAGAGCCCTCATTTAGGTGGTGAATTGAATAGATTCGTTGTGAATAAGCTGAAAAATCACAGAAACAGAAAAACATTAACTACCGTGATTATTGAGTTACTCTATGAAATACGCAAAACAGGCCAAAAGAAGGCGTTTTTGAGATAGATGGGTACGAACTTGGTTATTGATTGCGAATAAAGCACCCAGAGTTCAAAAATCAGAATTTAAATTGGATGTTGGATCAAAACACACAATAATAGCAAGTGGAAAACATCTATGAAAAATCCGTTTTCTTTGATTCAATAAATCTTGACTTTATAAGCTTTGGGATAGTTCTTGACTATTAGGTACATTTACATTTAAATTAGTTTACCCACTAAGCCGACAATAAGAAATGTGTTTGCATGATCATTTTGTGAATTTATGTAAAATGTCCCACCAATTCTAAGATTAGGTAATCTCGACTCACATTGAGACTTGCATTTTTCGTTCACTTTACTACCCACGCAAGTCTCAGAATGACGTGGGCATCATAAAAATGTATTATAGTAGATCGTGTAGAATGTTTCAACCAATTTTACATTAAAACACACCACCTATGTGAAGGCCATAGAGATTTCATAATGAATGATGGTAGCCTATACCTGTAATCTTTCACCCTCTTTATTTTTCTAAGAAAGCGTTTCCAGACCTACATTCATTTGAATTTTTTTATCTTCATGAGAAGATGCTTATGCAGTCTGGCAGAATCATTTTGAACTTTTAAAACACTGTACAAAAACAACATTATGGAAACATTTTGTTTTCCCATAGCTAATACACTTTAAAAAGTCAAGTAATGAACCTCTCCACAATGAACTTTAACGGGCAACAATCTTGTGAAAAGAAGTCTGAAAAATCCCAATTTTACCCCCTCCCCCATCACGTCTAAATTTCAATTGGACGGGTACGCCCCCCCCCCCCAAACCAAGTCTGGGTGCGCCCCTGAGTATATCCAATTGAAGTTCAATGGAGACTGTTTTCAGCTACATGAAACAAAATTATGTTCACTTGAATTCCAGTGCTGTATTTGAATCATATATTCATTTAAAATCTATTTTTAGCACTACTTTGATAATTTTTTGAAAATAAATCAAGTTTCTTATATTCATTATAAATTATCTTAATTATTGATTAAATACAAATCTGTAATATCCCATTTATTATGAATTTTCGAATAAATTCATATTTTTACAATTTATAATAATGATTAAAATTCATATCTTTCTAATCAGATATTATCAAGACCAAAAAATATGTTGGATATTGTTTTGAGATGATTGATTTGAGATCACATAAGAAATTTATTTCTCAGGTTGAGCTGGTGGGTTTAGAGAGAAATCCAAAGTAAATATCTGAAATGGGTGGGCGCTTCAACAAATACTTGAAAAATTCCTGGATATGCTAGCATAGACGAAGCATATGATGCTAGCTAGTGAATTTATTACAGTGATTGAAGGAGTTATAACTCCACAAGGTTATAACAATTTCAGGCTACTAAGCCGCTACTTTTGGATTACTAAGAACATTTTCGTTCAGAAAACATTTACTTCTAGTTCTGTATACAGCATTTATACCAAGTTATAATATTACTTATTATTCATATGTATTATCTTGCTGTGCAGAACTGACCTTTTTGAGTCGCGGCGGACGCGTTTCGAACTATGTTGCTCTTCTTCGGCGCTTGGTTGCAGCTGCACACCAAGCGCCGAAGAAGAACAACATAGTTCGAAACGCGTCCGCCGCGACTCAAAAAGGTCAGTTCTGCACAGCAAGATAATACATATGAATAATTCTACTGCAGTTCATGAAAACTGGATAACCACAACAATAATTACTTATTAGTTAGTAAAACTATGGGTGATTGGAGCACGGTATTAGCTTATCTTAAACTTACTAAACAAACCAAAAATTATTATACATAAAACATTGTTGCACTAATTGGACTCATTTTCTTCTACAGCTGTTGTAGAGCTCTTCTTCCTGAAATAAAAAATAAACTTGTATCAGCAAATAAAACTATTGCAAATGCAGATTTTTGCAGAAGAAATACAGTTGACCTGAACAAAAAATTGCAGCAAACTTGAAATAGCCTGAAAAACATATTTGTTGGGAGCTGAAGGGAAGTCACTCCAGTTCGCACTCCTCCTCTCTCGTTGTTTGCTACTGGTTTTAAGTCAAGTTTGTCATCAATATAAACCGATATATTCTATCTCTGATTCTCCAATCACATGTTATATATAGTACCTAAAGTGAGGCTCTGACTACACGTTGTCTTTGCATCCCTCCAATGTAAAAACCATCAGCCATATGATTGAAAATTCATCACATTGACCATATGATTCAATTGATAGCATGGAGCTAGTCTAAGCAAGGTATATTCTAAACGCCTTGGTCTAAGCTAACCTAAATGCTATAGTGTTCATCTATTTTTTAACCGACTTCCAAAAACAACAAGGTTACTATATTCGACCTGTTTTTTTTTTTTTTTTTTTATGTTTGTACATCAATCATTCGAACAATATTGAACCGATTTCGATGAATTTTTTTTTAAATGAAAGAGCATCGCTCAGCGGTGGTCCCATACAAGTTTCGCAAGGATCGGCCCAATACTTAGCCCAATATTAAACAAATAGGAGCATTCTTCGATGTCTTCATTTCAATCAAGTTTGAATAGGATAGTTCCACACATAACCGCCAATCGGATAACCGGTGTCGTTTACCAGGCTGATCATTGTATCATATGGAGCGCTTTACATCTAGACGGTCTTCGAAATTATATGATGCAATGCAAGTATGCCGGGTAAACGACATCGGTTACCCAAAGCTGGTTCAGTGTGAAAGAAGTATCTAATGACTTCTTTTGACCAATCACATGAACTTAATTTGAATCGAGAATAAGAAGAATATAATATTTCTGTCCATATGTTCATATGAAAATTGTAAATAATTTAGTTGATGTTATTGAGTCATAGGAATGAGGTTATTTAGTTGCAATCATAACACAAAAAATATCATACATAACTTGTCCGGGAAGATGTTTACCATACTCGTATGATAATACCGCACTCAACTTCATATCCTGTGTTTACTTATCATATTTTCAGTAAGCACAATATTTTCCACACTTGTAACGTAATATAGGCCCACTATTTCAGTGTAGGTATATTCTGAAAGGGACCGCATCAAAATGAATCAACAGCCATTTCACTTTTAAGAAGCCTTTCGCTATTATAATTCTCCTAAATACAATATTCCACATTAAATAAAACGTTGTAGAATTTTCCTTAGTTTATCTTTTCTTATAAGTGGATTTTTAGTTACTAAACTTTCGATGAATTAAATTATTGGCTTGCTACTTTGATAAATATTTCATAATGTAGGCTTTAAGAAATTTCTCATGTTTTCAAAGTTTGAAAATTCAACTAAAAAGCTTAAAATAAAACATATTTTAAAACAAAAAAAGAAACCGACTTCAGTGAAATGATGAAATACTCACGTACTAAAAAGTTTAAAATAAAGTATTTACTTTAAACTGAGAAAATTTTAAATTTCATACAAGTAATCTTTTGAAGTCGGCGCCAAATTTCCCATAAACTTCTAAAATATAACAGAATTACTCTGTGATGTTTTCCATGACGAAATAATTGAACAATATAATATCAAAACTGACGCTGTATTTCAGTAAAAGTGAGTGTAAATCACATATTTAATTGAACTACAGTGTTAGTTTTGATATTAGATAGAATTTCTTATCAATCACTTACTGGTGGTTCGGAACCCACCTAGAACTGTAGGTTCAACTCATCAATCTCCATCATCCAATTCATTACTCACGCAAAACTCTCAGACCTATGTGAGCTTCATCCTCCAAAAAATACAGTGTTAGTTTTGATATTAGCTAGAATTTCTTATCATCTTTATAAAATATTTGGCGCCGACTTCAAAAGATTACTTGTATGAAATTTAAAATTTTCTCAGTTTAAAGTAAATACTTTATTTTAAACTTTTTAGTACGTGAGTATTTCATCATTTCACTGAAGTCGGTTTCTTTTTTTGTTTTAAAATATGTTTTATCATCATAATTATTGTTATATTTGATCCTAAAAGTCCAAAATCAATATGGATCTTTCTTGTACTCAGATGAAGCTGAAGCTTTATACAAAGTTTCAAGAATCTAGACTGTTTGAGTTATTTTGAAGACAGACAGATGGACTGTAGCACAATTGCAAGAAAGCCCCATCAGGTTCTTGATAATGAATTTATTACACTTGGTGTGATTATGACAACAAAAATATTTTTAAACAGGTGGTTGTTAGTTTCCCTTTGATCTGATTCACAATACAAAGCTGCTCATATGATATGGGCCTAGGCTCGGCGACTTTTAGGACAGAAAGCTTATCATTTACGAAAGAAGATAAAAACTGTGAATGCTTACTCTCTCTCCATTCTCTCTTTCGCTTTCACAAGCCATTTTTTGATTGGCTCAGCCATTTCGGCATTTGTGGCTTCATTCTTCAAACTTCTTGCCGTATCTGAAACAATTAAAACTAATGAAACCTCAAACATGGTTTGTTAGGTGCTATATATCCATCCTTGTTTCCAGATACACAAGTATAATATAATATTGAACTGTTTGACACTGTATTGAGACTTGATTATGGAAAAATAACGACTCATGTTTTGGTGTGATGGCCATTTCACTCTGTTGTCAAAAGCACCTGAGGATGCTCTTGACAACAGAGTGAAACGGCATTGCGCTAAAACGTGCATCATTATTTCCATAGTTTAGTCTCAATACAGTGTGAAATAGTTCAATGGTTTGTTTCTTGAATGTGTTAAAACCCAGAATTGATATTATATTCATGAAATTAATACAAATCTATGTGGTTTGTTAACAGTTATTGTGTATTGCAGTTATTGTGTATTAATCACTAAGTTATAGTTATTGTGTAAATTTATACCTTCATTTTTTCCAATAAGGATTGCCCTTAATGCCAATATAAGTAGAGATACCATAACCTTTATATTATTATCAATGGTGTAAATTATGAAAATGATCCAATTCCGTAACTAAATTTGAAGCCAATTACTAACTGGGCAAGTAAAGTAAAATTCAGCCATGTAGACATAATTATTAGAAAAGCATGACGTTTTACTTTTACAGCAAATTGAAAATATTTTTCAACCCTTAGCAAAGATAATACTATACAGTTATATTTTATCTAAATACATTATAAATAGTTTATCTATGGTTTGGGTTATACCTTGAAAAAGTTTGACTTCAAAAAGTATTGTAATAAGCACGTACATTAAATAACTAGCTAGCCTAATACACAAAATGCACCATGATAGAACGGTTAATAAATATAATAATAAATGTATCTTACCTTTGAATTTTATAGTTGAAATCTTCAAATGCGAAAAAATGCTAACGGACACTGAACGCTAACGAGCTCAGCTAACAACGTAACGAGTCACGAATTAGTGAATTAAAATGGCGGCGCGCAGCGGTGGAAGCGTGGAAGCATGGTCTCTAGATTAGACCGAGGAGGATACTGGAGTGGGCCTATTATATTAAACACATGAGATATCATGTTTCCAAAATTCTCCCATGTTAGCCATCAACATAATTAAAATCATTGCTTGTATGCACTGTATGAAAATCTTCTTGGAGTCCACTGGGATATAATTATTTAACCCGAAATCTGTTGCGCTGCTACGCTCTCTTGACTGTTGTTGACACAACGCGTTCCTGGGTCTCTGCTTGTGATTGGCTGCTTGCCTATTGGCAGTTTGATGCTAAGTGCGCCAAAACATTCAAAATACCTATGCATCCTTAAATTAATAATAATTAATGTTTTTCCCGTTTGTAGTACTGATTTAAATGTAATCTGAAAAAGCAAAATAATAGAACTCCTACAATTCCATAAATTTCAATTTTGAAAAATACATGATCATTGTCAATCTCAAGTTTAAAGCTTAAGCTTCTGCAGAATATTGATGAAAATAGACAAAATAGTTTTCATTTTTTAATGTAAGGAGCGCTCTCTGAGTCAAGCAGAAGTAGGAAAGAGATGTTCAGCATTGTTACAAAAGTGAAATTTTCTATTTCAATTGAAAATAATATCTCACATATTTATGAACCGTTGTTAGCAAATTTTCAGGACTAAGTATTTTTTGTAGCACTTCAGCATGGCTCTGTCAGATATTCAAATTTAATTTCCGTTCAAATACTTGAAATTATGACTTGTCATTTTTACCCACTGATAAGCGTTTGACAGAAATATAGACCTACCTAGGGAACTTTTTAAAAGTTGTCACGAGCTTCACCAATTATTACAATATAAATATGAATAATCATTATTTTATTGATATCTCAACATTCGAGCAAAATAGATCAGTTCTGTGAATGTCATTGGGTTCTACAATGAAAATTGCATACCGTAGTTAATGTGAATTTAATATTTTTAGCTCGATCCCTTCCCCTTGACGCAATTGAGGGAATTTGCGGAAAATTGTAATTTGGTATCCACAGCATGTCCTTAGAACATTCTCAGCATATTTATGCATATAACTCAAATCGATTTTGGCAATGAAGTTCTGTGGAACCTCCTGAGAACATGATCAGTACATTCCTTAGGTCCTGGGATGTTTACAGAACATGGGGAACCTATATCAGTTTTTTTGTGAAATTTGAGTTTTATATATTATTTTTTTACAAATACATGAATACATGCAAAACATCAGATAAAGCAGAAAATTGTTGTCTATTGAAATGTTTCTATGGGAATATTCTTTGTAGGTCCTTGGAACATCCCACATGTCCCCTGACATTTATAGAAGGTATGGAACCAAAATGGAATGTTCCTATCTATGTCCCTGGTACATCCCTAGAACATTCTCAGCATATATGCAAATATCTCAAATTGATTTTGACAATGAAGTTCTGCGGTACCTTCTGAGAACATGATCTGCACATTCCTTAGGTCCTGGGATGTTTACAGAACATGAGGAACTTATATGAGTTTTTTTGTAAAATTTGACAATGAGTGTTATTTATTTTGCTTTACATACATCTAATATCAGAAAAAAATTGAATTTTTGTCTGTTGAAATGTTTCTCTGGGAATATTCTTTGTAGGTCCTCTGAACATCCCACAAGTCCCGGGACATTTATAGAACATACAGAACCAAAATGGAATGTCCCTGGGAGGTTTTGTGCTGTGTGGGTAATATATGAGTGAATTTTATTGGTAATTATCCTGTATTATTAGACTTTGAATTCTATGGAACAGGCCCCCAATAACACTTTTGCATATTTAATTGTAGATGTGATAAATCTATAAGATACTTAGAGATGGAAAATAATTGTTATAAAAAGCATAAATCTTGCCTTTAAACATTCTGGAATCTATATCTCTAATATCAGAAAAAATCATAAACTTGTCTTAATAATAATAATTAATAAAACAGATGATGTTGAAGATCCATCTTGTTTCCACTAATACCGGTATGTAATATAAACTTAATAAAACAACTTTTGAATGGAAATTAACTCACGTTATGGCGTGACGGCCGTTTCGCTCTGTTGTCTAGAGCATCGTCACGTTCCTGTAGGTATGGATCAATGTCGATGCTCTAGACAACAGAGCGAAACGGCCGTCACGCCATAACGTGAGTTCCATTTCCAGAGGCGTCCTCCTTGATAATCAATGTCAGTTTTTTGGTTAGAAGAATTTTGTGGTTTTTGTAAAATGTGATCAAAAAGTTTATTTATTCTTAATGGATATTTGACTGCAAGTCGTTGAATTCACATAAAAAGGTAAATATTAACAATTCAGTTCGTCATGGAACAAGAAATCCAGGAATTGAAATGCATTCCTCAAGCATCTCCAATATAAATGTGAGTAAAACATTGTTTAAAAGTGAAATACAGTGTCAGTTTTAATATTAGATTGTTCATTAAGTATTTTGTCATGGAAAACTTCACAGATCCGTATTATGTGTTGTGTATATGGATGCAGTAGGCCTACCTATGAGAATACAGAAGGAAAATGTGTTCCATTTTATTCATTTCCTGATCAACCTTACGAAAAGGATAGACAGGAGAAATGGATCTCTAATGTTCGAAGGACTAAGTGAGTTATATTATATTTACAAATTATTTTATGTGTAAAAGATTGATGAAAATTAGACGTATTCTATGCACATGTGTGACTGATATTTGTAATTAAAAAAAAAAATCAATCCTAATAACAGCTTTGAGGTTATATGTTTTTATTGTTGCAAAATATGAATTTATTGTAAGCAGAGGCGGATTTAGTTGCCACCTCTTAGGCAGTTGACTTTTGATAAACAAAGTGGACATTTTTTGACAAAAAGATTGTAAAATAGCATTGAGGCTAGTTTGTCTCATCAATTTTCCACGTATAATACCTTCGCACTCCTCCACATCAAAAACATGATTACTCTCGACAAGGTTCTTCCCTTTTTCTAGATTATATTACCTGTTTTTATGAGTAGTTTCTCAATGTTAGCCATTTTAAACAATGCAACTAACTCACTAAACTGTTGCCCATTTATGCCACCCAGAGTTCGCGACGATCGATCTTTCGGCCAACTTCTGATCGCCTATAATTTGATAGTAAGAAAAAATAGGGATTGGCCACAATGGAAATTATTTCTCAAGTGTAGGTAGCTGTCAGTGTTAAAACACTCTTGTTATCAAACATTGTACAACATTTTTTACTTACGTTCTTAACTTG
Organism: Conomelus anceps; assembly: GCA_948455865.1. Lineage (NCBI taxonomy): Eukaryota > Metazoa > Arthropoda > Insecta > Hemiptera > Delphacidae > Conomelus > Conomelus anceps. Next base: position 38,090,703 of record OX418220.1, on the reverse strand, counting down.
TTACATCCTAGGTTGTAACACTGTTTTAAAACACAAGTTTATAAAACAAGTTACATGTGTGAATGCGGCTTGAGATTTCCAAAAAATGGAATCATGTTGTTGTTGCGAGTGCGGAGAGAACACAATGTCACTGATACGCCATGACAGAGTTGTCCATCAATGATGAAAGATCACTGCATTGAAAGAGCCTGTCTACTTTGAATTTGGTCACATTTATACTTGCTGGCAGAGTAGCCAACACCAAAATACAATATTATTGTGGCCAAATCCGACACAGCATAACACTTCAGATGAGATATATTGTATATTGTTTTGATGAAATTTTATTGAATAATTGTTGGTAAACTTCATATTTTAATTTTGTGTTGCAATATTATTTATTGTCTTAGAAATTCCATAGTATGGGGGTGATTCTAGAAATAATTTTTTTTATATAATTTGGCTTGGTATGCTGAGCTGCTGTAGCACGGTCGGTCAGTCCTACTCGTTTACCGAGTAACTATCCCAATGTAATCAACCCTTAAGATTAGCTTGTCGGACAGTCCAGGGATAGAATATTTTAATTTTATCCTATCCTTTTCTATGATATCCTTCTTGGGGCAACCTTATTCAAACAATATTTACAACTCTAATACCATGACATGGAAAATTATGCTAAGTTAATTATTAAAAAAGGTTAATTTATGATTGTAAATCTAACAACTTGAAGTCAATTTTAATTATAGTGAATAAATAATATTTCTACTCATTAGTTAATATTAAAACGCAGATCGTTAAGGAACATAAAATCTAAGAATTTAAAAAAGGTTGTTGTCTTATGAAGGTTTTCACTATAAATCAGTTGCAAAATAACAGTTCCTAATTTCATTTAGAAAATGATATACTCGCATTATATATGAAATAATAAAGACGTTGAGCAAATCTTTGCTAAAAATTACAAAAATCAGTTTACAGCCACTTGTACACATGCTCAGCTCAAAAATAAACATTTTCGTTCTGCTTCCCATATTTGCATGAAATATAATATGTTTTGACATTTATAGGTTTTTTGCCATAATAAAGTAGCTGTAGCTGGCAGGACAAAAATGTACAAGACGAGTAAATATCGATATCTAATCATATTTTGCATTAAATAAATCACAAGCTACCTCACTCTCTTGCTCAAACATTCTCTCACACAAACTCACAAATTTATTCTCTCACTCTGTGTAAATTTAGGTTAGGCAAGAAGATCAACTCCAATTATTATTCCAAACTTTGCAAATTCGAGATAACCACAACTAATATTAAGGCCGACTTAGCATAGAGGTTACAATGCTGCAATACCATTCAAAGAAGTCCAAATATGTCACACAGAAATAAAATATTGTTCATAGTTATTTTTTAATATTTCATTCATTTATTGAAATAACTGAATTATTTCTGAAACTTTATACACTGCATTACATATCCCGCTGAATAACCTCTTTATTGTACGATTGCATAACATTCTCGCACATGAACCCATATAGTAAGTGTAAACATATTTTTAGCGTAGATTTATGCAACCTCTCTAAGAAATGTACAGGTTTTTTACCAATACTAATATTAATAGTTATCAGAGGCATCTGCTCAGGGTGTGTGAGTTGTACGCCAATGCCCAAATAAAATCGGGGAGTAATAGGACTGTTTTCCTGATCGTATAAAGCATATTTTATTCACATTTTGTTTAACTTCTGACTATTCGTTATTCCAATAAACTGTATAATTAAAATGAAGGCATTACTAATTTCAGAATGAGTAAATTGTTCAAAATAGCTGCTTACTTCCGCCATCTTCAATTCTTAAAGCATTTTCGGTCCTATGTTTAAATTAACTTTTTTCATTATTTTGGTGAGTACTACATGCCCTTCAAGTATTTGTAACTCTATGTAACTGTATAATGAAAAATATAAAGTACTCTATATATGTTTTCTTTTGAAAAGTTTAAGATCTAAAATATGATGAACTACCGGTTCACCCATGCGTTGCAACGGGATTTTAGTTGTAATAACGGTACCCGGCAAATTCCCAAAAGCCTATCCCAAACAGCATCTTCCTAGCTTTCCTAAAATGTTATTTTTTGTTTAGTTAAATTGCAATTGGAAAATTTTGTTTTTTTTTCACCAAAGAAATAATGTATAAAACATAAGCTAAGCTTTGATTCTCCAGTCATATGTTTCCTACATGACTGCAATGCTCCGACTACACGGTACGCACATAAGTCTGCAGACAGCGTAAATAACGCCGCTAAGGGTCCACCATATGATTAAAAACAGTTCGACTTCTATCAGCCGTTCCTTTAAAGATAGATTTCTCCTTTTTGTGTCCTTCAGCGAGAACTCCCAAACTTCACAGGAACCATCTCAGGACTATTCTACATTGTGCCTGAAAATTTCATAAAAATCGATTCAGCGGTTTCGGAGTTTACTGGGAACACACATACACACACACACATCGACTTTTATAATTATCTGTAAGAGAAGATAAAATCAACACACAGATGTTGTTGTTGATTCTGCGGTTTGCAACTCAAATGTGTGAATTGAAAACACTAAAACCATTACAGTGCATCTTTGTGTTCATTTAAATGATTAAATTTCGATGATATTTGGCACTGATAGTGAAGATACTTTTTTAAATATCGAGGAAGATTTTCCATGTGTAATATACAAATTTTCATGCTTAAGAGTATAAAATGCGAGAAAGTGTTTCAAAGAATAATACCGGAAGATAAATAGAATAAATTAAGTCAAATGTCGTACTTAAAATGTGATTCATATACATAAATGGTATGCTAGAAAGTAGGAAAATGGAAGTAGTCTAGCAAAATAAATTAAATTTCAAAATGATTGAACATACGATATTTCTTTGTTAAAGAAAACGATAGCTTGCATGTCATTTTCCAATTACACTGTACAATACTAATCACTTTCATTCATTTCCTCTAGTTATACGCAATTTATTGACTGCAGTTTTAACCTATTGTTTTTGAAGAGCTCCAATACTGTGAGTGTTCTGTATCTTAAATTTCGAGAAAAACATAAAATACAAGAAATTGTCCAGTTTTCACAGTTGCAATTTTGTTAATAGTTAATTTAGATTGTTTTTGGCGTGTATTTCATTTCATGAAGATACATTCTTCTGAACAAAAGTTTTTCCTTGCATTATTGCATTGATTTCTTCTGCGTCGAGAGTTTCATATTTCAACAGTGCCTCGGCAAGCATTTTATGCTCTTTGGCGTGTATTTTCAGAATTGATTTCGCTCTTTCGTAGGATTCCTGAAAACAAAAGTTTAAAATCAAGAGCAAAACAAATGTTTATTCAATACAGAATATAAGGATACATAATTGAATAAAACCATATATGGTGTATCTTTTCCAATAAATGTGTGGAATTGTGTCAAAGATCACTTAAAATTCATTGTGATCTTTTATTATCCATGGTTGTGATCTGCAGTTCGAAATTTTCACAACATTAAAGGGGACTCTCTTCCTATTAGAGATACTAACATCCATAAAATATAGAGAATATCTTCTGTAACTATAAAACTAAACATTCATATTAGAGTGTGACAATTATATTAATTCATCAGCAAACTAAAAATGGAATTCTTCGAGCAAAAATATCTAATCTTCCTTCTCAAACCATAGCCTAGACGCCAGTTTCAATTTTCTAGAACTCAGGTAAATATAGAAGCGGCTAGCGGTCACCAGATTAGGTGAATGACTGGAATGATCGGTGTCTTGCCAGTCAAGCAGATAATTTCATAGAGCAAAATACAATAGTGCAGACAATGGGCGGCGTGAATAAAATTGAGTAGGCACTCATGAGTTCAGTAAGTGGACTCCACTTTTAAACGAAATGGAGCCGGCGTTAATTTTGAATGAGAAACTAAAAACGCAAAATAATGTGACACTCAATACAATGATACAGTGGAGGGCCGAGGGGAATGATATAGCGCGAGGGGAGGAAGATGATAGTGATACGCGTTGTTTTCGCAGGGCATCGATTAAGATTGTTAGGGGGGGGGGGGGTTAGAGGTAGTTGGAAGCTTGCAGATCATCAGTTTCGAGTTGTTATGGGGCCCGGCCGGGGATTCTTGTTTATCGGTTTAAAAATTTTAATAATTCGACGTTGTTTTGTGTGTGTATGTGTGTGTGTGTGTATGTGTGTGTGCGTGTACGAATGGTTTAATGTGACAAAAGTCAAATCAGACTGAATATTCTCACCTGATGATAACGCTTTGAGTGTCGAAACCAGTCATGGAGACAAAAACAAGGATTGGAGACGTAAGTTTTCTTATAATATTTAATATTACCAATCCAGGATTGAGGATGGCAGTTGCACTGCTGAATAATATTTATTAATAATAAAAAAGCTCTATTTAAATTAAACTAGAAGTCATGGGAACAGTAGAGCTCACGCACCAGGATAAGGGTGCTTGCACACAGGAACATACTTGATGGAATCAATGATAATCTCCATCACGAAATTAAACACAGACCTAACTATTAATTCAATTTGCAGTCTATTTCATGTCTGTTTTCTACAAAAGTAACTCTGTAACACGTCACCAAGGCTACCTTTCTATTATCATCCAGCCTTTACTTGTTTCAGACAGCTGAGTGCTCAAATCAGATCAGATTTCACATGTCTGATGAATGAATTTAAAAACAATATCAATTAATCTAGTACACTTATCATTTACTTAATAATCACTTGCTCAATTGAAATATTAGAAAATTAGGAATAACTAAATCCATATGAAGGCTCAATGGGATGAATAAGTGGGCTCGAGGGCTATCTTGAAATCTAATTCCAATTTCATAAATGATGAATAAGAAGAAGGTCTGAGTCCCTTTCCTTTTTTCCATTTTAAATATCCTCTAAATACAAGAAAATTTTAAAAAAATCATTACACATAAATTGCTGGGCATTCCTTAAAGGAAGATCCATGCAAAATTTCATAGAATTTGGTCCACGCGTTTAGCTGTAAATGCGTTACAAACTGACAGACAGATAGACAGACAAATACAAAATGATCGACTTGAAACAGAGACCTCTCTTCGTTTGATCAATTAATTTAATAATTTAAATCAATTTTTCAATTTTATTAATGTTATTTTCTAACAAATTTATCAATTTAAATAAACTTAGATTTTTAATTTATATCAATTAACTAATTTTATTAGTTTTAGCTATTCACGTGAATTTTAATTCAAGTATAGATTTATTTACATTAATCAGATAGATTTAGAAACAATAGTTTTTTCTTATGAACATAATTCAGGACAGATTATGAGGGTAAATATATGGAATAGAATTAGTTCGACCCAATTAGCCTTTAAAAATAACAAATTATTCTATTCCTTAGAATTTGGAATCGTGAACAAGAAAACTTAAAAACTATCACGAATTAGACCTCAGCGCGGCTGAGACAAGTAAACACCTACAGCTACATTCTGAACATTTTTTCCAGTAATAAAAAATGTTGAAATAATAACTTACGAGCATTAGTCTCTTGATTTCAACATCCAATTGTTCAACAGTAGATGGGCTGACTTCATTAACAGCAAAGTAGGCTTTATTACTTGGATCGTATGTTCTCAAACCAGCCTTGTCGGACATTCCCCACTCTTTGACCATCGATGTGGCAATTGATGTGGCTTGCTGTTAAGAAATAAAATACACTGTAAATAGATATAAGAATTGAAAATAATAAATAGCATATGCTTGAAAAATTGTCATCTACCTTTGCACAACTCCTTACTAGCTCTCTTAATTCCTAGAAACTGTATATGGCAAGCGTATTGCATATTATTACTTATATTTATGTGTACAATAAACAAATAACCATCTTAATTTTGTTAAAATTTGATTGTGAGGGATGTGGGAAATTCAATTTTTTTGTTTGAAGTGTAAAGAAAGCGTTTTTTTGAAATATTAAAAAACATAAACTCACAAATTATAAAAGTTATTTATATCAGTTGCAATATTGGACAGTTGATCAATAATTCAAATCTGCTCTTAGAGAACAAAGACCTAACTAAAAATGAAAATTTCATTGTCAATAATTTATGATACATATTATAAAAAATTCAAATACAGCAAGTTTCTTATTCTCACCCAAGAAATAAAAAAGCAAGAAAAAGAAACAGAAATAATACCAGACATTATAATTATGTTCCCCAGATGTGTGTATGGGTTAATCGATTTTCATTCCTATAGAATGTTTGTGAATAAATTTAGCCAACTCATTCAATCACAGAAAAAAATAATTTGAAACATTCATTGTATTATTGTATTACTGTATTATTGTCTCCTTTTGACAATTGAAATTTGATTCAATATTGTGGATTTAATAAGTGTTTTCTTATTGTTCAAGTGGTCGTGATGTTCAGTCACGACCGCTCAAGACTGCGCTTGGATGGGTGACCGTGCTTCAATGACTTGATGTTACAAGCTTTATTATCACTTACCCGGTGGTTCGGAACCCACCTAAAATAGTAGGACCACCATGTTCCCCGTAACATGGCACAAACGGCGAGGTGGAACTACCCGTAAGGGTCTCCACACCATTAAAAGCCATACGCTTATTACTATTATTTTTTTTGTAAATATTGTTATTGAATTTGTAATTGTGATCTTGTTAAAGTGAATTTGTATTAATTTGAGGATTATAGATTAAATTGAAAAAAATTGAAATTGAATAAACTCATAATTTAATTGAACTGTGTTACATATTGTGAAAGAAAGTAACCCACAATACAATCATTCAATACAATTCTTTATTATTTTTGATAAATGTAATGAAATTAAATAAAACAATAAACATCTTGATAATCGTCAACAGATGACATAATACTTTTATTTAGTGAAGGTTTAAAATTATTTTCTTATAACAAACTTGAAAAGCACTATAATTATCTAAATTTAATTAAATTGTTATTTATATAGATGTGAAAGACGTGGGTATGCAGTTGAAAAACGCTGGATGTATGTATAGTTAAAGGAGAAATGAATGAAATTTTTTATTTGAATCTTGAACTTCTTGTTCATTACAACTTGCTATATTGAAGTAACGTTTTACATTAAAATTAGCTTGTTGTCATTTAAGCGGTCGTGGGTTCGAGTCCCGCTCCTTCGTCTCGCTTCCAAGTGTAATCATTCACCTCATTACTCACGCACAAGTCTCCGACTCATGTGGGCATCATCAGCAATAAAAAAAAAACTACTTGCAGACATTGTTTATTGTGAAATTATAATTTCACTCACTTGACTGGAGCACGATTTCGGATTACTTTGAATCCATTCTGAGCAGTGCCCTTCTTGTTTGACACTTCCTGTTCCTACTGCTGTTTCCGGGTTGAGTTGATTAGAAAGGTTTGTTTTATATGGTCAAATAATTTGTATGATTTGAAGTTGAGCAACTCGGTTACTCCGGGATGGAATAGCTGCGGATTTAATGTAATCAGTCAAGTAAATGTTATGTTACTTTGTTATGTATTTAATTTCTTTCATATTTACGATTTATGAATGAGTTTGCATTTTTCATGGCAAAATAAATATAATTTAATTTAATAAAAAATAAATGTATAATTCCTCATACAAACACTTTCTGCAAGTTGTTAATTTTTTATTTTAAATATTTCGAGTAGAATGCAAAGGTTGTTGATTTTGTTATTTCAACGATTTGATAAATATTAGCCAAATAATTGATTAAGCGCAGAATGAGAACTTACCTTGAGATCACTAGATGCGCCGGACGTGATGCGTTCGGGTCCGAAGATGAGTTCCTCGGCGGCGCGTCCGCCCATCATGGTGTCCATCATGGCGAGCAGCTGCGCCTTGGTCACGTGGTAGCGCTCCTTCTCCGGTATGTAGGCGGTGTGACCCAGCGATGGGCCGCGCGGAATTATCGTCACCTTATGCAGCGGATGCGATTCCTTGGTGTAGAAGGCGACCAGGGCATGACCAGCTTCGTGATAGGCGGTGATCTCATTGGCCTCCTCGTCCGGGATGCGTGACTTGCGCTCCGGGCCCATTATCACTTTGTCGCGCGCATTCTCGAGATGCGCCATTGTCACCGATTCGGCGCCATCGATGGCCGCCTTCAGCGCCGCCTGGTTCACCATGTTCTCCAGATCAGCGCCCGTAAAGCCGGTGGTGCCGCGCGCCAACAGCTCCACGTCCACACTCTTGCAAAGGATCTTGCCCAAATACAGTATCAGAATCTCCTTTCGCCCAACTAGATCGGGTGTCGGAACCTAAACAACAACACACACACTTAGTTTCACTTGCTTCAGACACACTGAATCTTGGTTTCAAGCTAATCAGCTACACGTTAACGTTCCAAGACATGTTTCATGAATTTTTTCAATAAGAAATCTTTCAATTTGAAATGGCGGAAACTATCATTGAAGGGGTTGATTGCATTAAGTTCTGGGTATTTTTATTGATCAGTGCCTGACCTGGAAGACTCATATTGGTGAAAAAACTGAACTCAGCAGTGCATGTCATGTCCAGATTAATTAAAATGGCTAATGAAAATATCTTAAAAATGGCATACCATTGATACTTTAAGCCTCTGTTGTTCAAGTTCAAGTTTTATTCAGCTAGAAGATATAAGTGGTACATATAGCCATGTCAAATAGATTTAAAAAACCCAATTATAAGGTTAACATAAAACATACAAACAAGGTTACACAAGAATGAACAAATCTCATTTTGGAAGTCAATGAATACTACAAATGTAATATGATAATGATAAAAGGAAATGAATTCATGAAATTAAGACAGTTGTCATATCCTAACGGGATATGGTGCTCCATGGTGCTATGCAGCCAAAAACTCATCTCTGGAATAAAACGGGTTATCCTCAAGCCAGGACCTAATTATCCTGAGAGATTTTGCCATTCGAAGGTCTTCAATTCGAGCAGGTAAAATATTGAAATACTTGGAGGCCACCACAGGAAAGCTTTTCCTGGTCTTGACCAGCCTACATCTAGGTATGAATATAATGTTTTTAGTTCTTGTTGAATAAACATGCATGTCTCCATTCCTCAGGAGATGGTCCTGTCTTTTTTTCATCTCCTTAAGACATTGATAGATGTATTCGTAATAGACTGTCAAGATGCCATTTCTAATGTACAATGTTTCCTACCTACAATGTTCCAATGCCTACAATGTTTCAAGTACCCTGATTGCAGAATGAAGGAAAAACACTCGATGATGATCATCAAGTATCATCATACTCAAGTATCATCATCAAAGATCATGATTGTGATTCTTCTATGAATCAATATTTAATTTTTTCAATGTTGCACGCGACCGCGACTGCAGTTGCTCTGTATAATACGTCTCTACTAGTATAATATAGACAAGTATGACAAAAAATATCGTACGTTCACTCGGCCGGGAAGATGTTAATCGAAATCGCATGGTAATCTCACACTCAACTTTGTCTCATGCGCGAATTATAACGCTCGTACAGTAAACACACATTGTACAAGTACAAGTACTCACATTTACTTCAACATCAAATCTGCCAGGACGAAGAAGAGCTTTATCAAGATCATCGCGCCTATTTGTGGCCCCAAGTACTATTACACCTTCATTCTGGTGAAAGCTGACAAATAAAAGAAAAATGCATTATAATAGTTCATGATAGTAACTCATAATACCTGCATTGTTAGTTATATACACGACAAATATAGTGTAACTATAGTTACATAAATATATTATAATTCTCAAATAGTTCATTCAGTAAATGTGCCTCTTTTTACAACTATTCTTAAATTCCAAGTATTCTTATTAGTTTCATTTAACTAAATACAAAATTGGGGAGAATAAATCAGCGGAAACATTCTTTCCTTAGCAAATATTTTGTACTTTGGACAGTGCATTTTCAAACATTACTCTACAGTTCCACCTCTAATCACTTATTTAACTTCTAAATTTTTTTATCATTTCTGATGAATCAGAAATACTTTTAAACACATCTAGAATATTCCAATGGTAATTATTTGAAAATTTATATATTTTTCTAATGAAAATTTTACATACCCGTCCATTTCTGAGAGCAGTTGATTAATTGTCTGATTAGCATACGGATGCAGTACAGAATTTGTTCTTTTGGCACCAACCGAGTCGATTTCATCAATGAATATTACGCAGGGCGTTTTGTCTTTTGCAGCTTCTACAGTTGGCACCATGAAATAAGATTATTAGCATTGGTGAACACATCATAAAACAAAATTATTAACAAAAGCAAAATAAACAATGTTATTGCTTTATTTTTGCAAACTGCGGAAATGGAAAATATGAGATGAACTCTCCTTATATCCACTCTAACAAAGCTCTGTCAAAATGGATAAGTAATGTTAACGATAAATTCGAAATAGAAGTAATGTTAGAATAAATGCCAAGGGTAATAAATGAGAAATTGGACTTCGACTTAGTGGTGCCTTATAATGTAGTTTTGTAAGTTTTACTTGTAAATTTGTTTATGTTTTATTATAAATAGCGTTTGCTTCTCGGTGGCTTTACTCGTTGCTCTCGTGAAAGGGGGTAAAGCTTTACTCCACTATAGATATACACCAATGTTGTCGCTGTTATGTACATCTATGATGATCTATGAATTCTACCATGGCTATCTTTAAAGATGGCCGCCACTCTCACACTTTGTTGGAGGTTAAAGCCATAAATTAGCGTTAAAGTGAACAATACGACTGCTAAATCTTTATAAATGTTTTCAAATATCATTTTAAGCAAATCGTTTTCCACAGATGATAAGCGTAGTTCAAACATTTGAACTGACATGAAGGTGAAATCTTGTAAAAGCGATCTACTTAGTTTGAAATTCGCGGTGATATACCTGTAACTGCGAATGGCATCAGATTCCAAGCAGGGGTGCCTTGCTTGCTTTTATTACCAGTTACACTTTTTTAACAATGAGAGCCTTACCGGTAACTGGTAAATGTAACCGGTGGTGTCTGATTGGTCTATTCAAATTCATACTTCATAGATGTTAAAACATTTGAATAAACAAGTCAGAAGCAACGGGTAATATTTACCAGTTAGCGGTAAAGCACCCAGGAAGTCAACCATTATGCTCACTCCACTTTCTTATACCTCCATGGACGACTCAGAATTGGAGAACCGATATGAAGGAAAACAGGTAGGAAGTCCTGGATTTCCAGCCGTATCTCGGTTATTTATCATCCGATTTTTATAAATTAGAAATCACAATAAAAAGCCTAATATTTTGTATCAAATAAGTGTTTCTGATGAAAGCAACAAATCCTCAGTAAAAAAGTTGAAATCTTTTATTCGGCCGCCATTCTGAAAAATTTGGAAATTAACGGATTGATGCTCTTATGATTGTGAGGGACATGGACCTATCTCATGCACGTATCTATCTCAAATTTCAATGCAATTATTTGATTCATTCGTCAGTTTCCTCACTATAACAATGAAAATGGCAAAAACATCCCCTTATTTTTACTCAGTTAATCACACGTTTCGACCTAACGCCATGAAGCAATGTACATATTTTTGGGCTCATCTGAAAGCTTATGAATTGGAGCTGTTTTTCATGTAATAAGTTAATTACAACCTCCTGGAGAATATTCTCGAAAAATCTGTTTGAAATTCCAGCTCAAAATTGGAAAATTAATTGAGAGGTGGTGAGTGAGAAACAACGAAGGAGGCCTCTCTAATCCGCTGGAAGAGCCCTAGAACTAACTTCTTCCCTGATATTCCTAGAAGGTTGAAATCTGAAATTCGGAGGCCTTGGTGGGAGTTGGAGAATAATAAAATCAAGGAGAATCTGTATTGAGATCGTAGCACGCGCGACGGGCCAGCTAGGTGTGTATAAAATGGCTTTTTAGAATCGACACAAGTAATTGAAGCTTAACCTGTGAAATCCATGGAGGTTTTGGAATTTTCTCATTAAAACCAACTGAGTCATTCACAAACATTTTCAAGATAAATTGAACCACAAATTTTTAGATTACAGCTATTTTGTTTATTTTTCAAAATGTTATTTCAAGTGTTAACAATGAATAATCCAAAATACAAATACATAAGGACTCGACATTCATGGGTTAGCTTTGAATAGGTCTGAGTGTCAATGTGACACATTTATATTGTATAGTTAGAGTACTCACTGAACAGATCTCGCACTCGCCGAGCTCCTTGGCCGACGAGAATCTCATCGAACTCAGGACCAGCAACATGGAAGAAAGGCACTCCAGCCTCCCCGGCCACTGCCCTCGCCAACAGAGTCTTTCCAGTACCTGGGGGTCCAACTAGCAGCACACCTAACGCAAACAAATAGAACTTCACTTTCAACAAAAACTCTATCCTCTATAAAGAACTAAAACCTCTATATTCATGTTTAGAACTTCCTTATATCAGAATCCTCAACACAAAAAACCTTTATGGTGCCCCGTGACACTGCAATCTTGGCAAGACAACCTCTCACTAACAAATACCTCTCTAGATCGAATTTTTTGTCTGGATAATCTATTACTTTATACGGAGGTTTAGCTGGTCTGTATAAATTAACATATTTATAAGTATTAACCATTTAAGAAGAAGAAGAAGAAGAAGAAGAAGAAGATGGAGGAGGATGAGGAAGAAGATTACTTTTAAAATAAACTTGTAAATAGGTCACGCTCTACGTATCCTGGTCCAATTGAATCGGGCCATTTTATTATCAAGGAATCGAGTATAATAAAATAGTTGTTTGTAATCAGTTCATAAGATGAATGAGAGTAGATACCTTTAGGAAGCTTTCCACCTAGAGCCGAGAACTTTTCTGGATTTTTCAGGAACTCTACCACATCTTTTAGCTCTTGTTTAGCTTCATCAGCCTGAAATATGAGAAATGCAAGTCTGAAACGCGACAGGTATGCCCAGATTATTCTATGAAAGTTTATTCAATAGGAATTATTCTATAAAAGAACATAAACACTCACTCAGGGGAATACTTCAAGAATAATTACTTCTTTTGTTCTTCGTAATGCCATCAACAAACTTATTCATTAAGAAGTACAATGCTATAGAACTATTACAATATGACTGTTCTGTATTTATAGGATTAGTTTTCTGCTAATGTTATTGTATTTTCTTGCAAGCTTAGAGAAGCTATTAATTTAAATATTACACTGAATGCCGCCACAAGCCTATTCTAATGGTTTGTTTTGTGCACCTCTAGTTGCATAGCAACCCTTTCTGACCTGTGCGCATGCTCACATTGTAATAAGGTTAATTTAAATTCATTTTTTATCATTACTAGCTGGCTCGACGCGCGTTGCTGCTTTCTCATAAAAGTTCTCCTTGATTTTTATTATTCGCCACCTCCCGCAGAGATTACATTTCAAATTAGGAAAGAAGTTAGTCCTAGGGCTCTTCTAGCTGATCATAGAGGCTTCGTTGTTTTCTTAATCACCACCTCTGAATGAAGAAACATTTCAAATTTAAACCTCCTACGACTATAAGGGTAGAAGCTTGTATTTTTATTTTATTATTCGCCACCTCCCGCTGAGGCTGCATTTCAAATTTCTAGCTAGCACTTCATTGGTTAACAGATGTCATCAACCTGGCATAATTACATTATTTCATCATACCCAGTGGTATGTTTCCTACATATTGCAAGGCTCCGACTGTACGGTAGCCTACATGCAAAGTGCAAAGTCTTTTGCTGTTCAAAGACAGCGTAAATAACGCCGCTAAGGGGCCTGCCATATGATTAAAAACGGTTGACTTCTATCAGCTGTTCCTTTAAGCTGTTTGGCCGGCAAGTTCAGTAGGTTAGGTCTATAAAATGGATTAATTAATAGTAATTATCAGCTCTTCTATTAAAATTTATCGTCAGAAACCATCCTCAATATTCACACAACATATTCCCAAAGTTTTATGCCGATCTGTCAAGTAGTTTTGAAGTCTATAGGGAACATACATACATACATTCATTTTTATATATATAGATTATCTATATAAATAAAATTAGAGTTTTGTCTGTACATTTATCAGAATTATATATTTTTTGGTTATTTTTACGTTTTATACATTAAATAAGCCGAAAATAGTCTTATCTCACTTTCTGTCTGTCTGTCTGTCACGGGGCCCCAAAGGCATTTTACGCTGCCTTCTCCTCAAAAACGAGAGCATCGATCGGGATTTTAGTTATTGAACAGTATTGAACACTTTATTGACAATGTCTTTAGCTATAAAAAACTAAATTAACTTTTTTTTAACAGAGTAATAAACGTTTAAAAACCAAGTGTTTTGCGATTTTGGATACATTTTACGCGGCCTTCTCCTGAAAAACGAGAGCATCGATCGGGATTTGAGTTATTTATCAGTATTGAAAACCTTTTTGACAATGTCTTTAGCTATAAAAAACTAAATTAACTTTTTTTAACAGAATAATAAACGTTTAAAAACCAAGTATTGTGCGATTTTGAATACATTTCTTCTAAGTTTTATTACCACATAAGAACAAATCACGTAATTTATCATGATATATCAATCAGCTGTTCTCAAATATAATCTGAATGGTGGGCCCTTCGCGGCGTTATTTACGCTGTCTGCAGACTTGAGTAGTCGGAGCATTGCAGTCTTTTAGGAAAAATATGACTGTTGAATCAAAGCTCATGTTATGTTTCATCAATTATTTCTTTGTTGAAAAAAAAAAAATTATAATTTCAATTTATCAAAACAAAAATTAACATTTTAGAAAGGTGCGGTTTGTGCCAGGCTCTTGGGAATTCGCCAGGTAGCACTATTATTACCACATAAGAAAAAATCACGTAATTTATTATGATATATCAATCAGCTGTTCTAAAAAAATATTCTCTCCGATACCTAACACTGAATTGTTTAGGCTACGTTCTAAGTTGTTTACTAAGGGCCCGTTCACACGATTCAGTTTTTGTGCGGTACAGTAAATTTGCTGTATCAGTTATTTTGCAGTGCTTTCGTTTGCATGTATATTTCATATTGTATGTTCACACAATACTGCTTCGACTGGATCCAGTAAAAAAGCTGTTCTAGCCGATTTCTACATTCGGTTTTGTCTTCGAAAACTGTATCGCTAAAATCAGCTGTGCCGCAAAATAACTATCCGTATCCGGTGGCACATGTATTGTACCGGTAATGGATATGTTCAAACGATACGCTTATTATGGTGGAAGCAGTCTTCAGATCGTCAGCATTGATCTTCTTCATTGATATTCTTCAGCATTGATCTTCTTATTAGTGAATTCCAGTGTCCAGAAGTGGAAGATATTAATTGTGAAAATTTAATTTCTCTAATATATGAGAGACCCGCCTTGTGGGACAAGACTTAAGATTAATATAAAAATAAAGAGAGAAAAATGTGTGGAATATTGGAACCAGAATTTGCGTACTTTGATAAAAATTTAAGAGAAACCTTCAGTAAGAAACTTATTTAAAAAAATCTTACAAAATAAAAAAAAATCCTGGACTGGAATAAATAAAACTGAACTGGAAGCGCAATGGAAGAAGGAGGAGAGCACGGCAATAAGCAGCAAAGCCAGACCGTGTGAACATCACAGTACAGTTGACGCCGTACAGTAAAAAAACCGTACCGCAAAAAGAACCGTATCGTCTGAACCGGGCCTAAGCTGCTAACAACTTCATGATCGTTGCTATCAAAAAAGCCGAAACATATTTTGTCTTATTTCTAAACATAATCCGTACGAAGGACGGGCACAATAGCTAGTCTATCTTCTATATATATAAAAATGAATGTCTGCATGTATGTATGTTCCCTATAGACTTCAAAACTACTTGACTTGATTATCTATATAAATGAATGTCTGTATGTATGTATTTATGTTCCCAATAGACTTCAAAACTACTTGACAGATCGGCATGAAACTTTGGTAATATGTTATGCCAGTTTGATGACATCTCTGTTAACCAATGCAGCTAGAAATTTGAAATGCAGCCTCAGCGGGAGGTGGCGAATAATAAATACAAAACCTAGCTTCTAACCTTATAGCCGTAGGAGGTTTAAATTTGAAATGTTTCTTCATTCAGAGGTGGTGATTAAGAAAACAACGAAGCCTCTATGATCAGCTGGAAGAGCCCTAGGACTAACTACTTTCCTAATTTGAAGTGTAACCTCAGCGGGAGGTGGCGAATAATAAAATCAAGGTGAATATTTATGAGAACACAGCAACGCGCGTCGGGCCAGCAAGTATCCTCATAAAACCTCTTATCCCAATAGGGATTGGTCCTTCGTTTGTATCCTATGTTATTACATCCTAAATTATTATTGCTTCTCCCTCAATACCGCTCAATGCCACAGAACAAACTATGCAATATAATACTATGAAACGCCGAGATTCGTACCTCAATTTCACTAGTAGTACAGTCTTAGTAGTTCTTAACACAAAAATAATTTTTATTTTATAAATTTGAGACAGGAATTATATGTTTTTGTTGGCAAGAGCTATTTGATGGTGGATTGAAGGGAATAAGGTTTCTGGATGCATTATGTCTGTTGAAAATTTCCAGAGCTCGTTTTTCAATTTAAGAAATCGTTTTTAATTGAAGAAAATTCAGATTATCAAACCATTCAAAATTAGTAGGTCAAACGAGATAGCTAATAGTATAGTAGGCAAAAATGGTCTGTTAGTACGAGTGAGTATGTTTTTGACACTTGGTACTCATTATAGGAAATTACTCATCAACAAAACTGATAAAGAGTAAATAAAAAAAAAATGATTACCCCTTTGACGTCATTGAATGTGACACTGATTTCTTCAGGATCAACTTCGACTTGGTTGCCAATTTGAATACGAAAAACAGCTCCACCCGTTGCAGCTGTAACCAAGAAAATCTTAAAAGAATGCTTCATAAAAACAAGTAATATCTATATGATTTTGAGTTATTTCAAGTTTTCAGAACTCAGAATTAAGCTTTCATATTATATTTATTCTCAAAATAAGACACTTTACAATGTTGCGAGGTGAGAAAATCCATATTACATACATAATAAACAGCTCGCTCGATTCAAGTCATTGGAAATGTATTGTAAGGTAGCCTGAATATAATTTTAATAAATCAACGATCGACGGATGAGAAACGCCCATATGGACCTCAGGGGTCTGTTTTCAGGGGTCGTTGAGTGTATAAACAAGGTACAAAAAGATTGAAAATGATCAATATATTTTTAGTATACAATAGAAATAAATTTAACACACTTACACACACACACACACACACAAGAATGGCGATATGAGCTAATGGAGTTATTTAAGAATTACTTAATCTAATCTTTGGAATAAATGAGGACACAAAATTATCACAGCCAATATGCAGATTATCTCAGCAGAAAATGATCATGTATATATAGATCGAAGGAGATGCTGACACTGATTGTCTCCAAGAGAAAACCACCACCTGGAAACAGTATTTTTGTAATAAGCAACAGTGCAGCCCTCGGGTCGACCTATCTCTGGCGGACTGCTTTTGATGATTAATTTCGTTTTCTAATGAAAATGAGGAGAATAATAATAGTTATTTCTATGTTATAGACACCATGGGCAATCGGAATGGAGATTAACAGCTTGTGAATGAAAAATTAAAGCTTGCTGTGATATAGTAAAACGTGTATGGAAATTTGAAGCTTTCAACTGTTATATTCTAGAAATAGAACATGCATGGACATAATGATGAATAATACAGTGTATAATATTCTATTCTACATCACTCACAAAACCTGTTGATTTAAGTATTTAATTCACTCACAGCACCTGGGTTTTATAATTATGTATAAAGAGTGACTAACAAGGTGGCGAATAGAAAGTCAGCGAATTTTGTTACGGTATTCCTTGGTAAACTTTGTAGATAGTTAGCTAGTGAACATTGGGCGGGTTTACAGTTTGAGAAATATATTAAATACCGGTACTGTATAAAATTTCAAGACTCGAATTATAAAAGTAGGAATTTTCTTCATTTGTGACCGGTACTGTATAAAATTTCAAGAGACTTGAGTTTTAAAAGAAGGCATTTTCTTCATTTGTGACTGCTGTTAGGAGCTATGGTTACGCTCTTATACAGCTACTTAATAGTTGACGAGTAGCGATGTTGGATGGGAGCTTCACTATAGTACAATAAAAAGGAGAAGCGTATTGGAAAGTCGGCTTGGAGGTATAGTCTTTG
This sequence comes from Conomelus anceps, assembly GCA_948455865.1. Taxonomy (NCBI): domain Eukaryota; kingdom Metazoa; phylum Arthropoda; class Insecta; order Hemiptera; family Delphacidae; genus Conomelus; species Conomelus anceps. Next base: position 38,072,477 of record OX418220.1, on the reverse strand, counting down.
AGGACGGTCGGAGAGTCTCGGTAAAGTTCGGCGAAGGTGTTGCCATGTCGTGCGAAATGCAGAACAAATGGCAGTGTAGTAGCCACAGGTGAGGTTTGGGAGTAGAAGATATGGCAACACTGTAAGAATCAGTTGGTGTGAGAACTGCCCGATTGTTATTGACTAAGCGCAGAGGTGCGCCGTTTCTGCAATATGGGTTTAATTCTACTTTAGTAGACCACGCTGCGCGACGAATCTATCGAGTCAAGAGACGTGTCTATGAGCGCTCAATTTAATCAACGTTTTTTGTCTCTTCTAGTGTTTACACTACACTAGGATCTACAATCATAATTCTTCTATCTCGATTTTACAAAAGAAAACGTATAGATCCGGAAAGTGAATAGGATTAGTCATGCGACAAGCTGTTATTTTTATTGTTTCCACAGTTCCAGAGATAAGCAACCCATTTGGTGATTAAATTTCATCGATTTATTTGCAATGATGCAAAGTCTCCCATTCTGTTCGGGAAACAAGCTATTTTTGATAGCGGAGACACCAAGATTTGTCTGTAGACTGTCTACGTAGACAACCTGAGACTAGTCTGACCAATGTCTACTAGCATGCACTCAGTTCAACAACAAACAACTGAAAGTTGAAGACATACATTTAAGAAAAATAAAATATGCAACATAAGAAAATAATCAATAACATAATCTGGTATGATTTTAAAACTATAAGGAGTAAGGAATCGATGAAAAACGGTAAATAGTATTTTAGATGTGGTACAGAACTGATAAAAGTAATTCAACTCGGATGAATTACCTGATGAATTACATCAACATCTCTATAGATAGTCAAAGTTCGACTATTGAGCGATAGCTAGTTCAATTCAATATATTATAATGCATAGCTTTGTTCTGATATTAATATCAACTTTGCATAAATACATATTCTTAACTCACCGATAATCACCAAAATAACTGCGCTGATGATTAGAATGTGTGTGAAAAGCTGCTGTAAAATCTTGTACCATCTTTCTGTTGGTTGGGTAGCCTTGGGTGTGGTGGTCTGACCAGCCAAATAGCCTTCCGCAAAAGCTATCTTCACCCTTTGCTGTTCTTGCGTGTTCAATTGCTCAGTTTCTAAAAGCCCTAACAAAGAACACAGAACAAGAAATAGAACAAAATTTTCATACGATTGAGGTCCCACAACATTAACAAGAATTATACAAATAAATTGCAAAAGCATTTGAAATAAATACATCGTCTGAGTTTTTGAGTTGAATGGAATACAAGTGAATCAAGACAGAGCAAATAAACCAATAAATGGAGTATCCAAGGACCCGACGAATTTATGTAAAATAATAATAATAGTATTATTATTATGTTATTATTGTTATTATTATTAGACGTAAAACTCCCACAGCTGAAGACGCTGAGTAAAGATGGTTCATTTTTTGTGCGAATTCAACTTTTCTCTCTTCACTCCATTTTGTTCCAACTCTTGGAGATTTTGTCTCTGGTATAACTTCCCATTTATAAAGTTTCATTCTGAAGTTTATTCAATTGTAAATTTCTTTGTTGGTTATTTTAGCCAGTACTAGGTCTCTTTTAACATTTCGTATCCATTTTCCTCCATTGACAATTAACAGCTTTTCAATTATTATTATTATTATTATTATTATTATTATTATTATTATTATTATTATCGTCATCAGTTGTGTTAATGCACTATTCAATTGTTTTTTATTTTTTTAAATTTTTTTTTGAGAATGAAGCCCACATAGGTTTGAGGCCTGTGCGAGGGTAATGAATTGGATGATGGCGATTGATGAGTTGCACCTACTGTACATCGGTCGTTCTTGAAAAAGAGTTTCGTTTATCTTTTTTCTTGTTCAGCAGATCTCATAATAAAGGGTGTTTTTTTTAGAGGCGGAGGAGTTTAAGTTGAAAAAAAATACATAAAAATGTTTTCAATATCCAATAAATTGGTTTTATTTTACAGTAAATTTTATGGCATTAATGTTTAAATATGATATCAGGCATGTGGCCACCTCGGCTGGCGCGTACATGGCGTAATCTGGAGGTCCAACTTGCACACACTCTTTGCAGTAAATCAGGCTGTATGTCGGCGATAATCCGGCGAATGTTGGCTTCCAAGTGCTCAATTGTTTATGGTTTGTCGGCGTACACATGCGACTTTACATATCCCCAGAGAAAATAATCTAAAGGCGTCAAATCGCATGAACGAGGTGGCCAGTTAACAGGTCCATTTCGTGAAATTAATCGCTCGCCAAATGTTTGTTTCAGTAAATGAATTGTGTCACATGCTGTGTGGCATGTGGCACCATCTTGCTGAAACCACATGTCTGCAACATTAATGCCGTCCAATTGAGGCACGAAAAAGTTAGTAATCATGTCTCTGTATCGCTCACCGTTGACTGTAACGTTCTGACCATGGACATTTTTAAAGACATATGGACCAATAATTCCACCAACACATAGAGCACACCAAATGGTCACTTTTTGTGGATGTAATGGTGTTTTAATAATGGCATGTGGATTACTATTGCTCCAAATGCGGCAATTATGTTTATTCACATAGCCATTTAACCAAAAGTATGCTTCATCACTGAAAAAAATTTTCAAATGAAATTGAGGATCAATAGCAATGTTTCCTTCAGCCCACTCACCAAATGTACGGCGTGAATGAAGATCGAGTGGCTTCAATTCCTGTACAAGTTGAAGCTTATAAGCATGTAAACCAAGATCTGTATGTAAAATTTTCCATAGTGTTGATGGACACATGTTTACTTGTTGAGCCCGATGACGAACTGACACATTTGGATTATCGTCAATACTACGCTGCACAGCATCAATCGCTTGTTGTGCACTGTACGACGTCTTACCGGTTGCGTATTATCGTTTAGGGTACACGTTTTGCGAAACCGATCCATAGTTTCCCGAATTAATCGTTCTGACGGACGATTATGAGCACCATAAAATTCATGTAATGCCCGATGAGTTTCTCGAATTGAACATTTTTTTCTCAAAATAAATTTGAACAACTTGCAAACGTTGCTGAGGCGTAAGTCTACTCATGATGCCAAACCAAACTAACAATTAATAATTGCCAAATCAAACTAACCGCAAAACAACCGGAAACTGTAAAATCAGCTGACACAGGAAACAGTGTTGCCAACATAAAGTTCTCCACCTCTAAAAAAAAACACCCGTTATACCATGCCTCAATATTTTCTCTCTCTTATTCAATTCTACGATTTAAAATAATTTTTCAATACAATCAAAAATTAAAACGTCAACACTTCTTCTTCTTCTTCTGACGTCCACGGTATAGGCATGACTGCCTGTTCCGGTCTTTCAGATAGCTTAGTTTAAAACTCTATTCAAATATTTTGTGCCCATCTTTTCCTAGGCCGCCCAACATCTCTCCTTCCTGTTGGGGCATATTTCAGAGCGTGGACAGGAATTCTACTATACGGCATTCTTCTAAGGTGTTCTTTCCAGCTGTTTCTATAATTAACTATCATCCCATTTAATGACTCCACCTTCAGCTCAGTTCGAATATCTTCATTCCGCAAGAGATCCAGTCTGGTACATCCTTTGACACTCCTAAGGAAGCGCATTTCTGCCGCTTGGATCCTGCTAACTGCTTTCTTATCAAGAACCCACGCTTCGCTTCCATAAGTCAATACTGGAATAGCCATAGCCTTGTAAAATTTTAGTTTTGTGCCTCTCCTCACTTTGTTTTTCAGGCTCCTATGAATTGTCCCACAAATAGACTGGAATTTACTATTTTTTTTTTAAATATCCAAGTCTTTCTCATAGGTGAGAGTACAGCCCAAGTAGGTAAAGGCAGATACTTGTTCCAAGACTGAACCTCCGACAACAATCTTTGTTCGAACCGGCCATTTTCCTTTGAAAGCCATAACCTTTGTTTTTGCAGCTGAAATTCGGAGATCATAATTTCCACATATTTTTGAGAGCTGGAATATGGAGTATTGCAGGTTGTCTTCTGTTTCCTGAATAAGAATTTGGTCATCTGCGAAAAAAGTGTATTTATAAAACACTCACGTCCAATCATTATTCCTGCATTAACCTTCTCCTTCCACTCTTTTAAAGCTTCATCTACATATAAGTTGTACAGTGTCGGGGAGAGGCTACATCCTTGTCTCAATCCTTTATTTATCCAAATTTCATTTGAGAGTGATTTTGGTCTTTGAATAACTATTGATGATGAGGAATATAAGCTTTTAATAACTTCAATCAACTGTCTTGGAATTCCATAATTTCTCAGAACCTGCCACATTTTATTTCTACAGATAGAGTCAAATGCCTTCTCAAAGTCTACAAAGGCTAGGTGGGTTTCCAAATTGAATTCACGTCTTTTTTCAATTATTTGTTGAACTGTGAAAACATTATCGATGCAAGATCTTCCAACCCTAAAACCACATTGCACCTCAGAGACTAAGCTATCAACTATAATTCTTACAAGTTAGTTCGAAGTTACTGACAATTGAACAAACTGACAAATTTACTTAAACAGAATTTATTAATTTCGAATTCCTTTAATTGCTATCAGTTTATACTGAAGACTTCCGCAATGGCGGATATTGACAACAGTATTTAATAGCTGATGGAAATCGATGAATGCTACTGTACAAAAATATCAGTCACCACCGGGAATCGAACCACGGACCTCCCAATTGCCGGTCGGGCGCCTTAACCACTAGACCATGGAGACCCTTCTGCACAGCAGCATTCATTTTTAACTTGGCCATATCGGCTCGTATCTCACAAGTTAGTTCGAAGTTACTGACAATTGAACAAACTGACAAATTTACTTAAACAGAATTTATTAATTTCGAATTCCTTTAATTGCTATCAGTTTATACTGAAGACTTCCGCAATGGCGGATATTGACAACAGTATTTAATAGCTGATGTGCAGAAGGGTCTCCATGGTCTAGTGGTTAAGGCGCCCGACCGGCAATTGGGAGGTCCGTGGTTCGATTCCCGGTGGTGACTGATATTTTTGTACAGTAGCATTCATCGATTTCCATCAGATATTAAATACTGTTGTCAATATCCGCCATTGCGGAAGTCTTCAGTATAAACTGATAGCAATTAAAGGAATTCGAAATTAATAAATTCTGTATAATTCTTAGTCTGTGATTGATTATTCTACTGTATAGCCTGTAGCCAGTATTCAGAATGCTTATTCCTCTATAATTATTGCAATTGGTTTTATCACCTTTTTTGAAAATAGACATTTTAAACGTCAACACTTGCACCTAAAAATAAAGTGGATAATTTGGCTAAGCATCAGCCTAATTCAACATGAACCAGCTGCCAATGTTTTGATTTCACTAGCCAAAACTTACTTTAGTGAAAATCTGTTTTACATCATAATTATTTATATATTCGACCCTCAAACTCCAAAATCAACAGCGATCTCACTTGGACTATGGAAGCTATATACCAAGTTTCAAGTCTAGAATATTCCTTTCAAGCGCTAGGGCACAGATGAACGGTCTGACGGACAACGGCACAATTTCAATAGATCCCTGTCAGGTCCTTAATAAATTAATACTAAAGCCGGCCTTCCACTGCAAGTGGAGCACTCTTGTGGTCAAACTACAAACGAAATTCTATACACGATTAACATCTGAGGTTCATGAAGTTTGACCAAAAAAGAGTCCGCTCCGCTTGCAGTGGAAGGCTGGCTTAAGGGAGCAAACATAGCAGAGCATCCAATACTAGAAGGTAATCACTATCTCAAAATAAAAAAAATGCTGTGCAATTGTTGAATCTTTTTCAAGTTAGTTTTATATGCGATGTTAATTTTTTATTTGACATTAACACCTCAATACCATATCACCTATATGCAATTTTCATCTTCCACTTTGAAGGCAAACCACTAAGAACTTACTATCCTCTACATGCTGTTTATCTTTTTCATGTTTGAGTTTTCATTCAACTAGGCTATGGAAGTCAAACCTTCATCTTGTAAACAGGATGTTTAACGACGCTTGTAAACCATATAAAATAAGATGGTAATCAATAAATTGTTGACTGTCAATTGATCAAGCGTAAGCATAGGCATACCTTTCAATTTTTCATTTTCCACAAGTGAACTGGTTAGGGTGACATTAGTTGCTGGCTGTTTCGATCCAAAAACTGTTTTTAACCGTCCAAAAAAGCCTGGATTTCTAATTGACTCGGCATATACATTTCGATCAGTCTTGAATCCTCTTCGCTGTACATCTGCAACACAATTTAATAAGTTAAAACAAAATTCTATTTCTAAATGAAAATGAAAAATTAGATATAGGCTATGTAAAATTTCAAAAAATGGAGAAGAAAAATGTGTTAGAGGATTCATCGGTCACAGTGCAATGGCAAGGAGGAACCCCCAAGGGGAAGCACATTTCTCACTCATGTGGGCATCATCAGCAAGGAAACAATTGTGGGAGTGCCTAAAATAGCAATATTGCTAACGACAAAGCTGGCTTGGCCAGGACAGTAGTTCTAATGGGAAGAAACCCACCATATCACCTATTTAATATAGTTCCTACAATATTTGTAAAAAGAAACTTACCGAATAAAAGCGACTTTGATGATAAACTTCTGTTTAGTATATTATTGACAGCCTTCTTCACCTGTTCGGAGTTGCCAGTGCATGATGGGTAATGTCTCTGTTGCAAGTGGCTTTCGGGAAACCCGTTTTTGTTTTCGAAAAATGTGTTCGATGATACATAAGACACGCGCTGCCATGAAGCTGCATTGTGGAGATCTGCATGCTTCAGTTTTTGTTTATCACGGCAGATACAATGTGTCTCTCTACTATCAACAGCAAGGAATTCCTTGCAATGTCTAACCGCCTGCAAACAATCAAATTCAACATTTAAATTAAAACCATCATTCTTATAACATCTTGTATTAAAATACCGTATTCATAGCTGTATTATCAATCCGATGACCGATGATTTGAAAGTATTTCTATTACTAGCCGTTGATAAATAATATAATTTTAAAGTTGATCAGGTGTTGACTAAGATCAAGTCTAAATAATATAGAGTTAGAAATTCAGAATAATTTCAAATGAATTGAAAAAGGAGAAGCAGAATAATAAGGAGAAGAAAGGGGAGATGGATAAGGAAAAATAGATTGAATACTTTACTGAAATTATTTCCACAAAATTTAATACAATTCAAATACAGTATATTCAAATTAAATTTCATAACTATTCAACAATACACATTCATTAAATTTAGAAACTATAAAGATTAAGGTTATTAAATTTCATAATAATATAATAATAATAATAATTTCATAATAATGAAATTACAATGACAATTCAATTCCAGAAAGAAATATTATATTTTTTACTTGTATAGCATGACTAGCATAAGCATAGCTTGTGTGCTAGTCGCGAGTTCATTCAGGATTGATAGAACAAAACTAAATTTAATAATATTATATTATATTTATATTACAGTATAACAGAGAAAAATATACAGAACAAAAAAATAAAGAGAGAATTATGGTGGTCGAAATTGGCCACAAGAGATATATTGCTAAGCTGACATATACCTTTTCACGAACCCAGTTATTTATTTGTAGGGATAGTGTATTTGTAATTTTGCTGTTAATAAATGTGACTGTAATCTTATTAATAAGAAAGTTACTATAATAAAAAAGTTGGTGTCTGCTTACCGGTAATTTTATTCTGCCTCTATTGTATAAGTTACCTGTTTGACGCATGTTGTATGTTGTTGTATGGATGGTGAAAGATTGACTGTTTTTATTAATGAACAATATGACATTTCTAGCATAACTTTGTCTCAGAGTGAGACTTTGTAGTTCATCAAAAATAAGTCTGCTTGGGTATAACCTGGGTCTCCCCAAAGCAGCTCTTATAATGTGCTTTTGAAGATTGAAAATGTTTTCAAAGTGAGTATTGTAAGCTGCACCCCACACCTCAATAATATACTGGAATAGTGAGTGCGCATAAGCAAAGTATACTTTCCTAATGATCTCTAAATCTTTCAATTTATTAATTCTATCAAATATAATAATTAAATATTTCAGCCTAGAACACAGGAAGTCGAAATGCCTGTTCCATTTTAAGTGTTGGTCAACAATTATTTTGAATATAGATGAAGATTATATTGAATTTGTTAATAAGTTATGTCACGTTCGCTAGAAACTCAGGTTAAATTGTGTCAGACAACCTGCCTTATGTTATAATGAGCAAGAGGTGAGATGCAAGTAGTCACTTACTTCTAAAAGTGAATAGCAGGCTATTGGAGCATCATGTTTTGTGCGAGGCAAGCGTGTTACTGTGGCTGGCCGACGACAGTGCGAACTGTTACCGGCACTCAATTGTGTCAAATGGAAAACTATCTGTAACAATACAGTAAACAATATATAATTAATGAAAATAAATATTTCGGATAATACAAATTCAAACAAAAAAATATGATATAATGAATAGAGAAGAAAACAATATATAATAATAATAAGTTTTGCTCAACATAGCACATTATTATACAGTTGAATATCGTCAAATATAAATGATACAAGCTAAAAGTAACACAATGCTACAGTCATAATAGGTATTCAATAAATGATATTGAAGTTGTGCAACATACTGAAACTTAGCTACTAGACATTAGTCCTTGACAATTATTTCAAATCTGGTGTAGAAAAAAAATTATATACAATTGAACTCGTCTACACTATAGAATGCTCTGGCTACAAGGAAGCTGTACAAATCTTTTTTAAATTTATTCATTTCTGACAAGGCCTGTAATTCAGTTGGTAATTTGTTGTGCATAAAGTTTTGGGGTTTACCAGATTTTTACGTTATGGGAACTTATAAACATAATGTGATACAACTTTTCCACTCAAATCAAATTTAAAAAGCACTTCCCCAGAAATTGACTGAAAATTCTCTCCTAATTGTTACAGTTTATTTAACCCAGTGATTCTTGCCGGCGTGTAATCAAACATTCCCCAAAATTTCATCGCAATTTGATAATTGATATTGGCTTAGGAAGGCACAAAGGAAATACAGACATAGCCAACATAGATACAAACACTCGTTTCTATTTATAAATATTATCAAGATTCCACTGCAATAGTTAAACAGTTATCGAGAAAAATTACTTATGGAAAATCCCTGTTTAAGCCTGAATTATTTTGCAGTGAGTTGAATTTCATATTCAATTCATTGGATCCTTCAATTTGATTAGCCTAATCCAAGTACATATTTTAATTAATGTAACTTGTTTCTTATTGATTAAATTCTATTAATATTAGGCCTGGCAGGAAAAATAATTCCCTAGAATTTCCGTTTAAGCCCGAACTACATTGAATTGAGTAGAGTTAGAAATATTTATTAATAATAGAAAATACTACAGATTTAATTATTATGCTGATTAAAATGAAAATAATATTTCTTCTTATGCTGGGCTGCACCAAAGATCAAATCACGGGATTAAACGATCCTCGTTCAATTTATTCACTGCATTGTACCATCGCTAAAACACAACTCTGATCTTGGATTGACCAATCCTTGATCATGACCAAGTGAGACGAATGTGTTTTCAAATATTACTACATTCTCTACCAGCTGTTAGCATATCAATGACCATGTTAACCCACATACTATTGCTAACTTGTACAAAGCTGGGCATTCACATTCCGATTTGTAGTACGACTTAGTAGGACCGCTAGTTGGATAGTCGACTCCTCTCACGCTCCGACTTGCAATCCAACTTTAGTCCTAGTCTGTTTTCACAACTGTGAACATCGCTCTCGAGCCGAAAAATGTAACCGAAGTTGTCCGAAGGTCAAGCAGACAAGCACTGACTGAGGTAAGTTGGACGACTTTGATCCGACTCCGCCACTCACGCTCCAACTCCGTCGATAGTCAGACCTTCCTGTCGTCCCTCTAAACTCTAGATGTTCCGACTCGTCCATCTACACTTCCAATTATCCAACAAGCCCATTCACGATATCGGATCCAACTTTGGAGGTTGGAGTCGTACTGTAAATCGGAACGTGAATGCCCAGCTTAATGAATATTTTTACAACCTGAGTCACAGCCATCTCTATCTTCTAGCTAGAGATTTTGCACTGTTTGTATATGTACTTGAAAAATTGCACATTTATGTTGTGAAATAAATTAAAATGACTGAAACGAAACCCCAAATAAACAGTGTTGGAGATCAGGTCCAGACTTGATCTAGGTTGGTACAATCCAGCTAATGATTTTCCGAGATGCAAAACAATCTTTTTTTGAACATCCCAGATTAATCCTCTAGTATCGCAATCTAGTAAGATCACTTTAATCTAGGTGAAACAAAAAACCAAGATTAACAGTCGAGACTTAGGTTCACGAACCTGGATTAGAGTTGACCTTTTTTTTTTTTTGTTTGTAGATTACGTCTTGGAGACTCCAGTTAAGGAGTATAAGAAAGACAAGTCAGATCAACAATATTATACACTAGATACCATAATTACTTCAATTAGTTGAGGTGAGGCTTAATTTTGATGTGAAAGGAACTCTTGTACACTATAAAAAGCTTTATCAACTAAATATTTCTTCAATTTTTAAATATTTCTATATTTTCAAGACTCTTCAAAAACTGCGGTAGCTTGTTGTAGAATTTCCTGCCAATATAACTAGGTTTTTGTTTGAATAAAATACTATTGTGACTCACCAAGTGATAATCTCCTCGGCTTCTTGTATTATAATCATGTACATCAAGATTTTGGTTAATATCATTCGTTTTTACATATAAAGTAGCTTCATACACATATAAGCAGGGTACAGTTAGGAGACAAAGTCTCTTGAACAACGGCCTACATGAATCTAATCTATTTACTCTTTCTATACACCTAACCGCTTTCTTTTGGATCTTAAACACCCTATCAAGATTTTGTTTTGATGAATTACCCTATACTAAGATAGCATACCTAATATGTGACAGTAAGAGCCCATGGTAAGCTGTAAAAAGTAACTTTTTGTCATTCAATCTAGCGAGCTGTCGCAGGACAAATACCCCAGATGAAATTTTACAACATATTTTCTCAATGTACGGAGTCCAGGTCAATCGTATATCCAACGTAACTCCTAGAAATGCAATTTTTTCTTCCTGGTCTAATTGATTATCGTTTACAAACACGTTTATAGCCCTATCTTCATTTAAATTATGTTTGTTTTTGAATTGAAGGTATTGGAATTTTTTACTATTTATAGTTAACTAGCTGGCCCGACGCGCGTTGCTGCGTTCTCATGAAAAATTCTTAATTTTATTATTTGTCACCTCCCAATGAGGTTACATTTCAAATTTCAACGTTCTAGGACTATTAGGGAAGAAGTGTCCTAGGGCTCTTCCAGCTGATCAGAGAGGCCTCCTTCGTTGTTTTCTTACACAGTAAGACCTTACTCACCACCTCTCAATGAACATTTCAAATAGGGTAGAAGCTAGGTTTTTTATTTTATTATTCGCCACCTCCTACTGAGAATACATTTCAAATTTCTAGCATAATTAATTACATTTACCTGGCATAATTACATTTCATCATACACAGTCATATGTTTCCTACTTACTGCAAGGCTCCGACTGAACGGTATCCTACATGCAAAGTTTTTGCGTTCCAGACAGCGTGAATAACGCCGCTAAGGGGGCTGCCATATATGATTAAAAACTGTTGACTTCAATCAAAACAGCTTGTCCATCGAAACAGCGTGTACAGCAGATCGAAAAATTTCAAATTATTTTCCATATGATTAAAAGATCCCAGTAAGCTAGCTAGCCATGTACCCGTGCTTTGCATAGGCAAAACATTAACCACCTAAAAACACCCCTAAAATTGCGAATTTTGAAAAATCCTTTCTTATTGCACGGTGAAATCCTATAAGGATTGTTCATACGAAATTTCAAGTTCATGGGCCTAGTAGTTTTGGCTCTGCGTTGATGAGTGAGTCAGGGTATCATCCTTTTATAGATAGAGATTTCAACTGATTTAAAAATTGGACAATGGACTGCACACCTATATGGGCACTTATTTCTAAATTATCTAGAATGGAATTGCTGAAAATGAGTGATGTATCGTCAGCAAATAAGAGGGCTCTACCACTAATTAATTCTTTAGGTAAACGGTTGACATATAACAAAAAAAGCATATAACACTCCAGCTTGCACCTCTAATTTATTAGATTTATTCTTTACTATACTATTACCAACTACTGTAGTTAGTTCTACACATTGTTTTCTCGCAATAAGATAATGATTCAAACCATTTCAGTTCAACCCCATTTACACCTACATTTTGCAGTATTTCCAATAAAGTTCTATGATTAACACAATCAAATGCCTTTGACAGATCTAAGAAGATTGCAGTAGCTTTATCACCTGAATCTATTATATCTATTAGTTTTTCAACTAGAGAAACTATGGCTGTCTTTGTTGATCTCCCTTTCTGGAAGCTGATCCCTTTCTCCCGTTCATCACAGATAATGTTTGCTTATTGAAGGTGCAGAAGTAACCTATTTAGAACTACTCTTTCAAAAATTTTACTTATTACATTTAAAATACTAATGGGCCTATAGTTTTCTACCTTTTCTCTATCACCACTTTTGAAGATTGGCAAGATCTTCCCCTCTTTTAAATCATCTGGAAAAACACCTTGTTCTAATGAATGATTGATCACATGAATCAAAGGGTCTAACAATTGATCTTTACATTCTTTCAGAATTTTACTGGATACCCCATCCATTCCTACAGTTTTTTTATTATTTAAACTATCAATGATATTTGACAACTCGTCTTGGGATACTGGGTGGAATTTTAATTCGTTCTCAATCCCCTCAGTATTCCTCATGAAACTAATACCTGTATTAAGAAATTTTTGAAGATTCTTAGCAACCAGTTGATAATATCTGTTAAAGAAATTACAAATGTCTACACTATCATCAATATATTTGTCATTTTCGTTAATTATTCTGGGGACACTAGTACAAGCATCTACATGAGCTACTTGCCTATTTTTTTTTATTACATCCCACACTGATGTGTTAAAGTACACACTATTATTCAAAATTTCAGCTGTTTTCTTACATTTCGCTCTTTTCACTTCTTTCGTATAGTTTAACTTTAGAGCTTTGTAATTATCTTTACTTAACAAATTTCTAGATAGTTTGAATTCATCATATGCATCTTCAACCCTATTTCTTTCTGCAAGGATACCATCAGTTATCCACTCTTCAATTTTGTCTAATTTGTTTTTTACAGGAACTTTTTCAACTGGACAACTCATAGTAATATGAAACCTTAAAATATTAATGAAACTATCATATTTGTTATTCAAACTATTGCTATTGTAAACCCTACTCCAGTTTTCTTGTAGCAGATTCTGCTTCAAGCAATCGATATTCCCCTGTTCACATTGTTGAATTTCTTTCATTACTCTACTCTTTTTAATTGATTTATGACCTTGCAACCCCACCTCTAAGATTTGATAGTCATGATCAGATAGTTCCGAGCCGCCTAATCTTGTTTTAGAGTAATCTATATTAGTAAGGATGTTATCAATTATTGTGTGTGATGTTCTTGTGACTCTGGTATATTCATGAACTTTTATTTCCAAGTTAATCATGTATATAATATCCCTTAAATCTTCTGTCATTTTATTCTGTGTTGCAAAGTCTGTATTGAAATCTCCCGCTACAATAACGTTTGTAAAACGAGTAGTAGTAATCTCTAAAATCCTATTGAATAGTTCACAAAAATTGTTCCATTCCCCATTTGGTGACCTATAAATACCTAACACCCCTACTTCGAAATTATTGTCGATTTTTACTCTTGACCCAGAAACTTCTAAATCCATTTCCACAGCAAATTTCTCTACATATTCTAAATTAAATGTTTGCATATTCTTAGCATTTTTAGTGAAGATAGCTACTCCCCCACTTCGATGAGATGTCCTGCAATATGAGGTTTTCAATGAATAGTTTGGAATATTAAGTTGTGACAATTCATCTTCTTTTAAACCATGCTCTGTGAAAATAGCTATATCAGGAGCCTCTTCTTTAAAAAATACTTCGATTCTATTTTGTTACGAATGTATTGAATATTCTGATGGAACACAGTGAGTACCGGTACTTCCCTATCATCCCTTATTACTTTATCGTTGCTTTTGCATATTGAAGTAGATTTACTTAATCTCTTAGAATCTTGAGAGCCTACCAGATTGCTACAAGAGTTCCTTCCACTAATGCTATCCTGATTTTTTTGATCGATTAACGTCTTTTAATACAATTGAAGATATGAATTTATCATTTGAAACTAGTTTCCCTTCCCGCTTTTGAGCCACTTTACTAAAAAAGGTTCGTTAGATGATTGTTTAGGAGAATTATTGACAGTAGATTGCAAACGACTTTCAATCAGCTCTGCCAGCCTATTACAAAATATTACTTTGCCAGATTGATTTAGATGTAGACCATGATTAGTGAAGTTTTGTTTTTTCAGCCTTTCATTTAGAAAACAAATCCCCAACTGCTTAAAATTCTTATTTTATAGGCTGTTGATTGTATTATGAATTGATTTATTTGTTGACTTAATGGCTTCATTTAGCTCTGGCCTATCAAACCTATACGGAATTGTACTTATTATTACATTAGTTTTTTGGCTGAGTGGCACAATCTCTTTAATTTTTTCATTTATTTCAGGAAGATGTTTTAGATTAGGTTCATTTATATTGTTTGAGCCACCCAGTACTATTAGAAAATCGTTTTTACCAAAATCTTTAGTTTGTTCCTGTGCTGACTCTACGATTGCGTTTATAAGGGCACTTGGTTTGAAAAAGCTCTGAACTTCATACTTATTTTTTAATTTTTTATTTAGTAGGTCACTACAGTCTCGTCCATGACTGGATGTCAAGAGCAGTACTCTACCTTTCCTATCGTTATTTGCCCTTACTTTAGTTTTGGTTGCTGTTTGCAAAACCTGACTATACGTTTTTGTTTGACCATTTCTATTAATGTTTTCCCCATTTGATTTAGGTTCTACTTTTTTTGTATTGATCAGAGGTTCAGATCTTACATTAGCCAAGTTTATTTTTGATTTTAATATTTCGATTTCCTCTGACATAGACCTACATTGACTCGAGAGATTTAGTATTTCAGTTTTATGGTCTTCCTGCTGCAATTTTACAATAACTTCCAGAGATTTTATGTGATCCACCAACCCTATTCGTTCTTCCTCAGAATTTTTTAGTGAGGTTTCTAATTTTGTTTTCAATTCGGTTTGATCACTCAATAGTTTAGCAACCTTTTCTTCTACATCTACAGTAGCTTTAAGAGCTGTTGGAGATTTTTTTGTTAATAATTGCTGAGATCGCGTAGCTACCTGAGTTTTAGTTAAACAATTAGATTTAGATGCCTTGTTTGGACTCATTTTCCTAGCTAAAAATTGTTTTCAATTGATTTTAGTTAAATGTTTAATGAAATATTACTTAATTTATTACAATTGTCAACTTGAGACTATTTAATTACAAGAAAATTTATCAATATCGGTACACCTAACCAAGAAAATAGAATTTGACTTTTTATTAAGATACTTTAAATTATAATAGACAAGTTAATAATGGAGATTATTAAGATATTATAAATACTAACAATAATAAACAAAAATACTACTTATCCGTTCGAATTAATATTCTATTCTTCAAAATTCGCAGAGCCTATTCTGAAAACGTATGCACAGCACACTGCTTCCTCGACCTCTCCCTTGGTTGGTGCAACCCAGCAATAGTATAAAAGTTTATTTTATAAAACAGAATTCAGATTAAGTTAAAATATCAGAGAAAAATATGCAAAATAAATAATTTAAAAAAATACAAAACTTATTTGCTGGAGTTGACTTTTGGAGTGAACAAAAAAATGTTACACCCTCCTAACAAAGATTGCCGACAGCTTTGCTGGGCTGTGACGCTGCCTCTAGTGTGTTGAGTCTGGTCAAGGTTCGACCATTGAATTTGTTTTATTTTTATTATTGACACGATCTATCCAGGGATGCCTGGCTCACGATCAAGACATTGGATATTGGAATCCGATCCTACATTAGAAGCAAGCGTTCTATCCACTAAGCCGGCGGAACAAATTGAGTAAGAATGCTACTCAACACTTTCTTGAAACTATGTTTGACAATAATCATGACTACCATACGATCTTACTTGACTGGGACAACAACAATTATGTATAATTTTGAACATAATTTTATAGTCTGAGAAAAAAAATCGGGCTTCGGGCTGCACTGAATCGAGGTTAGAGCAAACTTTGTGTGAAAGCGGGCCGCTTAGCTTAGCGCTGTTGGTTGGGGCGTCGCAACTTCAGCTTGCTGTCGTTCAGCGGTCGTGGGTTCGAATCCCGCTCCTCCGCCTGGTATCTATGTGTTATCATTCACCACATTACCCACGCACAAGTCTCGGACTCATGTGGGCATCATCAGCAAAAAAATTATTGTTCCAAATCGTTGCAGTTTTTGTGAAATCTGCAAGACTGACAGCCCTACTCTCTCTTATATGGAAAAATTAGGCCTACGGCCTACCCAACTAAATACAAATTAAGTATAATAATTTATTACCCAATTAGCCTGTGTAAGTTGATAAGTACGGTACTCAGTGAGACTAATGAAAACTGAAGAAAGTTATAATTCGTGCATGAAATACTGAATCTGAGACATTCTCCAAATTTGAATGTAATATTCATGACTTAAGTCAAAATTCAAGTGATCATAGGTTAGCTATAGGTACAGATAGCTAGGTACTTTGATAAGAGTAATGACACACCATGCTATTGCATCGCCAGAAAAATAATTGTCATTCATTACCTGGTTTTGTATTGAATACATTTAAACCTTCAATCTCGAAAATAATAAGAAAATAACATGAAGTCAAACACTGAAATATTATTTTGATCAACGGTGATGTAACATGTCCTTATGATCTTATGGACAATAAAATCAGGCCAAACAAACAAGAAACAATCGTACAGTCGATGCTCGATCACACGATCAGACTACAAATTAATACCATTGCGATACTGATCACATCCACATACAAACATTCAAGGCCTGAATCAGCTGTTCACTGTCTTAAGGCAATTTTCTTTTTATACTATTTCTATTGATTTGACTTGAATAAGAGTACAGTATAGGATTATAAATGGATAATAATTATAATAATCATTTAAGTTTTTTAAATTATTCTCTAAATCAGCTCCAACCATCAACTACAATAATAATTCGTTATCGTACAGCAAAGCCAACCCACCTGTCTATTCTATACTATTCAATATCGTCTGAACACTGCACTACAAACACAAACGATAACTTCAAGGATTTAGGTTATGCGTATGAAAAGGAAAAGCTGCTATATTACGTTGTACGAGTTATTTAGCTTATAAAAATATCAGGAAAACAAAGTGATTTGTATTATGAAATTTTAAATATCTAATCTATCGACAAAATGTACTGTCTTCAGTGGCTAATTCCTGTATTACTCATTCCTAAGCCAGTGAATCCTGCACTTTTGCAAACTCATGTGATGTTTATGGTGTTGTACTTGACTGGATTTTTCCTTGAAAGAAAACCCTGCACGATTTGCAGTTTGGTATTTCTAGCAGCAGTATTTTTGATATGCTATAGTGGTGTTGGGAATTGCCTGTTTTGGAGCACCAGTTGTGATACAGTGCAATGTGAAAATGGTTGATCGCTCAATTTATATACTGGATCTGTGAAACTAGGTTGTTGAATTTCATTCTATTATTTTCCATATGCCATACATTTTCTCGTTAAAGTTACAATCTTGAAGCTACAGACAATATTCTAATACGAATGCAGTGGATGAGTGAGCAAAATTGGTTTACACCGAAGTGTCATTTCACTAGAATTGTATGTCATTCTTCATTGGTAAGGTACTAAATTTGAATGACATTCTTTCTGAATGAAGCATTCTACCAATCAACCTCTGTTTGTTTCAATAATATTTTTAGTATTTTGACAATAATATTAACTTATACTGGAATACTCTTTTCTTTTATATTTTAATATTCCAACTGAAATTTGGGCCATTTATGCCATTGTATATAAACAATTAAAAAAAATAGCAAGAAGTCTTTCTTATTCAAAATATATTGTACATCATTCATAAATAGAAAAAAGATTGATGAATTCAATCGAACTTCTGTGGCATAATTTGTTGTAATTTGTATTGAATTTGTTGTCTTTGTAACAAGGAAGAATTTTTATTTCAAATCTATCAACTTTATTTGGTTTTATAACAAAAAGTATCCTTTTCTAAATGTAATGTAAATGCAAGCTATTGTTGAACTGGTGCAAAATGAATTCGCTTCCATCGCCAGTAACTTGGGCCCTATAAATTCGTTCTGAACGAAATCGTTGGAAATATAAGTTCAGTAAATTACCGAATTGGAAAACGATAATAGTCCCCCCCCCCCCCCCCCCCGGCCAAAAAAACCCAACAAACTTCCAACTTCTGGTAAAACATTGACTAAAGGACTGGCTACGGTACTAAATAATAAACTTATTTCATCTTCTGAAAGTAAGTAAATCAAGGTAATACATTTTGAAGATTCTTCTCATGTTTCTATCCTAGTGTGAAAATGATCATCAGAGCCATGAAAAACTTGAATAACTGGCTTATTAAGGCTGTTAATAATTGATAAATAAGGTTTGAAAATTGAAATAACTCATTTGCTTTTCATAAATATCATTTTATTCATAATGCCAGAATATATTAAAAATTATATAAACTATATCTGATAAATTTTATCCCGTTGGAAGGTTTTAATTTTCATGAAACCAGAGTATAAGTATCCCTTAGCTAAGAAATTTATGAAAAACAGATCACTGGATGAACCGGTTTGTAAATTTTTTGTGAAGCAGCTTATATATTTTTTCTTAGTTTTTCGTACTAACGTATTCAAGTTGATAGTTGAATGGTGTTATGATCAAGTAAATGTCAAACAGGGTACACGTTTGAATTGTAAATTAAAGGGTAATTTTGAAGCAAATCTGGGTCACCTCCGATTTTCTTGAAATTTACATGTATAATATGTAGAACACAGAAAAATAAAAATAAGTGTCGCAAACACCAGGAAGTGTGCAGAAAACGCATTCAAAGTTAGTAAAGCCTATAGTAAAGGCTGTATTTCTGAAAGCAGACTGATGTACTTGAAATTCACATATATCATGCAGAGTACTAAAAAGAGCTCAGAACAAATGAAAATAGAAGTCGCAAATACCAGGAAGTTAACTTTTCATGTGAAATTTAACGACTTGCAGTCAAATATTTGTTAAGAATAAGTATAACTCACTTAATCTGTAGGCCGAGCGCTTTCAAATCTATGAGATCCATCTTCAGAGGCCAGGAAGTGTTGAAAAAGGCATTCAGAGTGGCGTTTTTGCTAAGTAATCTCTGCTTATGAGCTGGAAGGAATGTCTTTCCGATTCGTTTTATTACAAAAAGTGAATGCATTGAAGTAGATTTGGTAAATTTGAAATAATCAGTTCCAAAATCAAGGGTTTTTTATTTCCGGGTCAGTGGGCTACCCCATCCGTTTTTCATTGAAAAATCGTTAAGCCTATTCCATCCAGTAACTTACTGTAATTGCTTGTACCCAAGCAAGAACGAATTTCCTCTCAATTGATATGCAATCATTGCAACGCAATAAGCAAGCGGCAATCAATAGTTTAAAATCACTGCTTTTAACGGGTTTTTTATGCTGCTGTTCCATATCTTCTCCATGAAACAATCGATAGGTGATAAGAAAGGAACTTTGGGTTTGGTGCAAACATCGACTATCAAGATATTCATTCGATTGTTTTGTGGGGAAGATACAGAACTGCAACGCACTTTTCACAAAGTACCTCGCTAGATCGTGAATTCCTAGATACCGAATTCAATAATGCATTAATTGAATCTTATGGCAAGGGATGTCACGATCTAGTGAGTTTAGGTTAAGCTTGTTCCGCCGCAGCATGCTGTAAAATAGTGGCCTCTGTGCAATACGTAAATACCAATTTATTTTCATGTATTTTGTGTTACAAATATTATTTTATGTATGTGAATTTCAAGTAGATTGGCTTTCATAAGCAGAAATCAGTCAGAATGGATTAGTGATGCATCCTCTACCATAGGCTCAAAACCTCAACTTTGAATGCGTTTTTGTCCACTTCCCGGTGTGTGCGAAACTTATTTTGTCTGTGCTCTACATAGTATTCTACATAATATATTATGCGAATTTCCAGAAAATCGGAGGTGACCCATAAGTTTATTTGCTTCAGAATTACCAATTGAAGTACTGTACTAATTTATTTTGGACTCTACCTGTACCAAACATAGCAGAATTGAGTAACAGGTTCATGTTCATATTTGGAAGTCGATGGCAGGTATAAGACCCTGGTCTTATGTATTTATCAAATGATAAATGATCTTTGTATTTAACAAATTTTATACTTATTTTTTATCAATTAATAAATTATTTATGTATTACTGATAAGTAATGGAGTCCTTGAACTCATTTAAATTCAATGTTTAAACTTTGACTTACAGCTTAGTGAAAAGTTTTAATTTTTTTCACTAAATGATCATTATGTGGGTTTCTGGTTAAATTAGCACTGGTTTATATTTGCACGAGCTCCTACTGTCTAAAATTAATGCTGATTACTTTTTTCACTTTTGTGATTTACATGTCTCATTTGTTTTCAAATTACCCACATGTCATCAATTTTAATTGTTAAAAACTCTTGTTTTACTGGGAAATATTTCTCACTTATACTGTACCTACATTATTTTACAAAAATCATTCATTGTCACGATCAAACGACTTACAGTATTCAATAATATTTATTAGATAAATTAAACTGAGTAATGTATTATTCTATGGTAGAATATAGTCTGTAAATTCAAGACTGCTCACTCTTTCTAATTTTCTTGTTTTCCATAATTATTCTTCTTCTTAAAGCCTCTTCCTTAATGTTATGTGTAATTTGTTATTATCTAATTGGTGTTTTTAGAGTTGATAATTTTCTTCAAAATCTGTTTAAATCATCTTCCTTGGACTGGTGTATGAAAAAACCCTTTCAATGTGTACAGTTTTTATAAACATCTAGTCAATAAATAATGTTTCAATACTTGCTAAATAGAAAATGGCTGTGTGCTTTATTACAAGATGTTACAATTCCCACTTGTATTGAATGCGCTTTTTTCATAGGAGAGTCTGGAATGAAATTGAAAATGTTTATTTGAGGGGTGTTTAACTTTTTGGGAATGAATTTTGCCAAGAAATAAATAAGAGCTGTATTTGAACCTGATCTATTACCAATTACAGTTGAGTAACTTATAGGAATTTTCCCAGTCAATTTCTACAAAAACGTTTGTCAGAAATTTGTTATCTTCATTAAAATAATTCGAATTACAAAATCTAATGGGTTGTATACTTTTCTGTAATCTAGATGCATTGATTTTTATTTATTAAACATTTTTATTTTTAAATTGCTCTTGATTTTTGTTAATTTCCCAATTTATTTTATTTTTTGCTCATTGTCATGTTATAAGACGATGCTCTTTGCTCTAACTCATGCATATGGAGCTCATTCAGCACATTAATTTGTGTTCCTATGCTTGTGTAGAGAGCCCATTCCACTTATGATCTCGTGAATGAGTGCCGCTAATGCCAATGCACTCTAAGGTTGATTATGACAATATTATTTGTACAGTACTGTCATGAGTATTTCGTCAGAAGGATGATCTTAGAATAAAATTTGGTGTATTTCTAGGCTAATTAATACAAGAAATTTCAAGTATTTCAATAGAGAATTCTTATTATTGAACCCTATTATTAGATTTGCATTATGAAATCATTAAGAAATCAATCTATTACCTTGTATTAATTAATTGAGACAGTTATTATTGGAGATATCATTAGAGTTGTAATCAAATCATTGACAAATCAATCTATTAGCTTGTATTATGCTAATTGAGACAGAAATAATGGGAAATACTGAATCATATCTTACGACGAAATTGAATGCCCTTGTGCTGGGCATTCAATGAGAGAGGAGTCCAATGAAGAGGAACCGAGTATACCTAGATGAAGTGAAAACTGGATGGTTTGAACAGTAGATGCTCTGAGACAGCGTAATGCTGGAACTAGAGGGTCCGCACATCTAGACGATCTGAGACAGTGAACCTAGACGGTTTGAGAACTTGATCCTGTTAGATACTAGACGCTCTGTGACACTAGATGGTCCGAAATACACCCACGGTGTGCTTAGTTTTATTTATCCTACTTTTAAACTCTCCTGCTAATTAAAATATAAAGGTCCACCATAGAGAAAAAAGTGTTCCAAGTTTCATTTTTTTTCATTAGCATTCAGATAGTCAAATGGCATTGTGAATGAAACGATATGGATAAATAATTAGAATGGGTGATTACAGCCGGCGGACTCTATTTTAACAGTAGCTGACTATACCAGCCTGGCTGCTATGGGACCTAGTCGATGTGAGAACTAGACAAAGTGATACACTAACTACACTAGTCACTCTGAAAACTAGACGGTCTGAGACACTACTGCATGATACTTCCAGTAGTCTCACATACTCTAGATTCGTTCTAAAATAGGGCCTAGATGGTCTGAAATCTATACAATGTGAGGTACTCCTGTCAGATGGACAGACAAAACGCTGTGCTGATGAGTTAAAACTGAGACTTCACTATGTTCGGCCAATAAATAAAGTTTTCAATGTTTAAAAATTGAAATATTTTATTCCAAGCTTAGTATTAGCCTATGTTTTTCATTTTTTGTGAACACAAGCTTTGAGTATTATGTTCTTCATTAGAGAGGTTGCACTAATCTTTTATAGAAATCCATTAATGTAAAAACTATGATGAGTATCAAGCCACTTATACATTTATGTGCAAGAATGTGATGGTCCTACAAAAATAGGTTAGAATGATTGAATTCAGAGGGTTTTGTAATACAGTATATAAAGGTTATGAAATGATGCATTTAATTAAATGAATGAAATATCAATAAATAAATGAAATATGAAAAATTATATTTCTGTACATCTTTGGGCTTCTTTGAATGCTACTGCAGTATTTCAACCTGTATGCTGGATCGGCCATGCATGACAGCTTATCAGCTGTGGGTATAGGTCGTGCGTTTCTTCGTGAAGCCTGGGTGTGAGGGGCTGTAGTGGCAGCTACCCACATGCTTCACCAGGAAACGCACGACCTCTAACTAGAATAAGCAACTTTTGGAATAATTGAAGTTGGTCTCATGGAGGTATTAAGCTTTGGTTTCCTAGAATGCAGATTTGTACTAAATGGACAGTATACAGGGCCGCATAAACTACAATATAGTCTAAAATTATTATGAAATTTATTCCTTTATAAACAATTACAATGATTTTCAAAATAAAATGCAGGAATAATTCTTTTGGCCACATTTTTCAGTACTTGTGGCACAAAAATAAAATAAACAATAATCAAGAAATAAGAGTACACTTTATCCAAACTCGCTTCATATAATCAACACACACTCCATGGCATCTAAGAATATTTTTAAAATTATGAATAGTTACACAGCAATGAACCTTCAAAATTATAACTAATTACTTTAAAACCAGGCTTAATTGATTTTAAACTAATTAGATTAAAATTCCCCTTGATCACATCCACAAGAGCTATCACCTACTCACATCAATGAGTGGATCAAAATTTCAAATTCTGCTTTGAAAAAGCCAAATTTTAAGTTGTTCTAAAAATAAATTTAAACATTCAGATGAGTTTATATTAAGCGGTAATATTTAGGAGCAATATATTGAAATGTCTGTTTAAATACAGATTTATGTACTTTAGGCAGTCTAAAAGTCCTTTGTGAAATTATTCTCATTTGATAAAATAGATTAACAGTACCAGTATTGCCATTCCTAATGAAAAATAATTACAAAACTTTTAAAACAAAAATATGTTGAATAGGCTACACTCTCTTGGAACAATAGAGCGGAAAGGATCTATTTCTTTTCAAGATTATTCTTATGATATGGTTTTGTAAGGTTCTTAGTTTATCCAGATAGGTCTTAGGCGACAAGTACCGCCCCAACAGGTAACACCATAAATTATATTTTACAGTCAACCAGAGCAAAATTAGCATTCTTAGCAGACTAAGCAAATAATGAAAAGTTCTAATTGACGATTTGATACCATTATGTGAATTTGAGATATGATTTTGCCAATTCAGGTTTTGATCTAAAAAGTTACACCTAAATATTTGAAAGTTTCCGTTTTTTCTATTTCTTCACAGAGTTACAACTTATCATAGCACATTGGAATCTGTGATAAACTAATGCTGATGGGAAATCAAAACCGTCAACAATATTGAAGTTTACATGTTCAGTTTACGTATTCAGAAAGGGACAATACATGGAAAGCGGAAGAAGGGACGACTCAAGACCAGATGGATAGATGTAGTGGACCACGATGCAACAACAATAGGAGTACGGAGATGGAGAAGTGCAGCGTTGGACAGAGATGCTTGGAGGCAGTCATGAGGGAGGCTGTGACCCACACCGGGTTGTAAAGCCAAAGAAGAAGAAGATATATTCAGTTTTGTTCACATTAATTCTCATTTTATTTGCAAGACTCCAATTTCTCAATGTTTTCAAATCCTCAATTCTTTTAATCCATAAATCATTGTCATGTTTATCAGAGTAAAATAATTCAATGTCATCCACAAAAGCACTTGCATTACCATGGAGAGGTAATTCAAGTAAGTCGTTTATGATGACTAGAAATAGAGTAGCTGATAATACTGAACCCTGGGACACACCTGCTCTTATATACAGATGTGCACTAAACTGATCTCCTATTCTGACTCTCTGTTCTTTAATTTTTTAAAAAGCTCTCAAACAAAGTAGAAGCAACCCCTCTTACTCCAGCTGCATTGAGTTTTGATAATAATATTTGTGATCAACAAGATCAAAAGCAGTTTTAAATCTATGAAGAGTCCAGTTGTATTCAGACCTTTATTAAAGCTATTGTATAATTATGTTTTCGGTTACTGCAGTTAAGACATCTTCTGCTGATAATCCTTTCCTAAAACCAAACTGAAATCTACTGAAGAACTGTATTCCATTCAAATACTTGACCAATCTTTTGGTGGTTCGGAACCCACCTAAAACTGTAGGTCCAACTCATAAATCACCATCATCCAACTCATTACCCACGCACAAGTCTCAGACCTATGTGGGCTTCATCCTCAAATAAAAAAATCTGTTCCTCATTAAATTTTCAAATATTTTTGAGAACACAGATAATAAACTTATTGGTAGAATGTTCTCAAGTTTTAAGGAGGAACGTTTTTTGAATATTGGGACAATAGTACTAATTTTAATTTTATCTGGAAAAATTCCATTTTGAAAGCTTAAATTGATAACATGGACTAAAACTGGAGAAATTGATACTGCTACATTTTTAATATAATTTACAGTAATTATTTTGTCAAAACCTGCTGATTTTTAATTCTTTAAACTTTTGATTGTTGCCAATACTCCAATAACAGTTGTGGGAAAAATAAATAAAGACTGATACCGGTTTCTGTACTGTACATTACTTGGTCTTCAGGGAAGATTCAGTAGGTCACTTTGTCCCTGTACTGAAATAAGATGTCTATTTATTGATTCGGCTACTTGTTTTGGGTCATTGATAATCTGTTCCATCATTCAACTCAATTTTCTCAACATTTCTAACAGAGGAAGAGCCTATAGCATTATTTATAATTTTCCAATATTGCGAAGAGTTGCCTTCATATTTTTTAATCTTGTTGGAAAGAAAAGTGTTTTTGCTGAATCAATGTGATTTTTTAGTCTCTCACAAAACAAGTAGGAATAAGATTCTTGGACTTCTTGTTCCATAACGATCTCCGTTGTTAATATTAACTTATTATTGTAAATATAACGACTTGCAGTCAATTTCATTGTGAATAAATAATATTCCTACTCACTGTTGGCCGAACGTTTTCGAGTCATGGAAACTCATCTTCAAGGCATCCTAGATCGACCAAATGTGAGTACATTTATTATATATTCACAATTTAAAACTGACTGCAAGTCGTTAAATTTACAACAAAAAGTTATTATAGAGGGTGGGGGAAATGTTTGGAAACGGCTTAATATTTCATATACAAAGGTGATTTTGCGGTAGGTATGATTGAGGATCCTACTCAAATTGAAAATACTATTTTACTGTGACTTTAAAAATCTGGTCCGCCATCTTGGAACCGCCATTTTGAATGTAACTTTTTTTTTTAAATAGGAAGGGGGTCATGCGATACATGATTTCAATACGGAATTTTAAGACAAAATGAATGCCGAAAACCGCACATCGATATGTCAACCCGTTTCGGAGATATTTACATTATTAATCGATACCATGAAAAGCAGAAATGAAATAAATAAGTACATTAAAATCTTACCTATCAAATTTTTTGTTAATAGTGTTTGCTAATAAACATTAAAACCCAATTATTTTAATAAATGTTCAAACTGTTTTCCTTCAGCTGTTTGACAATGTGCTAATCTTAAATAATAGCCATCAAGCACATTTTGAATCATTTCGCGTGATGAACATCTGACTCTGGATATCATAATATCAACAATAATCATGATATCAACCTAAAATCATCTGTAATAATCCAACTGATTTAATGAATTCTTTTTCAATCATGAAGTAGTGAGTGTGTTTAAAGTCGTTCGCAATGGCATTTTTAAATGAAACCGCACATTTTGAATCATTTCGCGTGATGAACATCTGACTCTGGATATCATAATATCAACAATAATCATGATATCAACCTAAAATCATCTGTAATAATCCAACTGATTTAATGAATTCTTTTTCAATCATGAAGTAGTGAGTGTGTTTAAAGTCGTTCGCAATGGCATTTTTAAATGAAACCGCACATTTTGAATCATTTCGCGTGATGAACATCTGACTCTGGATATCATAATATCAACAATAATCATGATATCAACCTAAAATCATCTGTAATAATCCAACTGATTTAATGAATTCTTTTTCAATCATGAAGTAGTGAGTGTGTTTAAAGTCGTTCGCAATGGCATTTTTAAATGAAACCGAGAGAATAACTTTGTTAATGATGCGCGGCTATGGAGATAGAGTACGGTCTTACCAAGAAGTTTCTGATTTATTTAACGAAACATTTCCCAACAGAAATCCAATTAGTAAAAGTGTTGTTTTTAAGACAGTAAAGCGGTTTCAAGAAACGGGCAAAGTGACTGATCGTGCTCGCACTGGAAGAACAAATACTGCCACCAACAATGAAAAATCTTTAGAGGTAATGCAATCATTTGTTGAAGATCCGCATACATCAACTAGAAGCGTTGCCAAGGAACATGGTATGTCTACTCGTTCTGTCAGAAAAGTTCTTAAGGAATCTCATTTCCATCCGTTTAAGCTTCATGTATTACAAGAACTGAATGAGGATGATTTCGACCGCCGGGTAGAGTTTTGTGACATAATGATGAACAAGTATGACAATGATCCAAACTTCTTTAATAAATGTAGTATTTTCGGATGAAGCTACGTTCATGCTTAACGGCAATGTAAATAAGCAAAACTATTGTTTCTGGACCGATGTCAACCCATACTGGATGAAGGAGGGTCATACACAGTATCCTGAAAAATTAAACGTATGGGCTGGTATGGTAAATGGTCACATTGTAGGACCATTTATTATCGAGAATAATCTAACAGGTGCCATTTACGAGAACATGTTAATAAATTTGATCGTTCCAGCCATCCAGAACATCAACGGACAAGAGTTACATAACTTGTGGTTTCAACAAGATGGGGCGCCCCCTCATTATGCATTAGGAGTGCGGGATATATTGAACCAAACATTTCCCCAACGCTGGATAGGTCGTAGAGGTGCAATAGAGTGGCCCGCTAGGTCACCTGACCTCTCTCCACTTGATTATTTCTTTTGGGGCTACATCAAGGTCTATAGAAAGTGAGAAAGTTAGACTGTGAGCTTATGGACGAATGTGTGTGGATTACTATATTTTGTTGAAATGGGCTATTGCTCAAAATGATTGTGCTTTCTCCCTGATTGCAAACATTACAGCGAGTTTAAGGTTTGCAGTTTTTATAGATTTCCAAATGATCCCAACAAAAATAAAAGCTGGATCGCTGCAATCAGGAATGTACTACATGCATAGGTTATGTTATTGCTCTTTCTTTTCAATATTAAGTTCATAAAGCTTGTTAAATTAAACAAACGTTTTTGGCTGATTCCTTTTCAAGTACAAAGTTGCAATTTCGTATTAATTAACTACTGATGACTTGTTGTACATCTATTTCCTATAATAGAAGCAATTTAATTGCATGTTAAGTTATTCGACCTGATCATTACCCAAGTTTTATTGATCTATGTGACAGTTAATTGAAAGGTGCTAATCAATAAAGATTTTAGTATATTATTAGATGATTTGACTCTATATTGGACTAACATAACATTCCAACTTCATCACGGATGGCAGTGATAGATGAATTGGTTAATCAGATACTCATTCATTTCTACCCTTACGCGTAAAAATATTAACTTAATGAGCCTGCCTGTACTTCGTATGGTGTTGATGCATATTTTGTATTGTGCTTATTGCATTCTGAAATACAAAACAGTGATCACCTGTTTAAAAGTGAATTTTACCAACTTGTAACTCAAACAAAAACATCGCTAGCCTAAATATAGCGCTTTATGGTAACTTGTGCCTACTTCCTAGTTTTCCTTAAATATTTTTAATTGTATATGTGGGTTTCTCTAACAATTGTTACTGTTCAGAAGATATTTGTTCCAGAATAGTGAGCCATCTACACATTCGTTGGTCTGCAGTTACCAAAAATACAGTTCATATATCTTATTGAAGTAATAGATTAACATTCGAATCGAACACAGATGAGGGCTTTTTGCTCCTTAGTTTTTGCTCTCATTCCTAGCTCCTTTGATGTATAATTATTTCTTGTTTTTGACGTTTGTGTTTAATAAAACTGTGAAGATAAAGTGTGAAATAAATTTATTCTAAGCTAGAATTTTGAATTTTTGAAAACTTCAACTATACATTATAACGTCTACTTCATGCCACGAATTTAGGCAGCTCAAGGAAATTACAGTGTAGCAAAAACAACTGACTGTGGTGGCAAATCATATATGACTGCTAGCCTTATCAGACTCATAGACTAGGCAAGTGTGGTATGATTAGTGTGGTCAATTCGAGCATTGAGGTTGGTGATTCTCTACTATCATCTGCTGGCAACACCGTAATTTTTCAGAGCAGCCTAATTTCGTTGTGTGAACTGTTTCAATTGTCTATGTATTCATAGAATATTTATAGAAAAATTAAGAAAAAATTGAATGATTGTTGAACTTTCAACATTAACAAAATATTCTAGTGAGTTACGGTGCTTGCACAGTGGAGCACCCAGTACTTGATAACACTTGATGATAGTCACTGCTGCACTGTTTGGCGTATTCGAGCAGCGTGAATACCATCAACCCACAGCATGTGTTTGATTTCGCAGTGGTGACTATCATCGAGTATTGGATGCTCCACTGTGCAAGCACCGTAGCTCAATAGAATATTTTGTACAAACCTCAACATTTGTATTAATAGATAACTAACACAGTTTTAATAGAAACCTACTATCTCTCAGTAAATTGTGAGCAGTGTTTTATTTACATTCCTGGATTTCTTGTTCCATGACGAACTGCGTTGTTAATATTAACTTTTTATGTGAATTCAACGACTTACAGTCAAATATTCATCAAGAATAAGTAGAATTTACTTACTCTGTAGGATGAGCGCTTTCGAATCTTTGAGATCCATTTTCAGAAGCGCTCGGCCTACAGAGTAAGTAAATTCTACTTATTCTTGATGAATATT
The DNA here is from genome assembly GCA_948455865.1 of Conomelus anceps. Classification (NCBI taxonomy): domain Eukaryota; kingdom Metazoa; phylum Arthropoda; class Insecta; order Hemiptera; family Delphacidae; genus Conomelus; species Conomelus anceps. The sequence continues at coordinate 38,042,413 of OX418220.1, read as the reverse complement.
TGACTGTAAGTCGTTTAATTCACATAAAAAGTTAATAGTTTTATTTACATTAATGAGCCGTAGCAGGTATCTGTTCAATCAGAGAGATAAGCTGCGTTCTTGTAGGTCCTGTTCGTAACAGTGACCGATTAGATTGGCCAGCAATACTGTATGTACCTACCTATACTAATGCATTTATTAGACTGTGGTTTAATTCAGTGTGATTACATTTGTTGAGAAGATCTGAACTTTAAGATCTTTGTGGAGAACTTGATATCAATTATTTTTATTGGACAGAATTGCCTGTTTTACAAACAGTAGGGGTAATTATATGCAATTTATGGTATAACAGACTCCTAGGAGTAAGTAAGTTACCTGAAACTAATAACTAAATGATCTCAGAATCATGACACCAATACAGTAGAAAACATTAATATTGCAATGTACTAAACATGTTATTTCAAGAGAATAAAAATATTCTACTCATTATAGTCTTACAGTATGTGTTTTCGTAGCTGCGCTGGGAAGCTCGGGTACCTAATACACCCACTTTTATGCACAAAAGCTTTTCAATGTGGCTATCACCTCAAGCAGATAATATTATAGTTTAGCAAATCTTGATCTCTAGATGAAAGAAGTCACGAATTATTTTATCTTATGCATTCATACACTTCATTGGAGTAAGCATTTCCTTTCTTTCTGGGTAATACAGATAGTCTAGTAGCTTAGCTACGGTATGTCCTATTTCGTTTTGAGAACAATATAGAAATAAACACACAAAATATATTTTTACGTCTCAATGGTATCTTATTTGAATATCAAACATTTAAAATACAATAAAAAAAAGGTAAGTTTGTTTTTCAGTAAGTATAATAATACTTTTGTTACCAAAATGTCGTACAAACTAGCTTGGAGTTTTGAAGGTACCGCCTGCTTTTAAGACTCAATATGGCGGCTCCATAAGTAACATTGGTGTCCCGACCTCTTTCTATAGACCTTGGGCTACATGAAAGACAATGTGTAGAAAAAGAAACCAGCAACAATTAATGAACTGAGAGAATGTATAACTGAAGTGGCTAAGAGAATTCCACGCGAAATGATTCAAAATGTGCTTGATGGCTATTATTTAAGATTAGCACATTGTCAAACAGCTGAAGGAAAACAGTTTGAACATTTATTAAAATAATTGGGTTTTAATGTTTATTAGCAAACACTATTAACAAAAAATTTGATAGGTAAGATTTTAATGTACTTATTTATTTCATTTCTGCTTTTCATGGTATCGATTAATAATGTAAATATCTCCGAAACGGGTTGACATATCGATGTGCGGTTTTCGGCATTCATTTTGTCTTAAAATTCCGTATTGAAATCATGTATCGCATGACCCCCTTCCTATTTAAAAAAAAAAGTTACATTCAAAATGGCGGTTCCAAGATGGTGGACCAGATTTTTAAAGTCACAGTAAAATAGTATTTTCAATTTGAGTAGGATCCTCAATCATACCTACCGCAAAATCACCTTTGTATATGAAATATTAAGCCGTTTCCAAACATTTCCCCCACCCTGTATATACTGATGCAATTGAATTTGATCGTCTACTCGCTTAGATGATAACAGGCATGGAGCGCTGTTTTGCGCATGTCTGGACAGACACCTGTGCCCTTATTAGACAGAGCCAAGGTTATTAACCTTGAGACAGAGCCACTGCAGTCGTCGCCATCACTATCCACTATTTCAGACTGGTATTTTTTATTTAAAAAAATCAGCTGTTCGTTTCATAGAAGTCTATGCCTTCGTGTACTTAAAAATTGCTGAGCTCGATCACACGGTCAGCTGATGTAATTTAGCCTTAAAGTGTGGCAAGTGACTGAAGTGGCTCTGTCAAATTAATAAGAGCTTTAGTAACTCACAATGTTCACGGCACGGGTCCTGGCGCAATTCGGCGCACGGTTCGCGGAGCATGTCAGGACGGCCCTTTATGAGGCCCAAAGGGATAATCTTCTTCATTATCCTTGTACAAATAGACTAAACAGTAAGATAAGCGCTACTATATCAAAATAATAAGATCAAATGAGTATGATATTTCAACAACCAATAAATCATCATATTTGATCAACAAAGTATTTATGATAACATGAGCTACTTATAAAAACGGCGATACTAATAATGATCTATATATGCTATTATTGGATAGAAATTAAAAAATAATATTATCAGTACGGTACATTTTAAGAAACTTACAAACAAATCGTATGATTTAAAGGGGGAGTGGTGTTCCTGATAAAATTTGAAATCAATGATGCAAGTCTGTTCTATTATTCTTAATTCGGATATTTTTATATGGAGAACAATAGAGCAAGCATTAATCGACTAATAAAGATTAGAGGATTTATTGTAGGATTTTATTATTTGCTCACAAATAAGTTGCGTCACCATTGTAACAAACAAATTTTTCAGTGATCCACAAGATTTTAATATGTCATGTTAAATTATCGATGAAAATTTTATATTACGAAAAGTCAAACTAAATGATTGATGGTCTAGTGTATGTGAGGTAACATTCATCATACTGCCACGGGTTCTATCTCTAAAATAATGCTGGCAACACTTAAAATAATTAACACTCTCGCACTCTATTGACACAAATTACTTACAACACGCACTAATCAGTTGTCACACAAAGTAACTCAATCAGAAACGAATAAATCAAAAATGTTCAGCTAACAGTGGGCTCAAGCCCCCCCCACCCCCCCCCCCCCTCCCCAAGAGGTAATTGAATTTCTTTTGATAATTTTCAAGCAAATTGACTGTAGGTAGTATGTGCTCCAGGCTGATTAGTGTTGGTTTATTGCATTGCATCTTCTCACACTTTTCAAGTAGAATAATGTTCATAACCAATGACTTAACATGGGGGTGCTCTAGGGCTTAAGCCTTCCCCCCCCCCCCCCCCCGGTTCTGAAATCCTCATCAAAATGTTGATGATTTTCAAGTGAATTATGACTATGTGAGACTATAATATAATATGGACTCCAGACCGCACATTTCACACTTTTTAAATAGGATAGCGTTTATAACAATATCGTTACACTATTAAGGCGTAAGTTATATTACAAGTACCATAGGTGGAAATAGAGCTTTTAGTCAGGCAGAATTATTGCATGAATTCTACTATCCGGCTGGGATCAGACAATAAAAATAGTTCGTTTCACTCAAATCGATCTGTGAATCATGTGATTTAATACAGGATTTCTTTCATCTCTAGCCTCTAGAACCTCCTGGACCTGTAATGCATTTGCCGTTTCAGTAATAATGTAATTATTTTTTGTAGATGAAGCCCAGATAGCCCCGCTTAAAGGATAAAGTGGAATTTTTTGGTTCATTGGCCATGAATTTAGTTAATCCTCTAGGCCTACAATAAAATAACGTGTTTACGTGATCATTTTGTGAAAAATATCCCACTACGTAATTCAAAGATTAGGTAATCTCGATTCGCATTCAGACTGGCATTTTTCGTTCACTTCATTACCCACGTACCAGTCTCAAAATGATGTGGGCATCATAAAAATGCATGGTAGTGAATCTAGTAGCACATTTCAGCTAATTTTACATTGATTCAATTGAACTCACACCACCTACATGAAAGCCTTAGAGGTTTCTGAATAAATGATGGTAATAGCTGTATATAATCTTCCACCCTCTTTATTTCTGAAACAAAGCGTTTCCGGACCTACATTCATGTAAATTTTTTATCTTCATGAAATGATGCTTATGCATCTAGGCAGAATCATCTTGAACCCTTGAAACACTTTATATAAAAACGTCACATGATGGACTCATTTTATTTCCCTATTATATGTTTTTTGTAGCTAATACTCCTTAAAAAGTCAAGTAATGAACCTCCCTCCCCCACCAGCTACAAAAGGAAATTTATAAGACAGCAATGAGATAAAAATAAAAAAATCCCAATTTCACCCCCCCTGCACAACCAAAATTCCACCTGGTAGGACGGGTAAGCTCCCCCCCCCCCCAAACCAAAAGTCTGGGTGCGCCCCTGTCAGCTAATAATTAATTAGATATAATATATATATATATATATATATATATATATACAGGGTGGGGGAAATGTTTGGAAACGGCTTAATATTTCATATACAAAGGTGATTTTGCGGTAGGTATGATTGAGGATCCTACTCAAATTGAAAATACTATTTTACTGTGACTTTAAAAATCTGGTCCGCCATCTTGGAACCGCCATTTTGAATGTAACTTTTTTTTTTAAATAGGAAGGGGTCATGCGATACATGATTTCAATACGGAATTTTAAGACAAAATGAATGCCGAAAACCGCACATCGATATGTCAACCCGTTTCGGAGATATTTACATTATTAATCGATACCATGAAAAGCAGAAATGAAATAAATAAGTACATTAAAATCTTACCTATCAAATTTTTTGTTAATAGTGTTTGCTAATAAACATTAAAACCCAATTATTTTAATAAATGTTCAAACTGTTTTCCTTCAGCTGTTTGACAATGTGCTAATCTTAAATAATAGCCATCAAGCACATTTTGAATCATTTCGCGTGATGAACATCTGACTCTGGATATCATAATATCAACAATAATCATGATATCAACCTAAAATCATCTGTAATAATCCAACTGATTTAATGAATTCTTTTTCAATCATGAAGTAGTGAGTGTGTTTAAAGTCGTTCGCAATGGCATTTTTAAATGAAACCGCACATTTTGAATCATTTCGCGTGATGAACATCTGACTCTGGATATCATAATATCAACAATAATCATGATATCAACCTAAAATCATCTGTAATAATCCAACTGATTTAATGAATTCTTTTTCAATCATGAAGTAGTGAGTGTGTTTAAAGTCGTTCGCAATGGCATTTTTAAATGAAACCGAGAGAATAACTTTGTTAATGATGCGCGGCTATGGAGATAGAGTACGGTCTTACCAAGAAGTTTCTGATTTATTTAACGAAACATTTCCCAACAGAAATCCAATTAGTAAAAGTGTTGTTTTTAAGACAGTAAAGCGGTTTCAAGAAACGGGCAAAGTGACTGATCGTGCTCGCACTGGAAGAACAAATACTGCCACCAACAATGAAAAATCTTTAGAGGTAATGCAATCATTTGTTGAAGATCCGCATACATCAACTAGAAGCGTTGCCAAGGAACATGGTATGTCTACTCGTTCTGTCAGAAAAGTTCTTAAGGAATCTCATTTCCATCCGTTTAAGCTTCATGTATTACAAGAACTGAATGAGGATGATTTCGACCGCCGGGTAGAGTTTTGTGACATAATGATGAACAAGTATGACAATGATCCAAACTTCTTTAATAATGTAGTATTTTCGGATGAAGCTACGTTCATGCTTAACAGCAATGTAAATAAGCAAAACTATCGTTTCTGGACCGATGTCAACCCATACTGGATGAAGGAGGGTCATACACAGTATCCTGAAAAATTAAACGTATGGGCTGGTATGGTAAATGGTCACATTGTAGGACCATTTATTATCGAGAATAATTTAACAGGTGCCATTTACGAGAACATGTTAATAAATTTGATCGTTCCAGCCATCCAGAACATCAACGGACAAGAGTTACATAACTTGTGGTTTCAACAAGATGGGGCGCCCCCTCATTATGCATTAGGAGTGCGGGATATATTGAACCAAACATTTCCCCAACGCTGGATAGGTCGTAGAGGTGCAATAGAGTGGCCCGCTAGGTCACCTGACCTCTCTCCACTTGATTATTTCTTTTGGGGCTACATGAAAGACAATGTGTACAAAAAGAAACCAGCAACAATTAATGAACTGAGAGAATGTATAACTGAAGTGGCTAACAGAATTCCACGCGAAATGATTCAAAATGTGCTTGATGGCTATTATTTAAGATTAGCACATTGTCAAACAGCTGAAGGAAAACAGTTTGAACATTTATTAAAATAATTGGGTTTTAATGTTTATTAGCAAACACTATTAACAAAAAATTTGATAGGTAAGATTTTAATGTACTTATTTATTTCATTTCTGCTTTTCATGGTATCGATTAATAATGTAAATATCTCCGAAACGGGTTGACATATCGATGTGCGGTTTTCGGCATTCATTTTGTCTTAAAATTCTGTATTGAAATCATGTATCGCATGACCCCCTTCCTATTTAAAAAAAAAAGTTACATTCAAAATGGCGGTTCCAAGATGGCGGACCAGATTTTTAAAGTCACAGTAAAATAGTATTTTCAATTTGAGTAGGATCCTCAATCATACCTACCGCAAAATCACCTTTGTATATGAAATATTAAGCCGTTTCCAAACATTTCCCCCACCCTGTATATTAGAATAATATTATCAATCAAAATAAATCAACAACTGTCAATAGGCCAATCAAATATTAAATAATAACTGACAAACTAACTGTCCAATAAACTGCTCAATAATTCAAGAAGAAACGTCTAAAAATAACAATTAAAACACGTAGCACAGGTCTGCAACCGTATTACAATAATAGCAATGAGTTTTTGTACCCTTGCATAAACTGTAAAGGAAATCTCAATAATATAGTCACAATATACTGCGTTTATCGCAGGTGAGGGGAAGAACAGGGGGAGTAAACAAAACCGCCAGTTATTGCTTCAACAGAAGTCATTATTGACACTGTGCAGAAAGCGAAGAGAAATATTTTTCAATGTTCCATCACCATAAATGCTCTGTATTGTAGTCAGGAGGATTGGAGGAACAGAGGAGAGTTAGACCTGCGCACAGTAGAATGCGCTTTGTCACTTTTCTGTTGTAGTTGTGAGAAACAGAGTGAATGCTGCTATGTGATAGGGGTGAATTGTAAGAGATAGAGCATCGGACCTCTCTCTCTCACTCTCTCTGCTGTCTTGGTCTGTGTTGGAAGTATTTTATCACAGACCATAGTGCAATCGTATCTTGTACCAAAGAACCCAATATTTGTATTTTCATCAAAATCCTTTTTGAGCCGTTTTTGAGATCCATTGGACATACATACATAGGTACTGTTATGGGTTATATCACTGCAATAATGCTGGCAACACTTGAAATTAACACTCGCACTTTATTCACACAAATTATTTACAACACACACTAATCAGTTATATCACACAAGAAAAACTAATAATAGACAAACAGATCAATAACGTTCAACTAATAATGAGTTTTTTAATTTTCTATATCACTGTACAAAATCTAATTACTTACTGTCAGTAGGCTGATTGATAGTTTAATAAATAGCTATCCAATAAACGGCTCAATGTCTTAAAAACAGTTGAACACTCAATAAATAAATGGAACACTTACAAAGCCCAGTCTGTGACAATATTTGATACATATAATCACCATTCATAGACACAGCACTGTTTAGGCTATGTGTAAAGGAAGTCTGCCACTGTCACTATATCACATTAAAGTTTGAATGACAACTGAATTGCTGTGTACAAGGAGAGCCCTTATTCGTAATTTCCAGAAATTTCTCAATGTCTCTATTAACACAGAAAGCATGAATAGATTTTCTATTATGCATGAATGGGCTAGATGCATATGACAAATAGGAGTGAGAAAGAAATTTCTGGAAAAAGAGAAATAACAGACAATTTACAACCTATTTGCAGCATGTGCCAACAATGAAAACGAAAGCATTGTTCACAAAACAAGAATCATAGACTAGTTCTTTTCTTCCATACTGTGTTCTTAACAATACATAAATACATACCGTACATACTTGAAGAAATTGCTTGTAAAATAGGGTATAATAGGATATTTGAAATATAAGAGTGATTTAGATGTCCTTAGAAATACATCTGGTGAAGTCTCTTGAGGCCATGGAATTAGGCAGCAAAAAACAACTGACTGCGGTTGCAAACCATTTGACTGTTATGACCATATTACTTTCAGCTCAAAGCCCCACTACATACAAGGCCAGAGTCAAGGAATATTGACTGGACACTATCCGCCCAACTCAATCGATAGAAATGCATGCAGTTTTAGATGGAGTTTTGGTGACATGGTATTATAAAACCTCTTCTCACTACCATTCTAGGCAACAAGTATCTAAGTGTATTATATTGTCATAATCTACATAAATTGACGGTCAATTTGATTTAACTTTGTTTAAGAATACCGGATGAGCATAAATTATTGGACCCATTTTGTAGGTAGGCCTGAATTTAAAAGTAGCAAACAGCACTAGCATGCCTATTTTTGTGTTATGCTATATCTGTAGGTGTTTCATAAATAATGACAGAGTTGTGCTAATGACCTTCTCATTTATTAAACTATTAAGTAAGTCACACAGACGTTGTTGGTGAAGTACAAAACGCTTTATTGAAGCAAACTAGGAACTGTGATTACAAGTAGGCTACATAGACATAGACAATTATCAAGTATGCATTAATGGCGCAAATATTCAAATCTTCCATACCTCTCCTCGATTTAAATTTATTTTGAAAAATAAAATAAAATATAAACAATACATGGTACTCAAAATTATTATACAGTAATATTCAACTCGTTTCTTAATTTCAGGAATTTCTCATTTGGCAATGCTTTTGTGCATGCCACTTATTAAGTTATCCTCACTTTTTACATATTTGATGCTCAATATATTTTTATTTACAATGTCTTTGATAAAATGCATTTTTATGTCAACATGCTTGCTTCTTTTGCTGTTTTCAATTTTTCTTTTGTCATTTGTTTAGCGCAGCTTGATTATCAATGTACAAACTAGTTTCATAATTGAAACTCAAGTAATAAGCAATTCCCTTTAAATTTATTAATTCAGTGACTGTAGATGCAGCAGCCACATATTCAGCTTCTGCGGTTGATAGTCACAATTTTGTTTCCTTGAGAACCATGATACTGGATTGGCAGCAAACGAAATTAAACATCCACTTACACTTTTCCTGTCAAATTTGTCACCAGCCCAATCTGCATCACTAAATCCTTGCATTGCCTCAGAAAAACTAGATTAAAATATAAGACTAAAATGTTGTGTTTCTTTAAGATTTTTCAAAGTTATTTTTCCTGCTTTCCAAGCCTGTTGACTAGGTTTATCCAGTTTTAGATCAGTATTGCTTCTCCTGAATTCTACACCTAAAATTCTGATATTTCTTCCATGAATTTAGCATTCAACCTTTTTTAAAAATTTATTATTACATTTTCACAGTTACCAACAAGTAAAGCATCATCAACATAAACTAACATATTCACATTTTTACCAATATATAAACAAAAATCATAATTAGAACGTTTGAAGCCATTATCATTAGCAAATTTATTAAATTCATCATTCCAACATTTGGTGATTCATAAAAAGCTCTATTTAGTTTAGTTATTTAGCTCCATAAAAAGCTCTATTTAGTTTTAAAACTGTATTTTTATTACATCCAATTCCTTCAGGTGGCAAAATATAAACTTCTGAGTTAAGTTTTTCATTCAAAAAAGCAGATGGAATGTCCATTTGTACTATTTTTTGTTTTCTTAATAAGGCTGCAGATAAAAACATTCCTACACAACTCATTTTAGCTACTGGTGCATAATAATATTATTTACTTTGTCCTTAAGTTGAAATCCTTTAGCTACTAACCTTGCTTTCATAATCCCATTTTCCTTATTTCTAAATACCCATTTTGTATCTATAGCATACTACTTCCCTTCTGTTGGTACCGTAATTGAACAGGTGTCCACGTATCTAGCTCTTCCAATCATCTGTGCTTTTATAGTTTTGTCCATTTGATTCATTATTGATTAACTCTTGATTATCTATATCCGGTTCTTAATTGTCTAAATCTTGTTCATCATTCTCCAATATTTGATCATGTTTTTCATTCTCCTGGTAAATTTCATCTTCATATGCTTCAACTACTATAGAGGTTTTTGTAAGATCAAATCTTGTTCAAGTGTCATCTCTTTCTTGAATTTTATACTCATTGAATAATACATATCAAGTAACTATTATTCTCTTTGTTACAGTATCCATCAATCTATAACTGTTATTTGAATTTCCATCATAGCCTACTAGAATCATTTGTTTTGATTTTGGATCTAACTTCTTTCTCTTAACATCCAGTATTAATGCATAAGCTTCAGAACCAAATATTTTTAGGTGATTCAATGACGGTTTCTTACCTGTCCATAACTCAAATGGAGTTGAATTAGGAGTTTGACATGTACCTGTTCTATTTAAAATGTAAACACTTCTTGTATTCACAGCTTCTGAATGAACGTTTATAAAAGATATAATGAAAGTTTATAAAAGATACCCTACCTTTCACCCTTCCTTATATTACTCACATATATAATTTCTCACTCATGTCTTCCATATTCCCTAATTCCTGGAAATATTCTACTGTCTTACCTCTAAACAAAATACAAAATCCGCCTTCCCCTTCTGATTTTAGGCCCATTCATATCCTTTCTGCAATGTCAAAGGGTTTAGAGAGAGTAGCCCATCAGCAGATGTGTGATTGCATTCTTCTAAGAAACTCTCTTAGCGGTTTCCAGTCTGGATTCAGAAAGGGCCATAGTACTTCTCCTGCTCTACTGTGTGTTACAGAGAATATACGACTGGCAATGGATCACAGGCTGGCAACCTTGCTGGTTCTAATTGACTTTAGTAAGGCCTTTGATTGCGTCTATCACCCGCTTCTCTTGAAAAAACTCCAAAAGTTAGGATTCTCCACTCAAGTTGTGGAGTGGGTGACCTCTTATTTGAGTAATCGATGTCAGTGTGTGAGATACGGTGGCTCCTCATCAGGATACAGGATTGTTGGAAGGGGGGTTCCTCAGGGATCTGTCCTGGGTCCATTGTTGTTCAGCATCTACATTGATGATGTAACAGATGTGTTCAGGTTTACTAAGCAACACTTATACGCTGACGACTTACAGATATACATACATTTCGACCCCAAGGAATTTACTGCTACAGTTGACAAAGTGAACTTTGACCTTGCCACACTCTCAAATTGGACTGATAGACATTGACTTGAAATTAATGAGACTAAATGTAAATCTATAATTATTGGCTATACACGACTTATTTCATGACACATTCAAAATTTTTCAAATGGACCTTTTATCAAAATTAATAATAAAGATATACACTATAGCAATTCAGTTAAAAATTTGGGACTGATTATGAATACAACTCTGGACTGGACTGAACACATTAATTCAACGTGTAATAGGGTCTTTGCTGGCATACACTCCTTGAAAAAAATCAATGATTTTATACCATTCAATGTTAAGGTGATGCTGGTGAAGACCCTGATATTTCCTTACTTTAACTACTGTGATGTTGTTATCAATGACATGACTGTTGCATTGTCTGAAAGATTGCAGAGAGCTCAGAATTATTGCATTTGACACATCTTTGGTTTGAGGAGGGATGATCACATCACGCCTTATTTCCAGCGGCTTGGTGTTCATAAGCTTGGGTTTTTGAGAGCATATCACATACTTATGCTCCTATTTGATATAATAAAATCTAGAAGGCCTGAGTACTTGGTAGGTAAGTTCATTTTTTCTGGTGATCGAAGTGGAAGAGGCACTAGACATGGAGCTCAGCTGCTGATCGTCCCTAACCATCGCACAATGATGTATAACAAATCGTTTCATGTTACAGCTATCCGTTATTGGAATCTTTTGCCTCCACAAATAAAGAATATTGAGAGTCAAACCCTGTTTGGCGTGGCGGTTCTAAACTGGCTAGGAGCAGGAGGCGTAGAGCTGGCTTGAGTTGCATTGAAATCTTTTGAATGGTGTTTGCAGGAAAAATGTGTTTTATTGTAGGTTCTATTTACATATATATATATATATATATATTATTTTTTTTCAAAATTGTTTTTATTTTCTCTATTGCTAGTTGAACCATTTAGCGAGGGTGTATGTGTGAGTGTGCGTATGTGTGTATATTTAAATGTGAACATTATATATTACCATGTTCTATATATTATTCATGGATTGAATACTATAATTGATAATGTAGTTGTTAGGGTTAAGTGTAAGAGAGGACCTGCGAGTCCTAACTTCGCCTCAATAAAGACAAGTTATCTATCTATCTTCTACCCAAAGATTTTTAGGTAAATTTCTAGATAGTAACATTGAGATTTGGAACATTCAGTACATTAGTGATGATTGAGTCAAACCATTCACCTTCAATCAGTTTGTGAATTTTTACTGTACCTAGACATTTGACAGGAAGACGAATGTTGCTCCCAAGTATAACTGACTTGGTGAACTCTTGAAATTCATCAAAATATTTTCCACTCCCAGTCATATGGGAGTCACAGATGTTATCTTCAATGCTAACATTTGCTGTTGTATTGAAAGCTGAATAAATCCCTTCCATATTTCAGTTGGTTTCCATATCATCGTTTTGATGTACACTTGTACAGGCTTGTATGTTGTTTTTGGTTTCTTACAGTTTTTAGCAATTTGATTTCTTCCATGGCAGTTGTAACAAATCAACTTCCTTCTTTCTGGAGGCTTTGACTTCAGCTGCATTCTCATTTTTCTATCGTTGCCGCTAAGGCTTGTTCATTGTTCTCTTCTTCAGTTAATGCCCTCTCTTTGTCTAGTTAGATTGTTGATTGTTTGTTTGTCTTCTGGCATAGATAGAAAGCCATGCTTGATGAACAGTTCTATATTCTGATGGTAGTGTGCTCAATATTTTAGTAATAATTGATAGATCATGTATAGCTTCCCCTATATCTTTAGCTTCCTTCGACTTTTGTTATATGTGTATGGGCCCAACTAAGAAATATTTTCTATAAATCTAGGTAATATTTCTATAAATCTAGATTTTATAGCTAAATAATCTAGGTGGCATTAGAGTAATCTTCTCACATTGAAATCTGGAACAGTTAATGTCTCAATTTGAGTTCATTTTCTGACTGCCCTTGAATTTTCAGTTTTTTACAAATTAAAACTTTCTATGAAAGCAAATTCTTTGCAAGATAAGTGATTTTTTTCAATATATTCATTACATATTATTCTAATTACAAGAGAACACACCAAAATAAGTGTCAAATCAAATGAATTCTATTGTTTAAAGCAGTATTGCTTTTTGAGGTTAACATTGACACTGTCAGTCAATGTTGATCCAAGTTGATGACAATGTTGACCAACCTTATATGTTTATACCTACAGAATGATAAACTAAGACAGTTCAGGCCAGCAAAAAAGACTCTGTTCTCTGCTGTAAAATCACTTCCCGGTGGTTCGGAACCCACCTAAAACTGTAGGTCCAACTCATCAATCACCATCATCCAATTCATTACCCACGCACAGGTCTCAGACCTATGTGGGCTTCATCCTCCAAAAAAAAGTTAACAAGATGCCTGTTCCTTCAACAATAAGGGTCATTCGCATCGAATATGAGAGTGTCTTATCAGCATAAATTACCTTATAAACTAACTACATTGCTAAAAGTAGCTCATTTGAAGAGAAAAATTAATTCAATTAGAGAATTTATTAATTTTGAATTCCTCAAAGTGCTATTAATTCATACTGAAGACTTCTGCAAAGTGGATATTGACAACAGCATTGAACAGCTGATGGAAATCAATGAATGCTACTTGAGAAAAAATGACTTTTTGTCTGGCACAATGTTTCTGATGTGTCATCTGCACCACTGACAGAAATAGTCTGTAATTGTCTGCAAAAATTTGCAGAGGACTACATGATTTCAATTTACATTTTTCTATGGACTAAATTATTTATTGAGAGGTCAAAATTCAGTTCTCATACAAAAGATATGTTTTAGTTTTCTTCTGATTTTTAATTCATGTATATATATTTTTTAAATATCAATAAATTTGTTTAATGATTCTTAAACATTAACTTGATATAACCTGGTTTGAAACTAAGTCAAAAGATGTCTATGTTTGACATTTTATACAAAATATACCAGATGTCAATGTTGACCCACATATGGTCCAACTTGACAGTGTACCATAAAATCAATTATTTTCATTCTATCATTCAACTTTTTTGTCAACTACAAACTGCAGTCTCATTAAGTGAGTACATATAAGATATGATGCACAACAAAACTTTTCAAATAAGCAATAGTTGAATTTATTAGAGTGAAAAAATGATAGATGTGTCAATGTTCGCCCACTTTATGCAAACTAGGAACTATCATTACAAGTACATAGACAATCATCATGTAGAGTTGAGTTACTTTCATGTGGCGCTTGAACCGAGTGAGCATAGTGGAGAGAAATTTAGTAAACAAATGTAGGAGTGTTGGTTATGCACGCATGTACCACTGCACGCCTGCCTGTCTCCACCCATTTCAAAAGCATAAGACTAGGCTATATTTCTATTGTACAACTATAGAACTATATGACAATGTGACTACCAAAAACCAATGTTTTTCAAATAGACTATAATTGTTGGCCGGAGCGAAACGTTCTTCAACACAGTTGTTTGCAGACTGAAGACAGAGCTACCCCCTCTACCATACCATCAACCGTTGCCATGGAAATTGCAAAGCAAAGGTCATTCGCCAGGCGCCATGTGAAAATAACTCAACTATACACATAGTTATGGCACAAATATCTAAATCTTTCATATAAACAAACCTTACAAAGAAAGTCACAGAATTACATGCTCATATATTATTTCAAGACCCCTTTTTAGTAATGGTGTTGACATGCCATACCAACCACTGCCATCTGTATATCTAATATTATATCTCCCCCTAATACAAATTGACATATTAATGAAAATACAAATGAGAACAAAACTTAAATACTAAAATTAAAAACTAAATGACATAATGAACATCAAAACCTTCAAAATGTCTTGGTCTTCTACGTTCCCTTATACATCCTCTTCCTTAATTATTATTGTCCCTGACCATTGTTCCATCTTCATAATTGCCCCTTTCAATTGTTCTGCCTACTTGTTCTGGTCTGATATCATTATCACCCAAAAACCCTTGATAATTTGTTCCACCTCATTTCTGGAATGTCTCATGTGATATGAGTTTTGCCTGTACACCTTATCATCAACATCCTTCACACTGTAAGACCTAAAATTTTCATCATTCAGTACTCTTCCCCTTTTTTGAATTCATGCCTTTCCATAGCTCCCAAGTCATAATAACGTTTCGCCATTTGTTGATTAGTTTTCAAATTATTTTGGATTACTTTATAGTCTACATCAGCTGTGTGTGACACAGTACTTAGAACTGGCAGTTTTGTTTCAACTCTTCTGCCCATTAGTATTGAGCTGGTGATAAACCAATATTTGATGTGTTCCTATGATTAAGCAATGCTAGATTAATATCCTGATTCTTCCTCAAAATGTTTCTTGCTATTTTCACCCCAGCCTCCGCTCTCCTATTAGATTTGGGGTTTGCACAACAAACCCCCAATCCTTTGCAAACCCATTAAATTCATGTGATGCAAATGGCATATTATCAGATACAAGTTAATGGGGAATCCCATGAGTAGAAAAAATCTCTTTCAGAGCCCCAATAATAGCTGCTGCTGTTTTTCTTTTGACATGTTTCACCTCCAACACCATTGAAAAATAATCACTTAAAACTAAATAATTACTATTAATAATAATACTATTGAATTCACATAGTTCAGCTGCAACAACACTAAATGGAATATCAGGAATGTCCTGTAATAACATTGGTTCATTGAAATATACTCAAGTCCAGTTGCACGAAAGAAAATTAAATTTGACCGCTGTAAGATGATGTCATTTGATGGAGCCAGTGCAAGAACTTCCCTATTGAGATTCATTAGATGATGTCTCAAATGGCTGTAAGTCATTTTTCCAAAAAATAAGTTAGCATTATTCTTCAAATTTTTCCAGTGTAGGTATATTGTGAAAGGGACAACATTGAAATGAATTTAATAAATTCATTAAATGAATTATTTGAATTAATTCAACTTTGAAGAAGCCTTTCCCTATTATAGTTCTTCTAAACACAATATTCTACATTAGAGAGTTGTAAAATTTTGCTTAGTTTATTAACTTTCTTATAAGTACCGGTAGATTTGTATTTACTTCAGATAATATAAGTTAACCTAACTTATATTGATTTGCTAATTTGATAAATATTTCATAATGTAGGCTATACAGGGGCCCACACACTAGCGAGTTTGGCTCGCGAGTAAGACTCGGCCAGCTGGGCTCGGGAGAAAATCACTAGTTAGTGGGCTGTTTTCTCCCGAGCCGAGCCGAGCCCAGCCAGACTCGCGCAAGGCTACAAGCGCGGCTGGGCTCGGCTGGGACTCGCTAGTTAGTGGACGTTTTCCGAGCCGAGCCAGGCTCGGCACCTCATTATAACATAGCAGATCGTCAGAAAGCAAGTATTTGCACTGTTCACAAGACGTAAAAATAAGTTAATTGAGTTATCTATTTAAGTTTGTATATTTACTATTACTATGACAATACTATGACTGAAATAGGTACCGAGTTAAACTAATGTATAAACAGAAAAATGAGAAAGAAACCGTATATTAAAATTAGAATATTCAAGAAAAAATAAAAATGATAATATTGCAGTGCAGAGCTTATTTTTAATACAATACAAATAAATATTCGAACGTTGTTTTTTCAACAAAAAATACCTACAGTAACATAAAACAAAATTCTAAAAAATAATTTCAATAATAATAGCTGCTAACAGATAAATTGTGTATAAAATAAATAAATAATTATTGAATAATAATGATGATGATGATAATAATAATAATAATAATAATAATAATAATAATACTATAATAATTTATTATTATAACATTATCATTATAAATATAACAGTATTTAATAAATTGCAATATAACAATTAATTACTTCGATACAAATGAAAAAAAATGGAAGTAATTAAAAAATAGAAATTGAGTAAAAAGTAGATGAAATTAATCCTATATTTCATCTGACCTTTTGAATTCTATGGAATAGGCTCCTTATTACACTTTTGCATATTTTATTGTAGATGTTCTTCTTCTTCTGAGGATGAAGCCCACATAGGTCTGAGACCTGTGCGTGGGTAATGAGTTGGATGATGGTGATTGATGAGTTGGACCTAAAGTTTTAGGTGGGTTCCGAACCACCGGGAAGTGATTTTACAGCAGAGAACAGTCTCTTTTTGCTGGCCAATCTAATCGGTCACCGTTACAAACAGGACCTACGAGAATGCAGCTTATCTCTATCTGATTGAACAAATACAAAATTAATAAAATTAAACATCCAAGTATTATTAGAAATATTTATTTTGCTTATGCACACTCTTTATTTCAATATAGCATTGAGGCATGGGGGGCAGCTCAGGATACTCACTTCAATAAACTTTTTGTTTTACAAAAACATATTATCAGAGCAGCACTGGGAAGACCGAGAATGTACCCTAGTAGACTACTATTCAAAGAAATTGATCTACCAACATTGAGACAAACATATGTAACTAACGCAATTCTGTACATTAATAAAAACAAACACAAATTCACTACTCGTAATACACCATATCAAATACGTCCAAATGCTTTCAATATCTACAACAACCTATTCACTAGACTTACATCTTGCAAACACCAATTGTCTTTCTATTGCCATAGAATAATAAATAGTTGACCTGAAAAATTCATTCTAAATAGAATTACTAAGTGTTTAATTTATGAAATAAGGAAGTGGGTATGTAGAAAAGTTTACCTCAGACTTGAGATTTCAGATGATTGAGTGGCTTGTACCTTCTAGTGCTTATATTGTTATTTTGTATATACATTTATATTCTAGTGTTTATATATTGCATATTGTTTTCTTGTAGTACTGATTAAATTGTCTTATATACATCCATCCAAATTACCTTCTACATTATTTTGAACTCTCTTCCAGAGCACAAGCTTTGCTTTTCTGGGAGAGCCCATTACTTTAATAATATTAAATAATATGATTAAATATTAATATAATAATAATAATGTATTATATAAGTTTGTATTCTAAATTTAAGGCCTATTTATTATATACTTATAGAATTTCACTTTACTTCTAGAACAATATCTTTGAAATGTTATGTTTTGTTTTGTGGCAATAAAGATCTTTGTGGCAATACCTGCTACGCCTCGCGGCTATCACTTCCCTAACTATAGATCTATATCTATATCTATAAGTATGTTATAGATCTATAAGAAAGATACTTAGATGTGGGAAAATAATTGTTATAAAAAACATAAATCGTGCCTATAAACGCTCTGACATCTTTTTCTCTTATGTCAGAAAAAATTAGAAGAAATAAAACATTTCTTAATAATAATAATAATAATCAAATTTCAAGAATTATGAAATTTTAGCAAAACCAATACTCTCTCTAGAGCATAAAATTACCTTCCAAATGAGATATTGATTGTAATTTGAAGATTTTGAGATTAGATGAGCTATATGGATCAGAATTAACATGGGCGCACTCCAGCCGACCTTGAAAAGTAGCCGAGCCGGACTCGGGAAGTTCACAACACGTTAGTGGTGATTTTCTTCAGAGTCTTACTCGCCGAGCCATACTCGCTAGTGTGTGGGCCCCTTAACAAATTTCTCATGTTTTCGAAGTTTTAATATTCAACTAAAAAGCTTAAAATACAAAAAAAAAATGAATAAAAAAAGAATCTAACTTCAAATAAATGATACTCAAGAGTTGAGTACTCACATACTAAAAAATACTTTTATGATTACCGTATAATTTATAAAAGTAATCTATTATAATTTTCCTAAATATAATATTCTACATTCCATACATAATTGTAGAATTTTAATTAATTTATCAACTTTATTCAAATTCATTGAGAAGGTTCTCATAATCTTCCAACTGTCTGTGCTGGTTTGGTTCTAGTGTATTTATGTTAATATCTCCTAGAACTGTGTGAAGAACTTCTGTTTTCTTCTAATATCTGACTCAGGTCAATTAAAAATTCTTCTAAATTCAAGTGCAGTTATTACGAAGGTATCTCTCCCAATCTTAAGGTGAATATTCAAACAATTAGCTTGTTTAATTACAGGCTCTTTTATTTCAACAAGAAGTTCGGACTTGACATAAATGATTTTGTAACTGATTGTTCTCTGTTCTGTACGATGTGTAATTACTAATGATTCTTAGAGTAGTATCATAAGAAATCCAACATTCCGTTAGAACTATAACATCAAAATCCACTTTCAAATCTTCCAATTGAATAAGTAATTCGGTGTAATTTTTATTGCAGCTCCTTATGTTAAAGTTCATGATTTTTAAGTTGAAAGCTTTAATATCGCGGTTGACAATTTCTGAATCCGGTATCACATAATCTTCAATATTTATTTGATCTAGTTCTTCTACAAGATTACTCATTTTTATTTTTATATTTGTAATTATTTTTGTGCCGGTTAACAATATAAACATTTTTAACATACTGTATTTTTCTTGTTAGAGATAACATTAAATCCTCTTCTTCTATTGCTAGATATCTGAATGTGTGTATGCCTACTTAGAGCGATCACATGTTGGATACTATTATATATTTTCAGTGGCTTTGTAATTTTTCTCAATAGCACTACATTTTTGAACGTCAGGCCCTGAGCTTCATGGATTGTTAATATTTCGAGTGCACTGGGAGGAGCTCTGTTATTCACTGCTTTTAATACCATTTTTTCTCTTCTTGTGTAAACGTAAAAATAATTATTAGTGTCTCTGGTTCTAGTTGATGAAATTCTCCATTACTAAGAGTTGGTCTGATTGAACGAAGAGTTTGGTTTGTTGTGCAGATATCCTTATAGTAGTTTGACAGCGCAAACAACAAACATCCATTGGACACCTTTGAGTGACTGGCATATAGAAGTCTAGCTCTGAGAAAACAGATATATGAGTCCATATTGCTGGTAAACCACTCCTCTCAATTTATGGAATTTGTCTTGAATTACCCATAAGAATTATTTCATTTGCACCAGTTAATTCGGAGACAAAACCTACGAATCCTGCTTGCATGAGAACAGCCTCATCAATGAAAAAACGCTTATAATTTTTTATGAGGACCGTTTACAGTAATGACGATACTGTCCTATAATCCAAATGAATGATGTTGTATTTTTTATTCCCGCATTTTTCCTTCACAGCCAATCTAATCTCCTTTATTCCAGCTCTGGTTTGACTCAGAATAAGGTCTTCACGTGGTTGGTGTTTTTTAATAATTGAGCGTGTTTTCCCACAACCCGGAACTCCATTTATCCATTTGATTATGGGCAGTTTGCTATGTAAACTTTGAGAATACTTTTTAGTAATTCTTTATTAAGCATCAATTGGGTATCTCGACTAAGATGTATTTATCCTTTGTTTTGAATGTACAAAGCTTATTATCAAATTGTACATTAGTTCCTCTAGACAGAATCCCATTCTATATTTTGGTAGCAAGAATGTCTTTAATTGATTATCATAAATGTTCATACCCTTCGAGACAATATCTTTAAAGACCGCTGATGATGTATGAATACTTTTGCTTTGCAGTGCTACTAATGTTTCCTTGAATATATCTGCATTAATGTCGTCATACTGCTGTAGTAGATTTCTCAGTTCAATCACATTTTTAATAAAATAATTGAGTTTGGAATCTTCTGGTACATAACCCTTAGGACATTCTTTTTTACTAGATTGATTCGATTGAGGAATATTGAGAAAATCCATACAATTTGGTTCCCCTATAATAAAATATGTATTTTAAATTTTGTGTTGATAGAATGAAACTGAGCAGCTCAACAGAAGAAAAATCAGCGAGTGGGCTGAATTGGTCTATGCCCACAACAAGAGGGTAATTGGTTGATGCCCACTTATCTATTTCATGCAATACTTTTTTCGTTTTTTATAGTGCATTACGACTATTAACCGGCAACTGGAAGTTCAGCATTTGTTGTTTGTTTGTTGCAAAAAATATTTTTTTTTAGTGAGATAGGTGATCTATTTTTTGAACTAATCGACGTGAGGTCATTCCATTCCTCTAGCATAACAATGTCACTTGCATTCTCTCAGTAATAACTAAGCATTTAAGCTAATTTCCATTTTAACAACTTCGAAAACCAACAACTGAATACCGTACATCAAATAATTTATGGTGATGCAACTTCAAAGTGGGAACATTTATTGAAATTGTAACAAGTTTTCGAGCTATATAACCATTTTCAAAGGTAAAGTCAACAGTAGTCATTCTTTAAAATTGACAGAGTTAAGAGTGGAGTCCTATATCAGTGCAATGGAGTTGTAAGTAAATTTGATTGCCAAAAATGCATTAACGTTCTTACTTAATAATTGCAGATTGATTAATGCTTTTCCAATATTTTTTATTCAACTCGATCATCAAAAACCATTTTCTTATCAATCGATTAAACGAAAAATAATTATTATAATCTTTGAAAATACAGTGTATCAAGCTAGAAGACACCAATTTATCAATTACAGTTTTTGCACTAATGATGTGTGACATTAACAAAGGCGGTATAAAAAAACTCATTATAACCGTATTGATAACGAAATTAATAATATTTTCAAAAATAGAGTTAATGATAAATTTAACTTTCTGATATAGCAAGAAATTATGGAATAATCAGCAACTATAAGAGCCGAAGCTTACAAAAAGTAGGCATGTACTTATTGAGAACAGATCAAGGAAGAGCGGTACAGTAAATTTTTCGGGTAGATTGCTATCATATTGCATCTCAAAAATTAATTTCTTAAAGCTCATAAATACTGCATTTAATTTGGGTCTTAGATAACGGTATTTGATTTGGAAATTTTCCGTTCAACATCTTTTGTAACTTATAAATTTTTGCTGATAAATCTATAGCATTAAGGAAAATTTTGAAAATAATTATCATGAACTAAGTCCTTTCTTATGAGTATGAATAATAGTAGGCCTACTCTATATAATAGCAGTGTCAAAGACCTCTACAAAGTATAAAATCACCACAATTGAAGGACGCATTAATAATAAGATAAATAATCCGGCCACTATTAAAATGGAATTAGTATGAGTATCAAATGACACGTTATCAATGGTAATAATAAATACTGCAATAAGCAAGCGTATGACTTTTATTATTGGAGAGACCCTTACGGGCAATTACAACTCGCCGTATGAGCCATGTCATGGGGGACATAGTGTAATGCACTATATTTTTTCCAGCTAATATAATAATAATAATATTGTATGACGCCCTGTGACCTAACTGGTTCAGGTCTTGGGTCAAGATTATCAGGTCGCTTCTAAATGATGTGACTTAAGCAGGAAACCCACTGGCCCGGCACCGGTGGCGACCGGCGATAACCGGCGACGGCCGGCAATTTACAACAATAACCCACTTCTCCGGCATAGCTCCGGCAGAAACTGGAGCTGACAGAAGAAATGCAGCAGTTGCAATGGAAAGTTCGTCAGATGAGGAGTCATTTGTGATAGTCGCGGTGTGTGCTGAAGAAGAAAAGAGACAGAAACTGAGGAAGCAATAATTAATAAAAATAACAATTAATTAAAAATAAAATTGAAATAAATTAAAAATTAAAATAAAATAAAAATAAAAATTAAAATTGAAAATTATAATAAAAATTAATTAAAAATAAAATTTAATTAATTATTAATTAATAAAAATAATGGCATGTTACTATTTCAATTTAATTTGAACCAATAACAAAAATAATCCATGAGATCGAAATTCTGTCACTGGATCGCCTTTTGTGTCTTCATGTCACCTGTCATGCCTGCTATCTCGTCCAGAACTCAATAATTTTTATTACGGTACATCACAAAATCATGTTTTAATTTGTTATTGGTTCAGGTAAGTATTGATTAGTAAGATTTGAGATCAATGTGACTTATTTATCTGCAGTATTTTCAAAACAGATATTTAATAATTGAATCGTCACTAATTTACTTACTAATCAATACTTACCTGAACCAATAACAAATAAAACATGATTTTGTGATGTGATAAAATTTATTGAGTTCTGGATGAGATAGCAGGCAATTAAAAAGTGGCATGATCACAAGGCAATCCAGCAAAAGAATTTCGATCTCATGGATTATTTTTGTTATTGGTTCAAATTAAATTGAAAAAGTAACATGACATTATTTTTATTAATTTTATTTTTATTTTATTTTAATTTTATTATTATTTTATTTTGTTTTTATTTTTATATTATTGTAATTTTTTATTTCAATTTTATTTTTAATTCTTTTTCAATTTTATTTTTAATTAATTTGTATTATTATTATTAACTGCTTCCTCAGTTTCTGTCTCTTTTCTTCTTCAACATACACTGCGACTATCACAAATAAATAACTCATTGTACAGTACCGTACAGTAGATTATGATGTTGAAGATCCATCTTGTTTCCACTAATATGTAATATAAACTTAAAAAACACTTTTAAGTGGAAATTAACTCACGTTATGGCGCGACGGCCGTTTCAGTTTGTTGTCTAGAGCATCGTCAGACGACCCACACTCTGAACTGTACACAGAGTGTACACATAATACTGTAAACAGAGTGTACTGTGGGTCGTCTGACGATGCTCTAGACAAGAGAGTGAAACGGCCGTCGCGCCATAACGTGAGTTAATTTCCACTTAAAAGTGCTTTTTAAGTTTATATTACAATAGATTAATTTCCAATACAAGAATAAAGAATTATGTCACACAATAATAATTCAATTAAAAACACTACTTACTATATGAATTACTTTTAATGCTAGAATTCTGAAAATTTCGAAATTAATTATCTTGTTCACATTTAGCAATTTGGTAAAACATCTTGAATAACTCGAGAATGATTCGATTATTGTTGATTAATTTTATTTATTTTGACTCATGATAATAATTATGTTACTTTCATGTTTGTTTTGTTCGGATATAAAAATCTTATCTATTTATATTGCAACTAATTACAGGATGAGGAAAATTAAGTTCGTTTGATATTAGAAATATAGAAGAAGCATTAACGAGACAGGTTGGACGATAGCAGAAGTTGTGTGTAAGGAAGGGCGAAGGTCAAATATGACGAGATCCGGGAGTACCGTATGAGAAATTGGAAATGGAAAATCCAACAAATTAAAAATATGTGGTTCTACATAAGGAAAGATAAACGGAAAGGGAAGATAATAATAATAATAATAATATTATCAGCAGTAAATTTGTTGTTGTTCTAGTTATAAGAAAGTTAATATGTCATTATTGTTTCAAAAATGTACAAGACATTGGTTGATAAAATTCAGATTGTTATCACAACCAAAACAAGCATCACAATTTTAAATTATGAGGAATTCAGTGGAATTACATCATTGATGAGTGACATATTTTGTCATTTACGTATGACACTACAATAAAATCCAGTTTGTTTGCCAGTTGGATGTTTTTTCTTAGTACAGTGGTCATACAAGATTAATCATCTGAATTATTATGATAAAAATGTTTTTGATTAGAAAATAATAATATTGTTTGCGTATGTTCTTGCGTGGTTGGAGGAAGTATATAATAGAGTAATTGTGGGCAGCATACAGTAGTTTATGTAATCGAAAGCTATAGAAGTTTCTTGAAGATATTTGATTGAACATATCGATCGCTTGATTGAAGTACTTGGCCAAAATCTCGTTCATTCCATCGCGTTGCTGAGGTCAAGTGTCATCGAATAATATAATTGGATTATTATTATTATCAGTTAAAAGCGGTTATTATAAAAGGCACGACGCGTTATCCTGTGACATCAGAAATTTTATTACTAGTGAATTAGAAGCAGTATCCGACCACCAGCAACCACCTATCAATCAGAAACATGAAGACCGATCCAATCGCTTTCGCATCATCTTCTCCTATGAGAGCCGCTTACTCACCAATCCACTCACACTTCAAGATTGGAACACCTACTTTAGAATCTAATATTGCAGCAAATAATTCCAATTTGTAAGTTGCATTCAATTTTAATTTTTTTTTTTTTTTTTGGTTGCTCGATTATTAAATAACTGCTTATCCATTCAGTAGTTAAATCTTTATGCATCGGAAAGATGGATACCATGAACTTATAAATTTATCTTATGTATTTACATAGGCTAATTATATAAGATGCAACAGCCGTTCCCACACAGCACAAGTATGTTCTGAGAATCTTCTAGGAACGTTCTCCGAGAAGTTAGGGGACATCCCTAGAACATTCTGTATGTACCTTGAAATGTCCTGGGGATGTCCCTGGAAGGAGCGAATGTCCAAGAATAGCAGGTTCCAGGAACATTCTCAGAGCACATCCCAGGGATATCATGGAATATGCTCAGGACATTCTCAGTATGTTCTTAGAATCTTCAAGGAACGTTCTCTAAGAAGTTGGGGGACATCCCTAGAGCATTCTGTATGTACCTTAAAATGTCCTTGGGATATCCCTGGAAGGAGCAAACATTCTGTAGGTGCCTTGAAATGTCCTAGGGATGTCCCTTGAATGAGTAAATTTCCAAAAATAGCAGGTTCCAGGAACATTCTAAGAGCACATCCCAGGGATATCGTGGAATATGCTCAGGACATTCTCAGTACGTTCTTAGAATCTTCAAGGAACGTTCTCTAAGAAGTTAGGGGACATCCCTAGAGCATTCTGTATGTACCTTGAAATGTCCCAGGGATATCCCTGGAAGGAGCAAACATTCTGTAGGTGCCTTGAAATGTCCTAGGGATCTCCCTGGAATGAGTAAATTTAAAAAAAAATAGGATCCAGGAACATTCTAAGAGCACATCCCAGGGACATCTTGGAATATGATAAGGACATTCATAAATGTCCTACAGTAGTTCCTGACTGGGACATGCTTTTGAGAACATCCTGAAGGAATTCCAATTTGACATGATATAACAAAAGAAAGTGAACAGCTTTCAAAATAAAATTTAAAAAATATGTATTTCAATTGAAAATACAAAAATTGAAAATCATTAAAATTAATGACACTTTTCCATAACACTACTATTACTATATTACATAACTATTTCATAATCTTATTCATTTTCATACAGTACACAATTGCAATGCAGTATTTTTTTAATACAGATATCACACATTGTAAAATGTTCATGCCAATTATGATACAGGATTATTTGAGGAAAAAAGGACAATGAAGGAAATAGAAAAAGTACCTGGATTTCTTGTTCCATGACGAACTGCGTTGTTAATATTAACTTTTCATGTGAAATTTAACGACTTGCAGTCAAATATTTGTTAAGAATAAGTATAATAACTCACTTAATCTGGCCGAGTACTTTCGAATCTATGAGATCCATCTTCAGAGGCGTGGATGAGACCCACGCCTCTGAAGATGGATCTCATAGATTCGAAAGTACTCGGCCAGATTAAGTGAGTTATTATACTTATTCATAACAAATATTTGACTGCAAGTCGTTAAATTTCACATGAAAAGTTAAGAAAAAGTACAGTTTATGGGAATGTGATGTTACAATGTTGTTGCAAAACAATGTTTCCATAATAAATTAACAATGTTTTCTTTTGATTTACAAATTTTTAGATAACAGTAGAAGATTTACATTGTTCTTGTTTATTAGATTAGGAATTGGATTACAGTACAAGTAGTTAGTACTATAGATTGAATTTTATTATTCTTGAATTTGCTCACTCCATGAATTGATGTGACAAATGAATGGAGCATAAATTGAATTATTTGCAAGTAGTATATCCAGTGGCGCACTCAGGGGGTGGGGGCTTAGGGGGCTTAAGCCCCCCAAGAACCCAAGGTCCATAATAAAATTTCAAGCGAATTTTCAAGAAAATTGTCTGTAGAGAGTATGTGCTCCAGGCTGATTAGTGTTGGTACATTTAATGATTTCACCCTTTTCAAGTAGAATAAAGTTCATAACTAGTGGCTTGACATGGGGGGCTTTGGGGCTCAAGCCTTACCCTCAAGTCTTGAGATCCTTATCAAAATCTAATCGGTCACCCTTACAAATAGGACCCAAGAGTTTGTAGCCTTTCTTATCTGACTGAACAGATACCTGCCAGCCACAGCTCAAGGCTATCACTTTCCTAAAAAAGAATATGCGAAAAAATTCTGCCAGATTCAAGAAATCTGCCAGATTGTGAAAGCTTCCTTTGAAAATGCTTCATCAAAGAAATACAGATAGCAGAAGAATGATGCTAACTTTCTTAGTAATAAATCAATGAATTAGTACTCATTCAAAAACGTTAGGCTTCTAGAGCCCTCATTTAGGTGGTGAATTGAATAGATTCGTTGTGAATAAGCTGAAAAATCACAGAAACAGAAAAACATTAACTACCGTGATTATTGAGTTACTCTATGAAATACGCAAAACAGGCCAAAAGAAGGCGTTTTTGAGATAGATGGGTACGAACTTGGTTATTGATTGCGAATAAAGCACCCAGAGTTCAAAAATCAGAATTTAAATTGGATGTTGGATCAAAACACACAATAATAGCAAGTGGAAAACATCTATGAAAAATCCGTTTTCTTTGATTCAATAAATCTTGACTTTATAAGCTTTGGGATAGTTCTTGACTATTAGGTACATTTACATTTAAATTAGTTTACCCACTAAGCCGACAATAAGAAATGTGTTTGCATGATCATTTTGTGAATTTATGTAAAATGTCCCACCAATTCTAAGATTAGGTAATCTCGACTCACATTGAGACTTGCATTTTTCGTTCACTTTACTACCCACGCAAGTCTCAGAATGACGTGGGCATCATAAAAATGTATTATAGTAGATCGTGTAGAATGTTTCAACCAATTTTACATTAAAACACACCACCTATGTGAAGGCCATAGAGATTTCATAATGAATGATGGTAGCCTATACCTGTAATCTTTCACCCTCTTTATTTTTCTAAGAAAGCGTTTCCAGACCTACATTCATTTGAATTTTTTTATCTTCATGAGAAGATGCTTATGCAGTCTGGCAGAATCATTTTGAACTTTTAAAACACTGTACAAAAACAACATTATGGAAACATTTTGTTTTCCCATAGCTAATACACTTTAAAAAGTCAAGTAATGAACCTCTCCACAATGAACTTTAACGGGCAACAATCTTGTGAAAAGAAGTCTGAAAAATCCCAATTTTACCCCCTCCCCCATCACGTCTAAATTTCAATTGGACGGGTACGCCCCCCCCCCCCAAACCAAGTCTGGGTGCGCCCCTGAGTATATCCAATTGAAGTTCAATGGAGACTGTTTTCAGCTACATGAAACAAAATTATGTTCACTTGAATTCCAGTGCTGTATTTGAATCATATATTCATTTAAAATCTATTTTTAGCACTACTTTGATAATTTTTTGAAAATAAATCAAGTTTCTTATATTCATTATAAATTATCTTAATTATTGATTAAATACAAATCTGTAATATCCCATTTATTATGAATTTTCGAATAAATTCATATTTTTACAATTTATAATAATGATTAAAATTCATATCTTTCTAATCAGATATTATCAAGACCAAAAAATATGTTGGATATTGTTTTGAGATGATTGATTTGAGATCACATAAGAAATTTATTTCTCAGGTTGAGCTGGTGGGTTTAGAGAGAAATCCAAAGTAAATATCTGAAATGGGTGGGCGCTTCAACAAATACTTGAAAAATTCCTGGATATGCTAGCATAGACGA
Source organism: Conomelus anceps (assembly GCA_948455865.1). Classification (NCBI taxonomy): domain Eukaryota; kingdom Metazoa; phylum Arthropoda; class Insecta; order Hemiptera; family Delphacidae; genus Conomelus; species Conomelus anceps. The sequence continues at coordinate 38,013,741 of OX418220.1, read as the reverse complement.
AGCATATGATGCTAGCTAGTGAATTTATTACAGTGATTGAAGGAGTTATAACTCCACAAGGTTATAACAATTTCAGGCTACTAAGCCGCTACTTTTGGATTACTAAGAACATTTTCGTTCAGAAAACATTTACTTCTAGTTCTGTATACAGCATTTATACCAAGTTATAATATTACTTATTATTCATATGTATTATCTTGCTGTGCAGAACTGACCTTTTTGAGTCGCGGCGGACGCGTTTCGAACTATGTTGCTCTTCTTCGGCGCTTGGTTGCAGCTGCACACCAAGCGCCGAAGAAGAACAACATAGTTCGAAACGCGTCCGCCGCGACTCAAAAAGGTCAGTTCTGCACAGCAAGATAATACATATGAATAATTCTACTGCAGTTCATGAAAACTGGATAACCACAACAATAATTACTTATTAGTTAGTAAAACTATGGGTGATTGGAGCACGGTATTAGCTTATCTTAAACTTACTAAACAAACCAAAAATTATTATACATAAAACATTGTTGCACTAATTGGACTCATTTTCTTCTACAGCTGTTGTAGAGCTCTTCTTCCTGAAATAAAAAATAAACTTGTATCAGCAAATAAAACTATTGCAAATGCAGATTTTTGCAGAAGAAATACAGTTGACCTGAACAAAAAATTGCAGCAAACTTGAAATAGCCTGAAAAACATATTTGTTGGGAGCTGAAGGGAAGTCACTCCAGTTCGCACTCCTCCTCTCTCGTTGTTTGCTACTGGTTTTAAGTCAAGTTTGTCATCAATATAAACCGATATATTCTATCTCTGATTCTCCAATCACATGTTATATATAGTACCTAAAGTGAGGCTCTGACTACACGTTGTCTTTGCATCCCTCCAATGTAAAAACCATCAGCCATATGATTGAAAATTCATCACATTGACCATATGATTCAATTGATAGCATGGAGCTAGTCTAAGCAAGGTATATTCTAAACGCCTTGGTCTAAGCTAACCTAAATGCTATAGTGTTCATCTATTTTTTAACCGACTTCCAAAAACAACAAGGTTACTATATTCGACCTGTTTTTTTTTTTTTTTTTTTATGTTTGTACATCAATCATTCGAACAATATTGAACCGATTTCGATGAATTTTTTTTTAAATGAAAGAGCATCGCTCAGCGGTGGTCCCATACAAGTTTCGCAAGGATCGGCCCAATACTTAGCCCAATATTAAACAAATAGGAGCATTCTTCGATGTCTTCATTTCAATCAAGTTTGAATAGGATAGTTCCACACATAACCGCCAATCGGATAACCGGTGTCGTTTACCAGGCTGATCATTGTATCATATGGAGCGCTTTACATCTAGACGGTCTTCGAAATTATATGATGCAATGCAAGTATGCCGGGTAAACGACATCGGTTACCCAAAGCTGGTTCAGTGTGAAAGAAGTATCTAATGACTTCTTTTGACCAATCACATGAACTTAATTTGAATCGAGAATAAGAAGAATATAATATTTCTGTCCATATGTTCATATGAAAATTGTAAATAATTTAGTTGATGTTATTGAGTCATAGGAATGAGGTTATTTAGTTGCAATCATAACACAAAAAATATCATACATAACTTGTCCGGGAAGATGTTTACCATACTCGTATGATAATACCGCACTCAACTTCATATCCTGTGTTTACTTATCATATTTTCAGTAAGCACAATATTTTCCACACTTGTAACGTAATATAGGCCCACTATTTCAGTGTAGGTATATTCTGAAAGGGACCGCATCAAAATGAATCAACAGCCATTTCACTTTTAAGAAGCCTTTCGCTATTATAATTCTCCTAAATACAATATTCCACATTAAATAAAACGTTGTAGAATTTTCCTTAGTTTATCTTTTCTTATAAGTGGATTTTTAGTTACTAAACTTTCGATGAATTAAATTATTGGCTTGCTACTTTGATAAATATTTCATAATGTAGGCTTTAAGAAATTTCTCATGTTTTCAAAGTTTGAAAATTCAACTAAAAAGCTTAAAATAAAACATATTTTAAAACAAAAAAAGAAACCGACTTCAGTGAAATGATGAAATACTCACGTACTAAAAAGTTTAAAATAAAGTATTTACTTTAAACTGAGAAAATTTTAAATTTCATACAAGTAATCTTTTGAAGTCGGCGCCAAATTTCCCATAAACTTCTAAAATATAACAGAATTACTCTGTGATGTTTTCCATGACGAAATAATTGAACAATATAATATCAAAACTGACGCTGTATTTCAGTAAAAGTGAGTGTAAATCACATATTTAATTGAACTACAGTGTTAGTTTTGATATTAGATAGAATTTCTTATCAATCACTTACTGGTGGTTCGGAACCCACCTAGAACTGTAGGTTCAACTCATCAATCTCCATCATCCAATTCATTACTCACGCAAAACTCTCAGACCTATGTGAGCTTCATCCTCCAAAAAATACAGCGTTAGTTTTGATATTAGCTAGAATTTCTTATCATCTTTATAAAATATTTGGCGCCGACTTCAAAAGATTACTTGTATGAAATTTAAAATTTTCTCAGTTTAAAGTAAATACTTTATTTTAAACTTTTTAGTACGTGAGTATTTCATCATTTCACTGAAGTCGGTTTCTTTTTTTGTTTTAAAATATGTTTTATCATCATAATTATTGTTATATTTGATCCTAAAAGTCCAAAATCAATATGGATCTTTCTTGTACTCAGATGAAGCTGAAGCTTTATACAAAGTTTCAAGAATCTAGACTGTTTGAGTTATTTTGAAGACAGACAGATGGACTGTAGCACAATTGCAAGAAAGCCCCATCAGGTTCTTGATAATGAATTTATTACACTTGGTGTGATTATGACAACAAAAATATTTTTAAACAGGTGGTTGTTAGTTTCCCTTTGATCTGATTCACAATACAAAGCTGCTCATATGATATGGGCCTAGGCTCGGCGACTTTTAGGACAGAAAGCTTATCATTTACGAAAGAAGATAAAAACTGTGAATGCTTACTCTCTCTCCATTCTCTCTTTCGCTTTCACAAGCCATTTTTTGATTGGCTCAGCCATTTCGGCATTTGTGGCTTCATTCTTCAAACTTCTTGCCGTATCTGAAACAATTAAAACTAATGAAACCTCAAACATGGTTTGTTAGGTGCTATATATCCATCCTTGTTTCCAGATACACAAGTATAATATAATATTGAACTGTTTGACACTGTATTGAGACTTGATTATGGAAAAATAACGACTCATGTTTTGGTGTGATGGCCATTTCACTCTGTTGTCAAAAGCACCTGAGGATGCTCTTGACAACAGAGTGAAACGGCATTGCGCTAAAACGTGCATCATTATTTCCATAGTTTAGTCTCAATACAGTGTGAAATAGTTCAATGGTTTGTTTCTTGAATGTGTTAAAACCCAGAATTGATATTATATTCATGAAATTAATACAAATCTATGTGGTTTGTTAACAGTTATTGTGTATTGCAGTTATTGTGTATTAATCACTAAGTTATAGTTATTGTGTAAATTTATACCTTCATTTTTTCCAATAAGGATTGCCCTTAATGCCAATATAAGTAGAGATACCATAACCTTTATATTATTATCAATGGTGTAAATTATGAAAATGATCCAATTCCGTAACTAAATTTGAAGCCAATTACTAACTGGGCAAGTAAAGTAAAATTCAGCCATGTAGACATAATTATTAGAAAAGCATGACGTTTTACTTTTACAGCAAATTGAAAATATTTTTCAACCCTTAGCAAAGATAATACTATACAGTTATATTTTATCTAAATACATTATAAATAGTTTATCTATGGTTTGGGTTATACCTTGAAAAAGTTTGACTTCAAAAAGTATTGTAATAAGCACGTACATTAAATAACTAGCTAGCCTAATACACAAAATGCACCATGATAGAACGGTTAATAAATATAATAATAAATGTATCTTACCTTTGAATTTTATAGTTGAAATCTTCAAATGCGAAAAAATGCTAACGGACACTGAACGCTAACGAGCTCAGCTAACAACGTAACGAGTCACGAATTAGTGAATTAAAATGGCGGCGCGCAGCGGTGGAAGCGTGGAAGCATGGTCTCTAGATTAGACCGAGGAGGATACTGGAGTGGGCCTATTATATTAAACACATGAGATATCATGTTTCCAAAATTCTCCCATGTTAGCCATCAACATAATTAAAATCATTGCTTGTATGCACTGTATGAAAATCTTCTTGGAGTCCACTGGGATATAATTATTTAACCCGAAATCTGTTGCGCTGCTACGCTCTCTTGACTGTTGTTGACACAACGCGTTCCTGGGTCTCTGCTTGTGATTGGCTGCTTGCCTATTGGCAGTTTGATGCTAAGTGCGCCAAAACATTCAAAATACCTATGCATCCTTAAATTAATAATAATTAATGTTTTTCCCGTTTGTAGTACTGATTTAAATGTAATCTGAAAAAGCAAAATAATAGAACTCCTACAATTCCATAAATTTCAATTTTGAAAAATACATGATCATTGTCAATCTCAAGTTTAAAGCTTAAGCTTCTGCAGAATATTGATGAAAATAGACAAAATAGTTTTCATTTTTTAATGTAAGGAGCGCTCTCTGAGTCAAGCAGAAGTAGGAAAGAGATGTTCAGCATTGTTACAAAAGTGAAATTTTCTATTTCAATTGAAAATAATATCTCACATATTTATGAACCGTTGTTAGCAAATTTTCAGGACTAAGTATTTTTTGTAGCACTTCAGCATGGCTCTGTCAGATATTCAAATTTAATTTCCGTTCAAATACTTGAAATTATGACTTGTCATTTTTACCCACTGATAAGCGTTTGACAGAAATATAGACCTACCTAGGGAACTTTTTAAAAGTTGTCACGAGCTTCACCAATTATTACAATATAAATATGAATAATCATTATTTTATTGATATCTCAACATTCGAGCAAAATAGATCAGTTCTGTGAATGTCATTGGGTTCTACAATGAAAATTGCATACCGTAGTTAATGTGAATTTAATATTTTTAGCTCGATCCCTTCCCCTTGACGCAATTGAGGGAATTTGCGGAAAATTGTAATTTGGTATCCACAGCATGTCCTTAGAACATTCTCAGCATATTTATGCATATAACTCAAATCGATTTTGGCAATGAAGTTCTGTGGAACCTCCTGAGAACATGATCAGTACATTCCTTAGGTCCTGGGATGTTTACAGAACATGGGGAACCTATATCAGTTTTTTTGTGAAATTTGAGTTTTATATATTATTTTTTTACAAATACATGAATACATGCAAAACATCAGATAAAGCAGAAAATTGTTGTCTATTGAAATGTTTCTATGGGAATATTCTTTGTAGGTCCTTGGAACATCCCACATGTCCCCTGACATTTATAGAAGGTATGGAACCAAAATGGAATGTTCCTATCTATGTCCCTGGTACATCCCTAGAACATTCTCAGCATATATGCAAATATCTCAAATTGATTTTGACAATGAAGTTCTGCGGTACCTTCTGAGAACATGATCTGCACATTCCTTAGGTCCTGGGATGTTTACAGAACATGAGGAACTTATATGAGTTTTTTTGTAAAATTTGACAATGAGTGTTATTTATTTTGCTTTACATACATCTAATATCAGAAAAAAATTGAATTTTTGTCTGTTGAAATGTTTCTCTGGGAATATTCTTTGTAGGTCCTCTGAACATCCCACAAGTCCCGGGACATTTATAGAACATACAGAACCAAAATGGAATGTCCCTGGGAGGTTTTGTGCTGTGTGGGTTATTTCCCAACTTATCTCTGATCTCCAAAAAACAAAAATACTCTATCAAAATTATATTATCTGGATAGATGGAGTAGCCTACATTAATTCTTCAATTTATTTTATGTAAAATATAAGATGCGAAAGTAGATATCGACCATTACTCCATACAAAAAAAAAAAAAATGCATTACGAAAGCAAAAAGAGCAATGTTATTCATTCATTCATTTATTCTTTATTCATTAATTTAACTAACAATCAATGTGAATACAACAGGCTATTGCCCAAAACTGCTTTTCACAAAATTTTAAATTACAATCGAAATCTTAGGTTAGGTCTGTTTGCTTCACTAAACATTTCACCTTATTGAAGCACAATTCACGAGTCTTTCTCAGAAAAAAATTTCGATCTGAGTTATTTAAAATTATTTTTAATAACTGATTTTCTTTATAGCAAACAAGTTTTAGTTTGAGTAGATGATGGAAAGTATATCGTAGGCCTTTCATTACAATCACGATGATATAAAACCCAACAGTAGGATTTGCCTCCCAAAACTGAAATATTGACAAAAAATTGTAATATGCACATGGAAAGATGAAATTTATGTCAGTACTGTACCTATTGTCAATAAATGTTTTCGCTGATACATGGAAAATTAGGAAATTGACAAAGAATAATAAACTCTGTAGGCCTACATAGAAAATAGTTTGACCCACAAAAATTAAAAAAAGTCTGATTTAGAAAAAATAATGGTTATATGAATCAAGGAAAATAGCGGTGATGTTGATAGAAACTAAACTATAATATATAATATGTGGTTTTGTGGTTTTTGTATAATGTGGTCAAAAAGTTTGTGTGATTTGAAGATGTTTGATTTTGACCACATTATACAAAAACCACAATTTTTCTAACCAACATCGCTATCTTGGATGCCTTGAAGGTGGGTTTCAACAACTCGAAAGTCGTTAAATTTACAACAAAAAGTTAATATTAACAACGCAGATCGTTATGGAACAAGAAATCCAAGAATTTGATCTGAATATTGAAATATTAATTAAATTAGAAGAAAAAATATTCTGTTTGACTTTGTTCACGATCAACATCAGATAAGTTGAATGGAGTTAGTATAAATGTAATAATTAAACGAATCCAGAGAATAATTGTTCAACTAATTATACAATAAAAGATTTATAACTTAATTATATAAAATATTATTCCTATGACACTACATTATTTATTAAGTAAACAGCTGGATACCTCAACACAACATTGATGGAGGGAGAACACAATATGCTCTCTAGTCAGGTTACATCAACTGATTAAAATCGCGATAGAATATTATCCAATTATTATTTATCATTCACTCAATAATAGCATTGCTGTGATTGAGTTATTTTTTAAATGAAATATTTAAATTAGATTACCATTAGTTAGTACTTATGCGTTGTGCTTTTATATTCGTAGATCATTTGATATTTCAATACTACTTTTTCATTGTGCTTTTATATTATTATAGAACCTTTGATATTTCAATACTAGTTTATTCCAGTATTTTATGTGTTCTCATATCGTTTAGTATCTTAAGTGTAATGATGTTCGTTTACCCACTACTCTTCAGTTCCAAACTGTATTTACTTAGACATTTGAATTTCCTGTAAACCCCACCTCTCTAGCTTATTATTGGCATTACTTTTGGCTTATATATCTATAAATGTCCAAAATCCTTAAACAGTATAACTAATATATCAAGTTTAAAAAATATTATAAATTAGATTATAGTTTCTTTACATATACAATATACATAAATTAATGGTGTCAAATTAAATTAATTCTTAATAATTAATTAATTCTTAGCTGTCAAAAAGCTACTGACTGGTCCGTTATTTAATTTTCGAAAATCTTTAAAGAAATCATTTTTGTTAAGTGAGTTGAGAGCTCACGCCCACTAAGCCTGAGAATACGTCAGTAACGGTCTTAATTATTAACAATAGAGACAATTCGTTTTCTGCAATTTTTCCTCCATCACTAACGAAATTGTTGTACATACAAGTTTTTGGAGGCATAAGAAATGCATTTATGCACGAAGTGCCAAGCTCTTGCCAGTGTTAACTCAGAAAACTACTAATTAAAACAAACACCTCCTCCTCCAGGACCTGGCTGGAACAAGTATTAATTTGTCATAACTCTTTGAATAATAATAATAATAATAATAACAACAACAACAACGATAATAATAATAATAATAAGAAGAAAAAAATGAGTAGAAACTCAATTTAATTTTATCTAGATAAATATATATATATTTTTTAAATAACAGTTATTGCTAATCTTTTGATCAACAGCGGTTATTCAATATCAATTTCATTATAGTCTCTTTCTTAAAACAGAAGTAACTGGCCACTAGGATGGCACAGAGTAGAGGACTTGCAAAACTCACCACTAAATTGATATTTTTGCGCAATCACATTTAATGTATTACAAAGTTAATAAATTGCACCCGAAAAGAGAATGAAAGAGAATCCAGGAAAGAGATACAGTATTTGAAATATTATTGAGAATGTAGAAATAAAACAAAAGACAAAGTTACAGAATTCAGTAATTTATAAACTAAGTTAACAACAATTTATCATGTCTCTTTTAAAATATTCATTCAATAGAATGAATGAATGACAGTGAACAAACAATATCAACAAAAAATACGGCGCATTTACGGTACCGAAAATTAAAAAATTCTAATTGATAAAAAATGTGTAATAAACCTCTACATGCATCGAACTGATTATTTTTAATGCGTTTCTATTTTGAGAAATACGTTTTATTTTGTAAAATGCGTTTTATTAATCTTGATTAGGCCTATTGATTACAGAATTAGGAACTGATCATGTAAAATATGAAATATTTCACGCAACATGGCACTCTTGTGAACAAAGTGCACAGAAAAAAAGGCAAGGCCTTCGATTTTTCTATCATTGTCTATAGAAAAGTAAAAATGGATTAGACCAATTACGACTAATTGGACACGGACAAATTGTTCAGCTATTACAAATTATGTAATTGATTGTAGAGTTCAATACTATATAGCACGCATATTTCGCATTAATATTAATAAGATTATTAATCAGCTACAGGAAACAAGGTTTTCATATGCACTGTTCAACGCAATAATGTTCAATTAAAAATAGAACATTTTAAAAACAATTATTCCAAAACGCACTTGTCTATTTTGTACATTGTATAATACACTTGATACGATAAGAGTTTTTCAATTGAAATCTTTAAGATTCTTAAATAGTGAATAGACTTCCTAATCTAGAGATTGTACACTGTTTTCAGTGAAGCATTCAAATTATTTGAACTTTGAAGAGAAAAATCATTATTAAATTTATTGACTTTTCAATGTTCAATAGCTATTTGGTTAGTATTGCTGGAAACAGATTTTTTACAAATTCTATTTTTAAATAGTCATCAATTTATAGGCCTACTTTATATTTCATACATTTATCTTCCTAACAAGATGTAGCTTTTCAAACCAAACCTATTTTAAAGAGTTTGTTTGGATGTAGTAAAGATAAAATTGATATCTGGGATTAAATTGGAGTTTATACATTAAATTACGGTGATTGCAATGCCTGTTATATGGGTCAGACCGGTAGAAGTATCAAATGTAAAATATATAAACATATTAGGGATTGGAAACCCCAAAAAGGAGTCTCAAATTTTGCAGAGCATCTCATTAATAATGGACACAAGTTCAAGGCTGAAGAAAATGTTTAATTTCTGAATTTGATTGGCAAAAGCAGACAATTAAACACTTTAGAAGATTTGGAAATAACTAGGTTGGTAAAAAACGATTCCAATAAGTACAAGTTTAAATGATCAAATTTGTTTTAACCAATTCAATACAACTAACTTGGTTTCATCATAATTCTGGCCTACATTTTAATAACGGCACTTTCATGTCTTTCTTGGTTGATCTTGACTGCTTCAATTTTTTAATTAAAAGATTATTCAATTCTAGCCTACTTGTGTATTGTTCTTCTTAGTTACTTTCTAGATGTTCACTGTTTTTAGTTCTTGATTTGATTCTTATTTTTGCTTGTTGATCCTCCCACCAGTGGGCGTGACTTGTGTAATCTCTTGAATTCGCATCGAACTATTCAATAATACTGAAATATGTAAAATGTGTAAAAATATAAATATTATTGACTTTGAATGGAACTTGATTCAACTTGTAAAGAGAGAATGAATTAATAATACATCAAATTCCAAACTTTAACTTATACTTGATTTTACATATAGACGGTGACGGAGCCCCAAAACATTGGGGATTCTGAGAGTTCTCCAGCGGAGAAAAAAAAATTGTTTTCCAGGTCTTGAAAGTGCAACTCTAAGCTTTTTTTTTGGATATCAACCTCTTCCCTCATATTATTTGTTGATTGTTGATTCATGGCGTGACAAATTTCACGATCACCATAAACTCTATGGGGTATCAGATCTGAACAGTAACAGAAATGAGTATTTAAAGCCCGTCTGCAAAAATATTTAGAGACTTTTTTTCCTTTCAAGCATACTGTGTCAACTTCATTCAAGTAGTCTGGACCTTCATATTTAGAGACCTTTTTTCCTTTCAAGCATACTGTGTCAACTTCATTCAAGTAGTGGGACCTTCAAACCCATGTTTGGGGGCTCCAAAAGTACTGGGACTCCCCAGCATCGTGGGACCTTTGAAGGCAATTAGGGGACCCTTGTTTACAAATGTTGAAATTTGAAATATTCTAGATGTAGCCTATTTTAATGTTTACTTAAAATGACTATACAGTCAATAAAAACGGACCCGAAGGGCCAGCGGCCCCTAGCTCTAGGGTCTGTTAGGCTTCTAAGGGGCCTCCAGAGGACTAAACTGGAGAAAAAAGGGGCCCTGGAGGCTCCTAGCTGGACAATTTGGCCCCTTATTTTATTTTTGTTTTATGATGTGGCCCCTTGACGTTTAAGCCCTAGGAAACTTGCCTTGTTCGCCCCATCTCCTCTGTAACTTCAGTATTTTTTTTTTTAGTTGATTGAAGTATTTAAAATATAAAAATTATAGTATTTTTTCTAGCCGTAACATTATTTACTCTTCACTTATGAAAACATTTTTTTACCTCCAATAACCGATATTATCGTATTTTTATTGATGCCTCACTACTCGTTTCTGGGGCCTCTTTCACAGGCTCAAGGGGAGGGGAGTTTTAACCCGGACCCCCGTCGCTACTCCAATGAGTATGCTATACTAAACTGAACTGTCAATGTAAATTAAACCTATTTGTGAACAGTGTCAATAGATCTTTACCATGTACGTATATAATGATGTTCTTATAGAATTATACTTATGTAATTGAATGGCTTAATGCCATAAGAGATATATCCACTTAGTGATTCGCATCCACATACAGCACTAAAATACAGTACCATACTCTACATTGATAAGACACATCAAAATTAACAGATATAGAAAACAGGTATAATTTTGCAAAAAATGTTACTATTATGCAATTATCATAGATATTAATAGGTGATTCACTTGAGCTTATTTCATTCATAATTTAACAAAATATAAAATGAAACAAAACTTGAGGAGATTAAGATCTCGATGTTTCCATCAGATTAACCGGTTAAACATTCAAATGTATTATCCGATAAATCCAATACTAATGTTTGGTCAAGTTGAATACTTTTAAATTTGATAACCTCATCAATTAAAATATGAATTCATCAATTTTTGTGATAGTACTTTATTGAGCTCCATAAATCTTGTATTTTTTACATTTTTCAATCATTGATGTTACAGTAGGCTATTATAATGAGATTTACAAGTATATTCAATATTTTTAGAAAATAATCGATTATTAGATACTAGCTGGCACATTTTTTTCAAATATCGACTTTCTAATCTTCTTTTCTTCAGCCTACAATATGAGATCATTAATTAAGTAATCATTCATTAAATATAAAAAAATTATAGTTCGCAGGTCAAATATTATTGCGTTATCAATGTATTAGCTGTAAAATTCCATTTTGAGCAAACAGAGTTCCCTATAAATTAATGTCTCTGCCCACTAAATAAAAAATTGACATTGATAATCAATGAAAAACTTTTTCTGTCACTAGTCCACTTCACCTACAGGGAAATGCCCTAACATTCTCTCAACAGCATAAACTTATCATTGGAAGCATAATTAAAGCATGTCATCATAATATAGTATTATTATTACTACTCAACGCCAAAAATGTGCAATTACCTTCCAATAATCTCTTTATAATCATTTAACAAATGTGCTGAGTCACGTCAGAGGACCTATTCAGGTGCGACCTGATACCTATAATGTGTGCGAGCCATGTTACACGATATTATTATCTATATAAATAAAATTGGAGTTTTGTCTGTACATTTATCAGAATTATATATTTTTTGGTTATTTTTACGTTTTATACATTAAAGAAGCCGAAACAAGTCTTATCTCAATTTCTGTCAGTCTGTCTGTCTGTCACGGCCCCGAAGGCATTTTACGCGGCCTTCTCCTGAAAAACGAGAGCATCGATCGGGATTTAAGTTATTTATCAGTATTGAAAACCTTTTTGACAATGTCTTTAGCTATAAAAAACTAAATTAACTTTTTTTTAACAGAATAATAAACGTTTAAAAACCAAGCATTGTGCGATTTTGGATACATTTCTTCCAAGTTTTATTACCACATAAGAACAAATCACGTAATTTATCATGATATATCAATCAGCTGTTCTCAAATATTCTCTCTGATAACTGTCACTGAATTGCTTACGTTCTAAGTTGTTTACTAAGCTGCTAACAACTTCATGATCGTTGCTATCAAAAAAGCCGAAACATATTTAGTCTTATTTCTAAACATAAACGTACGAAGGACGGGCACAATAGCTAGTTATTGTCTAAAATCTAAAATATAAATACAGTATAAGCTACTCTGCACTTGAACGTGGCATAGAAGTGCACTAATGTTTTAATTGACAAAGAAGTAGCTTAAATTTAAATTTATGGATAATATTGCTAAATATTAATAAAATAACTACGGTACAATAAAAAGGAGTTCAGTTGTGGACTTTTAGAGACCCACTCCCCCACAGTAAAACGTCATGTCAATTATTATTAATTTAGTGATGAGTGAGAAAATAAATAAATTAATTCAGAGCTTCTTTCAAGAGATCTTTTTATCAACAATCGAATTTTCAAACAACCTCTGGAGTCTTTAGTAACCATTGCAGCATTGGCTTTACTTTTGCCTGTTTTCTTTCACATTTCTGCGGTTTAGCTACACTTAAATTGAAATTATGGATTTCACATACTTCAAATAGTTGGCTTTAGTTGATTGACTGCCTCTTCTAAGAACAGAGCTAGGAATCAAGGTTTCTATAACTTCTATCCTATTTTATTAATATTGAGCTATATTATCCATAATTTAAATTTAAACAGAATTTCTATGACTTTCAGATTGACTGCAATCTGGTTACTTTAGAAGTATTTGTAGAAGGCGCTATGAAAGAATCTTTCCACCAATGAAAAAAAACATCATTTCAGATGGAGGGGCTACCCTCCAAAAGAGAGCGGTCTGAGATTCTATACTTCAGGCCACGAAATTAGGCGGCATAAAACAACTGACTGCAGTGACTGCTAGCTTAAGACTTCTTGTAGACTAGGCAACGCGGTACGAGAAGAATTATTGTTGATTCGTGCATTGAGGTTATTTATGCTCTACTATCAGCTCCTGGCAACACCGCAATTTTTCAGTGCCGCCTTATTTGGTGGCGTGAACAAAAGAATGCATGTTTTTGTTGATGGGTTCTGAATTGAAATTCAAATTGATTTTGAATTTTCTAAATCAGCTGATGTGACATTTCGACACTGGTTTGAAGAAATCCTGAGTTCTGATTGGTGAAGAGCCAATGTCGAAAAATCAAAGTAGTTTATAGCTTCATTACAGGCTTGATCAGGAGTGAATAGTCAGCTGTTTTTATACCATATCACTTTCTAACCTCTAACATTTACTTTATAATGTAGCCGTGAATAAAGAAATTGTAAATTCAATTTTGTCATTATTTTACAGTTACACGTATGAACTACTGCAAAGTATTGCTGAATGGCTCAAGAAGAGAGTGGACATTAGACCAACAGTTGGAATAATCTGCGGATCAGGATTGGGTAAGTGCTTGAACAAGACTTATTTTTACCTCACAAAAAAGTAAGCTTTAAAATGTTATTATAATTTAGTTTTTTTCTCAATGGAATAAAAAAATCACCGCAGGAAGTGACGTTGGAACTTCCAACTTTTCTTAACGCAATAATTCATATTTGTTTTTCTAGAAATTATTTATTGATGAAAATATATATAGTGATATTAGCATCAGTCGATAGTAAATGGAAGAAATATTGTCAAAAAATAAGCATCAGAAATGATTGATTACTTCGAGCATATTAGGGTAGCGCCTAGAGAGAATTTCCATTCATCAATTAATCTTATAAAAGCCACAATTAAAAAAGCTAAAGCATATAGGATGATGTTATAGATGAAAATTGTACAACTGGAGTTTTATAGATCAAAACTGCATAATAGAAATAAAATCGAGAGTACAAATTGAAAACGACAACTTCAAAATATTATGTTAGTGAGCTGGCTATGGATTTTAAGTTATACATTAATTAGAACGATTAGTTCAACATATTTGAAATAATTATTTTATTGAATTTGACACTTGCCAGTTAGTATACCAGATACAAATTATTTTCCGCAGAGTAATTATATTATATAAGTTACACTCTTTATTGTAATTCTATTACGAAATGGTTAGTAATAACTTTGATCACCAATCCATGGCACTGCTGTATGCTTTTTTCTCATCAGTCCATCCAGACCCAATGAGTGTAATAATTACTGCTCAGGCTTGATTCTATTGACTTCTTTCTTTTCAAAAGTTTATTCAGACACAATGACATGAATTATTTATTACAGTTCATGATTCATTAGTTCATACTCATGTGATACATTTTTTACATACAGGCCCAATGACATTTTTATCGGAGGATGAAGTCCAAATAGGTCTGAGACCTGTTTGTGGGTAATCAGTTGGATAAGTTGAACCTACAGTTTTTGGTGGGTTCCGAACCACCGGGCAGTGATTTTAAAGCAGAGAACAGAGATTTTTGCTAACTAAACCGCAGCGGCCATCTTTCCAAGAAGAGTCCAAATGCTCGTGTCTTATCTAATCTGGTACCTGGCACGGTTCGTGGCTAATTACTTCCCTAATTAATGCTTCATTTTAATAATTTCAGGATCTCTCGCTGATACACTGACGGAGAAGAACACGTTTCCATACGAAATAATTCCACACTTTCCGAAGTCAACAGTCCACGGACATGAAGGACAACTGGTTTTTGGAAAGCTGGAAGGTGTGCCAGTCGTTTGCATGCAGGGACGATTCCACTACTACGAAGGCTATCCCTTGTGGAAGGTATGTTCACTCAAATTCAACAAATTTCCCACACTGAGCAGCCATCTTAGTGAGGTCACACATTGCTAGAACATGCCACCATTTTTTCGGGGTTACCTTTCAATATTTTAATAATTATAATAATCATAAGCAACAGAAAAGTTTCATTGTGCAACAAGAGAATTTTCTGTTCACTATGCAACAGCTTAAAAACAACCAGACAGCAAAAATGGTATTGCTGATCTCTGTGGAGCAACCTATACAACTGAATCTCTAATACATTGTAGTTCGTGCAAACCTTAGATTGCAGTGCGGAAAACGGAGTCTTATGGCAATACTATTTCATATAGCGCGCGAATATGAGCGCGCCGCTGTTGTCATTTTTTCGTTTTCATTTTGTCACTCACATGCTTTTGTCTGAAAAAGTGACCGCTTGGCTAGGCTTGCTTGGCTGCTGTGCAGTTTTAGGTGGGTTCTGAACCACCGGGAAGTGATTTTACAGCAGAGAACAGTTTTATTTTGCTGGCCAATTCAATCGGTCACCGTTACAAAGATGGCCAATGAGTTTCGCAGCTTATCTGTGATTGAATTGATACCTGCTACGGCACTCGGCTATCATTTCTTTTAGTTGGTAATACTGCCAACTAAGGTTTGCATAGACTACAACACACCAAAGGGTACTTGCACAGTGTAGCATTCAATACTCGAGGTTAATCGCCATCAAACATCTGCTGTGGAATGTTGTATGACAGATTGGATCAGAATGAAGAATATCGCCATTCCACAGCATGTGTTTGTTTGGTTTTGTAATGGTGATTATACTTGAGAATTGGCTATTGGATGCTTCACTGTGCAAACAGCCTAACCCCTTTAGTGGTAATCCACTATGTGTTGGTTTTCAGCTACGTCACTGGTTAAAAATTCTCAACACACGCTACACAGACACTCTACAAACATTTTGAAACTTAAAAATTAATGTTGAGTGTTATTAGTAGCAACACAACGTATTAAAATATAATACTGCAAATGTGGATATTTAATAGTTTGAATTTCTTGATTCAGCAATCCATCGTGAAATGTGCAAAGTTATATCAATAATACAGTATTTTCATGATGATAATATCACTTATTAATTAATATTTCACTCTAATAACGATTTTCAGTGATATTTAAATGAGTGCAAGTGGATTAATTTACTAACCTAGATGCAAGCGTACTGCTACAAGCTTCTAAAGATAATTTTAAATTAATTAGTACGGTATTCTACTGGTAGTAGATGGAAAAATGCACTCTATTATCTAAGCTAATTGTATCAGACACAACCTTTAGGACATTAATTAGAATTCTAATTGAAAACTTAGAATTTGTATTCTAATTTATAACGTTATTGTGCCCTCAGTGTTCCATGCCAATTCGTGTAATGAAACTGATTGGAGTGAATCAGCTAATAGTGACAAATGCGGCTGGTGGACTTCACAGTGACTACCAACCCGGTGACATAATGATCATGAAGGACCATGTCAATTTGATGGGATTTGCTGGCAACAACCCACTACAGGGTGTCAATGAAGAAAGGTGAGCGAGTCTACACAGTGAAAATACACTTAGACCTGTATTATCAACCTACCATCACACCTTAAGGCTTCCTCATCTCAAAGGAAGCTTAACAAGCCTTTAGAGGAAGGACTTCCAAGCCTTCCTTGAAATAATAATTGTGTTAATATCGAGATGAGAAGCCGGTCGATTTATAAAAACGGGCCTTAAAGACTTAGCTTCTTCAAATAATAGTCACAGCATTTTCAAGGTATTCATGAAATAAATGTATTAAACTTATATGGGAAACACGTGTTAGAAAAATAAGTCAATTTTTATGGAAACATATTCTACTTCCGAAGGAGAGAACATTTAGAGAGAAAGGGTATTAGATTTGATTTGATTGACTGCCTTTATTATTTTCCTGGGAGGGCGAAGTTAGTGCGCAGCCGGCCCTCTTACACTTAACCCTCCCATACAGTTCATACAGGAGAGAGAGTTCTTGAAATCGGAAAAATACATGAAACTAGAAAAACAGATCAAGCTACAAAGCTACAAAAACTCCAATGACCTAACATCTTAACACCATCAAAAATGAGGAGAAATAAACTGGAATACAATGACCCCATCTACCGAATTAACACTCACCATTTGGTCTAAAAAATATAATTTTCCATCATTAAAAAAAAAAAAACAAAACAAACAGAAAACAAATTCAAAGGTGATAGAAAAGATCCACAAATGCTAGAATGCTAGCCAGATGGTATTCAATACCGTAAGGTCTGTTCACGTACACACTTATTGCTGCAGAACGCTCTCTTAACACGATCCAGACTCTTGCTAAATGATAGCGGACTAGAGCTAGACAAGTCTACACTCATATAGCAAGAGTATAGACTGCTCTACGATAGCGCTCTATCGCAATGTGTGCCTGTTTGGACAGGCCTTGAGGAGTGGAGCGCAAGGCGATTGAAGCATGGGGGATATACTCAAAGTTCCAGATGCGGGACTCTTTCAGTGAAAAATAAGAAAAAGTATATAAGAGGAGAAGCAGAAGAAAGAAGGAATTTCGGCGACAGAAAAAAATTATGAATCCAATTTTGCATAACCCAGATGTATCAGATTCGCATTCCAGTTCAAATAGTATTCTAAACTACCAAAAATGTGATGTTGAAGATTTATCTTGTTTCCACTAATATTATAATAAAAACTTAAAAAACACTTTCAAGTGGAAATTGTGACTCACAATATGGCGTGACGGCCGTTTCACCCTGATGTTAAGAGCATCGTCAGGCGACCCACACGAGTACCTTACGATGCTGTTAACATCAGAGTGAAACGGCCGTCACGCCATAACGTGAGTCACAATTTCCACTTAAAAGTGGTTTTCAAGTTTTTATTACTGAAAAAGGTGTAAAACTTTTATAAATTATGGCATCACTAAGTAATACAGTATAGCATTTATTTAGCATCAATCAAGGCTGTTTAATATTATGAATAACGTGAACCCCACTATATCAATGCAATCACTATAATATTAACGACTTAATAACGTGTTTATTAATAAATTACCAATAATATTGATTTATTTCGTTCCAGATTTGGACCACGATTCATCGCAATGAACCGAGCGTATGACAAAGATTTACGAGATTATGCGAAGAAAATATCAAAGGATTTGGGAATAGAGAGCTTCGTTAAAGAAGGAGTGTACGCGGTTCTGGGAGGACCAAACTTTGAAACCATTGCCGAACTGAGGCTACTAAAGACATGCGGTGTAGATGCAGTTGGTAAGAGTGCCTTTCTCGCTTAGATTTGTAACTAATATTTTATTAACTTTTGTTGTAAATTTAACTACTTGCAGTCACTTGCAATACATCACAATGACATACATTAATCCAAAATCTTCAAAAAAGCCGGCTACACCATCGCATTCAGAACAAAAAACAAAATAAAAAATGCACTTGCACCCAAAACCACACTGAACACAAACACATACGATCTACCAGGGATCTACAAACTAAACTGATTGTAACAAATTTTACATAGGACAAAAAAAAGAAAACTGACTGCAAGTCGTTAAATTTACAACAAAAAGTTAATATTAACAACGCACGGTTCGGAACCCACCTAAAACTGTAGGTCCAACTCATCAATCACAATCATCCAACTCATTACCCACGCACAGGTCTCAGACCTATGTGGGCTTCATCCTAAAAAAAAAAAAAAAAAAAAAAAAAAAAAAAAAAAAAAAAAAAAAAAAAAAAAAAACATCAAACATCGCTATGGAACAAGAAATCCCAGAAAATAATATTTTAACTAAACTAACAAAGATTAAAGAGACACATGCTTGGAATAAATCTCTCAAAATCAAACTTAGTAGGAAGTATGGAGCCGTATAGACAGCTGAATCTTACCAGTATGGTCTATCGCCTTCAGGAAATTACCCTATTTAATAGCTTAGCCATTCCATTATAAGGTTTGTCGTCACATAAAGAAATAGTATGCTATCCAGTGTAACTGTACTGTCAGTATTCTATAAGTGTTGAATGTATCAGTATTCAAAAACATCAACTGTAGTTGAGGGATCAATATGCTGACCAATTGATACATTTATCCTAGTTATGTATAATAATCCCCTCTACTAATTCAAGATATAATGGATTTAAAACGAGCTACTAGCTGGAAGATTCACTTCAAAGAGTAATGTACTAGGAATTTATAAATTCACACAAAACCATGTCAATTGAATGGTATTCTTTTTTCATGATTATGGTATTCAGACTTAATCTGTAATACTGCATTCTATAGCATTTTTGTATTATTTTTTTTTATGAAAGATGAAGTCCACATACTATAGTTATGAGATCTATGCGTTGGTTTACAAATGTAACAAATATAGTTGGTTGATAATGATGATGTGGACATACAGTTTTAAAAGGGCTCCGAACCACCGGCAAGTGAGCTAGTGGTTACCATCGAGTATTGGATGCTCTACTTTGCAAGCACTCTAGATTCCTACCCTGCATAGGGATTTTCTTAGATGGCTCATTGGTGTAACCTTATTCTTTGAACTTTTTTTAAATTTATAGTTGACCTCTCCTATAAGACCTGAATCCCAAAGCGGTTCTTTGCAATTGATTTGTAGGATACATTGGGATAATAGTGTTTGATTTCCACAGGAATGAGCACCGTACACGAAGTTCTAACAGCACACCACGCCGGAATGAAGATTTTCGCCTTCAGTCTTATATCCAACAAGTGCGTCACTGATTATGACGACGACTACGAGGTGAATCATGCCGAGGTCATCGATACTGGCAAAATGAGGGAGCCAATGCTCAAGGAGCTTGTCACACGAATGGTTATCAGAATGAGTGAAATGGACGATGAAAGCAAAGCGTTGAACAATATTGATGTTTAATTTTGAAATCATTTTTCAATCGTCAATATCCAACCAAAAATTTATTCCCACAAAAGAGATCACAAAACCAACTCGAAAATATCCAACACAAAATGAAATGATCACCACAATTTTGTAGAAAATTTGAGGTAAAATTGATTTTACACTATATTTTTTGTATCATAATTGAAAGTCTTATCTCAATAACAGAAAATAATTATTAGTGGATAAACTCAAAAAATCGCTCAAAGCAGTGTTTACACTATAATAACAATGCTATATGACGAAGTTATAGAGATTTTTTAAAAATTGACAAGATTTAAAAAAATTATGTTAATATAAAGAATATGTTAATATAAAGTTGTTCAACATGATATATATAAAACTGTTTTGTTACATAGTGGGAACGCAACTTTATTCCAACAAGCTTAAACGACAAAATAACAGATCTCAGGTTTCAACAATTTCAAGACTACTCATATCGCCGACACAAATTTGTAAATATCACAGCATCCATCAATATTGTTCAATTTCACCTGTCTATAAACTGTTAATGTCTATAGTAATAATTAGTGAACATAGTAATATAGTTCCAATAGCAATAATTGAAAAAAATGTTAATATGAATGCATGGTGAAATAAAGTTTGCCAGAAAAATAGATATTATTCCCGCTACTTTAAGCAAGCACTTAAATTGAATTATCCAGTCATAGTCAAATAAGTTACTTAGGATAGGATAGGATAAATTCTTGTTCAACAGTAAAACTATTGAATGATGGACCAGTATTAAGTTTGAAAATGGGAAGTCGTATTAGAAAATTAGATTTATTGATGTGAAAATGAGTACTATTTCTAAAAGTTCTGTAGTTTAGTTAGATTTACTTACAAGATGGCTGAGTTGTAAATGTAGAGTATTCTAAGGAACTTACTTTAATAAGTAATTTTTTGACAGCCAGCTTTTCATTGCAATATTGAAATAATGTAGAATTATTGTATTTATTTTTAGTTTTGTATTTTTCCATTGTATAGATTTTAGTTTCTCGAAATAAATCTTAAACCTGAAATTAATCTACCGAGTATATTTTTTATCCTTGTCCATACCCATTAACTGAGATCGGAGACAGCACTGCTCAACAGTTTGTGTGAAGTAGACCATATAAATACAAGTCATATTTTGTTGACAATAACTGTTCTTTAAGGTATTTAATAGTAAGTTTTCATCCTTTGCCACTCCAAAAGTTTATCACATGCTAGTAGTTTTACCAATTCAATTGAGTCGCAATATCTAGAAGGTCATTTAGCCTACAATCTAGAGGTTCTCCTCCTTTTTTATTTCTTCTCTTTTTATTCTCTCATTTTTTTCTTTTTCTATACCTTCTTCGCCATCTCCTTTTTCTTCTTCATTCCTTCTTTTTTCTTCGTCTTCTCCACCACTACTTCTTTCTTCTTCTCCTTCTGCGTCATTTCCCCCGTCAAGCTTGAGCGAGAGAGAGGAACTTTAGTTCTAAATCTGTCCTTAATAAAACCAGTTAATCAATCTTTTTTCTTTCCTATTCTACTCATTCTCCTCCTTCTAATTCTCCTCCTCTTACTTTCCGGGAAAAAGTTATAAGAGTCAAAAATGCATTGGATACTGTATTGATTATCATCATGCTCCATTAATTCACCGAGCTCCTCATTTCCCCCTCATATGGGGCGCAGCCTGTAGACAGACGTCGACAGAGGGACGAATCAAGATGTTCCTATCTATTAGATATCACTCAACTAGATAAAATCAGTTCATCAGTTGTAAAAAGTTGTTCTTTGATCAAACCTGCAATACAAAAATGTCAAACATCGTTTGATTCTTAAAATTTTCTATTAGATATCACTCAACTAGATAAAATCAGTTCATCAGTTGTAAAAAAAGTTGTTCTTTGATCATACCTGCAATACAAAAATGTCAAACATCGTTTGATTCTTAAAATTGAGGTCACTACAAAATGAAATATCTGTAAATTTTCATAGTAAACAAATTAAAAAATTAGAACAATGTTTGAGAAGTTCTCATAAGCGATTAGCAGGAAACAATTTTCAAGAAAATCTCTGACTGATTATGAGGTGGTTCCGAACTAACTTTAAGTTTTTTTTTCTAAATGATGAAGCCCACATGAGTCAGGATTGTGTGTAAATAATGAGGAGAATTATGATACAATGATGTTCTGAATGGTGGAATTACAGGTTTAGGAGGGTTCCAAGCCACCATGTAAAAGGTAAGTTTCACATTGAAATCTCGCAATTTTTCCCCAAAAACAGCTTAAACGACGAGGTGAAACTAACCGTGAGGGTCTTCCTACCAATATTATTTACATTTATTAACAAAACTATGAGATGCTATTCAGCCAGGGGCCTATTGCATAACAATTGACTAATTAAAATTACAGCCTACGAGTTCTAAATGTTTCGGCAGTAACTACAAATAATACAAGTAGTGATGAACCTAGTTTTTAAAATATAATGAAAAAGGTTTTTAAAAATGACAAGGTGATATTTTAAAAATACTTTGAAGTAGAGAAGAGTAGTCACTGACAAAGAATCTCAAGGGACAAACGAGAAAATATTAATATTCTTAGTAACTAGTTTCGTTATTTTAGCATGTAGTTAAGTTACTCAATTCAACAAGATTTTAGCACTTACATCAGGAAATTCTTAGGAGCATAAAAATATCAGGAACATTGGGTTTCGTTAAATGGACACTCCACTGTAATATAAAGACCTGTACTATTCAAGTTCAGTCAGTACTATATATTCAATGTTACAAGAGAGAGAATATTTATTGATTTTGAACGCCAAAAAATCACTTTCGAATTACCAAAATTAAAAGAGTCTAAGTTAACTCATTAATAATTCATTATTGAAGATATAGGTTACTGAAGAAACTAAAATTTATCCACATTAGGAAACATCAAGTCCCATGCAAACAGCAAGAGCTAGAGCACCAGTTGCACCAATTAAGAGATTGGAGCAAAGTAAACCTAAATAAATTCTAGCTAGGCAAGTTGCGGGAGCAATAATTCTATCAATCTATCGACAGCAACCTAGATTGCATAAATCGAGTGCTTAGAGCAATCTTAATCATTGTAGATTCGAGCTACGGAATAGCTCTTCAGCTCTCGCAAATTTTTCTAGCTAGACTGGTCTGCAAAGCTCTCTATATGTGATTCACTGTCACTATATGCAACTTTATGGAATTACTGTCACTCTAGCTCTCTTCGTTAGAAGTCTCATTTTAATAGAAACATGGAACTACAGTAAAAGTTGAGCTCGAAAAATATATTTCATATAAAAAATTGACCTGTCAAAAATATGTGAAAATTGAATTACGGTTGAAACTTGATGTGATTGATCACGTGATCTATGCGAAAGAAATCATGAGCAGTGAAACAGGATATTTATGGTTCATTGAAAGCTCAACCGATAAGTAACTAAATTGGAATACGTCGACTAAAAAATACTGTCAAGATGGTTTTAATCAATTTTATTATTTAAGTTCTACACATTCAAGTACAAATAGACAATGTTTAACATGAAATTGCTATAAGGATATTAACAATATAGTGAACATAAAGCATTTAGTTCGACTTTAACTCAACAATATAAGTTATATATTTTTAATAAAAGGAAATAAATAGAATTCTGCAAAGTTTCACAATGAAACTGAAATAAAATTTGAAGATTTAAAATATTAACACATCAGACTATCAACAAACAATAGTAATTAGAATTAACATAAAGCTATTTTCACATCTACAGATTTAATCACTGAAAATAATATCAGGAGTTTCTAGTTTAAACTTTCAAGCACATGTGAAAACTACAAAAAATTACGGAATTTTTCAATTTTTCTTCAAGTACTTCCTACATTATAATCAAGAGTGCAAAAATTAACAAAATGCACTTTGTGCCATCATTTTTTTAAAATAACTGTTCAAATTAAACCAATACTACAAAAATTG
Organism: Conomelus anceps; assembly: GCA_948455865.1. NCBI lineage: Eukaryota > Metazoa > Arthropoda > Insecta > Hemiptera > Delphacidae > Conomelus > Conomelus anceps. Next base: position 37,989,520 of record OX418220.1, on the reverse strand, counting down.
TAATAGAAAATCACAAAAAAATCAATTTGATATTATAATTTTTTTGTTTCTTAACTTATTTACAATACAAACCACATACTTTTCTCTTCGTTACAAAGATTCTACAACAATCTGACATAGATTCAACCTTGCATGTGATGCAATCCACAGCTCATTATGTAATGCAATAGATAAATGGCAATACTTGGTTATAACCGTAGCACAAAAGCGATATTACAGCTTGTCTATGTAGCTTTTCTCGAAAAAATACAATGATACTTTTAGCTATATTACCAATTGATATATAACACTATTTCAGATTCATTTATAGATTATAATATTATTTTATAATGTCTACGATAACATAAAAATAGAGGTAAGAGGAGAAAATATGTTATCCATTTATATTAAAATTTATGAAAAGAGATCAACTGAACTAAGATTACATTATTTAATCACATTTCAGTGGAAGTTTTCAGAATGTTTATTCAAATTTGTCAATTATTCAATTTGGTTTATGAAAATGAATACATTGTCCGCCTCCCCCCCCCCCCCCCTAGAAAAACAGAAAATTCAACGCTTGTAGGAACGAGTTGATCGATTCACCAAGAAATTTCCAACATTTCTCAAGGCAATGAAATTCATTCGACACACAGAACGGACAATAGTCTACAGATAAAAAAATTAGAGATACGTTTCTCTTAGTTACAAAGATTCTATAAAAATGTGACATAGATTCAACCTTGCATGTGATGCAACCCACAGCTCCTTACGTAATGCAATAGATAAATCGCAATACTTGTTTATTACCGCAACAAAAAATCGATATTACAGCATAGAGGTTTATTTTCTTTCAAATGAGAAGTCCCAATACATCAAGGGGTAATAAATCAAGGGTTATTACGCTTCTTGTAGGACAACTAAATATTTAGATGGTCAAAAACCACGCCTGGATATTTAATTATACAATTTGAAATTATAAGTAATCCAACTCACGTAATAAGTATTACAATCAAGTATTCCATAATAAGTAATACTGATAAGCTTAAACTTAGGGAATACGAATTAGACATACCCAAAACATACAGTTATCTATACGTTAGTGGATAATGTTAATATGGTACCATTCATAATAATATGAAACCAATTTAATGACGAATTAACAACATGAATAAGAATAAACCACATCAAAGCTTACGGTATTGATATAATATATCAGTAGATGTGCGTTCTACCATTGAAATTCAAACCTTTTTCTAGAGTACGGTAATTACCATTTTTATACTGAATCTTAACATGACGCTTAATGACGAAGAAACTGTTTCTTTGTGTGATAAGTGAAATTCTACAATTAGAATTTCTCAAGTAATAATAAACATCATCAGTCTATTGCAACGACTCCCAGAGATAATAATAACATACAAAATTCTTTTAAACTAGAGTAAAATATTAACTAAACAATGTTTAGTTCAATGTACCTTCATGAATATAAATTCAAATATACAGATACACTAGGACCAATCAATGCCCTCTTCATTCATAGACCATCCATGGAATGGAGAAGGTTTTTGATTTCAATGTACCTTTATGAATATAAATTCAAATATACAGATATACTAGGACCAATCAATGCCCTCTTCATTCATAGACCATCCATGGAATGGAGAAGGTTTTTGATTTATACTAATATGTACTAGATTTTTCAAAATATCTACACACTATAAATACTAATTGAAAAATATGAAGATTCTACAGGTAATTCAGTCATGAGGAGGCCTTGAATCTGACGGGCAGTGTAGTTGACAATCACAAATCCACGTTTATTTCTTGTTTTTTTTTTTGCCAATTGTAGGTTATTAGGCTATTAACTTCCATTCATTCATATTTTAATAAATGAATGGAAGTTTTATGAATAATTAATTTTTATAAATAAATGTAAACAAATAAATTCTATATGTAATCATGAATGTGCAATCAATTTGATATTATTAACGATTACGTAGCAGGAGATAGTAAGAAACTGGAATAAGATTATGGTTAACATAAATTTAGGGATATAATTTGAAAGAGGCTTACCTAAAGTGATTTTTGTTGAAAGAAAATAACAAAAAGAACCTCTGCTGGAGAGCAGAATAGAAATGAACGATGATGATAAATTATTAGGTGATGAAAGTAGTATATCAAAGAAACAAGCAATCAACAACAATACAATTCACTATTGTACAGCCATTATTATTAAATTGTTGAAAATATATACTTTACTACGAAACAAATTAGCCAATTCTCCAATGCTATTGCATTGCTAGTCATCCCCTTGGCATTTGATATTTATTCCAAGCAATGTTCCCTATCCTGTGATACGCATGCCATTGGAGATACTCTCCGTTTCCAGTACTAGTTCTAGTTTCCAGTACAGTACTATTCAAGGCTGTAGCCAGAAGGGGTTAGGTACTCTTCCCGAATTTGTTAGCAGAGAGTTTAAAATCGCTTAAAATACGGGTTTGAGGGAATTATTTTATATTTTTTTTTCGGTGGAGAACCCTCGGACGTCTCCCCCCCCCCCCCCTCTCTATATAGGGCAGTTATGTCGGCCATCCAAAGTATTACAGGACTCTATTGCAATGCTGGGGTATAAAACTCGATTAGCTTTCGAAATATAGCAAATAATAATAAGCGAATAGCTTTTATTGGTGGGGAGTTCCACCTCACCGTTTGAGCCTTGTTTTGGAAAGCATGGTGAACCTATAAGAGTTTATAACAAACCGACACAACCCGACAAATTTACATAAAATAATAATAATAATTATTATTATTAGTTGTGCTGAAATTGAATAAACTCCATTCAACTGATTTGATTTCACAAAAAATTCAAATCGGCAAAGTTAATAAAAACAAGGTTGTTCCACAACTCACTCATAGAAATAGAAACTGTTCAAAATCACCCTTAACTTGCAAATTTTAGCTCTATTTGTACACTTTTTCAGCAAAAAAATGTTTTTTTGCATACTACAGATTCAACTCTATATCTTGATCAGCTGGCAATGACATGGGTTATTTAATCTACTGGAATACGCCGTAAACCCACCATTTTTCCAGTTCTCAAAAAACGGACCAACCTTTTTTAACCGACTTCCAAAGAGGAGATTTTCAATTCGACCTGGTTTTTTATGTTTATACATCAATTACTCAAACACTATAGAAACGATATCAATGTTTTTTTCTCAAATGACAGCACCATTCAGCGGTTTTCCCTATCTAAATTTTGCAAGGATCGTTCCAATAGTTAGCAAACGGGAGCATTCATCGATGTCTTCCGAATAGGCTAGTTTCACACATAACCGGCAGTCTGGTAGCCGGTGTCGTTTACTAGGCCGATCATTGTGATAGAGCGATTCACACTTACCCGATTTTTGAAACGACATCAGCTACCCAAAGCTGTTATGTGTGAGACAAGTCTGTAATGTCCAGTTTTAGCCAATCAGGCGAATTTAATTTGAATTATGAATAAGAAGAATATACTGTAATATTAAATATTATAATAAGAAATTTTCTGTTAATACGAACATTGAAAATAATTTAGTTTGTAATACGGAGTCGCAGGAATAAAGCTATATAATCATAAGTTGGAATGGAAAATGTTTTTGAGATCGTTAATTTTGAAAAAATAACCGAAAAATAATTTTTCAAAGTTATGTTTTTCAAGCACTAGAGCACAGACGGAAGGACACGATTTTATTTTAGGCCACGTCGGGTCCTAAATAATATAATATGATAATATATTCAATTAATTATATAGAATATGCTATAATAATGATGAACAAAATTTTACAAACAAATAAGTTTAACATTGAAAGACCAGAATGACAAAGGACAATGGAGGTTACAGATAAGATCAGAAAGCAAAGATCTGATCGGATGAAGGAATATTGGAGAAAGAAGTTGGAATCTAAGCTGATGCGAAGAGACTGAAATATTGACTGAAGTGGTCCTATGTGGTCTCAAAATCATATAATAATATTATCATGTGACCTGACTGGCTTAGGTCTGGTCTCACAGTTATCAGGTCGCACCTGAATAAATTCAGGGCCTCTGACGTGACTTCTGTTTTTTAGCAATTGGGACCAACAACTTAATGTGTCCTCCGAAACACGGGAATTAATAAAAAGTATATTTGCTAAAGAATATGCTATTATATTCATATATTTTCTTCACACATAATCTGTTTTCAATGATGTTGAAAATTAGCCTATGATTTCCAATAACAAGCCACGTGTATTAGTATCCTACAAGGTACATTTTGTGAAAATTTGAAGTATGGTCCAGCAAGTTTATGAAATATAGGGATGGTAACCTATTAAAACAGTGGACACACTCTCGATATGAAAAGCGTAATCTTCAGCATGTTTCCATTTTCGTGATGTTAATAGGTTTAGGATATCAGCCTGATGTCTTGCGGAACAGATCAACAATCAAGATGGCATGTTATTGGAAATTATAAGTTAACTTCCAACTTATTATTGAGAGCAAAATTTGAAATTGTAACCTACAACATTATTGAGAGCAGATTATGCATAATAAAATATATTATGAATATATAGTGGCAGATTATATATAATTAATCGAATATATCATCATATTATATTAATATAAAGAATATTTAAAAAGCAATCGAGTTTATACATTGTAGTGTATGCGACCCTGTCCGCTGACTATTTAGTCCAAATCTGCATTCTAGGAAACCGAGGCTTTATAGTTACAGTACAAGAAAGTTAGCAGAAAGTAAGCAAACGTTCAACACGGCTGAAAATCTGGAGATATGACCAAAAAAGCATCCAAGGTGAACTTCGGCTGCAGTCCAAAACTGTGAAATTTTCCAACTTTATTTAAATTTTTCCGAAATTGAGACCAAATTACATAAGATTCAGCCAGATAAAGATACTTCCACATTTTATAGAAAACAGAACCTACAAGAATTTGACACCAGCTACATCTCTGTACCAAGTGAGATTTATTCAAAGCAATGTGATTTTTTGAAAAAAAATAATAATTTGCATTTTGACTAGTATAGGGGTTGAATCTCACCAATGGAGACCCTCAATTTGTAAAATCCTCTCCAGAGAAAATTAGATTCTCTCTAACTTGAAAGTAATTGTGTGGAATATATTATTATTTATTATATATTTACCACCATGTGATTCAACAGCATTGGGTCATATGCCTAGCAACCAAAAAATAGTTGAGTGGTGTAAAAACATGTGTTGAGACATGAATAAAAGAATAGAGGCATATAGAGTCAAAAGCAGGTAAATCCACTTTTAAACGAAATTGAGTTGGCAGTTGCTTATTATACAATGGAAACTGATCTACACGTCTGTTGATATCATTAGTTCCAGAAAAATTAAATCCCTACTTATTTCAGTATTAAACAATAATTCAATTTGCATGCTAATATTAAGTTACAGCAAAAATAATTTGTTTGAGAGTCTGTAAAATCATCTCATGAGTAAGTTCCAGAAACAAGTAAATGCACCCAAGTATCATAAACAGGTAAATCCAAATTTTAATTCTAGAACAAGGTATCTCCATTTTTAAAGCTTAATAATGTGAAATTTGATGTAGAAACACTCATATAACTTCATTTCATTTGAAAAAATGTTTTTTTTACTATTTTTAAAGTTAACAGCAGATTTATTGTCAGCTGGCAAGAATATGTTGCAGTTTTTTCTTCTCCTAAAAATTTGCAAGAAGTGACTTACCTGCTTTTGGTTCTACATTGGACAAAATGGGTATTAATTTAAATATTCTACAATTTTGGAGGCCCGTCTGGGATGGACTTTAAGAGGAAAATTGATCGACTTTGAGGAAAAGAGATTGACTTCATGAGAAGTGATTGACTTTCTAAAGAATGGAATTTCAGTACATTGATAGATCATTGGTCAAGTCGGAAAGAGGAATATTGTATTAGACTACACTTTTGACTTATTGCAATGGCATTCTTGGCAAGAACAATGCGTTTTGTTGCATCCTGCTTCAATATAGATGAGTGCCGTTGCACGCCAGAAAAAATGAAAGGAAAACACTCCTCTACAGTGTTGCATACCCGTTTTGATTGATATGTACCTCTTTACTAGTCCAGCCCTAGATCAGCTGATCAGCCCTTAAATATCATTTACAAAGTGTAAACTTTGCCAAAGCCAAAAAAAAATCATTTTTATTAAGGTATAACCTTCATCAACAAACTACCGGATGAAATAAAATTTATAATAATGGACTGGAATAAATTAAGAAATACCTATTGAATAATAGCTTTCCCTCTGTTAAAGAGTACTTTGAAAGCAACATTCTCTCTAAATTTTCGAGGATAACATAGTTTATATTATATTTTTTCAGCAGTATATTTATACGTTTACTAAATGTTATTTGCTTTCAATGTAATAGTAGTCATGTAGTTATTTTTCGTATAATTGTGACAATTTATTTCTGATGTACTGTTTAATTGTAATTTGATGTTTGCTAAGATTGTAATTCAAATATTGTTCTTGCAATAAACTAGAACTGAACTGCTTGGATCTCATCTCAAACACAGGCATACTAGTGACTGAACTATCCATGTAGAAATGTAAAAGAATGTAATACACTGTGATGAATGTTCTCTTGTACAATGCATATGTATTTCGCTCAACATCGAACAATAATATAACTTATTTTTTACTTTACATCGTTTTACAAAGAGGAATTGAGAAAATCTTACCTGTGTTTCTGGATAAAGACATCCTTAGGACTAAAGCCTTATAGTTTGACCGCTATTAGTGATATCAGATGTGAGCAATCCTCGAGAATGGAGGTGAGAGGGCGCTGTAGCTCCATTAGTTCTCCGACCCAATCGAATTTTCAACTAGGCACATTGCAGTCCTCCATTTTCTCAATATCGATATTTGTATTTGAAGTGGCATTACTAGTACTTTGGGTATTAGCACTACTACTCTTCTTGTATTTTCTATAAAGTCAAGGAGAATACTTCAAGCTCAAATAATAACAAAGTGATTTAATATGATAAGAAGCTGAATCCAATGATTAATAAATTCATTTGAAGAATTAATGGAAAGTGCTTCAGTGTGAATAATTGAAGAAAAGAAGTGTGAGTTGAAAAATTAGAGATTGCGCTTCATTTATACTACAGCAAATAGGGTTCAAATTAATACTGATGTGGATCTCTCAAGATTGACTTCAATCCAGTATTGGAATGTGAGATATCTTGTATTTTTCGTTAAAGATTTAAACTGAAAAATCTGCATTTCAAATAATTCTATTTGTTAATATTTATGATTCATTGTAATAAATTCAACTTAATATTAACTTCAACTTTTTACAGTAACATACTAAACGATTTTTATAAAAATGAAATTTTCAAGTGCAAAATCAAATTCATCTGTACCGAGCCTCTACGTTATTGAACAAAATAACTAAATTGTTTTGAAAATCATTCAAATCAATTTTTAAAAACATATTATATCAACCTAATATTTTTTATGTGGATTCAGCTTCTTTGAAATACAAAAATAACATAAACATGAACACCAAACATAAAATAATTGAAGATAAAACCATGATACATAAGCTAAATGTAAATGAGCATAAAATAAATAAACTAAGTGGAATATTCTAAAGAAAGGGTATGAAAATGCATTAGAACGTTTTATTAAGCAAAGGGATCTATCATACTGGATATGCTACATGTATTGGGGTGATTTATATGGAAAATAGTGTGATATTTCTTACAAGCCTACAATACTGAAGTTTGTATGATAAATGTCTATAAATAGGAAATGTCTTGAGATATTCCAGAATCTCAGGTGACAAAAAGAGGAACTGAGTATTGTTATTTTGTGTGTCTACATGACTCGCTTCGAGTCAGGCATTCCGGTCTGGGACATCGAAACTCGTTTTGGGTCCATCATTGCACTCTGTGCCACTCGTTTAGGGTCAATTGTGCCCTGCGGAACCGAAACACGTTTAGCATCTATTCCGCTTTGCGAAACAGACACCCTTTTTGGATCGAGTCCAGTCTGAGGTACTTGGACAATGCTCTCACACAAGTCTTCTAGACCCAGACTCTTTCTGAAAACCATTTAAAATCTCATACATTATTCGAGCTATTAGATAAAAGCACTCAAAGAAAGTGTGACAAGACCTTATAACTCGTACATCTTGACATGACATACTCATGCTAACATCTCAGCATACTCATGACATACTTAGCATGGGTAATTGGTATGTTTACTACTATTCTGAAGCAAAACTTACTCTCTGTATTTTTGGAGGTTGATTTTCATGGAATGGTAATCCAATTTACAAGGTCGAAACGTGCTTTTCATTAACGAATCTTGAAAAACGCAAAATAAAACTTCATAAGCGTTGATCAATGAGAAAGAAAAATATTATCCAGTGTACAGAGCTTAAGTAGTTATATAGTGTCACTACAATATTTAGATTTCTCAGTTGACGATTGAGAATTGTGAATACTTATAGATGTTAACACAGCCCCATTTATTTACCCATGTTAAAGGAATACTAGCATGGGCACTTGGATTTCACACATTATCTACTTTATTATAGTATAACTATTAAATTGGCACTGTAAACAATACAAAGTAGATTGTACAATGAATCAATTTTAATTGGATAATAGTTGAAAATATTGTTCGGGTGGTTTCGTTTTTCCAACAGCTAGTCCAGTGGATTAGGAGTCAAACGGAAAGCAAAAGGATTTTATAAATTGGAAGAACAGGAAGACATTTCCGATTTCATGAGTAGGCCCAACAAATATAAAAGTCCAAAACATTCAAAAATATAGCTCCAATCTGTATTTATAAGAGCTTTGGAAGCAGCTTACATGAATTTTCCGTTCAAATGGACTCTACGTTCAATTAAATTTTCAATAGTACAATAACATACTTGGTTTCTTTTAAACGAAGTTTCGCCGCTATTTAATAAGCTTATTTCATGTAGCTTAAGTAGACGAAGAGGGATTAAGAAATGCAGATGCATTTCTTATAAAAGTTTTCTATTGTTTCAAGTCTCATGACACGTCTACATTAGATCTGAAGGCGTTCTTTAAAGCAGAAAGCGGCCTAAAATGCATGACGGCTTGTGACTGCGGTCGCGGAAGGCTTACATGAATGGCAAGGTTTTTTGCTTAGCAGGGCTTGGTGTAAACGCAGTTTTACATATTGAGCTCATGTTGGTGGCGGTTATCGAACATGGGACCAATGGCTGATTGGCAAGCCTACTCGACCATACTGTTCAACAAATTTACAGTACTCATTTTTTTGGTAGGGCTCTTAAAAAATCAATATTAATCTATTTAAGCAAAAAACAAGAGCCAGAGACCGGAAAACACGTTACGACCTGATAAGAAATTGAGACCCAGCTGGCAGAATACCATGGTATGAGAAATAATTTCATTACCAAAGGATGTTTGGTAGCAATACGAAGTTTTCATTTGTGATGACGCTGAAGAAATTCTATTGAACTATCGGATATTAAGATGGGGAACCTCACCCATGATTCTAAGATATCTTTAAGGCGCTATCAAGTATTACAGAAAACATCGCTGTATGCATTACTGACTCCAAGCTTTAGGGTACTCATGCAATATATTAGGAAATTGATATTGTAATAGCAAAGACAGCAAGAATTTAGTTGGCAACATGAAAATTCAATCAAACAATCAAAGATATTGAAAACAAACTTAAATAATTACCTCGATTTATCATGCAATAAGCAACACATAGAACAAAGTGAAAGTACTTGTGAGTTAATTTAAAACTGAAACAAGTAGACCTATTATTATTGCATAAAAAATCAGAATTGATTTCTTTAGAGGATTTTTTTGCTTTTTAGTGGTATAATATGTGTCATGTTCATATTTACAAGGAAGTATTAATAATAATAAGCGTATGGCTTTTACTGGTGGGGAGACCCTTACGGGTAGTTCCACCTCGCCGTTTGAGCCATGTTACGGGGAACATGGTGGACCTACTATTTTAGGTGGGTTTCGAACCACAAGGAAGTATTAATAACATCACAAAGAAAAGTGACGAAATTCATTCCAATCAAATACAGATACTCAAAGTTAATTCAACTGCATTATGGTGAGAAAGCAAAATGTCATCATTCACAATATTGCCAATATAATTTGTAGAAATAATTACCGACAATCTAAAAGGTTTACGGTGGATAGAATTTATTTTATATTATATTCATTTTTCTCTTATTGTATATTGTAACAAATCTTTCAAAGAAAAACACTGACCAACCTTCTAACGCATTTAAGTTAATGATATTTCTACACATTAAAAGCATTTTCTTCTTTTGAATGTCTAATAATCATGTTAATTTTTTGATAATCACAAATGAATACAACGGATATATTTCCCGTTTTGGTCAAGTATTTAAAAGGTGCACTTACCCCAGGTTGCACAAACATCCTATCATAATGATGAATCATTATCCGTGCCATTATGTTTTCGCCAACATGTTTATGCAACCAATCGTATGATCTATATATATCGTGAATGATGGAAACTACCGGTATCTGAACTATTATGTATACGGCAACAACAAATTAATAATTTGATGCCTATACCTATGCCATTATTCGTATGATCTTTATACATGCTTGCAGTGATGAGTTTTTTAGGTATGCAGTAATGCAGTTTGATGTAAAGATGGCACCCTTTTGTTACCCCAACCTAAAATTCATAATATGAATTACCAATATTAATCAATGAAGTATTTTATAATTAAAAAATGTATTACTCTCTAAACTATATAATTTATTTACATAATTCAATATATAGTGTCAATCAAATATAATAAAATTATGCATACCATGCAAGCTGGAAAAATCATTTTTAAAATCAGTTGATCTAGGTACATTCATTTGCGATATATTATAGATCATGCGAAAGGTAGCATGTACATAGGTATTATGGGAATTGTATTATTTGTTGTTGTAAGCATAATGACATGGATAATGACTCATCATTATGATAGGACGCTTGTGCAACCAGGAGTTAATCTATTATGTACATGATGGCACACGAAATGATCTAACATTTACTTTGTTTATCATTTTCTAGATTGGTAACTGCCGATTTGTTTCATGTTGGCATACGTGACAGAACTTCATGGAAATTAGTTCCTCCTGGACCAAATGATTCCTTCTTTTGTTTAAAGATTCGGACAAAGTGAGCCTATCTGTTGATCAGCGATTAAAAATTGTAGTGCCTCTAATGAAACAATAATTTTAGTGAGTAGCTCATGACAAGACAAGACAAGTCATCAAGAAAAGCACTGGTACTGCACATTTCAGGCAATCTGTGTAAATGTCAATGACTGATTTGCATTTGTATCCAAACAAAGATACAGTATCATCCGAATATCGACGGATAAGTGCTGTTACGTATCGTTCTCTTCTCTTCTCCCTTGCCTTTTTCGCATTATTTGGGGTCGGCTCTCCTAGATCCGTTACGTATACCAGCATGAAACACATCAATAGTTACAACCTGAAAAACTATAAGCAAAATAAATGTTGGGCCATTTCGTGCTCAATTCTGTACATAATAGATTGTGTATTTAATGAACGTGTTTATAAAGAGATGGGTAACTAAGCATAGGTTACAGAGGTTAGATCGGTTACAAAGAAAAATATGTTACACTTCTATAAAAAGCTTTTTGCTTTTTCATTTTCGGTGGTTGAGTAAAGTTGTTTTAGCTTCATATCTTCATCTTTAGTATGAATTACTTTTCAATAGCTGTCACAATTACTTTTTTAAATGGATATAAAAGAATCAATATTTCAGGGCATCACAATTTCTTAAAACAAAATGCTCAAGCGAAAAAATTATATATTCCAAATAGAAAGTAGCCTACTAATAGAAAGTAATATGGACAATGTATAAATGATAGAAAGCATTTTTCTCAATTTGCACGAAAAAGAAAGAATTCATTCAGAATGTAAGTTAACTACTGTATAAGTAAAATGTCACTACATGCCACATACCAAGTCAAAACAATCCCAAAACAGCCTCACCTATGTTTGTCTTCATTCTTCCAACTACTGACGGCTATGTGCGGTGGAGGTAAGAACGAACGAAGTGATTGCACTAGTTGAATTGTGTCCAAAAGAGCTGCAATATTCACAAAAATATTTCATGTAACAAAAATATCAAATAATTGAAGAGTTAGTTGGAAAACTACAAGAAACAAAAAAAAAAAAAATGATATTGATATTCACATTTTTGGATAGAAGCATATATTTAAAAAATACTGAAATATATTTTCAAGATTCAAATAATTATTTATGAATTAAGGAATCTTACTCAAATGGTGGCCCTCATTTGTTCATAAAAAATAAAGGAATACATTTATCATAATACAAGAGCAATCATTGGGGAGATTTAGCATATACAGGGTGTTTCGGAAATCTCCACCAATATTTCTAGGCAGTGTTTCTGGACCCCTAACAAAAGTAAATATCGTAATAATTTTTTTCTAAAATCCCCAGTTACTCACACAGCCGCCATTTTGTTTTTTCACTCATTTTTTATTTGTGACATTTTCATTTAACACCTCTGAATGTATAATTATAATTTTGAAATTTTGTTAGGGGTCCAGAAACACTGCCTAGAAGTATTGGTAGAGAGTTCCGAAACACCCTGTATATGCTAGTATATGAAGAACATGAAGAAGTCACAATAGAGATAAATATATTCCTAGATATGTATCCCAATCTACTTCTAGAATAGTATATTTTGCTAGATTTTATACCCATCTGGTGTATGGAATTGAGCTTTGGGGCAGTACTTCTAAAGAGACTACTTGTCCTCAAAAAAAGAACGGTTAGGTTTAGCAGGGCTCAAACACAATGAAAATTACAAAGAAGCGTTCAAAGATTTAACTCTGTTGATATTACCGTCAATTTATATTTATAGAATGGTAACATACTCAATTCGCAACAGGCTTGTTTTCGAAAACAATGGAAACAGAGGAAAGAATGATTTTTCGATACATCCATATAGATTTAAACATGTTTAAAAAAGAAATTTGCAGCTATGCATCTGTCAAATTTTTCAATAAATTCCCTACTTCTCTGAAATCTCAATGTGATAATGTAAAAACATTTAAGGTTGCCCCTTTTAAATTGCTGGTGGAAAAGGTTTACTACAAAATTGATGAGTAGACTCCTTTTAACCCTCGTTGTCCCTATTGCCAGTCAAAAATTCATTTGCTAGTAGTTACTGCATTATTTAATAAACATGGTACTTCTGTGTTTTTTCGTAGAATATTGTTTCTATTGACTATTGTTAGATTATAAATATTGTTGAATTCTTGCTAGATTTTATTACATTGTGTTGTTTTCAATTTTTTTAATGTTTTTAAGCACTTGACTATATGAGACTCTTTCATGATACAGTGATGTATGCGAGGGACATGGAAGTTGCAGATAAAAAGACTGATTACATTATTCATTTACTATTTTTTTTTAGTATCGCTTGCAACGTAAACACTTTTATATTGTGATATTAATATAGGTTTTTGAATGAATGTGACGATTTTCAATTGTAAGATATATTTATAATACTGCACTGTAGAACACTATTGGCTCTATGCTCATGCGTATAAGTTCTTCTTGCTAATGGTTTTATATTTCATGTGCATAGAACAACTTAGTAAGATTGCAAACTCCAAACAATTTCAAATCTTAAATTTCTTCACCAATCACCAACTGCTATGTTGACCGAACTTTTGATGTTAAAATTAACGACTTGCAGACATTGGAAAAGAAAAATTTACTCACTCGAGCATGCTTTCGGATTATTTGGAATAAATGCTACAGTCAAGAGTGTAAATGTATAATCTAACATATAAACAATGTCTGTTATTGGTTAAATTAAAAAAAAAAAAAAAAATAGCTTGGGAATTTCCTTTCTGTAGCCACTATTCGAAATTCTTCGAAAGAGCAAGAGTAATGTGGACATTGATCAAGAGAAAAAATGATAAATTTGGCATGAATCGGTTTATAACACACGTCAAAACCGACAATCTCAAACCTGCTACATCTAGTGAAAAGGATGTAGCGGAATAAATAGCTATGAAATTTAAAAGCAAAGACAATGTACTAGACTGTCAACTAGCGGTGCGCTTTTTTTAGTTCCTGCGCTGTCCGCTTTGCAGCGCTCTATAGTTACCACGCACACCGCTCACAAGTCTAGCGCCACTGGCGAATTTCATGACACCGCTGCCACTTTGTGCGCGCAGGGAGTGAGAGTGAAAGGAGAGTGAAGGCTAGAGAAAATTCTACGAGAGAGAATCGGTCTGCGCTTCAACATTGAGTGAGGAAGTCAGCCTTCCATTCCTGAAGCGTAAATTTGTATACATTACTTCCTTGGTATAGATTATCGCTGAATCCGAATTTAAAAGTTTGCTCCCAGGCCGGTTTTCTCGGGTCATTTGCCTTTTCATGGTAGTAAATCATCAGTCAGTAATATTTAAGATTGAGTTATTTTTCTAAGAAAGTTCGTTCTTACTATGGGTATGGAGTCGGGGGGTGTGTGCCTTTTATGCGCTTGAATATTATTCAGGTGGCCGGAAGCTGCAGTCGGACAAATTCTTTAAGAATTTGTTAGGACACACCACTTCAGCTCAAACCCACACAAGAAAATATCTATCTTTGCGAAATGAATATTATTTAAAGAATATTACTGAAATAACATATCCCTCTCGGCTATACCGCTTGTTGGTTTGCTGAAATAATTCATTAATATAACCTGCAGCCAGGGTCGAGCAAGGATTGGAATAAATCAGAACTGTAGGTTTAAAATTAAAATGGATTTTTAATGAGTGTAAATTTGAAATTATTAAATTTATCGATAAAAGATAGAAATTCATGAGCGGAGATGCAACTCCCGCTAATAGATTTTATTATCAAGATATTGCGATCAATAAATATAGTGACTATTAAACTTTTCATAATTACTTATTAATCTACGTTGTTGAATTCCTAAACTATTGTTATTTCTGGTATTATGTGAATGATTGAGTTGATTGAATATTGAATAATTATTGCTACTGATGAAGATATTATATGATATATACATTATTATAAGATATTAAATCAATAACATTTTTACATAAAACTGCCTTAAATCGTGAACCTGGAAGTCCTGGTAAACCAAAAATAAAAAATAAATAAAAAATAAGAGTGATATTAATATCTGCTGGATTGTAATGTTCATCTAATTGAAAGAAAGGTATCGATACACACATGATGCAAACATATAATAATTATTAGAATAATCAAGCAATACGAATGATTGATAGCGTATTAAAAAATTAGAATCTGTATTATCCATGAGCCATATGAAGTTAAAATGTATGATAAGTTCATTGGTTCAACCATTCATCCACCTGTTTATGCATTTAATTCCTTTTGTTAAAAAATAAAAATTTTAGAGATAATTCAAATTAAAGTAGAAGAATTATCAATAAACAATACTTAACAAAAAAATAAGAGTGCTATTAATGTCTACTGGATCGTAATATTCATCTATTTTAAAAGAAAATCATCAATACAAGCAACAATGCACACAGATAATAATAAAATTATTGAAATAATCAAACAATAAGAATGATTGACAGCACAATTATTAAAAAAAAAAAAATGATACAGAAAACAAGACTATAAGCAATAATATTATTATAGACAATAAAGATAACTAGGCAAGTAAGATCAGACATGTACCAACACCTTGAACAGGTGTTGCAGGATGAATGTTCCCCTTCCACTACATTGTGGACACGTGAGGGAATCAACTGAGACCAACTTATTCGTAGCAATTATAAGTCTCTTTACCACGTTCTTTTTATGTGCTATTTTCTTGAAAACTTTGATAGCTATTTCGGCGACATATAATAACCTGTCCGAAGGACTCAGCAACCCACTCATCTCTGAAACTTGAATATTTGAGAAAGACTTATTCAATATAAAGAGTTCCCTCCTACTTGTAAGTTGGGACTCACTGTCACACATTTTTTTGAAACAATCCTCACAGTTGAACCTTTTTCTGTATGTGTGAGCAACATAGCCTGCAAAGTAAACCGTTGAGCACTCTTCCAGACTTACTACATTGAAATCATCCGATGTCAGTACAGGTTCTTCTTCTTCTTCTTCTTCTTCCTCCTCCTCCTCCTCCTCCTCTTCTTCAGATGAAATTGAGGATAATTCAGAGGACTTTGTTGTGGGGTCTGCAGATTTTTCTTCTTCCCATTGCACACCCAAATCTAGAAGAGTGTCATGATCCGGGTTATATGAAGTAGTCTTTGGAGGCTCTAATATTTGCTGTATGGTTAGGATCCTCATTGTCCCGCGGAGTACACGAACACTTGGATTACGATTCCATCCGCCTCTTTGTCGTATAGAAGAAAAAAGGTTCTCCAAAGGGTCCTGATTTAATCTCGATGTGAGAATATACAAACCGCTCTCAGATGATAGTAGCAAATTGTATGCATTGATGCTTAGCAGAAATCCATCAAAACAAGGTGGCCTTCGATTTGGAGAATTCATTTTTCTTAGGTTTCTGAAAATTTCTTGTGATTCTAGAAATATTTGTTGAATGTGGCTGTTGCTAGAGCATAGTGCACAGGCATGGGTTTCTAGAGAATTGTGTTTTGCTGTTCATAGCATCAAACAATTTGTTTATTTGACTCAAAAAGTTGGCTGTATGCAAGACAGAGTTACTTTTTAATTCTCCAGTGCCATGAACAGTTTTCAAAGCAGATGCAGTTGTGTGACTGAATATTTGTACAGCAAGAGAAATATTTGAATATTTGTACTCCCATATTCCATAAAATATTTGATGAAAAAAATAATTTCTCGTGGCAATAGTTAGCATTTCAATACCTTAATAATATCCAATACAAAAACTTCGAAAAAAAATTATGACTAAAAACCATGCGCACAGCCCTAAACGACAGCAAGCTGAAGTTGCGACGCCCCAACCAACTGCGCTAAGCGGCCCGCCGATTCTGAGTGGTAATATTAAATTCTCAAACCGCCATTATTCAAATACAAGAGCAATAATGTACCTCAGTTCATAAACACCTCAAATTGCAATCTATACAACTTGAAAATTATTTTTCGAGGAATAAATATTCCATGGCACTGTTTTTGAACTGCATATATGATTATATTGAGTTATTACCTTCTCTTTCAATTTCTAGAAGCTTTGAGAAGATTTTTACATCATTGATATTGATAAATTATACCTATAGCCTACAATAAATTTATTTCACTTCAACAGTGAAAAAATCTTTCTGTTGAAGTTAGGAAGCTGAAGTCACATTTGTTCAAATAGGACTCATTTTTTCTGGGAATTGATGTACCATGAATGTGACTTGAATTGTGTTGCAATGCACAATTATGTTAGTTTCTTCTCTAAATTCTACCTCCAGTTTCAATAGTTTTTTTTATCATAATCAATTTTTTGATGATTAATTTATTGATGATATTTAATTCTGCTAGTATCTTGTTTTGAACAAAATTATGAGAAATTTTTATTTATTCGTCTTATCCCAAACAGTGAGGCAATTGTATATAAAAGAACTAATCAAATATATAGGACAAAAGAGTAGCAAGTTGAATTACATCAGTGATAAATTAATAAACATGTTTCCAGAGGAATATCTGGACCAAACTTTGAACTTCACTAAAAAAAGTATGAGCATTTAAAACTGGATAGAGTAATTTTCTCTTTGAAATTGAAGGCACAGATATAACATATTATTTTGATTCTGGATCAATAGTTCGAAATAATGAAGAACAGAAAAAAATTATTGAATTAGTCTAAATAGTAACTGGCTTCAGCGGACAAGTTTAACTTTTGCCGAAGTCAACCAAATTATGTATTTTAAATAGAAATATTGTATATGATAGCTAAGTACTAAAAATACTAACATAGCTATTTTTACATTGTATCATATTGTACTGTCATTGTCATGTTTTGCATTCTTTTGTGTTTGGTTTTCGAAAAAAATATCAAATATTTCGAACTTTTTATTTAAACTGGAATAACTCTTGTTTTCGTTTCAGTCTAAAGTCCAGATTACTCTTAAAAACTATTTGATTACTCAGCAGTTCTCCATCTCTACTTGTCCAGTCCCAGTTTAAAATCTATAATTTAAAATCGAAAAATCATTCTCTCGTTGGGCTCAACGTAAGAAAATAGATTTATTCTTAGAAATATCATTCGAAATTATGAAAAAAGCATGTATATATTGATGGTCAGAATAATATCACAAATAATGGAAATTTTGAAAATCATTACCTGCTCTGGTAATACAATCGTCGCTGTTTTCTGTCGAAAATCTAAACATTTTAATCTCTTTCGTTCTAAATCTATTACTTGTACAGTTTTTGAATGAACATCGAGTTTCTGGCATTTTGCGAATTACGAAAATAAACAGAAATTTAAAGAAGTTAATAAATTTAAATTCAAATGATTGAGCTATGTCAAAATAATCCGATGAAAAAATGTCAATTTTCAATCAATGGTGTGAGCTACACGTTTTCCGTTCAGTCAATGAATACGAGAGTGAGATGCTACTGGCGACTACAATATAATATTATTGTGATAGGATAGGCTTTGGACAAGCATTCTATTCCTTTGTAGAGGAATTATTTGAATTACATTATTTGATGAATGAAATGACAGAGAACTGAGTCTGAGTGAGAGAGGAGTATTTTGCACAACTTGGCAACAATGGTGAGAGTCACACACATGGAAGGCTCACTTACACACGCACGATTACAGTAGATACCGGATTTGCGGACGATATGCACTCTCGTGACAATTTCAAGCACTATCACGTTTCCCCAGTTGACTGTCTCATTACTATATTGTCTTTGCTTAAAAGTAAGTAAAACTTACTTTTTTGAAGAGCTTCTGACTGTTTTCCATATGGCTTGCACATGGATGGCCTCACACAAGACTTCATTCTAGACATATTCTTCATTATTTCAGCAAACGCTCTCACTATTTTCTCCTGGCCAACTGAAAAAAGCCAATGAATGCCTTTATAAATGTTTTGTTTTGACAGATTGGTTTAGGCTATCAGAAACTATCGGATAAAATTAAATATAAAAAAATGATAAAATCTCAATTTATAAAAAAAAATCAGTAATACATCATAATTACTAACTTAGGCTAATATTAAAACTCAAGAATACAAACATCATTCAACCCTGACATCGAGTGTTAGTTCAATCGAAACAGCACTAAAAATCTCACTGATTTAGTATTACTCTTCAAAAACAGCAAGTTTTGGTAGACTGCGGTTAAAATTGTTTTTAAATGTAAAACTTTTGAAAAAGTAGCGGAAAGTTCCTTTTTGTAACCACTATTCGAAAGAGGAAGACATTTTAAAATGTTTGCAGACAGATCATAAAATCATATGAAATGATCATACTGATGATCAATATCATCTCAAATCATCTCTAGTAGTTCTGTGAACAGTAGACCTTAAAATAAGAGTGCTTGCACAGAGGAACATACTTGATGCACTCAATGATAATCACCATCGCAAAATTAAAGACAATCATCAGACCTAACCCTTGATTCAATTTGTGTTCTCTATTTTACACAAAGTCAATCTGTATCACATCACTAAGGCGGCGTTTCTATTTTCCAGACAATTGCTAATTGCTGAAGATCAGATTTCACATGTCTGATAAATGAATTTATAGAACAATATCGATTAAATTTGTATAATTATCATTTACTTAGTAATCACTTCTTTTTTCTCAATTGGAGTATTAGAAATGATTTGTTTCTCTCAAACAAATTTGTTATCATTAATGATCATTTAATTCAAATGAAGGCACAACTAGATGAATAAGAAGGCCCGAGGGCTATCTTGATATCTGATTCCAATTGCATATAGATTGACTTTATTTATGCACTTTACAATTAATAGAAGTGCTGTGGGCGAAGTTGATGCATAAAGCGCTCCCTTCCACTTAGCACACCCATTTGATGGAGAAGCTAAGTTTAAATATCATGTCTCCTTTTGAAGAAGGCCCAAGTGCCTTTCCTTTTTTATTTTAAATATCCTTTAAATGCAAGAAAATTTTGAAAATCCTTGCACATAAATCGCTGGGCATTTCTTAAAGGAAGATCCATGCAAAATTTCATAGAACTTGGTCCACGTGTTGAGCCGTAAATGCATTACAAACAGACAGCAGAAAGATGAAGGCAATAAGGTCGACTTGAAACAAAGACCTCTCATCGTTCGGTCAATTATAATGATCTTTGTGTACTTTTATAATTATAATTGTAGTGTTTATCTTTACCTAGGAATACTTGTGAGTATGAAATTACGAAATGCATAGGATATATTGCAAACATAAGTTTTACACATCTATATAATAAGAGAGAGTAGGGGCGTGTTTGTGTGTGTCAGTCTTACGGATTTCACAAAAACGGCAACGATTTGGGAGACTAAATTGGCACGAATCTTCCTCTAAACTTGATTCAGTGCACCTGGAAGCCCGATTTTTTATTTTCCTTTCATACTTTTCAAATTTCACTTATGAGCCACGAGTTTATTACTGTTTTAAATGTGTTAAGATGCATAGAAAAGCATCATAAAAGCTCATAGAAAATCTGATACATGATATGATGCAAAAACATTGGCATTGGCGGTTGAAATCCACACACAACATGTTTAATTTAAACATCCCGTTGTAAAGCACTGGTAAACCACTAGTCGTTGAATAGAACTGTTTTGGTAAACAGAGCT
The DNA here is from genome assembly GCA_948455865.1 of Conomelus anceps. NCBI lineage: Eukaryota > Metazoa > Arthropoda > Insecta > Hemiptera > Delphacidae > Conomelus > Conomelus anceps. The sequence continues at coordinate 37,968,679 of OX418220.1, read as the reverse complement.
TATATTTTGCCAACCATTCTGAAATTAGAAGATCATCATATTTATCGATAATCGATCTATCTTCAAAAAATCGTAAATGTACTAGCAATATATTTGATATATTTATTTCCATAAAGCATACTGCAACCATATTAGAAGTACAATGAAAATAGAAAAAATACATTTGCCCACAGAGACTACAGATCCGTGTGAAAGGAAAGAATTAACTACTAATGTAGAAGAGACTTTTAAATTATTACTAAGAGTTACTATTAATCTATAGAAAAGATACAATTTATTTTCCTTTTTCAATTTAAAATTAAAAAATTGAATTTTGAATTGAAAATTCCATACTTGAACTGAAAATGACTAGTCCATCAATAGAATAATGATCAATCAACTATAGATAAATAATTGGCAGACTCAAAACTCACAGACAGCGACAATTTTTTAATAATTGTCTGGAATAAAGTGTAGAGTGAGTGGATAAGCGGCTCAGCAGCCTCCCGGCCTATAGCAAACAGCCAATAGACCACCGCTCTTTTATATACAGCGACACTGCACCTCGCCGTCTCAAAGATTGGCTTCGGAGATGAAATTGGTAAGTAATTAATGATCTCAGTGTGTTGAAGCCAAGTCTGTGCCTATTCGGATAGTTGTGCTGTACTTCAGTGAAAATTTCTGTTTTGTAGGTTTTGGTAAAAGTTATGAGTGTTTTCACGTAAATTTGCCTGACATCAAGAACGCGAAAAACAGAGAAAAGATGTTCTGTAGGATATCTCATCGGTTGTTTTTAATAAGATGATTTTAATACTTTTCTATAATGTATCATATTTTTAAATCGCGAGTGCTGGCCTCGGTCGGTGCAGAGGTCGTGTGGTGGTGCATAGAAGCAATGCGATGCCGGATGTTCTGGGGAGTGATAAGTATTTAGTAAAGTGGTCGAGATCTGTGGTTTGAGCATTCAGGCTAATAAATCTTTAGTTATAGTCATGAAGTTTTCTTAAAATCAATGTTCAATACCATGTATGAGTTATATTACTTATTATGTATCATATACCCGTAGTTACACAACATATAACTTTAAGAACTGCTCACGCTCACAGACGATATAGTCTGCGGGTTCTATTATTCATTTTTTTATATTTTTGAAGTGTATAATGTTATATAAGTATAATGTGTATGATACACATTCAAAAAATTGAATTGAAATTGAATAAGGCACCGCCCCTCTCCAGCACTCTATACTGCATACTATAATTATTTACTTATGTAAACGCACGGAACGGTTATATAGTAAATAAGGGTTTTTTAATCCTTCATGGACCGTTGGACCGTGGAGGTATTTAGATAAAGAAAAATGGTCGCCAGCTGGAAAAGGCTGAGAACCACACTGCAATACAGTACGAAAGTGTTTTTGAAACAAAAATGTTCTCTTGGATATAACATCGTAGAGTAATGTAGAAATTCAGTGAGTGATTTTTAAAAATAAAAATAATACCTTGATGATTTGGATATCCATTACCTTCAGTTGATGATGATTGATGTCTCTTGGAATCATGGTTGTCATGATGACTGGTCCAAGATCCATTGTGAGCAGCCAGTAAATCCTGTAAAACGTTAAAGTTGGGTAATTAATTTAGAAATTCCGTTTAACGCTATAAATTATACCAGACGTCCGCTACTGCGGATATTGACAACTGTACAACACAACTTCTGACATTGGAAACTTCCATTAGCTATTTAATGCAGTTGTCAATGTTTGCAGCAACAAGAGTTCTTCGTCATAATTTATAGCATTAAAAGGAATTTCAAAATCGATTATCTTGCCAACATTCAGTAATAAAATTGTTTAAAATTTATTTAAAATTTCAACATCTTCCTAAATAACTCGAAATTGAAAATGTATGTTCCACTAGCAAATAAATATGGTTAGTTGGCGTCTCTGAGATTATTAAACGACTTGACTGTTGATATACTTTGACACTCAAATCATAAACAAACGAGATACTATAGTTTCGAATGTCACGACATTTTCAACCACAATCAAACTTGGTTTGATTCTGGGTTTGATTGATATAGAAAATTACGTGATATTGAACATTATAGTATCTCGTGTGTTAAACATTTAGCACGGTGTGATGATTTATCAAGTTTCATGATTATTACGGACCCGACAGGGCCTTATTGAAATCGAGCCATTGTCCGTCCATCCGTCTGTGCCCTAGCGCTTGAAAACCGATTTCCAATATAGGCTCAAGGTTGTTTGAAAATCGTTTATCAAATTTTGAATCTACTTCAAATAAAAAGACAAACAAAATATTGGAGAATGTTATAAAATCTATGTGTCAAGTAGAAGAAACAAAACGCCACTTAGTGAAAATAACAAGAGTTTTAGAACTGTTATTGTCAGTATGTTTTGTTTTTCACGTTATCAGTTTTCAAGCTATTTCATATTTATACAGTAATAGCATGATAGTTGTTGATTTTTTCCAATTTTTCTTTTAAACCCCATCTATATCTTAATTGCCATACAAAAATAGTAGGTAAGTTTTATTTTCATTATTATAATAATTAGAGCTGAATGACTGTGGAGCTAAATTAAAAAAAAGTTCTATGCATAGCTGTGAATTCGTGAATCATGTGATAAGTAACAAGAGATTGATGGCCATTACACATGAAACGATGATACTCGAAAGTAGAGATGAGGCGTATTTACTGGAACAGGTATTTTTACTGAGTATTTGATCGTACGGACTAGCACCTAGTATTCGAAGAACAAAATACTCAGATATCTGTGAGTATTTCTAGAAACGAGTAAACTACGCGACTTCGGTACGGTCAGTGACCTGAAGTCCCCACTCCAATTTTTGGAGTAGGAGTGGAGCTTTGTAATTTGCAGTTGCACAGTAGCTAGCTAATCTCTCATTATGGAACTATTCAACTACTCACTCGCTCTTTCACTCTCTCTCTCATACTCTATCTTTCTCTCTCATTCTCTCTCTATTCACTGTACTCGATTGTAGGCGCATGCTTAGTTGCGTCAAGTACAATAGAACAATTACATTAGATTGTCTTTGGTTGCGTGCGTATGGCGTACGCGAGTACTTTTCCAGTAGAAATACTTCTTGAGTACGAGTACTCGAGCGACTCAAGTCTCGAGTCTTGCCGTCCGCGTCTCATTTCGCTACAGCACATTTCAGAGCAACTCAATAATTAGATTCGTGCTGTATTTAACGCAAGAAACAGTAGCAGTACCAGTACCGCAGTACAATACTCGATACTGTACGATACTCTCTTGTACGTGTACTCTCTTACTCTGGCGAACTGGCTAATATAAAATACTAGCTAGTATTTTGGAACAGGTATTTGGAATAGGTATTAGAACGTACTTGTACTCGGAATACTTAGTATCAGAAAAACCTAGTACGACCCATCTCTACTCGAAAGTGTCGCATGAGAAATGATAAATTCATTTATTGCCATCGTGTGAAGTGATAGAGAATTTACTATTATTGAAGACCCTAGTCTAAGTATTATTGCATTACTATTGTGATAATTATCATCATTGATCAATATTATTAGGGCCCAAGTGCATTCGGCACAAACCTGAACCAGAAACATTTTGAGCTGATCAATGCAATTTATAATTTGTTTAGGGCTTTCCTATACTTATTTGATAACTGATCAGTCGGTGTTTGGATACTCCGTTGCATCGGTTTATCCTTATGACATGTTGTTCTCTATATTATTATCTCCATAATATGTTTCCACTTTCGATTTCTGTAACTGTTATTTGTGAATAATAACGCTTAGTTTGCTAAGATATTCATTACAACTTATTATTCACAAAATTGAAATGAAATAACGAAAAATGGATCAATTATTGAAATTGGAGAAGTTTTATGATAATCAACACTTTCCAAACGCTACTCAGGAATGGAATTACTGGCTGAAGACTTTAGAAAACTTCATTGCACCTTTCAAGGAGATCGATGGTCAAAGTAAGTTGAGAATACTTACTAACCATATATCACATTCTGTTTACCTGTTGATTGCCGACAAGAAAACATACATATCAGCTATTGATGAACTAAAAGCTACTTATGTAAAGCTGATAAACGAAATATTTGCTAGACACAAACTGGCATCCCGAAAGCAGACCCCAGATGAAACTACTAACCAATATAACCAAGATTGTTGGAGTTCAATAAGCTAACTCTCGATGAGTTAGGCGTTGAAAAAGCGCGTACTTCGGAAGAAAGAAATTGAAAAACTGCTTGCTGATTAAGGAACGTAGGTCTCTCTGAATGGCACAAGCGTTTGTAGTGAAACATGACATGAGAATCATAAAAATCGAATGGTGATTGATTATTCTCAAACTATTAATCGGTATACACAACTTGATGCATATCCCCTCCATAATTTCAGGGATATAGTTTCTAAGGTTTCAAAAATTTCTGTCACAATCTATTTCAAACGCGTTAATCACCAGGTACCTCTACAAGAAAAGATATTTCACCGCGTTTGATGCATGTGGCCGTTTGCACCAATTTCGACGGCTTGTTTTGGTTTGATAGATGCTCTACCCACCTTCCAGCAGATTATTGATGATGTTATTTAAAACATTTTTGAGTGACCCAGAACAACCGGAACCTCTGAGAAGGTCGCAGATGGTAAAGTGTGGCTGTGCCGTTCTGGCGTTGGGATTGAAAACAAAGTATTAAAGAAACAGTAAGTTTCAATATTTTGACAGTAAAACTTCCTGCACTAGTTGTCTTCCCTTGTTAGATTTTCTTAGCTAAGCTGTTATTTTTTATGCATTCAACACTGAACATATTTTGATTTCATTCACATTTCTAGTGAGTTGAAAACTGTGACTGATCTTAAGGGCGCCTCTCAGTGACCTTTGATAGGAGTTCGCGGGGTTTGAGGTACGCCTGTAGGCCCCCTTAGCTCGGGCTGATATAGCTAACTGTTTTTAGGGGAGGCCCCAGAATGCTTTGACCGTAACTATAAAGCTGACCGCCTCTATAGACAATGCAATATTAAAAATATCGGTGTTCATTAGTCAACTAGCCTATTTTATATTCAATTAGCAATAGCTACTAATAATAGCTATTATTCAACCTGTTGAATTTCGAGCTAATTTTCATACAAGGATCTTTATCCTAGTTTGAGTTTGTTATTCAAACTTGTTATTCTCAAGTTGAATAGGTAATGAATCTCAACCGAATTTAGAAAATCGAGCTGTCAGATTAGAAAGTAACATTTATTTTGAAATAAATCTTAATTTCAAGCCTTTCCATATTTAGTCGGTTTTGACCGTTGGATTGGTGCCCCCCTGGCTGCTGCACCCAAGGCGAACGCCTAGCTCGCCCCACCCACCCGACAGCCCTGGCCAAGGTATGCCTCGAAGACGGGCGAGAGGCGACTGTGTCACTGAAACACCTAGCATCACAAGTTGGGATGATTACTGAGCCAGAAACAGAGGAAATGAGACAACCGGGCAACAAGAGCCCGAACATGCAACAGTCTTACAACCTCAACGAAATCAAGATAGCCAGGACATAGGAACAAGGGCAAATGCAGAACCACAGCCCCATGAAAGTTCTCTGCGACGCTCTACTGGAGAGCACCAAATTCCTTCCTACTATGCAATAAAATTTTAAAAGGAAGGAAAATTGTGATGATTTATCCAGTTTCATGATTATTATCACATGTTCTCTATATTTATTTATACAGCAATTTATTTGGAAGCAATAGGTTTCACACAAAACTGCCTCCTTAACAATACAGCATGATCAATACAGCAAATCGACACTACAAAAAGAACCTAAAAAGAAAAATGTATGCATACATAGATGTGTAGGATGTACTGGTAATTATTATAATATTTATCAAAAATAGTCCAAATTACAGTCTATATAGCTTATAAAACAAACAAAAAATGATATTGATGAAAATTAAAATAGATGAGTTAAGAAGAAGAGGAAGATGTAAACAAAGGAGAAGAATAGGAAAAGTGAAAGTAGAAGGGGAAGAGAACGATATTATTATAATAGGTTTCCACTTTCGATTTCTGTAACTCTCTTTTGTGAATAATGAAGCTTAGTTTGCAAAGGTATTTATTACACATGTTTAGTGACCTTGTTGGCATCGCTGAGATTATCCAGTGACTCGAGGTTGGCCTTGAACATGTCGGCCACTTTGCGCTGTTGCGCGGCTGTTGACGATGACGATGAAGTCTGCTGTTGCTGCGACTGCTGCTGCTGTTGCTGAGGCGATTGGCGATGCTGCTGCGCTACTTGCTGCTGTTGTTGCCGTGATGACGTCATTGAAGCGGCGGTCACCGCATTCAGCTTGCTCAGGCCCACATCGGAAATGTCGCTTGAACTTCCACTGTCAGATACGCCCACTGCAAAAACACACACACATAAATAAATCGAATCATTCATTCCTTGAAATCATTGCAAAATGTATAAAATGAACATAGCTGTTATTGTAATACACAAATGCAATAAATAAAATATTACCATGAGATAATTAGAACAAGAAATAATCCATACTAATCGGAAAAAAATGAAAGAAAACAGTAAAATTGCAAAATAAATTATTATTAGAATAGGAGGGAAGATGCCCGCATGCTTCTGGTCTGTGCGAGTAAATATCATATCTATTACACACCACATTAGTTTTCTTGATTAACTAAGTTAAATATGGACCGAGGGTAGCTCAGATATTAAAATACTCGAATAACATTGACTCTAACACGGTTGAAAAGAAAAAGTGGAAGCGTGGCTGGCTAAAGATGTAAAAGAGGCATTTAGTCACCTATGGTGTCGAATTCGCACAGTGCAGTATGTAGCACAATCTCAAATATGTTTTTATTTGGATGATTTTAATATTTTGATGATACAAAACCACTCTGCTGTTTACGTTGGCAAAACATGCAATTTGGCCACGTTATATTGCACCGCAGTTGCGTGCCATTAGCTTGGTTAATCTGAAATCTGAATATGGCCAGTGATCTTACCCATAGATGTAAGAATATAAGGATATCAAATGATATGGTTAGATAGGTATTTCATTGTCAATCAATAATATCATGGAAATGAAAACGTAGAATTTAAGAATGATTCACTGCCAAAACCAAAACAAAAACATATGTGGGTCTTATTGAACATTAGAATAATTATTATTTCTAGCTGACCTGGCTGCTCTTGAATGTAAGTAGGCTTGTTGTGTGATGACAACTCGAGTTGAGTTTTGTAATAGCGGCAGGCAGGATTCGGACAGTTCTGCACCACCTCAATTATAAACTCTTTTTCCATTCCAAAGTTTTCACGTCCAATAGTATAAGAGTCCATCACCTGTTGATGCAAAATAGAATAGCAATTTATTACTTAAACATTGTAACTTATGCAATATTCATCCTCAAAAAAAAAAAAATATATATATATATATATATAAATATTATTCAACTAAGTATGCTAATGAACAGTGAATAAGAAATAGTAGGTACTTCTGTAGAATAACTGCGGTCGACTTGCCTGAAAAATACACAAAATCAGCAGATTGAACTTATTGTAAATAGCCCAGTCAAATTAGATAAATCAAGAGAAACATTGATGGAGAAATAGTTTTTTCGCTAATCGCTTCTTAATCCTTGGGTTTATCAAAAGCCCTCAAGGGTGGGGGGTGAGCTCGATGAGAGACAAGGGTGGAGAGGTTTTCCGTTATTTGTAGAGAATTTTGATAGTTTCAACTTTGATAGGAGCAAAAATATTGATTTATCGTTGCTGATTTAAAAGCTAAAAACTGGGAAACTGTACCTTTCCAATCCACTCCCTTAACGAGGTCACCCCCACCCCCACTTTTGATATGTTATTACCCAAGGTTAGAAGAAGCAAATGGCGAAAAACATTTCTCTGTCAATTCTTTCCCTCGATGGCCATATTTTTGTCTAAATTGAGTGGGCTAAAATCTTACTTATAAATTGCCATCAATTTTTCTTCAAAATATATTTTAATTGAAAATCAAATTTCTGAAATTGAAAAAATGGATTAATATTTTGCTTTTATACAGAGAATTTACAGGTTTACATAAATTATACACTCCTTGACAGTGAATATCTATCTGATTTTACATCGATGTGTTGACTAAGCTATATATTGACTGAAAATTCAATACAACCCAGTAAACCTCGAACTAGTAAAGATAAAACTGGAATAGAGCTCATGCGCGAAGTATTGCCTGTGATTACTGGATCTGATACTGGTTAGATCTGAGATGATAGTAGCCATTACCATTTTCAAAGTACTGAAACTGTTATAATGTACAACAACCACAATAAGCCAATATGAACGAACTTTGATAATTCTCATCTCTGGAGACTAGAAAAGCTCCTCAAGTAAAGGCTTTGCAAGTCTCCCTTGAGTTGAGGAAGTCTCAAGGTCATTTTATAAATATAGACGAGATTAAAACCAGTAGACTATTAATTTATAGAACCATGATCCACAGCTAAAATTCTACCACACCCTCTTAATTCATAGGGATTCAATTCCAAACCAAGTTTCGTAAAGAATGAATTTTGTGAAACATTAAAATAAACTATGTATTGGTGATGGTGTGTGATATGTCCATAATGAATAAGACTTGATTTTGTCATATCTTCTTTTTCATTTATTTTAGAATTTATTGTATTTTATAAGAACGCAAAATAGGCCTCCTATAGTTTCGACAGTCAAGTGTCATTTTCAACCCCAATCAAAATACAGAGTAGCTTAGTTTAAGCTCTAAAATACAGAGTAGCTTAGTTAAAATAAATAAATAATAATGAATATTCTATTACCATTTAAAAATAAATCTAACCAAATGCATACATGACTAAAACTACCAAAAGTTACATTTTTATTAATATTTTTTGGAAATTTTAATATACTGAAAATGAACCTACTTTACTATGGCATGCCATGTTCTGGAGTAGATTTGCAATATTAGGTGAGTGAGCTCACATATTGTTTGAAATATTGTGGTTTCTATGGTTTGTCCTCCTGTGCAACATTTGCTACATTACTTCTACTCTGCATTTGTAATTTATCCCTCTGCCTTATTGATGTTGCAATTCCATTCGTAATCCATGGCTTGATTCTTCTTTTATTATGTGAAACTCTGTATACGTTTTTGCATTTCTTTTTATGTTTCTCAATTATTGCCACAAACACATCAAGTGCACTTTCAGCATTATTTTGAAAGTAAACGGAATGCTCTCCATTAGCAGTGCCGAAAGTTGAGCTTGATCAATACTTTCATAATTGTACTTATTTCTAATATTATTCGATTCCTCAAGATTGTTTCAACTCCCAAAATAGTTATAAGTTATAGTGATCTGTGATTGGATTCTAGAATATCTGTACTTTTAAATTAAAAAAAGTACACGATAAAGCATCCAGTAAGCATCCATTAGTCCTTCATCTTTGAATTCTCTGTGATTCTTCTTGTTTGAATTATTTATTACATATAAAGCTAGTTCTATAATCTACGTTCACGTGAATAAGAGTTTTACAATTGGTAGAGTAATTAATTAGCAACTGAATTTCTAATATCTTCAATGCTTGCTCTTGTTTAGCTAAGTACTAAATCTATTCCTGGTCTATGTATTTTTATAATTTAAGTTGATTTTCCACATCCTCATCTTTTAAACAGTGGAAAAATACCTTCAAAAATTCTATTTGCAATAAACTAGGCTTTTAGTTTTATTTAAATTGATGAGACTGTCAAAACAACGGAATCTCAAGTTTCCACATTTAAAGTGGTTGTGGCTAATTCAATTAAATATAGCATTAGTCACAAGCCCAAATAAAGCAAACAATTTCAATTTTCTGACGTAAGCACTGCGGAATAAAAGAAATTGTGTACTTTGTGACTACAAAACCCGAACCAGTTCTATCTTTACCAGTTCGAGGTTTACATGGTCGTAATTCCAGGGGAGGTTTGGTTGGCCACGTATAGCACGCAATTATTTTGGGGCGGTATTATTTTAGCAATGTAATATTCACTTGATCTATGTCGTTTAATGGTAAATTAGTTTGATCTTGGTTCTAAGTACTGAAGGTATGAAGTAGTTCCATAGAACTATAAACTTGGAATGCTAACTCAAGCGGTGTTTGGAAACTAGAAACGAGCCGGCCGATGTTCCGTTTCCCCCACCACAGTGCAGTGCAAACGACACTTATTTCTGCACTCCAGCTATGTAGACAGCTACAGCTCATTGTGATTTTGCATTGATATTCAACATTATTTGACAAGTTTTGAGATTTGAGTATTGAGAATTTATTTATTTTATTGTACTGGCGACGAAAAAGAAGAATGCCAGCATACTGCGTAGCCTTTGGCTGCAAAAACTACATTACAAAGCAATCTGGATTATCTGCACATAGGTAAATCTACAGAATACTATAAACTTAAAAAACACTTTTAAATGGAAATTGACTCACGTTATGGCGTGACGGCCGTTTCGCTCTGTTGTCTAGAGCATCATCAGACGACCCCTACTGTGGGTCGTCTGATGATGCTCTAGACAACAGAGCGAAACGGCCGTCACGCCATAACGTGAGTCAATTTCCATTTAAAAGTGTTTTTTAAGTTTATAATACATATTAGTGGAAACAAGATGGATCTTCAACATCATAACTACAGAATACTGTAACAATTAACGTAATATATTTGATATTGACACTCTACATTTGTTATTCGTATTATTGTCTACAAATCTGGCGCTATTAATATTGCTATCCTTATAAAGATAATTCTTCTCCAATTAGTTCAGTACGGTACATAGATAGACTAAATGTAAATATAAAATATTATATCCCATGTTATTGTTGAATTATCCAAAATGATATTCTGGGATATTATGTGAGTTATTTATTATAATAAAACTTCAAGATTAATTATAATGTTATACAGCAGTTTGCGAAAGTGTAACTGGATAACAACAATCAATTAAGTTATTAACGGTATATGACATACTAAAGAATAATTATTGTGTCAAGTCAAAAATATAGCTGACAGAAACAGTCTTTATAAAACGTGAAAAACTATCTAAAAACAAAAAAACATTGTTTGTTTTGCTTTGCTACACTAGATTTTTTAACATGAAAAAGAATGGTGTTGTTGGTTTATTATTTTCACGACCAGTTTCAGTTCAGTGACACAGGGTGACTAGCAAAGTAAGCTCCAAAAATTCCCTGACTTTTCCCTGAAATCCCTGACCTTTTCTACAATTTTCCCTGACCAATATAAGGTACTAGCCCGCAGGCTCGCTTCGCTCGCCTTAACCGTCTAGCCAGGGGGCAGAGTCCCCCCTAGACCCCATGGGGTGGTTTAAAATTCGTACAAAATCGTGAATCGAACCAGCACTTTTGTTTGTTGACCATCTGTTGTCATGGATACGGGCACAGTTATTCAATTCACAACTCCAAACTTCTTATGTATAATTTTCAAATTTTCACTTTTGACCGTATTTTCTGGATTTTTTCAGAATTTTTTCTTAGCATGCATCTAGAGCCCCAACGCGGGCTAGTACCTTATATTGGTCAGGGAAAATTGTAGAAAAGGTCAGGGAAAAGTCAGGGAATTTTTGGAGCTTACTTTGCTAGTCATGTATACCAAATTTCAACTTAATTAGCCATGTGGTTTTCGAGAAACACTGATGAATGAGTCATTGAATCAGGGGTATTTGGCTTTTATATAGATGAAAAACAAAAAGACCTTACCGAATAATCAAAACAATTTTATGTTTGTTAACCTACCTATGTAGCTTATTTATCTGGTTGCCTATCTAAAAACGCATTTCATGTGAGGGTTTCTATAATTGAACGAGAGTAGCGAGTTCTTAGTTTTGAATTGTGATTCGTGACTGGTGGCTCGCGGCTTTTTCTGTATGTTTTTTGGGTTTGAGTGTATGTTCGACAATAACTTTCAAATGCTTTGACCAATCAACTTCAAATTTTAAACACACATTCTTGGAACCTTAATACAGATAGAGTTCATTTGCCAATGAAATTGACACACTCCTTCATCCTTTTTGAAGCGAAACAAAAGGATAGGTTCACAGCCCTTCATTAATATATCTATATATTACTGTTTTTTAGGAAATAGTTGTTTTCACCATATGGAATTCGCAATAGATTTGAAAATATATTAATTTATTTATTGAGTTATCATCAGCTGTGGGTGAATAAATGCGATCAGGCTTTTTATAGAATCTCTATCAGCTGATAAACTAATTTCATTGCCCTGATAAATGAATATATAAACGGCTTTTTTTATGTGGTAAATATATCTAGGGGAGAGTGTTGTACCTTGAGAATGATGTACCTTGGAACACTTCAGTTTTTCAACCAGTGGGACTATTTAGTGGTTAATTTTATGTTTTTCAACACTACATGTTCGTATAGTTCGAAGTTCAGCAGCATCAGATGATTATTAAAGGTATGATGGGCAAACAAAATTTCAACTAGTCAAAAGAAAAAATTTTCAAAGTTATTTTTCTAGTACTCTTATGTTGTGAGAGCTGTATATTTTCAACTTCATGTGATAACTGATTCTACAACTATTGGTGAGTGAAACTCCATTATTCATAATGCTCTTAAACAAAACCTTTAATGGATTTATTTAAAATGGCGACTTCTTGTACCAGGGAACACAACCACATAGTGTACCTCGGAGCGTGTGAAAAGGACGCATAGTAGGCCTATTCCTTCATCTTATGATTCTGACAATGATATGGCTCCATTAGTTGACACAAATGATGAAGACAGCGCTGTAGAAGAATGTCTATTTTGTAATGAACAATATCCACTGAATCAGTCTGGAGAAAATTGGATCAGGTGCACAGCACAGTCTACATGTGATGGGCACATGAAATTTGTGCAGGATGTGAGAAAAACGGATGGAAAAAATTTATTTGTGACATTTGTAATAATTAAAAATTTAATAAATGAGTTAAGTATTGACCAGTAGGCTATTATTATTTCTCCAAATAACATGAGAGTTCCAAGGTACAAAAGGTAGGATTCCAAGGTACATCAATCAACATGATGTAGCCTACTTTGGAGCACTTGCAAGAATTAACAGTTCTATTTATTTTCTTTTTTGTTACCAAAGGATAAGGTTGAATTCATATCTTATTTGATAGAAAACATGATGCACTTGTCAAGAAAAATATTGTTTCCGTTGAAAAATGCATAGTTTTGTTATTAGAAGCCAAAATATAAAATGTGCTCCAAGGTACAACACTCTCACCTACTCGATAGATACACTAATTCCATTGCCCCGATATACAGAGTGTCCCATGTAAGGTATAAAAACCGGTCACCAAGTATTCTACACCAAACTTCTGACAAAAAATGTTCAGTGACGTTTTTGAAAAGAGGCCTTTGTTTTCGAAATATCTCGATATTATGACTTTTTCGAGATAAGCTCACTTCCCACCATTAAATGCTCAATAACTCAAAAACTACTGATCAGATTGGAATTATGATGACATTGTTGGAAAGAGCACAACATTTTGCTGAAGATACACGTATTTTCAATATGTAACCTAATCATTTAGGGTGTTTTTTTTAGGGGTCAAAGTACAAAAAAGGGGGTTTTTCTAAATCTCGCTGAAATTTTAAATTGATTTTTCTCGATTTGTTTTTAGGGTGACATAATAAAAAAAATTTCATTAAAAACTTCCTCATTTCTCAAGCTTTAAAATTATACTAAAATTTTATAAATTGGTGATTCGCAAATGCTTGAAAATTGTAAAAAACTGTCACAAACCCACAAGAATTAGTGTCTAAGGGACAAGAGCTGAAAGAGTAGAAATTTGATTTCAAAATATTTTTGCAAACACATGTTTTTTCAAAATATTTTTGCAAACACATGTTTTTTCAAAATATTTTTGCAAACACATGTTTTTTCAAAATAAATTATCAATCACTGTGTTCCTTGAGTGACCGCAGGAAGCCGTTGACGGCAAACTGTAAAAATACTGATCTACAGTAAGTACTGTATTACAGTACTCTTATCAGAAACTTCTTACCGAATCACAGGTCTGAAGTCATCGTTGGAAAAAGAAGTAATTCCTTAATTAAGTTGAATATTTCTAAGATTGCTCCATTGGATGAGATTGAAAATCAGGATCAACTGAAGAAAAATGAGTGTGACAATCATTTCTGATGACTGTGGTGTGCTATGGTGTATTCGAAATTGCCTACTGTATAGTTTATTTATTTATCTATTTCACAATAGATTGAAAATAGAGTTTTCAATTTTTAGAGCATTGACAAAAGAATAAACATTACCAAATATTATTCATCATAACGTGAATCAGGCTAGTATAAATAAAAATCATTTCCAGCAAAATGCGCCGGACAACAGTGTATCCACATTCCTTGTCTCAAAGCATGAAGCATTCTTCCATGAGATCAAAAAGATCTAAAATATTTTATTTAGAAAAATATTTTATTGATAAATTTTTTATTTGAGATCCATTAAAAAAATTAAAAACATCACAATTCAAAAATGCTTGTTAAATAAATATGACCCAAGAATGTGATTATCGATTATTCCAGTCTACACATTACCCAAAAATTTGTGCTGTAACCGGTTTGGTCTCATTACGTGAGGATTTTCAGTTGCCAAAGTACTGTATGTGTATTATGAAAATTGACAGCACCAATTCTTGTGAACGTGCTCTCACCCGATCTACCTTTATTGGGAAGCAGTGATTCAACAGAGATTAATCATTTTGGGGAAAAATCTGATTACAACAAGATTTTGAAATCAAATTTCTACTCTCTTAGCTCTTGTCCCTTACACACTAATTCTTGTTGGTTTGTGACAGTTTTTTACAATTTTCAAGCATTTGCAAATCACCAAAAAATAAAATTTTAGTCTCATTTTAAAGCTTGATTAATGAGGAAGTCTTTCTTTAAAATTTTTATTATGTCACCCTAAAAACAAATCAAGAAAAATCCACTTTTTTGTTCTTTGACCCCTAAAAAACAACCCCTAAATGATTGGGTTACAAATTGTAAATACGAGTGTCTTCAGCGAAATGTTGTGCTCTTTCCAACAATGTCATCATAATTCCAATCTGATCAGTAGTTTTTGAGTTATTGAGCATTTAATGGCGGGAAGTAAGCGTATCTCAAAGAAGTCATAATATCAAGATATCTCGAAAACAAAGGCCTCATTTCAAAAACGTCACTGAACATTTTTTGTCATCCTTGGTAACCGGTTTTTACACCTTACATGGGACACCCTGTATAAGTATACGTGTACGGTAGGTCTTTTTTGTGGAAAATAAATCTCTGTATCAGAGCAACGATAAACTTGAACTTTAAGTTATAGGTGTCTTGTGAATCTTAACTAAATCAGTATCTTCAAAACAGCCGTTTTTCGTTACCTCCTTCCCCTACCATAAGCTTCGCAAATGAGTTTCCCTTTCCAAAATTAGTTGTTTGGAAGCGCCCGTAGGGCTCACTAGTATAATTATTATCAGGTATATAATTACTACGAAGTTTTCCCGATATTTTTTCAAATTCCCTGACTTTTCCCTGACTTTTACAGAATTTAAAAATTCCCTGACTTTTCCCGGTTTTCCCGGTCGCTAGTCACCCTGGTGACAGTGTTGTCTTTTATTTAGAGCTCAGCATATGTTTAATGATATTGAATTTATAGATTGTAAAAATATTGTATTTATAAAAAATACTTTCATGATATAGCATTTTAATACAGTAGGCTATACGGTAAATATGAATAGCTCCTTTGGCATCTTTGTTGGATCCTATGATCACATATTATTTTTAATATTATTAATTTTATTTATTAAAATACTTTATTAATGATACTCCTGTATGCGGACATAATTTCACAATGAAATTATTTGTATGTAGGTAGTATTATTTCTGCAGATATTTTTTGTAACAATTTATTTCTTGTACATGATATTTAAGTTGAACTAAGTATTTCTTCTTTGTAACTTCTTGGTTTCTCTCCTAAAAATTGTTTGTTTTATAATTAATATTATTTCTTATCATGTATAATTTTTTCTGTGTTTTTATTCTTGTTTTGTATTTGTGGAAATAAGGATTATTATTATTATTATTGCAACTTATCTTATTTAAGAACACCTCACCTGTTAAATACTATACTATTGTTGAATAGAATAAATACTACTGTAAAATACTACTTGTAAAATGAAAAATTGTTCATAAAATATTGTAAAATAAACCAATTTCTGATTAATACACAATATCGTTCAATACATCAAAAATGTATGAATATAGAGTGTAGCCTACTTCTTTCAATGCATGTAACAATTTTTAGTTTCATTGTAATATTCATAACATTTCATTATTATGCAATTACTAACAATGATATTGTTAAAAGCATTCTATTTGAAAATTTATGTAAACTTGCACCTGTTTGAAATTTCCTTATAAAAGGAACAGGTTGATAACTTGTTAATTGAATCGCCGGTAATAATAATAATAAGGTTCCATCATCTATTTCGATGGTATCATTGAAAAAGGCATGAATTCGTATTTTTCTCAAATTTTACCTTTTTCCTATAAATTCCTAATAAAAGTTATTTGAAGCGCCGGTAATAATAACAAGGTTCCACTACATGTTTCAAATATTTTTCTATCTATTTCGATGAATTCATATCAGTTATCATTGAAAAAGGCACGAAAAATCATTGTATTTCGTATTTTTCTCAAAATAACCTTTTTTCTATAAATTCATTGGAATAGATAGAAAGTATTTGTAACATGTACTGAAACCTTCTTCAACTGACAATTCATATCATGTTTATTCAAAATTTTCTAATGGTGTTTCACATTTCTACGAGACTATGAAATTGAATTACTCTGGCCGAGCGTATTAGTTTTACAGTACTTAGTTCAGTCAGTGCCGGTGCGAGCACTGCGCTTTGGTGGGGGAAGCAGCGATACAGCCGGCTCGCAGTTCGATGCATTCAGTCAGCATTCCAAGTTTATAGTTCTATGGGTAGTTCTGTCATATCTATCCTTGTTAGCCACCCAGGAAAGGTTTGGTTAGGTGCGCGGAGCATACACTGTGTTTCGGGGCGGTAGTGTTTTTGAAATGTTACATTCACTTGATTTAGCTACTCGCTGGCAGAGTAGCGCCAACACAAAAGTACAATGTTATTGTTGACAAAACCGCCCAGGTTGCCAGCATAACACTTCAGATGAGACATATTGACTTTTCTGTTATAACACCAATCAACTGTTTTGATGAAATTTTATTAAATAACTGTTGGTAAACTCTATATTTTAATTTTGTGTTGCAATATTATTTATTGTCTTTGAAATTCCATAGTATAGGGGTAATTCTGGAAGTTTCATTTTTTCTATAATTATTCGGCTTGGCATGCCGAGCTGCAGAAACACGGTCGGCCTGTAACGTTTCTACTCGCTACTCGCTCAACTACTAACTCGCCCAATGTCATCGACCCTTTACTGAGTAAATTCACTATCAACTAGGCCTAGTGCATACATTTTTCTAAACCACTCTGTTTACAGGTCTACTAGATTTTTGTAAGTCAATGTTGTACTAGCTTATATAGAGTGGGTCACATAAAACCGGCCAGAGTGCCATAGGAGTGGGAGGAGGAGAAGAGATAAAGGAGAAGCAATAAGAAGACTTAAAGGAGGAAAGTGAGGAAGAATTGAGAGGAGGAGAAAACGAATGATTGCATTGAGGATGAAAGTAAGCGTAAAACGATGAAATAAAAAGTTATGTATAATTCCATAGTGTACCAAAATTAATTTAATATTTTATTTTTTAATCCTCATCCAGTAATTCAACAGTTAATTCAACTTAATTAACTTAATTCAGTTTGAATATCTAAGTATTAGTGTACTCTACTGTACTTTATTTTATGTAAGGTTGGCTACTCTGTCGGTAATCATCAGTGAAACAGCCGGGCTGAGTGTCCTTTCTTTCTTTTCTAATCAAGCTACAATGGCGAAAGCATACTTAAAGAAAACTTGATGAAATTTAAATCATAATGATTTAAATTATTATTTATCTATTTTCATAATGACTGAGATAGCGTAAAACCCAGTTTAGGGTTTTTGTTCCTGATTTATTTTATATTTTAAAAATGTACTGATACATTCAAGGATCATTAAAAGGATACATTCAAGGATACACTAAAAGGATTATGTGATTATAATTTTACGGAATAATCTACATACAGTACTGGTATGTGATAAACTATTATCAACACTTCGGTAAGCTGAACATTTTTTATATCTTCTGATCGATCTGCGAAAGGGTACCCTTTATTGAACTTTTTCTTAACAACGAACTTAACGAAAATTAAACAGCGAATCATGATACAACGTAAATCAACAAAAATCAACGTAAATCAACTTTAATAATTTTTCCACGTAAATTTAAAACAACGAATATTCAATCAATTTATATTCTAAAATGTAACCTTTTAGCCTTTATTTTATTTTATTATAATTGCTTCTCAGTCACTAAATTTGTTTTTCTTTATTGATTCTCCAGTCTCTTATAACTGTTGCATGATATCTTTAGTATTTGCTCTTTTATGATCACTGGCCCTCTGGCCCAGTCATTCTTCAAATTTTATGTGGGAAGCCCTGAACCGACTTTAAGTCAGTTCAGAGCTTCGTCACAATAGGAGTACAGCATGTGTAATATGGCCCAGGGGCCAGGTATATATATATATATATATATCATCAATCACCATCATCTAACTCATTACCCACGCACAGATCTCAGACCTATGTGGGCTTCACCCTCCAAAAAAAAATATATATATGGCCCACTCTGCATTGAACAGAAGAAATAGTAAAATGTAACTCACAGCGCGAACAGTGCCCTCTATTCCTAGATGAAGTCCATGTGGTCCATTCATGTGCTTCAGCATTACAGCATTGGCAAAGTGTTCAAAAGGCAAGATTATTTTGCCATTTTCTCTGAGAACCAATCTTCCCTGGTTGTCTAATGTCACTCTACTAGCCATCATCCTTGAAATACAAAAAAGTTCAATTAGCAAGCTGTTCAGTATGTTGGAAATTGAAAAAAAAATAAGTAAAGCAAGAGAAATGTTTGCAGTTAATTAGAAGACAGTTTTGTTAGCAAAAAAATTGAAGGTGTCTAGATAAGTTTTGTTCAAATATAATGGAAAATGTTCCAAATTTACAAATATTTCTCAGATTACAACCTATTACTCATTTACTTCAGTATAATCCTAGGTTTCCAAGTGTATGAAAAATTACTTTCACAAGAACTTATTGGCCTCTTACAATTTTTAGGCCTACCTAAAATATCCGTAATTTCACATCAATATTCAAACTTGATAGTTTATTTTGAAGAGAAAAAACATCTGGTGTAACTTAAATCAGCTATTGAAAACTTGAAGACGCTTATTTTTTAGTTAGGAAATTTAGAGGCTGATAATTGGTATGATTACATGGGCTTAACCAGGGTTCCCTCCAGGGCGGGAAAAGGAAAATAAGAGACCCATAGGGTTTTAAAAATAATAACGCATTAGGGCAAATATTTCCACTTCATATTGCTATTTATCAATTTTGGAAGCATAGAAAATTGTTATAGCCTACGATATATTTATCAAAAATAAAAAAATGTAAGAAAAGTAGCTTAATGGCATAATTTCATTTAAGCCATTAATTTCTTCTTAAATAATGAGAGGTTGGATCAACTTAATGGTAATTAATAAATATAATGCACTGTAATAGGTATGTTTTTGTATTTATTATTTGAGTATTGTCAACTATAATGAAATCCAGGATCAATGCCAAAGCAGAGGCATGAAAATTTAATTATGAAGATAAGCAAAAGTAATTACCGTATTCCTTGAATTATGAACTTAGACAGCACGAGAAAAAATAATTTATGGTTTACCTAGTATAAAATTGTGTTTCATGTGACAGGAGAAAACTTGTCCAAGATAATCGTAGTTTGGAATTATAATGAGAAATAGTAAAGGCTGGTTCGGGGGCTCTCCCAGAGAATTTTTTTAATTCAAGTGTTGCAAACTTGCCTAGGAGATCTCTGAGAACAATTTCCTATGTAATTCATCTCAATATATCAAACTACAAAATAAATTCACCAACCAATCAAATCCACTTCTTGCATTCAATGAAAGATAAAGGATTTAGGCTACACACTTTATTTTTTATTTTTCAACTAACAAGACTACCATGAGCAAGATAGAATTAGAAATTATTCATGAAAGTCAATCTCACTGTTTACCACATGAAATTCTCCAGAACGTATTGAAAAATAATTTTGAAGAAATAAAATCAAATAATTAACTAATAGAAGCTGTGAACAGCTTTTAGACCGAGGCTTCTTTTCCCTTTGGCTGTAACATAGTCAAGTGGCTTAATCCTTTTGGGCCCATCAGTTTGTATCTTGTGCCTCTATTGTGGAATAAACTTCTTATTTTTTATAATTTATCAAAACCATTGTTATTTTTGTGTCCCCTCAACAATATAAACAATAGTGTGGTTCAGAACTTTCAGTCAACAAATATACTATTTCGCTGCCACAAGAAAGTGCGACGAAGGAAGAAGGTGGCCGCGGTTTGTGGCTTTACTGGCTCGGCAACGGTGGGCTCGTTCTTGAACAATTGTAGACCCTTAATAGAAAAATATTTAAATTTGGTGTCAATACTTGCACCTGAAGCCTGTGATTATGCATGTTTTTTGCGTGAAAGTACTGAAGGTATGAGGTGGTTCCGTCCTATCTAGCTTGCTAGCTACCCAGGGAAGGTTTGGTTAGTCGCGCGGAGCGCGCACTATGTTTGGGGGCAGTAAGTGTTCTGGGAATGTTATTCACTTGATTTATATCGTTGTATGGTTTGGAGCCCATCATATGTTTGCAAATTAGCCTATGAATTTTTCAAATGAAAATAGGCTAAAAAATTATCATCTAAAGATTATTATACAGATGTCACAAAAAATTGACGGAAAATTCGAAACGTTTGGATAATCAATATTTACCCAATTAATAAATAGAATTACTCAAAAATAACTTTTGGATCCTTTACTCGATATTTTATTTTCATTCTGTTGGTTTCGCAACTAGAGTAAGTTACCGTAATTTAATGACGGATGAAAACCATCAAATTTCAAACGTTCATTTTTATCAAACAATACTTCGAAAGCACATGACATTAAAAAATGTATAACTTATCCATAACTTATTAAAATTTAAAACTGTCAAAAGCAAATTAGGCTTATAAACAAATACATTGTAGTCTACCGAAAACAGACAATCAAGTTTTGCGATACTCACTGTAAATAATTAGCACTTGGTAATAATGATGCTTCTTTCAATTCTGTAAAACACTGTAATAGTTCTACGGATGGATTCCATCCTTTATTTTGCAAATATAATTGAAGAAGCATATATAACTTTTCGGTAACATAACCTGAACCAGGAGCGTATGAGGAAGCCATTTCAGTTTGTATGCCTTTGGCCACAATATTTTTCATGGTTTCAGCCAGGCCAAGGCCCAGATCCATCATCAGATGATGAGGAAGAAATCTAGATAACAAAATGTACTCTTCACTCTCCACAAAAAAGGTAAATGCTTCCAAATTAGTTACGACTACTGTTTTCGTATTCACTCGATCACTCCACCACTGCACTATTCTATTCTATTGATGTTCGGGATGTGAGGTGCGATTCCCGAGCGAACTAGTTCTTTTAAATAATTCGTATCTGAAAACAGCTCTTCTGAGTGAACTACTGTTCATTTTGTTCAGGGGCGAATACAAAGATTGATTTAGGGATAATTATGTATCCCCCGGTAATTCCCAACCGACCTGAAAAATCTTAATTTGTATATTTTATGATGTGAGATGAGAACCTTTTATTAATATAACCCCCCCCCCACATTTTAAACTGGATTCACACAAAAACCTTTTCGGTTTCACCCCTGATTTTGTTAACAGGAGAATAAGATTTTTTGTTGTTTTTCTAGTAAATAATGAATTAGAGTTTTCAAGACGTAGTTTCTGGAACAAAAATCAAGTTATTATAGTTACCCTTTTCATTCTGAAGCTGTTTGCCACTGAGTTTTTTCTCCTCCATTCCTACTACTTATTGGAAACGAACTGTGGTTCCAATAGCTGTACCGTATACGAATTGGTGATGGAACAGAATATGGTATTAATATGAAAATGAATGACATAAAACATTCTATATAGAGCCTATTGGTTTGGTATATTCTATAAAATGTAAAATAAAGTTCATTTCAAACACATCTTTAGTTTATTATGAAATAAATTTTCTGGATTTCTTGTTCCATGACAAACTGCGTTGTTAATATTAACTTTTTATGTGAATTCAACGACTTGCAGTCAATTTTTATTAAGTTTTTTCATTTTTATTATAATATAATTTATATATTTATAATGAATTGTGGAGATTCATTTTCAAAGTCCTTTGAAGATGTTCGGCCTAGAGAGTACGTAAAATATTACTTATTCTTCATAAAAATTGACTGCAAGTCGTTGAATTCACCTAAAAAGTTAATGAATAAATTTTGTTCAGACTTTATTTTGGTACACAGCAAATTTTTACAGACCACCAATTTTTGCAGTCTGCAAGAAAGAATAAGATGTGTTTTTACGGCATAGACAACCGAACAAATTTTTCTAATGACAGACAATTCGGTTTTCAACAGGGCCCAAGTAATTTATAATTAATATCTTAATAATTTTATGACTAGCATTTACAATAATCTGAAAAGCTGAGGTAAGTTGAAGGTTGCGGGGCTCTTTCTTGACATAAAAACAGCTTTTGATACCGTTAACCATGATAATATTGCTGATTGAAAAATTGTCTGTGGCTGGAGTTCGCGGTGTGCCCTTAAATTGGTTTAAGTCATATTTAGAAGATAGGAAACAGTGTGTCTGCATTAATGGCACTTGCAGTCAATTAGTAATAAATAATAATTCTGGCGTTCCACAGGGCTCAGTACTAGGACCACTCTTGTTCCTGGTTTTAATGATTTATTTTCATTCTAGTTTCAACGCTGTGTAACATCGTTTGCTGACGATACCGCACTGGCTTATTCTGCCATTGGTATTAATGAACTACATTGTATGATACAATCTGACTTGAATAACTTACAGCTCTGGTGCGATGGAAATAGAATAATGTTAAATGCATCAAGACTAAAATTTAAAATTTTTCGTTATCAGTTTTTAGATTTCCAGCTCCTTTGAAGAATCATAATGTTAAATGTCAGAGTGAGGGCTGTAACTGTGATATTATTGAGCAAGCGGACTCAGTGAATTATCTTGGCATGATTGTTGATGACAGCAGGTTGATTTGGAAAGAACATATAATGTATTTAAAACAAAAATTGCTCCATCTAATAAGAAAATTCTATAATCTTCATCAGTTCCTACCTAGATACGTTCTCCGACAGTTACACGTTGCATTTTTTCATTCAAAACTAGATTACAGATTAGCATGATGGTCTTCAAGTTTTGCTTGTCATTTCAATCCACTATAGTATTTAACAAAAATCCGTTCAATTTTGTGGTGTGGAGAGAAGGGCGCATTCATTTCCTTGCTTTCAGACTCTCAAGTTAATGCCATTAAGAAGCATGTCTGTTTTTTAAGTGTTGGCACTATCTTTTAAAATGAGTGAGAATCGGGGTGCAGACCTGCAAAAACTGTTGAAATGGTTACAAGGCACAGCTCGAATGAGCTATTAAGAGGACCCAGGCGCTGTTGCACAAGGTTTAAAAAGTGTTTTTTGTTTCATGGTTACAAGTATTATAATCTGCTGCTCTTGACT
The DNA here is from genome assembly GCA_948455865.1 of Conomelus anceps. Lineage (NCBI taxonomy): Eukaryota > Metazoa > Arthropoda > Insecta > Hemiptera > Delphacidae > Conomelus > Conomelus anceps. The sequence goes on along the minus strand of OX418220.1, from coordinate 37,944,795 downwards.
ATTAGACAAATGAATTCTTTGGTGCTATTTAAAACTAATTTGAAGAGATGGCTGTTGAGTCTGACAATTGAGGGGCTAGGGAAGTTCAATGAGTTTTGAACTTGATGGTGACACAAATTGAATTTTTTTACCATTTAATAAATTATTATTCTGAAATATATGTTGTCAAACCATGTTCGATTAGGTGATTGAGTTATTTTGATTTTTGCTACCGTATATTTAAATGGTAGGGTTATGTTAGGATAATTTCCATTATGCTTGTGTGAATGTGTGTGTGCGTAATTTTATACAAGAATAATTGTAGAGCTGCCTGGAAGAAAGTTGTAAGGCACAATTCTAAAATTTTAAGGTAACTGAAAAAAACAATTTTCTCTTCAGAAATTGTAATATTTCATCATTTTATCTATAAAATCATAATTCCTCAATAAAATAAGAGTATTTGTGTGTATTTCAAGTTGTAGAAAAATCTGTGTTAGAAAATATATCACGTTTTAGATGTCTGAGTGTGGAATAAGGTTGTAAGGTAGCATAGAAGTAAAATGTTGTAAGACACAATATTTTTATTCTTCATTTTTTCAATTAAAAAAACAAAAAATAAATGGTATGATACAATATGAAATAGGTTGCTATTATTATTTAATCTTTTTTAAAAATTACATCGACTTTATATTCAAATAAAATTGTTCATATCCCTTTCCTGGAGGCAGGAATTTGCTCATTTCACAGAGATCTCTTCTTTTTTCATTTGAGATGGGCAATGTCTCTGTGTACAGTGAGGGCAAATCAGTGGGCTCCATATCTAAAACTTTGGCCATTGTTCCACGTTTTATCTTACTCTATGAGATGAGTTTTGGCACAGCTAGGGGATTGTGCTTTGATCTCATTTTCATTGATGTAGGATCGTCAGCTGTGAGATGGTTCCATACAGAATCTGTTATCTTGATGTTTGTCCTGCATATCTGTTTCTCTATAGCATCTAAATTTTTAAAATCTTTCTGCTCCATAACTTCAACTTCAAAAGGTTTGTTTTGCCTCGCATTTGAAATTACTTCAACCCATTCAAATGGAATAAAAGCTGAAGCTGTTTTTTTCCTCTCAGTCAACGAAAAATCATGATCACAGGGCATGAAACTGTGCCCAGTGATTAAAAACTTTTGATCAATACTGCTGAATAAATTTTTATTGACTAACATTTGAAATAGGGAAATCATTCGCCAGTTGTTGTTCTGTCCAATGCAGCGGTCTGACCAAACTATCAACTTTCGATTTTGACCCAGATGTAGAGGTTGAAAATTATCCAGGACATAGCTTAATAGCACAGATGCTCTCTTATTTGAACCCCTTCTTGCAACTGTTCCATCCCATAAATGCATCATTGCTCTATTAGTTCCCACATCATGGATACAGCTATTATAAACAGATAGTTGTCTTTGATAAAACACATTTGAATGAGAAAGTGTGGGGCAGAATAAAACTTGCTGCAAATCAGTACATAAAACATGCAGATTTGGATCAACCTTTGCTGCCTCTGTGTCCAGTTTGAGAGCTGCATAACCACTTTCAGCTTTCCCATGATGAAGTTCACTTTCAATAAGTATTTTGTCTCTGTCAATTTTGGTTTTTGCAGCACAGAGTGAAACAAAATGTTTATCACATGTTGCACAAGCATCTGACCTAGGTAGGCCAAACCGTAAATTGAAATCATCTAAAAACACCTGCCTATAGTAAAACTCAGAGACCTTTATATCTGGATATTTTTCCTTGAATAGACTATGCATCTTAATTACTGACAAATCAGGTGATAAACACTCCTTTGTAGACTTTTGGCATGAATAATGGCTTTCTTGCTTAGGGAAGCTCATAATATGGTTTCTAATGAGATCTCTTGTTTCTATTCCAATTTTGTGGGGACGATTCTTGTGCTTTCCTCTGTCATCAGAAAAATTTGAATCACCATTCTTCGTTTTGTTTTGCAGCATTTGCATTTCACGAGGTGTTACTCCATGAATATTACATAAAGTTTTAAGACATACCTTAATTCGGCCATTATTTGATGTATTTACAGAATACTTGAATGTGGTTTGTCTTCTAGATACATTCTCAGGAATGTTTCTTCTTTTTGGCTCAACCATCTCCATGCACTGAGCTAGGTAGGTATTCTTTTCATCAGAAGGTAGTTGTATGAAGTGATCAAAGAGCTCCAGCTTTTTTTCAAAGGTGATGAGTTCACAATCTTGGTCGCATTTGCAAATCCTGGCCTGAAACAGAGGAAATCCCAAACTATAGTTGGTGATATATCACCAACAGAAACCCAACCAGATTAAAAAAATATATAAAAAATATGAGAATATTGTGAGATTATGATAAAGGTAGTCTACTTTTTTGCTGATTTCTTGTTCATAGTTAAATAATCTAGTTGATTCAGTTGCTGCGGAAATTATATATAGTATAACAATCAGACCAAGATGTTAAGCTTCAACCAACTAGAAAAATGAACTATACCTACACAGGTTTTAGTTTTGTAGCAGCCTAGTAAATTACCATACATTGAATCTATGTCATAGCCCAAGAAAAACTGTACAAACTGCAAAAAAATTATGTATTGGCCTACACTATATTAATTGATTTACAGTTTAAATGATTATTTCTCCATACACAAAATACAACAAAAAAGCTACATCTGAGATAAATCGTTTTCTGAAAATGTAATAAAAAATGGAAGTTTAGTATTCAATGAATTGAATAAATGACTAAAAAAAAATTTGATTGGTTTTGTTGTATTCTGGAATAAAAATTTAAATATTTGACACTTGGTTTTTTTAACAAATATCATTAACACACACAAACTCAGCCTCCTATAAAGTGTTGATGTAAGTTGAAAAGAAAGGTTATGTTCATACAACGTTTTTCCACTCACCTCATTTGGACAGTCAACAGCTGGTTTTAAAACTCTTTTTCAATTTGTATAAGGTAATCCTTCATTTTTCAACCTTTTCCGTGCATTGTTTTTCATTGCAATACATTTAGTTTGCGTTTCTTCTTCCTATTTTGATTAATAACAAAACTTTCGCTGATCTGCAGTGTAGATTGTTTGGCCATCTTTATTTCCTCTTCATTTCCATACAACCTTCTTCCATACAACACAATATAAAGCTGGACATTCACGTTCCAACTTGCAGTACTGCTAGATGGATAGTCGACTCCACTCCTACTTGCAATCCAACTTTATTCCTAGTCAGCTGTGAGCATCGCTCTCGAGGCAAAAAATGTAACCGAAGTTGCCCGATGTTGCCCGAAAAGGTCAAGCACTGACTGAGATAAGTTGGACGACTTTGATCCGACTCACCCACTCGCGCTCCAACACTGTCGACATTCGGAAGTCGTCCATCTACAATTCCAACCATCCAACAAGCCCATTCACGTTCCGTTTTCGGATTCAACCTTGGAGATTGGACTGCAAGTGATACTGAAAATCGGAACGTGAATGCCCAGCTTTAGAGCCACAGAAAACAGTTGAAATAATACTAATATCGACCTACAGATGGCAGCATATGATTCACAAAGTGCCATACAACCGTTTTCCACTGAAACATCAATATTGGTTTTTTTTAACCGACTTCCAAAAAGAACAAGGTTACTATATTCAACCTGTTTTTTTTTTATGTTTGTACATCAATCATTCGAACAATATTGCACCGATTTCGATAATTTTTTTTTAAATGAAAGAGCATCGCTCAGCGGTGGTCCCATCCAAGTTTCGCAAGGATCGGCCCAATACTTAGCCCAATATTAAACAAAAAGGAGCATTCTTCGATGTCTTCATTTCAATCAAGTTTGAATAAGATAGTTCCACACATAACCGCCAATCTGATAACTGGTGTCGTTTTCCAGGCTGATCATTGTATCATATGGAGCGCTTTACATCTAGATGGTTTTCGAAATCATATGATGCAATGCAATTATGCCGGGTAAACGACATCGGTTACCCAAAGTTGGTTCAGTGTGAAACAAGCCTTTAATGTCCAGTTTTGACCAATCTCGTGAACTTAATTTGAATGGAGAATAAGAAGAATATAATATTTCTGTCCATATGTTCATATGAAAATTGTAAATAATTTAGTTGATGTTATTGAGTCATATGAATAAGGTTATTTAGTTTCAATCATAAGTTGGAGAATTTGAAAAACAGCTGATCTCAGAAGTATTTTTAGTTTCGCTGCTGTGATGGATTAAGAATATTTATTCGCCATTAAATACATGTCCATACAATAGGCTATTGAGGTTATGTTTAATGATCCTTTTGTACTAGCTCAAAGTTAATGTTTTTTATATTAAAAAAATATATATGACTAATATCACGAAAAATATCGTATATAACTCGTCCGGGAAGATGTTTACCATACTCATATGATAATACCGCACTCAACTTCATCTCCTGCATTTACTTATCATATTTCAGTAAGCACAATTTTCCACACTTGCAACATAATATAGGCCTATTATTTCAGTGTAGGTATATTCTGAAAGGGACCACATCAAAATGAACCAAAAGCCCCATTTCACTTTTAAGAAGCCTTTCGCTATTAGGCCTATAATTTTCCTAAATACAATATTCCACATCAAATAAAACGTTGTAGAATTTTCCTTAGTTTATCTTTTCTTATAAGTGGATTTTTAGTTACTGAACTTTCGATGTTATAAATTAATTATTGGCTGGCTAATTTGATAAATATTTCATAACGTATGGTAGGCTTTAAGAAATTTCTCATGTTTTCAAAGTTTGAAAATTCAACTAAAAAGCTTAAAATAAAACATATTTTCAAAACAAAAAAGAAACCGACTTCAGTGAAATGATAAGATAATCACGTACTAAAAAGTTTAAAATAAAGTGTTTACTTTAAACTGAGAAAATTTCAAATTTCATACAAGTAATCTTTTGAAGTCGGTGCCAAATTTCCCATAAACTTCTAAAATATAACAGAATTACTCTGTAATGTTTTCCATGACGAAATAATTGAACAATCTAATATCAAAACTGACACTGTATTTCAGTAAAAGTGAGTGTAAATCACATATTTAATTGAAATACAGTGTTAGTTTAGATAGAATTTCTGATCAATCTCTTCCTGGTGGTTCGGAACCTACCTAAAACTGTAGGTCCAACTCATCAATCTCCATTATTCAATTCATTACCCACGCAAAGGTCTCAGACCTATGTGGGCTTCATCCTCCAAAAAAATAAAGTGTTAGTTTTGATATAAGATAGAATTTCTTATCAACTTCATAAAATATTTGGCGCCGACTTCAAAAGATTACTTGTATGAAATTTAAAATTTTCTCAGTTTAAAGTAAACACTTTATTTTAAACTTTTTAGTACGTGATTATCTTATCATTTCACTGAAGTCGGTTTCTTTTTTTGTTTTAAAATATGTTTTATTGTACCTTACCACGTTCTTCCAGGCAGCTCACAATTATTATTAAATTGTATCCGATGCTCCTGCTCACAAACAAAAGGTTCAGATGACCTTTTCATGTGCAGTAATTTATTTAGCATTCAATTATGTTGATTGTTAAATTCATATTGTAGAATTGTTAGGTTCAACTTGAATAAGTATGATATTTGTTATTTGTATGTTTCTTCAATATGATAATACTGTAAATTATTTAGGGCTGAATAAAACTTGATTTGATTTGATGTGAGTGGTTCCTGGACTTCCTACAAACTGCACATTCTAGTGTAGAACGAATCTTTAACTTTGCCATTGTCTAGGCGCCTATATACTGGACCTATTAAGTCGCGTCTCCACCAACCGAACATGTCTACCAAACATTGTTGGCAAATACAAAAAACGGACAAACATTAAACATATGGGTCACCGCGAACATGCTCGTGAGTTCAATTGAAATGTTTGGTCAGTGAGCACACAGTGATGACTAACAACAGGTTCTTGCCACTACTCCCACCACACCGATCATAATGTTCGAGAAGGCGTCCACACCAAACAATGTTTGGTGACATCAGATTGTTTGCCGAGCATGTTTGTTGGTGGAGACGCGGATTTAGAATAAGTAAAAAAAAATATTATTTCACTTCAAAGACTAATGTGAGGTATCATCTACATAGAACAACAGCTTATCCTATAGACAACAGATAGGTAGCCTATGATCTATAAAAAACAAGGGTAGCCTACCACGTTATTTAGATAGAGAAATCATAAATTGTATAAATTTTGAAGTGAATAAGCCTATATGATATGTGGAATCTCAAAAAATCATAAAGCGTTTTCAAAACAAATAAATAAATGATATCCCGCTAATAGGAGCGAGGGTGATGTCCAATCATAATTCATTGAATGAATAAATAGAAATGTTAACCTGACCACTCTATGCCTCCACTTGATCTGAATGCAAAATGCTATAGCATTAATAAAGCTGAGACATTCGAACCAGGTTAAAATTGAGGTTAGTGTTAGTGTAGTTTTGCTCAAACTCTCAATTCTCTTTCTTCAATATTAGCAAAGTTTATAAGACATTATTGAATTTGTAATGAATAATAAGATGAAGTTGTCAAAACCACATTTATTGAAAATGGTGGATACTAGTTTAGGTTATAACACCATTATCAATCTAAAAAAAAACTACAACTAAATATTATGGTACAGAAGAGCTTAATATAAACAGGGAACAATATATTGGCTGAGGGAGAAAGTTCCTCTAATAGGCTGATCTTAATTGAAGGTTTGCGATTGGCTGAAGGCCTAAACAAGACCCGAACACTGGTGGTGAAGCAGCAAGCAAAAATAAGAGTCAAAACCAAGAACCAAAAAACTGTGAACATATACAGAATGTTTTAGAACTCTCTACCAATACTTCTTGGCAGTGTTTTTGGACCACTAACAAAAGTAAATATTGTAATAAAATTTTCCATTGTTCCCAGTTACTCACACAGCCGCCATTTTGTGGTGGTTGGAAGCGGGTTGCAGTTTTATGAACAAAACAGCTGATTTAAGCATCACCTTTAAACATTAAGGGCCGTATTTATGAACGTTACTTGAGGGTTACTTTCCGAAAGTGACACTTGAAAAGCCACACTTGAGTGAAATCTGTATTTATGAATCACACTTGATCAAAAGTGACACTTTCGAGCAAAGTGTCACTTTCAATTCTTACGCGAAAACCATACTTAAGTTATAGCAGTATCAAATTAGGAATTTGTTCAATAGTTGTAAGTTATTCCATGTTTGTTTGTAAAACTCCAACCACCACACACCCTAAAAAGTAGCATATCTCTGTTAATTGTTGGCCAATCTTAAAAAATAAGGTATCATTAGATTTGCAATAAAAATATCTAAACAAAAATATTCCAGTCAAATATTGATACAATTAGCCATTATTAATTTAATCCTGTTTAAAGATTTTGAATAGCCGCCATTTTGTTTTTTGATGTCGGAAAATTTGAAATATTTTTTTTAGATTGTTTTAATTGGAATAAAGCTGTATGCAAAATTTCAAAATTACATGTTCAATGTTGTTTGAATAAGAAATAATGCATGAAAAAACAAAATGGCGGCTGCGTGAGTAACTGGGAACTTTGTAAAAATTTTATTACAATATTTACTTTTGTTAGTGGTCCAGAAACACTGCCTAGAAGTATCGGTAGAGAGTTCCAAAACACCCTGTAGAATGCAACAAGCAAGAGTAATACACAAGTAGGCTGAATAAATGAACATATTAGGGATTGGAAACCCAAAAAGGAGACTCAAATTTTGCAGAGCACCTCATTAATAATGGACACAAGTTCAAAGCTGAAGAAAATGTTGAAGTCAAATTTCTACATTTGATTGGTACATTGAACAATTTAGAAGCTTTGGAGATAACCAGGTTGGTAAAAAACGATTCCAATACTAGTTTAAATGATCAAATTTACTTTAAACAATTCAATACAACTAACTTGGTTTCATCATAATTCTGGCCTACATTTTAATAGCGGTAATTTCCTGTTTTTCTCGGTTGACCTTGACTGCATTTCAGTGAGCTTCAATTTGTTAATTTTAAATTTATTAATTCAAGTCTAATTGTGTACTCTTCATGTTTGTTGCTTTCTATGTGTTCCCGGTTTTTGGTTCCTGACATATCTTGTTTTGGCCTTCAGCCAATCAAGGACCTTCAATGAAGGTCAGCCTATTATAGGCACTTTCTCCCTCAGTCAATAGTATCATTCTTCCGTGTTTAGTACAGTACCTACATAAATAATTAAGCTACCCGGTACTTTAGTTTGATTGATAATGGTGTAACAACCGAAACTAGTACCTCATTGTTTTCAATGGTTGTGATAACTTCAATTATTCTTCTTATTCATCAAGTTTACTAAAACTTTGTTAATCTGCTTAAAACGTAGCACGTTCCGATTTATAAACTCTCCAAAATGGATAATTTTCTAAAACATCTCTGTTTTCAAAATACTTATCCTTTTAGCTCCTACTTGTTGGCTTTACTTCACAATAATTATGATCGAAATTCGAGATACCGTATCATATTTGAATTTGGATCGCCTTAATGAGTTGTCACTAAATAAATGCAATTGACCGTTCAAAGGTCGTGAGGGGGTCCAATGCTCGCGGCTGAGTTTGGTACCAAGCAGACCCTATATCCACTCCCTGACTGCATTTTGAAGCGGGACGGTGGAGTAACTGAAACAATATTTTTTTGGGTTGAATTACAGTTATTTCAGAATTCACCAGGTTCTGGTAAAACCATGTTATCTCATATCTTCAACTTTTTATTTATTCACGACATACTGTATTAGGTGTGTTTGTGTTTGAAGAGAATAAAAACCTTTTCCTACAACTGCTCGTAAAGTAGTTCTTTACGTACTGAAAACTAATTGTAAAATACCTCTTTACTGCTCCGCATGCAGTAAAGTACTTTACGCTCGCCAGCTGTTTTCTTTACGCTTCTATTAAATCTCAAACTACACTCGCCACATTTATTACGATATTTTCAATCCATTCTATTTTCTCAACTCAATCTTTGTGTTTTTGAATTTGCTGCTCTCCAATTCATGGCGTTGAACATTGCACTGCCTTCTGTTATCTGCTCCATCTATGCAATTGGTTTCATTTAAATTGATTCATCATTCAATTTATTCTCCTTATTGGCTATGTTTTATTCAATCTTTAATTACGTTCATTTTCTATTCCATTCTTTCACTCTCATTGTGAAATTTAGTAAATTTGCCTTTACTGTGCCACGCCTTAATAGGTTGGTACAACTCAGCCAACTTTCGTAGTAGACATCCGCCCTCTTGGCCAGTCATCTTCCTGATTCATTCGAAAATGTAGTTGGGACATTTTCGCTTCTTCAATTTTTCTTCTTCATTGGCCCTCATCTTCATCATTATTCTGTTCTATCAACTTTAAACCAAACGTCAGTAATTATGAACATTTTTCAGTGCTTCAAACCTTTCAATTTCGAACAATTTCACAAACTTTAACGAAACCTAGTTATCCAACCTCTACAACCACGCTGCTTCAACTTTTCAAGTATCTAAATTTCTACTATTCAATCATCAATTATTCATATACAATGTATTCAAGTGTTTTAAACATTCAGTGAACATTAACCGACGTCAGTTACCGATTTCTTCAAGACATTTTTTGAACACTTTTCAACCAGCACTTCCTATCATGGGTTATGTTTGAACACATTGACTCCAAATTTCAATTATCAGTTTTCATTCATCAATGAACTTCACACTATTGGAACTTCAAGCTTTCAATCCAATCTTTGAAACAAAACTTCAACCTGGCGAAGTTTCTTCCTACCACTAGATCACATGGGTGATTCTTCTTCCATCATCGTAGCTTGGGCCATTCCATTTCTACATCGTTCACCATTCATGCTATTTGAGGGCCTCCTTCTTCCTACTCAACTTGCCGCTGCTCAAGCTCTGCTGGGACCATATCAAACAAGACACTCACCAATTCTGCTTCACCAAAGTTGAGTATTATTATCATTCTTACAACTTTGCTATTTGCCTACGGGGCCTGGTATTATTGCACATCTGTAAATCATAACATCAGTCAATTTGACTTCAACCTGAATTAATTTTGAATACATTTCAATTATTACATTATTACAATTTTGTCATTCTATTTTGGAAATCGAGCCTATTACAATTTTGTCATACCTTGGCGATCGAGCCTTTATTATATTTTTGTAATTATTATTCTGGCAATCGAGCCTTTCACGACTTTGTCATTACTATTTTGGCGATCGAGCCTTTATTACATTCTTGCAATTACCATTTTTGCAATCGAGCCTATTACAATTTTGTCATACCTTGGCGATCGAGCCTTTATTACATTTTTGTAATTATTATTTTGGCAATCGAGTCATTCGCTATTTTGGCGATCGAGCCTTTATTACATTTTTGTAATTACTATTTTGGCAATCAAGCCTATTACAATTTTGTCATTCACTATTCTGGCGATCGAGCCTCTTAGTGTTAAGTTGACTTTATTACATTTCCTACTATTTGGCGATCACGATTTTGTCCTATTATTTCAGCATACAGCTGACATTATTATCTTGTCATTACTTGGCATACAAGCCATTTATCATCAATCGAAATATTAATCATTACAGTGTCTCAATTCTTATGTACAATTTTTAACAAGTGTCCAACTTTCATTAATTCAATTGTTTATTTTCGTATTATAATTATTCAGCAATTATTACATTCATTCTTCGGTTAATCTTTCTTGGTTAATCTTAATTAAAAAACAAGCAAATGCCCACTATTTTCATTCAATTAATATTTGCAATTCACATGTTGCATTTGCATCAGTTGACATTTTCATTTTAATTTTGTTACTGTATTTTGGCAAACAGGCCAAATTCCAACTTACATTACTACTATATGTCAATGAATATTTATGAATAATTAATACATGTTTAATTATTCATCCTTTGCCTTTTCAACTATGATTTACATTTTCAATATTATCACAATTTGATTATTACAATATTTCATCAATACCTACTTATTGTGGCCTATGTGCCTATTGTTGTACTGCAATCTAGATTTAATTCAATTAAATCTAAATTAATTGTCACATGGTCTATACTTTATTTCAAGCTCCTGATTCTTTATCTAGCTACATACATTTCAATCTTATTTTTTGGACTCATTCTTGTTTTAGATTGAGGCCTGGTCCTCCGGATTTTTATTTTATTTTTATCCAACTTATGGTGTATTTAGCGTTGTGATTGGAAACCTTGGTAATTTTCATTTACCACCTCCAAACACCACCGTCCACTGCTCATTCCTTTCACGGCGTTGATACACCAACCATGTTATCTCATATCTTCAACTTTTTATTTATTCACGATATACTGTATTAGGTGTGTGTGTGTGTTTGAAGAGAATAAAAACCTTTTCCTACAACTGCTCGTAAAGTAGTTCTTTACGTACTGAAAACTAATTGTAAAATACCGGTACCTCTTTACTGCTCCGCAAGCGGTAAAGTACTTTACGCTCGCCAGCTGTTTTCTTTACGCTTCTGTTTTGATATTGATGCCGTCTCATTGGTGGATCACTGAATCCGTGAAATTCACATAACCTCAACAATGGCGAACGCTAACCAAATCCGCGCATGGTCTCTGTGATGTTACAAACTACAAGCTTTTATTGTGTTGGAATCCAGAACTGCAGTTTTAGGAAAAATATTGTATGCAATTCGTGCATGAAGCTTCTTTATCGCTCTCGCAAAATTACTGCGCTCCGCTATGCGTCGCCCAGTAAATGTTTTGGCTCGAGCGATTAAGTCGCGCTTCATGCTCTTAATACATAAATAACTATTATGCTCTAACTTTACTGGACTGTCAAATATTCTAATTTCCTAAACAAATTTCTCACCTGACTATCCAAAATGTAAACATCCTGGTTAAACCAGATTATAGTGTCATTTTAAATTATTTCTACATCGTCCTAGAAGAGGCCTGGTAATGCAAAGAAGTGACAAGGATCTACTTAGTTGGTTTTCATGGCGATACTTCTTAAATGATATAAATATCAGCGACAATCTATATAATAAGATAGAGTAGGGGTGTGTGTGTTTGTCTTACGGATTTCACAAAAACAGAAACGATTTGGAACATTAAATTTCGCACAAAGCGTCCTATAAACTAAATTCAGTGCACCTCGTAGCCCGATTTCTCAATTTATATTTACCTTTTTCAAAATTAATGTTTGAATTTCAGCATTTTTGTAATATGGGCTGGATGCAGGAACCTCACATAGCTGATGTTACATGCCACGTCAGTGATGCTAATATAGATGATATGCCGATATGTCACAAGCCAAAGCAAAGATTAGTTCTGTATGTATTGCAGTTGCCAATTATCCAGTGTCCAAAAACACAGGTGATTTGTGCACTTCGCTTTTCAAAAAGTAGAAATTTTTAGATAGCAACACTACAATTTCACTCACCCTTCCCAATTTTGTGACCGACCGATACCATAAGTTATCTACCAGAAAAGAGAAACTGGATTCCCCGGAGACTGGGAAAAATGCTAGTAAACAATAATAACAGCATATAACATTTTAAATTGCATACGGTTTATTATGAAAAAGAATATATAAAAGAGTTTTCCCCTTTTTTCAATAATGCTATAGGAATTTTTAACTAAATGTGCTCCATACTGATGATTTTAATGTCAAAAATGAGAATAAATTGGATGAATGAACAATGTTTTTGATGGTGTTGGTGTATCTTCTCAATTTCTGAAATGCTATTTATTTCATGACTAACACCGCAAATGGGATGCTCATACTAAATTATTGTGCAAAAAAATGAAATTCCTCTCCTACAAATTATATTAAGTTAAAAAATTCTGTTTTAATCAATTAAAAATGCTTTATTATGCAATAGTTCAATCTCTTTTACAGTATGCTAAAACAATCTGGGGTGGATGTTTCAATAATCACCTGAATGAATTATTTACCACACAAAAGTTAATAATAAAAAGCACATTAAATAAACCTAGGCTTTATCCTACAAACCTACTTTTTTCGGAATTTCAAGTTTTGACTTTAAGACAGTTATACGTTAAAAATGTTATCAAGTACATAGTTAAATATAAAATAAGTTTTCCACTCACAAACAATAACATGGTGGGACATTACAGTTTGAGGCCTTCAACAAATCAGTACAAAGTTTACAATACGAACATAAAATCAATTAGGAGACAATTAATTTATATAAGCACAGAATCATCAATGAAGTTCCAGAAGATTTCTTGCATCATAGTAGATATAATTCAAAAATTACTAAAATGATAATTGAAAATTGGATTAGAGAGAGATACTTTTTCAGATTGTGAGCTCTCTTCCCAGATGAATAGTTTCTCCCATACAATCCAACCTTTCTGATCCCATCCTTATCCTTACCAATTCCCCAACTTGACCTATCCAAGTACATGTAACCATAGTTGGATAGGTCATTTCTCACTTCATATGTTACTGTTATTTTGTTAATGTGTTTGAAGTTTTTCTATTTTATTGTATTTACTTAATGTACATTGTCAGTTGTAATGAATTTGGTGAGAAATAAAGACTTGAATTGAAAAAATTAATTTTACTCAACACAACAGCCTACATAGAATGTAAATTAAGAGCAATTATTTTCAGCGAAATGTTCACAGCTACATAGGCTACTATAATAATTATATTAATTTCAAACTATACATTAATTTTTATATTTGAAAGTTAGTATCCCTTTCCAAATTCTTTGAATTTCAACAATATACAAATTTCAATGAATGAACTCTTACTTTAATGATTGTCAAACAGCCTTCTTTTAATTGCTTGCTATCCCTTCTTTCAAATATATAATTATTGTTACAAAAATTATATTGTTATAATATTGGATCTCACAACACTCTTGAGCAAACAGCACTTCTTTAAAATAATACAGATGTAACAACATAGAACTAAGAAATAAAACTAATTGTATCACAATATCATAAATTGAGGTAAAGCAAAGTTACTTAGGTTGATAATGTTCGGAGCTTTCAATCTTCAATCAAATACGAATCAGAGCTAAAATCCCTGAAAAAAAAATTAAATAAGGAAATAATTAAAATTAATAACATATAATTATATAAACATTCTTTGCATTTTTTTCCAAATAAATAAGTAAGATAGGCCTAATAGTAAATATTACTATTAACTTGTTATGTGAATTTAACGACTTGCAGTCAAATATTCATTAAAAATAAGTAAAATTTACTTACTCTGTAGGCCGAGAGCTTTCGAATCTTTGAGATCCGTTTTCAGAGGATCTCAAAGATTCGAAAGCGCTCGGCCTACAGAGTAAGAAAGTTTTACTTATTTTTAATGAATATTTAACTGCAAGTCGTTAAATTCACATAACAAGTTAATATTAACAACGCAGTTCGTCATGGAACACGAAATCCAGGAATTAAATATTACTATTTAATAACTCACATTATTAATTGCGATTGCATAGTTTTAAATCAGACTGAATTAAAATTATTTCTTTAAACGAAATAGACAATCTTATCGATTTCATGTTTGCAAACGATTAAATAAAAAATACACGAATTTAAAAAAACAATGTTACAATAAAATAAATGAAATCAAGGTATGTAAAAAATGAGTAAATGCGTTTATTTTATAAAAAGTATACATCCAGTACCTCCAAAGAGCTTCAACAGAAGATTTTTAATAAAATTTATATTCAATGAAGGTAAATGATGAAATTATTATAATAAATTTAATATAGCTACTCACTCAGTGATGAATGTGTTTAGGATGAAATCAATACATACTGAAATCAATGAAAATTATGCACATTTATCATTCATATAATGAGAAATAGAATATTTTCAACAGCCCAGAGAAGGCAAACTGTGCTTCTTATTATTTAGTACAGCATTAAGTTATGCAATAACTATATTTGAATCAGAAACATTCAAGAAGAAAAGGTATTTAATAAAAGTGAATTGAAAGAAAATAGCTTGTACTAATTGCAAACTCACATTTGAGATGTTTCTTTGCATCGCTGTCTTCTACAAATCCCTTTTTGAGAGCAGAATAGCTTTCCTCATCTGTGCCACGAAATAATAGTAGACCTGAATGAATGTTCATCCATCTAATTAGAATATCAAGAAGTCATATCATCAGTTGAGCTAAACTTTATCAAGCTACAATCATTGAAACTTTCATTCAGAAATAGTTTGCAGCGAAATAGAAGCAATGTAAAGAAATGGATATTTAGAAGAGTGGAGATGAAAAGCATGAATCAAATAATGTATTCCTGAAAATAGTAGATGCGGTAATGAACTTTCAATCCATTGAAGAAATATAAAAATTCAGATGAGAATAAGAAAAGTCGTCATGGGAGAGAGGACCAATATCCGAGAGAACAATCCTTTGATATAGTCTGAGAACTTTGATTTTTGTAGAAAGTTTAATAAGTTTTCTGAAAAATTTGACTTTTGTCCAAATATTTGTTTATTCATTTCCTTTTTATTCAAATACTGCACTCCTGAAAAAAGTAACCTACCTTAGTTTTGTAAGGTTTGGTAGGCGTTTATTATAATAATTTATTCGGTTCAAACAGCTTACTTGACTAAGCCCAGTCCAGCTCAGCAGCTCTTTTGATGACCGGCTGGTTATGCAAACAATTTCGTATTGTCATAAACAGGTACATAATGTGAAGATTAACATACGGTCTACAATAACCCGTTATATTTAGCTGACGACAAGTCCTGTATTTTTTTGGTCGTCACAAAATTATATTTAAATGGTGTATATAATACTTTTTTTCAAGATTCTGCCGTCATTAGGCAGTACTGTAAGTTAGTCCAGTAACGAGATGTTTGACCTGAGAAAAATAGCAAGTGAATTTTCCGCCCAATGTTCGTAGAGAGTAGGTTGATCTAAATCCAATTTCCTGACTATCCAAACCTAGTGCACATTAGAGGCTAACCATAAAACACCGAAACTCCTGTTTTTATGTTTTAAAATTTTCCCGATTTACGACCAAACTAAGCATTGAACGGTATAAACTATCCACACGTTTCTTACAGTATACTAAATTTCTAAGACATCAACTTACTTTCTATGAACATTGGGCGGTAATTCACTTGCTATTTTTTTTCTCAGATCAAACCTCTCGTTACTGGACTAACTTACAGTACTGCCTAATGACAAATTTCGGCAGATTCTTGGAAAATGGACTTGGATTCTATGACTATAGAGCGGAAAATTCACTTGATTGCTATTTTTTCTCACGTCAAACCTCTCGTTACTGGACTAAACTTACAGTACCACCTAATGACTAATTTCAGAAGATTCTTGGAAACTGATTCCAATAAAATAAATATCATTTAGGCTATACCATTTTAAAAATAATTTTGTGATGAACAAAAAATAAAGGACTTGTCGTCAGCTAAATATAACGGGTTTCAAGTTATTAAGCAAGATGTCTCAAAAATAAAAAACCTATTTTTTTAGATATTGGAAAATAATTCAGGAGCGATGATAATGGCTAATAATGTAATGTATATCATTGGGAAGACCATTTACTTCTGATAATCATTAACAATATAGATTAATACTAAACTACAAACCCAAGTTATGCAGGGAAATATATAACCGTGTCATGAAATTTTGACGGCCATGTTTATGACGTCATCAAAGCTGTTAGATGGCCTTAAAAATTTGAGTCCCGGGCTTTTTGAACTCGTTTAATCATGCACTATTTGAATCCAAAAGTGCGCATTGGTTACCAGATGTGAAGGGTTCGGGTCTTTTGATGTAAGTTCTCACCGCATAATATGGCTTACGGTACCACCATTTTCATAATAAACATTATAGAACAATATGGAAAATGATGAACGCATTCTTTAGAAAAATACAACATCAAAACGCATTATCCTAAAAGTAATTCATGGAAGGATACAGATCGCTGTAGTATCGCCAAGCATCAGTAGCCATAGCAAGAAGATCATCAAAAGACGGATGTAAACAATTCCACTCACTACTACTTTCGTTTCTCGCGTTTTCATCAAGGTCTGCACTACAAGTGACAGGCCGCGGCAACACTTCCAATTGATGCAGATGCATTTTCAGTTCCTTGGTGCTGGAGTTGATTTCATTTCTTGAAAATAAACAACAATAGTTTTCTATCCTTTGACATAACAAATTGTATTAGGCGAAAAACACAAAAAGGTTTCATGATCGATTATTTTACAATACATAGAGGACACCACAAACTAGATTATCAAGTAAAATTTCAGAAGAGCTTTGGGATCTGAAACAAGGAGTAGGATGGATCAAGAAAGTAAGAATGATCCTGAATGATCCACAAAACAAGACAGGGAACTTTGAGAAACTAAAAGAAAAGTCAGTTCTAAACCAAAAAGTAAAAATAAATATTGGACAAAAAAGAAAAACGGAAGTCATCTTCTAACTAGAAGAAAATTACTATAATAGTCCAATGAGGCCATGAAAACATTCATAAAGAAAGGTAATTATTTAACATAATGAATAAGTATTTGGATTTAGTAATTGTTCGAGTGACAAAGTAATTCTCGTGTAACAGATGACCTCAGTGCTAACTAAATTATAGATGATCAAGAATATAGTATCTGAGTAATCTGTATAGTGCTATAGTCTCTAGTTTGGTTCTGAGCTGTGACTAGCATTTTCCACGTTTGCATCTGGTAAGTTATATAAATCATGAATTTATGGCATGCCTTTAATAAAAGCTAGTCATGAGAAGCCATTGCCGTAATGAATGGTTAACATAAGAGCCAGATTATTTCATATGTTTTACAAAGATATATCATATTTTTTACAAAAATATGTTTCTATGCAGAAGCTAGCATGGTTGCAAACGCTTTTACAAAAACATTGTTGAAATGTTTGATACCCATTACCCATATGGTACTTACTCAATCGCCCAGAGTGATTTTAAATTGTTTTCTAGCGTCTCATAAACTTCACCAAGAAGTCTTTCTCTCAAATCGGGAAATAAAGCGTGAACTTCATTTTCTGGATCAGCCCTAGACAAAAAGACGTGTATAAATCAGTGAAGTAAGTTAATATGAGATGAAGCAAAAAGGACTTAATAGGTGAAAATGAAAGCTTAAAAATTCAAAGTTCTTTATTTCCGCTTTAAGATCTTCACATTGCCTTTCAGAATGATTTTACAATCTGAAAACGTATTCCAGTCATTTTTAACATTCCTGCTTGCAAAACTTATAGTAGTTCTGAATTTTTGGTATGTTGTCAAAACAAATATGAGTACGGTAGTCTGTAACTAATTTTGCACTGTCAAAACCCTTGTGCTAACCCTCATAATTTTCGAAAAACCTCTTACTAGTCTTACAATAATAGAATCTTAAACTGAAGTTAATCATCTGCCTGATTCATTTGATATTGACTACCATGTTTTATATTATATATAAGAAAGTCGTGTTAGTTACACCGTTTATAACTCAAGAACGACTGGACCAATTTTTATATTTGATTTTTTGGATTCCTCTTAGTCAGGAATAGCATAATAAGTATTGAAATATAATATTTATCAATAAAAAAATATATAAATCAAAACAATAATCTAGCCGTTTAGTAACTTAACAAAACACAATATTTAGAATAGCTGTAATTCGGAAACTACATGATGTAAAATGTGGAATTGTAGGTAAAAGCTTCACCTCCCACATCATTGAAATCAGTAGGTACCTTTAATAACAATGTTTAGATGGTTTTAGATGGACGATTTATCATATTATTCTGAGTATGAATTCGTAAAAAAAATCCGCTCAGCTATGTCTGAGTCCAAAATACCTTGCATTGAGACGTTAAATCATTTTTTTCGGTTTTGATTAACTTACATACAATTTTATCGATGAGTATTTGCAATACTTATTTTTTCTATGTTCTACATGAAATCTGAAATGGAACAAATGAAATCGACCTTTCCAGACACATACACACAGCGTGAATATTGAATAATGCGCAGCAATTATATAGCGACGATCACTTATGATTAATGATATTCAATATAAAATGAATCAGACAGATGGTTAGCTTCAGTTGAAGATATTATTATTGTTGTAAGACTAGTAAAACATGGATTGAATACAGTGGATTACGAAAGTGAGGTTACTGAAGTTTAAATGTAATTAAAAAAATAAACTATCGGTGAGCGGGAATAACTCAGAATAACATGACAAATCTTATTAAACCAGAGATTTGAAGAAATCGGACCCGGCTTCTTTTCAGTCAGACCAGACTTAACTAGATTAAGTTGATTGAATTTTAATGTTGTAACTTAGTTCTCATTTGTTAGACTACCTTTTGATATGCCCCAGAAAATAAGTTTGGTTCGATAAGCTTGACAAAGGCACATCAGCTTGAGTGATGAGACTATCGCATTTCGTTGCATGTGCTTTAAGATACTTAAAAAATGATTTGAAGAATTTAATATAATTTTCCATATTAAAACACGAACTGAACTGATAAAAAAAATAATCAGCAAAAAATATTTTCTCTATTTGCAAGAATGTCAAATATTTACAGCGGTCAAACAAGCAACTGAAAAAGTTTGCTAACACCATAAACAATAACACAAACACAACCTGAAAATGAAGAACGCCATGCCAGTTTCGTTCTTCGGTTGTCACTGCCATCTAGATGTCGTTGTTCGTTGTTCGAATCCTTGTCCACGGCCATCCGACAGAAAAAATAATTTATTACCTTCCAGAAAAATGTTTATGTTATTCAACTTTATTGTTTGAATAATGAAGAATGTGAAATTCTTACTTGTGTTCTATTTTCCACAGCATTCCCCATGTTTTTGCAGCATTGATGGAGAAGGGAAAATGTTCGAAATTTTATTTGCAAGCCTGACCAAGCTGTGTTGTTAGACCTGCGCAGATTCGATTCAGCGGGCATCCTCGTCAGTTTGAATCGAGCCATGAGTATTGCTAAGATGTGTGTGATATGTGCGTGATGAATAGTTTAGAAAATTCTTAGTGTTCAGTTCTATGATATTTTAACTAGTAATGATGTGCACAATGAATGGAAAATTGGGAGGAACAAAAGATGACACCATCTCGAAGTCTTCTCCAAGCACAGAAATGGTTAATCCATTTGTTCATCATTTGGAGTTAACTACAACTTACGAGAAAATCAAAGTAAGAGCATTTTACTACATAAGTACCGTATTAAAAATATTTATTTAATCTAAAAACTATCAATTTTCTTTGCAATGGTGATGGTGATTTTGTTTAGATATACATAGGTAATACGATTGATGTTGTCACAACCACTTTCATTAAAAAACACGATATACTATAGTTTTGACTTTCTTGTAATTTTCAATCTCTATTAAGCTGTTTAAAAATTACGTGACAAAAAATCACTTGTTGAAACTGTAGTACCGGTATCTCATGTTTTTTTTTATAAAAGTGGTTTTGATCAATCTTATTCATTAAACGTTATTAATCATTTTGCAAGTAAAAAATTTCAATAATGAAAAATTGTGCAGAATTTTAAACCGAAATAAAAATGTTCAACAATGT
Source organism: Conomelus anceps (assembly GCA_948455865.1). Taxonomy (NCBI): domain Eukaryota; kingdom Metazoa; phylum Arthropoda; class Insecta; order Hemiptera; family Delphacidae; genus Conomelus; species Conomelus anceps. The sequence continues at coordinate 37,924,169 of OX418220.1, read as the reverse complement.
TTACATCGAGAGTGATCTCTATGCGATCTTGATGAGCTCTGCTTGTAAATCAGTTAAGCATCTAATTAATACTCGATGAAACATGCTACGGAATATGACACCTGTCACACAACATTCCACAGCAAGTGTTTGATTTTGCTATGATAATTGAATCACAAATGATTAATTATTATAGTCGAGTATTGAATGTTCTATTGTGCAATCACCCTTAAGGGTAGCCGTGGCAGCTTTGGCTACATCCTATGTGCTCTATTTCTATTTGCCCAACTCAATGGTTTGAAATCCACCTTAAACTTTATAGTAGTAGTAATATCAGGTAACCTGGTTGGCTCAGGTCTGGTGTTAGATTTCCAGCCTCGCCTGAACAAAATTCAGGGCCGCTGACGTGACTTAACAACTGTTTTTAGGCAGCCGAGACCGACGGGCTTATAACGTGTCCTCCGAAACACGGGAGTGACCTCAGGAAAAACCTTTCAGTCAGACGGGGATTGAACCCGAGACGTTTGGATTAGCAAGCCAGCGCCCCCTAGACTACGGCCACTCCACTGTAGGGTCATACCAGATACCATGTTATCAATATCATTACCATGTTTTCACTCATCAATCACTATCATCCAACTCATTACCCACGCACAGGTCTCAGACCTATGTGGGCTTCATCCTCAGAAAAAAAATATTATTCAGCTTGACGGAACCTTGACAGTTTCCCTTGTGAATAAAAGTAAAACTACAAAATTGTTTAATAACACATCTTTAATGCAATTAAACACCGCTCTAATATTATTTTTATTTTGCATCGAGAATGTAGAGGCATTCGAAACATTGAAATAGCCCACTGCGAATATTTTTAAATAATGACTCACTTGTTGATGTGATCCAATACAGTCTGCTGGCAGAAAAATATAAATTTCAAAATAATTCTTTTGTCTATAAACAATATAGCTCTATTTGCTTCTGCAGCAAGTATCTATTAAAAATATTGATTGCACAGTTGTGTTACCAATAATTTATTTTGTACTCTCTACTCTATTTAATTGGGTTTTATGCTTTAAGTAAGTCTCAAATAAAAGCAACAGTAATTCAGCTGATTGTTTAATACGGGCTGATTCGTCACCCATCCAAGAATTGTTGTCACCTGTTTTTGCTTATTTACAATTTTTTTAAATATCGTGATTACTTATTCAGATTCAGGATTAATGGTTGGAATTTGGCTAACAGTAGGAAATGTAACGTCGAATTAATGAAATAATCGTAAGGAATATTAAGACAGCTGTTAGTGAAATCTGAACTACAGTACAGTTTTAGCTGAAACTGAAAACATAGCTGAAACATTTTATTGTCATGGATTCTTTGAGCCTGTCTTAGCTTTATTTTCAGAATTCAAATATTGCAGTTGACTTATTAAACACTTCGTTTAAAAACTCATACTTTTAAAAATCTATTTTAAACTCTACTGCATTCTCAAGGAAATTAATTTTTGTATAATACCGAAAATGGAATGAAATTGTTTGATAGTGCACTGGAGTGACCGAATAGATTGTGTTTAAAGAGAACTTATAATATTCTAGGCAGTTCTGTATATTGTTGTAGCAGAATACTAAGCTTGTTTGAGAGTTGATGCTTCAATGAAGATTATGAATGGCGAAAAACACGTTCTTGAATGGCAAAATGGGTTCCGCATTGTCAATAGCCTTGTCTCTCGGTTAGCATGCGCCTAACAAGTCCGACTTTCAAACTTATTTCGAATACGCGTTTATTCCTGGTTGAAAATTATTATAATAATATCACTGAAACATTAACAAAGCACGGTCATGTTGTATTAGATATTAATATTCAAGTATTAGTCAAAGTATTGTATAAGGCTCAAGACTTTTTAAATCTTCAATATTGGGATTTTCTTTGTTGTTTTATAGTGCTCTCCTTTAGAGCTGATTGGTATGTTATGGTCATTTCCATCAATATCCCACTTATCACTTTCACCAAATGTGGTGATAATTTTTTAATCACTGTACCTTAGCTGTTTACTTGATAATAATTACCACCAAAATAATTGTGACTGGACAGTCGTACCATCGTGATTCGTTTTTGCGCTAATTCTAGAAATTCTGCTCTTTCATATGATATAGAATAGAGTACTCCCAGCACGACGGAAATTGTTCTGGAAGGCTCTAAGGCTCGTTTCACACACGTCGATTTCATCGATGCGCAATGTTCGGCGCATGTGTGGACAGAACCCGATGTGACGAACACTGCACGCGGCGCGGCGCGGTGTTTGGTTCGTTGTTCGGCGCAACTATCGTCGCATGTGTGGACGCACCTTTGGGCGAGCGAAGTCTACTTTTCACAAAACTCTTATAGTAATAGCCAATTTCATCTAATTATTATTACCTACTCATAATAATTACTATCCTGCAAGCTTCAATATCAGTTTCTATTAATGCTTTTCTGAATCGTGAGAAACTCTGAAGATTACGACATATGCAATTATTGAAAACTGTTAAGTTTGACAAGTGCTTTATACGGAATGCTAGTTTGCACTGGAAGTTTTTTATATCATTGTTTCTTTTTCAAGACCATTCAATATTATTGTTATTGTTCATTATCTTTTCTATTCCTGTAATTTGAGATTTTCTTCGATCTTTGAAGACATCTTTTCTTTTTTCTACCTTCCAGCTTCCATAATCTTTTTCTAATGAATATAGCCCATCTTATAAGCTAATTCATTAGTTGAAGAATTGCAATAACTGTAGTGGTTGGTCTTGAATGGTGGAGTAGCAAGTGTTTTGAAGTGAGTTTCATGAGGGTTTTGGTGCAAGGGTCAAAGTGGTAATTGTTGCTGAGCTGGCTTTAAATTAGCCTATCTAGAGGAAGCACTTGAATGTCGCACGTGTATCACAGTGGCTGGTTTGGAAGACTTAGAAGTGTTTAAAGAATTGTCGCTGCTTTTAGTTTAGTGACTATATGAGATTTAGCCGCAAATAGTGGAGTAGTGATGAACATAAAGCGGAAACTAAAGCGAATCTTATCTAATATATTTGATGTTTTTAATATGTAAAACCAATAATGGAACAATAAAATTACGCTTTCATCTGTGGTTTTCATCCTTACGTACAAACTATTGATAATTATCGATGTTAACTACGCTTTCTTCAAAAAACCGGCCACACCATCGCATTCAGAACAAAAACAAAATAAAAAATGCACTTGCACCCAAAAGCACACTGAACACAAACAAATACGATCTCCCAGGGATCTACAGACTAAACTGCTCTGATTGTAACAAATTTTACATAGGACAAACAGGCCGTGCATTCAAACAAAGTTACAAAGTACATTTACAAGCCTTTACATACAAAAACCGAATCGACTTTTGCAGACCACATCATTCAACCTGGACACACTTTTACTGACATCACTACCAACCTACACATTCTACATATAGAATGTAAAGGACACGAACACAACACCTTGGAACAATTTGAAATTTACAAACACACCACACACAATAAACAAAACATTCTCAATGAACAATTACATTTTAAATCATACAAACGTTTTGAGCATATTATACAAAAACCACAATTTTTCTAACCAACAAACCAACATCGACGATCTAGGATGCCTTGTAGATGAGATTCTATACCTCGAAAACGTTCGGCCAAATGTGAGTACATTTATTATATATTCACAATATAAAACTGACTGCAAGTCGTTAAATTTACAACAACACGTTAATATTAACAACGCAGAACGTTATGGAACAAGAAATCCAACTATTATTAAGTTCCTCACAGGATATAATAAAATTGAACTAACAAAGTGAATTTGTGTAAGCCTATGTAAGTTACGTTGCAAAGTGAAAACAGGTGGACTCGGACTCGCTGCGTCTTCTGAGACGTCGCCATTTATCGATTCAAAGACTACCGCCCGACTTTTCAGCGAAGTGCCATGGATAGCAGTTCAGTATTCTATTTGAGAGGTTGAGGCTGAAGTTTTTAGGACAGCGATCGATGCTGTTTCGTTATCGGATGTCAACCCTGTCACTGCCACAATCACTCAATTGGGCGAAATAATGAGTATATGTATTGATTTGTTCAGGCCTGGATGTAAAGACGTAAAATCAATGAAGCCTATTAAGGACTCCTATCGCTAAATTCTCATTTCTCAGGCGATATTAAAGTTCTAAGTAGGCTAAGAAATAATTTAAATTCGACGAGATTGTTCAGTTTATGAGTAGGAATTGGAGAAAGTACATGTGAGGGTGGCCCAGATATATTACAATTTTTATTTTATTTATGCCATTTACAATAGTTTGTAAACGTGCTGTTGTCAAAGCTAAGGCGTAAGCCTACTTGTCTCTTCTACTACTCAATACTAAGCATACAGCATACTTTATACTTTACAGGCTTCGCTCGCCTTAAGCAGGAAACCCACTGGCCCGACACCGGCGGCGACCGATGCTTACCGGCAACATTGCTTTGCGTTGTTTTCATTGAACGGCAACCCACTATATCTGTCCGTCACCGGCGGCGGCCGGCGGCGACGAAAGCATTCAGGCACCGGCGGCGGCCGGCGGCGACAGAAGCTCTTGGGGGCATTCTTGCCGGGCAGCCTGTCCGGCATTTCTCTAGTCGATGCCAGTATTGCAAGGGTTCTGCGTGAACGGTACAATGAGTTCTTTATTTGTGATAGTCGCAGTGTGTGTTGAAGAAGAAAAGAGTCAGAAACGAAGGAAGCAGTTAATAAAAATAAAAATTAATTAAAAATAAAATAAATAAAATAAAAATAAAATAAAATAAAATGAAAATTAAATTAAAAATAAGTTTAAGATAAAATAAAAATAAAATAAAATAAATAAATATAAAATAGAAATAGAATAGAATAAAAATAAGATGAAAAAAAAATAAAAAAAAATAAATAAAAAAAAAATAAAATAAAAATGAAATAAAAATAAAATGAAATAAAATGAAAATAAAAATAGAACAAAAATGAAATAAAAATGAAATAAAAATAAAATAAAAATTTATTAAAAATAAATAAAATTAATTATTAATTAATAAAAATAATTTCATGTTACTTTTCCAATTTAATTTGAACCAATAACAAAAATTTTCCATGAGATCGAAATTCTTTCGCTGGATCGCCTTTTGTGACTTCATGTCACCTTTTAATCGCCAGTTATCTCATCCAGAACTCAATAAATTTTATCACATCACAAAATCATGTTTTATTTGTTACTAGCGGTACCCGGCGTGCGTTGCTACGCCAGTGGCAGCAATGAGAGGGGGCATAGTGGGCTGTGATAATGAGGAATGCGTGGGGCAGGTAGACGGACTATGCCCAAATAAAAACACACCTAATTTTTGTACATATTTTGTAACAATATATTTTCAGGAATTTTATTAATTGTACATGTTTTTAAAAAAAATATAAATTGTAAATGGATATTGATATTGAGATTGATATTTACAAATAAGTTCAAGTTAAGCTTGAAGTTTTAAAAATGTAAAATCAATATTTTAGTTCATCTTAAAAAGATCTACCGAATAGTAAAAAAAAATATTAAAAAAAATATGACTCCCAACCCCCACCCCCCCCCCCCCCACACCACACCACCCAGAAACAATGGGGCACTTTGAACTCCGAATTTTACAGGAACTATCTCAAGACTATACTGCATTACACCTCAAATCTACATCAAAATCATTTTTTCCAAATTGTAATATTCATAATTTCACTTCTTTGACCCCCCCCCCCCCCCGGTCCCATCACTCAGGGGGTGAGGGGCACTTTGATTTCTCAAACTTCAGAAACTATCTGGGACTATTGTACCAGAAATATATCAAAGGGAACAAAAGCAGTTAGATCACAAAAATATCAAAGGGTAAGTAAGCAGCCCCTCCTCCACTCGCGGAAAAAAATGGGGGGCTTTGAACTGCCAAACTTCACAGAAACTATCTTGGGACTATTCTACATTGTGCCAGAAAATTTCATCGAAATCGCTTCAGCGGTTAGGACACAAAATATCAAAGTATAAGTATGCCCCCCTCCCCCCCCCCCCCCGAAGAAAAAATGGGGGGCTTTGAACTGCCAAACTTTACAGAAACTATCTTGGGACTATTCTACATTGTGCCAGAAAATTTCATCGAAATCGCTTCAGCGGTTAGGACACAAAATATCAAAGTATAAGTATGCCCCCCCTAACCCCCGGAGAAAACAATGGGGGGCTTTGAACTGCCAAACTTTACAGAAACTATCTTGGGACTATTCTACATTGTGCCAGAAAATTTCATCGAAATTGCTTCAGCGGTTAGGACACAAAATATCAAAGTATAAGTATGCCCCCCTCCCCCCCGGAGAAAAAAATGGGGGGCTTTGAACTGCCAAACTTCACAGAAACTATCTTGGGACTATTCTACATTGTGCCAGAAAATTTCATCGAAATCGCTTCAGCGGTTAGGACACAAAATATCAAAGTATAAGTATGCCCCCCTCCCCCCCGGAGAAAAAAATGGGGGGCTTTGAACTCCCAAACTTCACAGGAACCATCTCAGAACTATTCTACATCGTCACTGAAAATTTCATTGAAATCGGTTCAGCGGATTCTGAGTTCAATTAGGACATAAATATTAAGAGGTACAGTAGCCTACGTTTTGCCCCCCAGAAAAAAATGGGGGGCATCATGAACTCCCAAACTTCACAGGAACCATCTCAGGACTATTCTACATCGTCCCTGAAAATTTCATTTAAATCGGTTCAGCGGTTTCTGAGTTTACTGGGAACATACATACAAACATACATACACACATTCATTTTTATATAATATAGATTGGTTCAGGTAAGTATTGATTAGTAAGTAAAATAATGACGATTCAATTATTAAATAGCTGTTTTGAAAATACTGCAGATAAATAAGTCACATTGATCTCAAATCTTACTAATCAATACTTACCTGAACCAATAACAAATTAAAACATGATTTTGTGATGTACTGTAATAAAAATTATTGAGTTCTGGACGAGATAGCAGGCATGACAGGTGACATGAAGTCACAAAAGGCGATCCAGTGACAGAGTTTCGATCTAATGGATTCTTTTTGTTATTGGTTCAAATTAAATTAAAATAGTAACATGACATTATTTTTATTAATTAATAATTAAATAAATTTTATTTTTAATTATTTTTTTTTATTTTAATTTAATTTATTTTTATTTTTAATTAATTTTTTTTTCAATTTTTATTTTTATTTTTAATTTATTTCAAATTTATTTTTCATTTTTATTTTTAATTCAATTTTGTTTTTAATAAATTATTATTTTTATTAATTGCTTCCTCAGTTTCTGTCTCTTTTCTTCTTCAGCACACACCGCGACTATCACAAATAACTCCTCATCTGATGAACTCTCCATTGCAACTGCTGCATTTCTTCTGTCAGCTGCAGTTTCTGCCGGAGCTATGCCGGACTAGTGGGTTATTGTTGTAAATTGCCGGCCGTCGCCGGTTATCGCCGGTCGCCGCCGGTGCCGGGCTAGTGGGTTTCCTGCTTTAACCGTCTAGCTAAAGAGCTCTGTCCCTTGGACCCACGGGAGGCTCGCTTCGCCCAATTACCGCGTGGATTTTGCTTAATTTTCTAAGCAAACGCCAATTTTAAGTGTGTTTTGGGAAAAAATTAAAATTCCTGTCATATGCTTGGGCCTCTACTAAACGTTTGCTCCAAATTAAAGTTTTCTCTGTAACGTATTTCTTGAGAAATGGTGATAAAAGAGTTTGTTGGTGAGTGAGTCAGACAGTTTGTGGTATCTGGCTTTTATATTATGACTTTAATATTTTACTTTAAATGTACAACTAACTTTTTCTAAGTCACCAACTTATTTTTTTCATTTTATATGCAACAATATAGGCTACTTTATCACATAGTAGATTTCATTCACCCATAATCTACACATAAGCATCAGTAAATAAATTTTAATTTCCCCTGAAGTCACAATTTTTTTCTGTTTATTTTGTCATTTATCCGAAATATCACAGATTAGAAGACAAAGAAATATCTCCTATTATATAGACGTCTTCGTGTTGTTCTCTGACGACGAAACTCTAACGCTATAGAAGAAATTGAAGGAGGAGATGAGAAAGAAGAATGAGGAGAAAAATGAAGAAGAAGGAGGAGGAGGAAGAAAATATGGCGAAGGAGATATTTCGATTCAATATAATACAAAATTATTGTTGAAGTTAATATGCCAAGACAAATAGTTATAACCTTTATCTAGCCTACACCTCAAAGTAATAATAAATAACCCTTTTAGTGCAGAAAAACATTTTTACAACTTCAATCGAAAAATTGTTTAGTGCAATTCAGCAGCTGTCTGTTGATGATGAGGATGGTGCGTATAAATACATGCATTATTTCTATCCTTCCTTTTATCTTCCCTATAAGCTCCCAAATGATCGCAGATCATACGATGCACAAATTGAAGCTTAATTTTTTTAAATACTGTACTACTCACTAAAAATCAGGCTCTCCCTGTTGATCGATTTCCATTTACGTACAGCATCCTAATCGTACTATACAGTATTATCAGGCACTACGCTGTTCTCCATCTCTTCTAACCTTCCTAAGTGCTTTAATATATTATTTCATATTTCACATACCTAAAATACTCTTTCAACAGTTCTTAAAACACACTAATAAACTCATCAGTTGTTCCTCCCTTACGAAATCTACAACTTTATTATGTACTTATATTTTCATTATTTCGATTAATTTCAGTCATTTCTGTTTTTACCGGAATCCCTAACCAGGTGTTTCAATTAGTGATTTCTACTGCAGTTGTGGAATTCCATCTTCGTTTACAATGATTTTTCCTATTTCAATGTATCGAGTAGATGATTTTTCTTGTCGAGTCTGCATTAGAGCCTACTATATTCTACTTTCTATTCTCTCTGGTCTACATTTATGTCTACTATGAATTTTCGGTTTTCCTTCAGCTTTATAATCATTCATAGCTCTCTCCACTATACCGTATACTATACTATATTGGAGCTCTCTCCACTACTACCGTATACTTTACGTTAAGTTAGCAACTTATTCTTGGATTTCTTATTCCATAATCTGCGTTGTTGATATTGACTTTTTATTGTAAATTTAACGACTTTCCGTCAATTGAATGCAAGTCGTTAAATTTATACATTAAAAAGTCAATAGCAACTTATCTTTTTATTTCACTTCTCAGGATTTAAATTTCTTAAATTACTCATTAACATAGTCTATGATGATTACTCTCAGTATGGTGAATGGGGATTACAATCTATTTTTTGAGCAATTGTAGTTTTTAATTTATTATATAATTTTCGAAACCACCCAGAGTCTTGTTGAATTAAGATTTTGTTGTAAGTCTTTTTATTTCACAGACGCCATGGAATGTGATTTTTTTAATTGATATGAGTTTGGACTCACTATTCAAGTGTTTTTATTTTGTTTTCTTAGTTTTTTTTTTTTTTTTTTTTTTGTTTACTTAGTTTTTGCTTTGGCCACGATTACTGGTAAATGTGGCCAAAAAATTCCTGTGTTGTAAAATTGAGAATTATGTATCACAATTGTGGAGGAATAAATTTCATTTCAGTTCATTTTCATTTCTTTTCTCATAGATACCTTTTCCCTTGACTCTTGTATTCCATTAGAAAAGGAATTATTTTTTCTGTTGGAGGGTGTATGTCGAGGTCTTACTTAATTTTTCATGGTTGCATTGGTTAGATTTCTTCTAGAATAATTTCAATTTTTCCAAGTGCATCTAGCTGACATAAACGTTGCTCAATTTTAGTTGGATTTTTTTTTTTTTTTTTTTTTTTTTTTTTTTTTTTTTTTTGAGGATGAAGCCCACATAGGTCTGAGACCTGTGCGTGGGTAATGAGTTGGATGATGGTGATTGATGAGTTGGACCTACAGTTTTAGGTGGGTTCCGAACCACCGGGAAGTGATTTTACAGCAGAGAACAATGTCTTTTTTGCTGGCCAATCTAATCGGTCACCGTTACGAACGGGACCTACGAGAACGCAGCTTATCTATCTGATTGAACAGATACCTGCTACGGCTCGCGGCTATCACTTCCATTTTGCTGCCTTATATTATCTATATCAGAATGTCTGATATCGATGCTCATATGTATGATAATATTTCCATCGTCTCTTCTCTCTGTACCCAATAGAGATAATGTTAGCTCTTAGCCCAAAAATTATTAAACTCCTGTTCCTATAACTCTCCAGTCCTATAACTTTCTCTTTCCAATCTAATTTTAATTTTTCGATCTTCTATTTCTGCTTTATATTCTCTACTTCACTGCATTTGTTACTGATTTTAACAATTTTTGCTTCTAAACAGTCTAGTTTATTCAACTTTTGAAGGATCTCGTCCAATTCCTTTCCTATTTTAATTAGGCTATTTACTTCGTACAGTGAACTAGTGATTAATAATAAATATTTTTCTCTTGGACTATGAATAGTCAGCAATTTTCTTAACAATCCACTCAGTAGTTCCTTTGTATAATAGCTAGGTAGTCCATTTTTAGATCACGAACAAAGCGATAATCTTTAAAAGATAAGAATGCTCACCCAGCTCTATAAAATGATTCTCAGGCCCAATCGTCAGGTACTAGGTTCAATACCTTTATCGTCTTTTTTGTTTCTATGTAGACTCTCGCAAACTATGAACTCAAATTGTGAACATAAAAGCTATTAAAAAATCTTAGTAATAATGTTAAGTTTACTAAGCAATATAACCAGAGATCACACACATGATATAAAGTATATTTAGTTACCGAACTATGTCTTACTTTTTCACTTTGTTTTATATAGTTCATAGGATATTATAGTGGGACTATAAGGGGAAATACCTAGAATATAGTGCATTACAAATTGAGATTGAGAATTGCTACTGCGAATACTACTAAGTTACTACTCTTTACTTGTACTATATATATAGTAACTTAATACAGTAGTTGCAATTAAATGAACTCAGCGGCTTTTACTATTAATACTACTATTACTAGTCACTCCAGCCACTTTCTTTGGTCTCAACTCGTTGAATAAGTCAATGGTTATTAGCTGAATAATTGAAACCAGTTTTGGAAGAAAGCAAAACAACGTAGCAAAGCAACAGTTAAATGACATCGTAGCCTTGGCATTGCTGCTAACAATTTTATGATTAATCAATGTTCCAATGGAAGAGTGCATTTTAGTTTGGGAATACCCTGGTCTCAATTCAGAATAGTCCACTATAATAAATAGATTGCACTACAGAGAAATTTGTAAAGATCATCATCATTATTATAATAGTAAAAGGACGATCCCAGTCAAAAACTTTTGGGGAGGTGCATCACCACTTTTGGGGAGGTGCATCACCCTGGCACCTGCCTTGAATATTACTGTATTGCAAGGGCTGTACCCTATGAATGTGGGAATCTTTAAAGACAGGGCGCAACAACAATATTTCACTTATTCATATTTCAAGGGCTCAGCATAGCATTTGATGGTAGAACTTATATTAATTATTATTTGACTATTATTCTAACTTGTAAAAGATTTTTGTAAATCAAATAAAATACAGTAATTATGCAGGCTTCTTATTCGCACTCTTTCGAGTTATTCTTACTTTTCCCAACAAATGAAACGAAACTCAAGAAGAAACCGTGAAGAGTAATAATCGTCAAAACGTTGATAGTATTTTCATTCCAATAAAATTAAAGGATAGGATCATTTTAGTACGGTACTGTATTCGCATAACATTTTCTCAGGCCAAAATAATGCTATGCATTGATCTTTGGACCAGAACATTGTGTTGAGGCCTGAAGATTCATTCAGAATCAAAATTGTCCAAGCTCTAAAAAATATAATTTATGAGTGTAGCCCTACTTAATATGAAATGATGTATGAATTTGTAATATTATTATTGCACCTTTTCACCCTCAGTTACCACATCTAACCCTACCCTATGAATGTGGGAATCGTGAAAGACAGGGCTCAACAATAATATTTCACTAATTCATATTTCAAGGGCTCAGCATAGCTTTTGATGTTAGAACTTTTATATTATTAATTATTTGACTATTATTCTAACTTATAAAAGATTTTTGTAAATAAAATAAAATAAGGTACAGTGATTAAATTAATTTTTCTTATTTGGTCAACATAAAATACAGAATTTAAATATTGTCTATTTGTGCACAACATTCTTTTCTATTCAATCTACCTCTTTTGGTAGAATCAACATAATTTATTAATTAATTTTTAATTTTATTTATTTTTATTATACTGTTAATGGTGATAAAAAACAGAATTCTGATTTAAAATAAATACAGTAAGAAAATTGATATTATATAGTTTTCAATTCTTCCGACTAACATTTTTATTTTTATTATTTTTTTTAATAAGGATTGAAAAAATTATAGGTTTACATTACAAATATAAGTTACAATACCTGATTACCAATGGAGAAATCGGGAAATCTCAGACCATCGTTGACCGCTCGCTCCGTCAGGCGCTAGGTCTCGATGAGAAGGGAAAGATCTCCTTGGTCCAGCAATTAGTAGATTGAAAATCAAATTGTAATTGCTGACTGTTCGATCTGATTCTTACATACACGGCTCTTTCTCCTTCCTACAAGTTGTGGGAGAGAATGTGTGACTTCTCGATTCAAACGTCTTTTTATGTTTTGTAGCAGTGATTTAAAATTTCGTAATATCAGTTTTTGTCATTTGACAAATTGATAATGCTATTAATTACATTAAATAGTGCTTTGTGTTAGTACTATGAAAATGAGATATTAATAATATGAAACAAAGAATAATATTTTGAAAATAACAGTAGAAAATAGGCAATACAATAGAGAGGAAATATAATTGGAAGATGGAGGGGGGAAATTTTAATTATATGAAAAACAAATAACATTATACCAATAAAAATATTATTACATTATGGTACTAGGCTCGTTTTGCATGTGGGTCCTTTTTTTATTCACTATGGTAGTGAAGTAAACCGACTTGCTTCAAACTTGGCTGCTAAAACACAATTTAGAAAAACATTTTTCAGCCCCGTTTCGTTATAATGTGCATTGCAACTGGAAGGTCGTTAAGTTGGTGTTGCAACACGTTTAATCGTAACATTTAATTTTCAAACCAGAATTATTATTAAATAGACACGCGGTACACCTCAAGGTTTCCCCACACTAAAATCTGCCGCTCGATATAATCTCTGAAATGATTTCTACTACTTGTTATAAGTAAACTTTGGAGAAATGAGGACACTTATAACTAGATGCAATGCGTTCATCATCACTTGAATTGCACTCGACATTCTAATCACGACCTGTAATGTATATAATTATAATCAATTGCCTTGACAATGCCCTTGACTGTAATATTTACAATATTTTTTTTGCTGATGAAGCACACATGGGTCTGATACTTGTGCGTGGGTAATGAAGTACCAATGATGTTATGATTGATTGGCCTACAGTTTTAGGACGGGTTCCGAACCACCATGTGACTGATAACAAAGCTGATCACAGCCTTTCACTCTACCGCACTATTTAATCTATATATCTTTATTTTTTTATAGTCTACCTTCAACCAAATAGCATACACTGACTCACTCATTCCGTTTCTCGAAAACTGCTGGGCCGAAAAAGTTCAATTAAGGTAGGCCTACACATGTTCCGTCGAGTCCGAGTCCCTAGAAAAGAGCTAAGAAAGTTTTAAAAACTTCCTAAAATTGGCTTTTTTCTAGCGTTCTCAAGAACTATTTGACTAAAAAAGTTGAAATTCGGTACCTTACCTTATATATTTTCAGTTTTTGATTTAGTAGCGTACTAGGAAAAGTTTTTGAGATTGTCCCAAATATACGCCTAAAATTGACGTTTTTCTAGTGTTTTTGCGTTTTGATGTAGCCTATTACGTTACCGAAAAAGTTTAACTTTAAGGGCCATGTTATACGAGCGCTAATAACGCGGCGCTGATAACGCGGGAAACAGGGCGCTAAAATTCCAAGTTATAAGTGACGCTACTAACGCAGCGTTGAACACGCTTGATTTGATTTGATTTGATTTGATTTGAACACGCTTCGCTAGCGCGTGCCCCTGTTATACAGCGCGTTGTCGACGCGTGCATTGTCGAGTCAGAAAAATTGTCAGTACAGAAAACTTTCATATCAGGCTACTACTTTGTCATCCCTATCATTTCTACTTTTTTGTGCATGTATATGACGCATGAAGGCGAACACTAGAGCTCGACCTGTGATCGCATATGATGCACATGGCAGTCAAAGTGTTAATATTAATAATATTCAATTTTTTCCCGTGCGCACATACTTGTTTAATTTGCTCATTTATTGTAAACACATGACATCTTACCTCTATTGTCCTTTTCTGTGGGAGTCATTTCATACCAGGTGTCATACATCGCCTCTCCAACTTCATTCCAGCATTTAGCCTTCAGTTGTCTATTGGAATAATCATTTGAATTGACATCATAGAGAGATGTCAGCTTCTCAATGCAATAGATGAACTTCTCCGTGTCAAACATCGCGAACCAATAAGAAGAAGAGATAACCAAAGACTATGATTGGGCGTCAGATGCGCGTCGACAACGCTGTGTATAACTTGGTTCAGCGTTGCCAACGCGGCGTTGCTAGCGCGGCAGGTTGCGCTAGCAATGCTCAACGCCCGGCTAACGCGGACTCTCCAACGACAATGTCGTTCGTATAACTTGCACCATTGATGTCCCATTGCCCCAATGAGCCGACGCTATCCCGACGCTAAATGCGTCGCGTTGTTAGCGCTCGTAGAACATTCATACCCTTTCCCCAAAAACTACTCTGCCGAAAAAGTTGAAAATTGGTATTCATGTTCTGTCGAGACCCTAAACTTGAGATTTAATTAGATATATTGGAAGATTGACAACCATTATGCTAACAATTATTTTAGCCTACTTAAATCATAACAGATGAGTTACTCAGGGTAATTCAGGGTATTGTAAATATTTTTTCTGATAGTTATCACAAAAATCAAGTGAGTGCTGAAAGTAGCATATAAATAATATAGTAAATAATATTTTATTTTATGCAATAAAATATTAAACTCCAATCAGCATTTCAAGTGTGAAAGCCACGGGTAAAGCCACACCGTGGTTATTTTATTGTGATGATTCCACATGACCGTGTGAGAATATATCAATAATAACAGTAATAAGATGAAGCAATTGCCCAAGAATGCCAGTCCCAAACTAGAATCAAACCCAAATAGTTGTCACATTGAATAGGCATTTTTCTACATCACGATAGTCGTTTAACTTCCATAAAGTCAGAGACTCAATCATATGTTGTGAAATTAAATTAAATAAATTTATTCATTCACAAGAACATTGTACAATAGCCAGAAAACATCTGTTATTATAATACAATTCAATTCAATTTTTATTTTCATTCCAACATACACAATCTCACAAGAATATTCCAAAATACAAAACAGTAGAATATAAGATACAAATCAACAAATTTATTTGTTCACTAGAAATACATTAGAATGTATTTGAATACATGAAATAAAATATTCCGAAAATTGCGTTTTTTGTTTTGCTAATTATATTTCCTACATAAAATACTGTCCTTCCTACCCCGTGAACAAATTGTGCAATCCATGATTGGAAGAAAAATTTAGTAAAAATTAAATATATCATACAATATAACCATAAAATAAAATTTTAACATTGTGCGTAGATTATAAATGAAACTGCCGAAAATTTCAAACGAGGCTTACACAAAATGAAAAATGATGGAAGATGAGAACGGCGTAATGGCATAGAAGTAACAGCCCCAACGATGTGTAACGAATTTGTAACAGTCGGACACGAATTCTGCATTGAAATTTGCCGAATCACAGACAAATAAAATCTGTCAACAGCAATGAATGGCTGTGGAATTTGCAGTGGAAAGCTGAGCCGGCTGTAGGCTAGGCGAGAAAAGTAGGTTCTGCTTGAAAAGTGGGCCAACTCATAGAAGAGGCTTGGAGCCTTGGAGGCCAGGACGATGCTTCTGCACGTCATGTCCATTGTCAATAGAAGCAGAATAGTCGAAAACGATCGGATCGGGTCTATTCCTTCACTATCTCTTTATTCGCCTTCACTTTCGATGTAGGATTGTTGAGTTCCATCATTAGATGTGCATCATTAAAAGTAATTGGTAACAATTGAGTTTCACTCAGAACTTGCTGGTTGATTTTGAAATGGTTAACAAGTGGTCCGGATGTAGTTGAATTGAGGCTTGATAAATAAAATATTCGGCTGTTGGAATTTTAAAGTTGAAATTATTTTGAGAGGGCTTCCAAGTAGTCAGACGTAGTTTGAAATATTCAACTACTAAAATTTCAAAGTTGAGATGAATTCAGGACTGTCGCGTGGTTATTTGGCGTCCGAGGCAAGATTTTGTCAAGCGTTTTGATATTTTGACAGTAAAACTTCTTGTGCTAGTTGACTTTCTTCGTTTGATTTTCTTGGCTGAGTTCCCTGTTATTATTTAGTGTTCAATGCGTCACTATATACATATTTCGATTTCATTCACATTTCAAATACTGTAAGTCGAAAACTGTGACTAACATGTAGCCCAGTCAAATCAAGGGCGGTCCGAGGCGGGACCCCCCCCCCCCAAAATCTGAGTCTAATTGGAAAATCAACTAGAATAAATAAAGTTAATTTACCTTCTAGTTTAATATTACTAAATTTTTATTATGAAGTGTGCTCAAAGCCCATAATAAAACTAAGTTGATAGATAATTGCAAAACTCCTGTACAATAAATAAATATACAGCCCACACTACCAAAATAACTTTAGACTTTGAGTACAGTACTTTTTTGTAGATTACGTCTTGGAGACTCCAGTTAAGGAGTATAAGACAAGTTAGATTAATACAATTATACACTAGTTACCATGATTACTATATCAATTAGTTGAGGCGAGGCTTAATTTTGATGTGAAAGGAACTCTTGTACACTATAAAAAGCTTTATAAACTGAATACTTAAGATAAAGTACTGTCTAATATTATAATATGTTCCAAAACGTCCAATCCAATACCCTTCTTTTCAACTGCCGAGAGTTCAAATGCTGTGTTGAAGTCAGGAAGCTGAAGTCACATTTGTTCAGATAGTTGCTCAACTTGCAAAGAGAGAATGGATTAATAACACATCCAATTCCAAACTTTAACTTGTAGTAATTTTGTTTTTACATATTGATGGTGATGGAACACCAAAACATTGGGGATTCTGAGGGTTCTCCATCGGAGAAAAAAATTGTTTTCCAGGTCTTGAAAGTGCAACTCTTAGCTTTTTTGTGGTTATCAACCTCTTTCTTCATATCATTTGTTGATTGTTGATTCATGGCATGACAAATTTCACGATCACAATAAACTCTTTGTGTTATTGGATCTGAACAGTAACAGAAATGAAAATTTGAAGCCCGTCTGCAAAAATATTAAGAGACCTTTTCTCCTTGCAAGCCTACTGTGTCAACTTCATTCAAGTGGTCTAGGGGACCTTCAAACCCATGCTTGGTTGCTCCGAAAATACTAGAACCCACCAGCATCGTGGGGCCTTTGATGACCCAACACCCAGCTAATTCGGGGACCCTTATTTGTAAACGGTAAAATTTGAAATATTCTAGATGCAGCCTACTTAAATCTCTACTTCATAGGACTATACTGGCAATAGGAACGGGCCCGTGGCGTCAGGGGCCTCTAGAGGTCTAAATTGGGGGAAAACGTGGCCCTGGAGGCCCCTAGCTGGACAATTTGGAGTCCCTTATTTTATTTTTGTTTTGTCACTTGCTTACATTTTTGTAAAATGATGTGGCCCCTTGACGTTGAGATCCACTTGCCTTGTTCGCCCGATCCCCTCTGTAACCTTAATTAATTTTTTTAGGTAATTAAAGTATTAAAATCATAGTATTTTTTTCAGCTGTAACACTTAACTTTATGAAAACCTTTTTTACCTTCAGTAACCGATATTATTGTATTTTTATTGATGCCTCCCTACTCATTTTTGGGGCCTCTTTTAGAGGCTCATGGGGGGGGTTCTAGCCCGGAAAACCCCCCTGTCTCTATGCTAATGGGCGGGGTGGTAGAGGGGAACCACTATGTCAATGCACTTGGACCCCTCAGACCTCATCTAAGAACGGTCCTTCACACTTCATCGACCTACAGCTCATTTTCTCAGCTCATTCTTGAGACATTCCAAATTCATATGTAACACGTCTAATTTGGCCTATAATTTTCAATTCTACTTTTTAAAGTAGAGTATAGGCTTTCTTAATACGGAAAATTAAAATGACGGTAATGGCTTGGAAAATGACGGTATCTCAACTCAAAACAGTTCTAACTCGAAAACTAATCATTATAATTATGCAAGTTTAACCCAATTTTTTCCTAGTTCCTTGTATTTTTTCCTGGCTCACATCAATGACATCAAAACCTCATAAAACATTTTTAATACTGAGAAAAACCATATTACTGTTTATGTAGCCAGATTTTCATAGGCTTTAATTTTTTTGTTTTTCTAATCTTATAGCCAAACCTTCTGTCTGACAAGGAATGTATTCGTTACCATTCTTGAAGACATTTCTATTGCCTAAAATCTGATACAATTTTCATCTTTCTAGCCTGCAACCCTGCATGGATCCCAAGTTATGATCATGCAAAAATAAACAATTCCATTTCAAAATTGTGATTATTTTAGAACTTTATATAGCTTAGGATCTGGGCATGCTACAATTATGCAATTGGTACCAAATCCCAGGTAATTAAATTGTCTATGTATTTGATACATTTCTTGTCAGACAGAAAGTTTGGCTGAAAGATTGGAAAAACCAAAAATTTTTGAAACCCCATGAAAATAGCCACTGTTCAAACATTAACACAACTTCTGTTCAGGTCGTTACACTATCAAGACATATCAAGCACTACTGGTACCTTTAGATATCCTAATAATTATTGCTTTCCCTCTTAATATATGAGCTGCATATCTATTATTTTTATATGTAAATTTATGTTATCAAATGTCAACACATTTGATTTACCTTGGGGTCACAATCAGTGAAGATGGTAGAGACAATTTAGATATTTTGAAAAAAATAGGGAAAGGGAAGAATATCATAAGAGCACTACATCCGATACTGTGGAATAGAACATTGACAAAAAATACAAAAATAAACATTTACCAGGCAATGATTGAGCCTATACTGACGTATGGATCAGAAGTGTGGGTCATAGACCAAAGACATGCCTCAAAACTTCTGGCAGCAGAGATGATGTATTGGAGAAGATGTTCAGGTTTGACTCTGTTAGATAAGGTGAGAAATGAAAGGATAAGAGAACAAATGAATGTGAAGGAGACAATACTTAGTAGCATTGGGAGGAGTCAAGTAAAATGGTATGGTCATCTTCACCACATGGATGCAGAGCGAATTCCATTAAAAGTCTGGGAATGGACCCCACGCCAGCATAAGAAGAGAGGTAGACCAATAAAAATATGGATGGCTAATGTACAGCAGGAAATGGCAAGGAGACAGTTGCGAGTTGCGAGATGATGACTGGAGGGATTAGATTAGATTAGATTATATTTCTTTATTCATGTAAATTTACAAATTTGAATATGAATGGTTAAAATCAAAACTATCAACATCACAAAGATATATACAGTAGTGAACTCAGAAAATACTATTTTTATAGTGCAAATAATTATGTACAATGATGTCATTTGAATGATATTAATTACAGTAATGACAATCTAAGTGATGCAATTACATAAAATGGCGAAGTTTGGACAAGGATTCGTCCATTCTTGACACTTAACCAGTAAACCAGGGATAGAGAGCGATGGCGAAAGGGATGCGAGAAGAGACTCTGATGTTGCAAAACTTGCGTAAAAAAAAATGTCAACACTGGTATCAAATTTTGAACACTCTACAAGTGGGTACAGGCCCGGGTCTGGCCCGGGTG
This sequence comes from Conomelus anceps, assembly GCA_948455865.1. Taxonomy (NCBI): domain Eukaryota; kingdom Metazoa; phylum Arthropoda; class Insecta; order Hemiptera; family Delphacidae; genus Conomelus; species Conomelus anceps. The sequence continues at coordinate 37,904,139 of OX418220.1, read as the reverse complement.
GCTACCTGGCGATCGCCAGGGGTCCCCGAGCTAGAGGGCCCCCATAACGGAATAATAAAAAATACGTTTTTTACGAAATATTTTTCGTATTTATGTTTTCATTCAAACCCATGACTTGTTATATTCCACAATACACATTGCTTTAAATAATTTATTATTTTATTTTTTTAAAACATTGTTAAGGGCGACGTGTGCAAGAGATGCGAGATCAAAGTTAAAAGTTGCTAAAAGCCATCTCTTTCTCAGGATTTGTTGTCACCATTAATGCTAATGGCGGTTGAACGAGATTTGTTTACAAACATTGACAAAAATATTGCTATTGATGAGTTGACTAATTCTAATGATGTACGGTACTTAAATAGTAAGGAGGTTCATCAAGGCTAAAAGCAGTATTATTTTTTATCTTAGTATGAAATTAAAAAACCCTGAACTATTTATAAATAAAAACGTTGTGCAATTTTTTACATGGTCAAGTATTTAACCTGTGTATGTGTGTGTTTGAACTTCTAGCAATAAACTACATGATTGGAAAAATTTATCTTGTCTGTGTAATTATTACAATCTAAAAAGTGTGGAGTACTGCAGAGTTTTTTTGTAAAATAACTAGTGAAAAATCGGTTTTTCTATGTAATATTTTAAAACATTTTTCGAGGGAGGGGCCCGGACGTCCCCAGACCGGCCCTGAGTGGGTTTGTAATTGCTATGTCCCTTACAATTAGGTAGCTGTCTAGCTATGAATTTTTTGTGTAAAAGTACTTGAACAGTTTCCAAACGGAACGATCCATACGGCATAAAGCAATCTATAAAGTAAAGAAGGTTGCACTATAGGACCGGATAAACCTGAACGTATTCACCATTCTCAAAAGCTCTCAGTCATTCTAGAAGACAAAACATATTGCTTTCGCGGGTATTGTGTTGTACTATATTGAGTGCACTATTTCATACGACAGCTGACAATAGTTATCTTTTGAGCTACATAGGGTACATCGATCACAATAGATCATAGCCATTATTGGGCTGGTGGAGAAAGCTCTCCTTCTCCATCTTTTGTACTTCTGTTAATAATAATCTATCATAGCTGGCACTGTGGCACACCAAAGTACTTTGACTATTCACATTGATTCGTTCTAATGTAACTTTCTAATATCGTAATCAAAGTAGGAGCCATCTTGAATTCGCAGATTGATACTAACGTTAGTTAGATGAACTTAGATGTTGAATCATTGAAGCTTTCTTGTCGAATAATTTTACACTCGAGCTGTTAGATATCTATACTATCTACTGCATCTAATGGCTGTAGGAAGATTAGTTATCATAAATGATATTTCAAGCATTATACTGATGTGTGATGGTCATGTCTTATAAAATAATGCATCAAATAAAAATAGCATTTGACTGCAAGTCGTTGAATTTCACATAAAAAGTTAATATTAACAACGCAGTTCGTCATGCAACAAGAAATCCAGGAATAAAAATAGTATTACGCTTTCAAGATAACTTCTGCAAGACTCATTAAATTTTAATAAATAAGTTAGGTGATGATAATATGGCCAAGCTGGTAATATGGCCAAGTTGTAATATTGTAGCTAGTCCGAATGATTTTCACCAGAATTCATCAGGATACTCTCCCAACAGGTCACCTACATGGGTAGAGTCCATTACTTGTGGGGTATAACCTTTTCAGAGCACAGTAGTCATTGTTTTTCTGAGCTGTTGTGGAAAATTAGACGCTGTTACTAGATTTTGAAGGTAAGTTAACTACTATTTCTTTGTGTTTTGAGCACATGTGATTGATCTTATTATTGTTTTCAGAACAGGTTTCAATACTAGATCGATGGGTAACATTGTTGAGTGAGCAACTGTTAGTATAAATTCTGCATTTTGGTTATAATTACAACCAGCACTTGTTGGTAATATGGCCAACCCTGGCAGTTGACCATATTAGTAGCACCTATTTGAAATGTTGGTTATAAGTATTTTTTTTTGTTTCCAGAAATATATGCTGAGGAGAATACTGAGAAAAAAACGTGGGATCTGGAGTCAAGAGGGATTTTAAACCAAGCAAATTAAAGATGTCAGAGCTGACGTCAAACTGAAAAATAATTTATTGTACCAAACTTTTATATTGACCAAATATATTAATAAATAGATTTAAGTACTAGTTAATCTATTTAATATCCTCATAACATATTTCTAAGGTACCTAATAATTTTTTCTAAGGGGAGTTTATTTCACAATATTATGTTGGCCATATTACAATCATATGATTTTTATATGGCCAACAGGTAAAACCTTGGAAAATATTTTTTTATAATACTAAAAACTAGTTAAATAGGTTTATGTTTATTTTTTCATCAAACAAATAGATGTACTTCAAGGATACATAAATAATTTTACTTAAGTTTAAAAATTGTGACCAGAAAAATTGATCAATCCTTAATATGGTCATATTATCATCACCCACCTACCTGGAAATCAATAGTAGGCCTATAAAGATGGACTCAATCCTGAGTTTTCTTGAGTGAACTCTTTTTTAATGTTCTAAAGATATAATGTTATAGCTAATTTAGCTATATTATAGCTAACGGCAAGGGTGTAATCGGCTGAGGCGTTTATCTCTGATTTCTGCTGTTCCTGCAGTCACGAGTTCGATTCCCTTCAGCCAAGTACGAGGCATGTCCACAAAGTAGGCTAAGTGTACTGAAATTTTGTAGGCTACAAAGGTTTATATTTGTAGCCTATTCACTATTCAAAAAAACCATTGATCATACGATTACAACTACGATGTGGGACATGACCGCATGCATTGGCTTTCGTTCGCCCTTCAGTTTTTTCAGTCCATTCAATTAGATTATGCATTATCAAGCAGATTATGAGAATGATTAACCAATACAACAGAGTATCCAATAGCCAGTCTAGACACAAGTCCAGGGTCCAGGGACTAGTGTATGTTCGCAACAGACCCAGATTTTCTTTTTCTTTTGTTTAGAGAGAGGATGAAGCCCACATAGGTCTGAGACCTGTGCGTGGGTAATGAGTTGAATGATGAGCTGGACCTACAGTTTTAGGTGGGTTTCGAACCACCGGGAAGTGATTTTACAGCAGATAATAGTGTCTTTTCGGCTGGCCAATCTAATCGGTCACCCTTACAAACAGGGCCCAGGAGAACGCAGCTTATCTCTATCTGATTGAACAGATACCTGCTACGGCTATCACTTCCCTAAGGACTTCTTGGATGTCTAAGGATATCCAAACCACTTGATAAGTGGCTGGGGGTCGCGTCTGAGTATCGTAATGATGTCATCAAAATGGCGGATTTTCGAGCATATATAGGCCTACCGTTCTCTGGAAACATTCATAGAACGTTCATCTTTGATGAAAACTTGCAATAAACAAGCCGTTTAATAAACTAAGTCACAATAAACCGTTCTACATTTTATTGTTATTACATCTTTTAGCCTAAAAAGTCGTATGTAGGCTAAGTTATCGTCGAACAGACACTATTCCTGTTGAATTCGCATGAAGCTTTCACTATTCAAAAGAACCATTGATCATACGATTACAACTATGCTTTGGGACATGACCCAAATTAAATACAAATTGAGACTACTTTAGGTGTAGTTCTGATACACTACACACATACATACATACATACTCACATACATACATACATACTCACAGATAGTCTAGTCTAGAGTAAAGCCAAAACTAAGAAATCGCTACGCTTGTTCAAAAATTATTATTATTTTATTAAAATTCGTCAGGTCCTTGGATATTCTGTTATATTGGTTTATTTTTTGTGCAATTACGACTACAGCCTTTGATTTATTGAGCATGCTGTGAAATTAATAAATCATGCTCTAAATAAAAAAATCGAATTACTCTTTTATTTTATGGGTTATGATCGTAGATGCTTATTCTTGCTTATGATTTTAGCCGGAGTTGTTACAGCTCAAAGTATGTAACTCATTTTAGAAACAATAGTACCCAGTACATTAGAAAGACTAAACACTAATCTGATTGCCTAATCTCTGAGAAATTCAAATTGAGGCTACTTTACGTGTAGTTTAGGAAGTGATAGCCGCGAGGCGTAGCAGGTATCTGTTCAATCAGACAGAGATAAGCTGCGTTCTCGTAGGTCCTGTTTGTAACGGTGACCGATTGGATTGGCCAGCAAAAAAGACACTGTTCTCTGCTGTAAAATCACTTCCCGGTGGTTCGGAACCCACCTAAAACTGTAGGACAAATTCATCAATCACCATCATCCAACTCGATACCCACGCACAGGTCTCAGACCTATGTGGGCTTCAACCTCAGAAAAAAAAGTTCTGATGCTCTGATACACTAAGGTGGATTTCGAAAGAATTTGTAGTAAGGAAACAATATTATCATTATCAAACAGCATTCACTTGATTACTGCAATTACTTAGTTCGATAGTTCGGTCCCTCACTTAGAAAGGGACACCCCACTTCAAAGGCACCTTTGAGTACTTTGCTCAAACTAGTGAAACGATTGTGAGAATGCTTACTTTTATGACCAACTAGAATAGTAAATGCATATAGTTTTGGTGGAAAAGGAGAAATTTTTGTAGACTTTCTTTAAAACAAACATTTGGAGAAAACAGTTCCAAATATTGGTATAGAGCGTTTAGGCTAATGTATGTCAAGTTTGTCCGAATAGAAGCAGTACAGAAAATGACACTCAAAATTCGTGATCTTCACCAGGAAATATTTTCTACTCTAGAATAAATTAGGTTTTACAGATAAACATGGCTACAGGGAATTGAGTAAATAGGTGTGAAAATTCAAGTGTTCTGATATCAAATTATCTATAAAATAGGTGAGGTAGCATTTATTAAAACTTAACTAGAATGTAATGTGGTAATATTTTATTAATTGCACAGCTTTCTCATAAAAACAAACAAAATACTCTAATAATGTTTGAAGTCTCATATAAATATCAAATAGATAGAATTCTACAGAACTATAGACGTTAGTCAGTTTTTCCCAGCAAATAATGATATTCTAATTGCTATTTTATTACTTTTATTCGAATTGTATGAGCTGCAATACATAACAAGTATCAAATACATTGATGACAATTTAGGGCAAACATAAACTACAAACATAGATGTATAAACCACCAGAGGAAGAAAAGCCTAATAATGCTGCTGGAAACTCACCCTTTTTCCAAAGAAACACCTCTTCCTCCACTAGTTTTGAGGTTCAATTCATTAGAAATTCATTAATAATTAACGTAAGAAATAGGACATCAATCAAGATAAGGTGATTTCTGAGAGAGTACACTGGAATATATGAACTCTTTCAATTGCACCAGTATTCAAGTATTAAGAATCTAAAGATCTTGTTAACATTGAATAGATACTACATAATTATTATGATGAGCATTCATGTTATTTACTTTCTCAGGTTTTTCTGACAGGAAAGCCGAAAAACAGAGTCTTCCGTACGCTTCAAAATTCGCGTATCCTGTTTGTGCAGGACATGCTCATATTAAGGAATGTATTCTATTCATTTTCACTTTCACTGGTGTGCTTATAAGACAGCACGGATGGAACTACATAATACATTCTGCGAAAGATATTCAAGTACATAGATTGAGGAACTGATGAATCTCTTCATTACATGAGGTAGGCCTACAAATTACAAATGAGGTAGGCCTTGAGTAGTTACAAATTCAAAACTTAACATCTAAGATTCAATAATAAATATTGTTAATTTATCGTTATCCAGGTTCAGGATCAATGCTTAGATTTCTCACCACTCATAGCTATAGAATATAACTTAATCATTTATTCTTTTTTTCTTGTTTAAATTATTTAAAACTCAAAATAATAAAATGACAGCTGTCGACAAATTGAGTAGAAGCAGAGAAGAAACATTGAAAACTAGACTAAAACATTTGAGTTTATACTTATTAATAACAGACTACTGTCTAACTGTCCTAGGCCGGTTTTATACACCACGTTTCCTGTCGCGCGGCAATAAGCAAGGTAACAATTCGGTTACACGACGAAAAACGCGGTTCAGAGATGGCGTGAAGATGGTGGAATTCAGAGACTAATAATAATTTTGCTCGCAGAAGAAAATTTCAAAAAATATTTTTACTAAGGTGAATTTGGGGAATGCAATGGATATTTGAAAAACTCAAATATCTGAAATTTTAATAAATTTTGATTTTGGTTGAGACAGCCTAGATCGTTTTCCATTGATCTCATGCCGGGCTAGACTCGAGCGACGCAAAACTCACGTTTGCATAAAACCGAACAAACAAATTATCATCAAGTTTAAAGCTTCCCATTTTAGTTTCAATCCAATTTGAGCATTTCCGCGGCAGTATTTAGCTCACGTATTTTTATTACCTGCCGCTTGATCTTTAAAACGCTCAACGACAATAAACGCGTCTGAAACGCGCGACATACATACAACAGCACATTTGACTCAATAGTAATTGAATCGCGGCGTTACTGTCGTGCAACAGGAAACGCGGTGCATAAGACCGGCCTTCGCGATTCAATGCGTCAAACGACGGTCGTCATGTGTGCGTCGGCCGACGCAGGCAAAATTAATGTTCACACGTCTTTCCAGTGTCAAATATCGCTGGCGGGTTGAGCGTCCGGTAGGGTTTTTGGAAGTTTTCAATGTCTCTCCAGTCCAACCAGTGCAATCAGCAGAGGCGGATTTACACTTTTGGGGCTGGCAGCAACCTCCACCCTACCGGTGTGGTGGGGGCGTTGTAGATGTGTAGATTCTAGTTCTAGGCACTACTGTTTATAGTAAAGGGAAAATTCTCTCACAGTTTATGAAGATAATAAATTAAGCCTATGACTAATTTCTTCTGAATGGGGGTTCGGGGATTAATCCCCCCCCCCCCGAAATGTTTTGAGAAATTCTAAGACCACATTTTAAGCGCTCTGGCATGTATTCATATAAATATTTCAACATTTCAGCACTTGTTGTGTCAAAGTAAATTTTATGTAGTCCTTTCATAATTTTCAATGGAGAGCCAGCTCCTTATTTATTTAGCAAAACAAATTGAAGCAGGCCTACTTGAAACTTTTTTCACTTGCTATTTTAGAATCCCCACATCACCTGACTGGGGTACCGTACAGTGCCGAACTTTAAAATATATTTCAAAAGTGTAGTTTGAGTTTAAGTGTACACCCCAAAACTTTTTTGAAAAAATCTCTCAAAAGCTACATTTTCAGTGATTCTAGATTCGACTCTTTTGTCCAAAATGGTCTCTTCCCAAATGAGCTCCAATCCCAAATTTTTTTTGTCTTCCTGTGGGGGAGGGGATCGATCTATCCACTGTGTAGACTAGTTTACACACACCAAGCTGTTCTGATTTGCTTTTTCAAAAAATATCCTTGAAATCTCACGCAAATGTGTTATGTTTATTCTCGTTTTTGCAAATGTATTATGTTTATTCACGTTTTTCTTGTTTTTCATACATCGATACATAATCTATGTTTGCAAATCTAGCCTGAAACCAAAGAAATCTTTACGGAATAACGCATAAACCAGATTAGGCTAGTGGTAAATTTTGAAATCATAATTATTGCTTTCAAGTTTTAAAATGGTTTTCATTCTACTTTTATTTTTTCCGGTGTAGTTGTACATACATAGAGCTAAATGTGCAACGGTTGTACAGAGCTACATTTGTTGTACTTTACTTGTAATTACAGAGCCGCACTGAGGAGGACAGTAGTAACACTGTCAGTTATACCTGTTACTAGAAATATAATACTCAAGGGCACGCACCGGTCTTGTAACTCACTCACACTCACTCTTTCTCTCGCTCTCTTTAATATCATCTCTCCCATTCAAACTATTCTTTAATATAATGTTTAATGTTTTCTTTAATGTTTTTTGTAACAGAAACCCTTTTTTGTAATGGTTATAATGGCTAGTTAGGAATAGTATTAGCAAAGGTTTATATTGATGATCCCCCCGACACAAAGTTTTATAGTGGGGAATCATATTTTTTTAAATTTAGCAATCAAATCACTGTGTTTTCTATTTAATAATGCATTGTAATGTATAAACTTATATCAATAAACTCATCTGCATGTGTTTTCCATCATCCAGAGAAATTATTATTATTATTATTATTCCGAAAACTACCACCCCCTAATTCTTGCCGCCCTAGGCTGCAGCCCTTTAGGCACAATTTTATTATTATTGTGCCTAAAGTCTACTCTGCACTCCAGACTGAATTCCTATATTAGTTACGCCACTGTTGCCAATGCTATGATTCTTTTCTTTAGAGCAGTAAAATTTAATCTAGACCCAGTATTCAAATATTAAATTATCTAGTGAATTCTCTTTTAGAATTCCTTCTAGAGCCCTTAGTTTTTTTATGTATCTCAGTTCCATAGATCTAGAATCTATCAAAAGAAAAATTGAATCAAAGCAAAATGAAACCAATTAGTCGCTTGAATGTCAATAGCAAAACATTAAACACTTCTCAATTCCTATAAATAATAATTGTAAAATATTAAATAATAAAAATAATTTGAATAATTTTCTAGAAATAAGCTTACTGTAATAGGTAGTGCAAGTACTCTCAGTATGGAGACAAGTAAGACAAATTATCTCAGTTTTGCTTAAATATTCGGATTTATTGCTAATCCTGTCATACTCGATTGATACAAGGCTTTCTATTGTATTCACGTATTATGGTTCAATGCACTCAGGCGTATCGGATATTGCCTAGCAATTCGTCCTTCTCTAAGCTCTAAATTGTTAGTTGCGAAATTTGGTTATTGAATTTACTCATTTGTGTTTTATCAATAGAATGATTGAGCAGACTAGTAAAAATTTACTTACAAAATAAACCCTTGAAAAAAATGAATAAATTAAATGCACCTCAATATCAAACAACCATTGTTTAAAGCTGCTGGTTGAAATCATGTTGTAAAATAAGAACAGAGAAACAAATACCGGAATCCGGAACAGAATAAATTATAAGGCAGTATGATAATGAGTTCGCCTCTTGATTACCAACAAGATAACTCGAGATAACGTTATCAACTCGGAATTTTTTATCATCATTACACTATTTCACTGTTACTAAGATTGAAATTCATTTGCAAAAAATATTATTACAAGAAATTTGGAAACACATAAAAAACAACCGTATGACTTATATTTCAGTCTATCGGTAATTAAACAGGGATATTAAAGGAGATAAGTTGAGGGAAAATGGAAATAGAATCGAATTACTTATTTATGATGTTGAAGATCCATCTTGTTTCCACTAATAGGTATTATAAACTTAAAAAACACTTTTAAATGGAAATTGACTCACGTTATGGCATGTACTGTGGGTCGTCTGATGATGCTCTAGACAACAGAGCGAAACGGCCGTCACGCCATAACGTGAGTCAATTTCCATTTAAAAGTGTTTTTTAAGTTTATAATACTTATTTATTTTCTAATTTGGTGCAAAAGCAGCATTAAAAATAATGCAAAAGAATTTACATTATTTCACTTATTTTACAAGTTACTTGCCAGCAGTGACGTTTAGGATTGATATTTTCTGTGACTTCTGTATGATGAAAGATATTTGGGGATGGATGAGAAACTATAGCTGACCTTTCCAACAGAAGTTGCTCACATGTCTTATGACGAGTTAATCCTGAAGTATTTGGCCAGTTCTACTTCTTGGTTACTACTAGTAGATAAATGTATTTTTATTTGCACTTTACAGACATAAGTGCTGTGGGCGAAGTTGAGTCCTTACGCCCCCTCTCCACTTAACCCACAAAAGAATTTACATTATTTCACTCATTTTACAAATTTCTTGCCAGCATTGACGTTTAGGGTTTAGGTTTGATAGGTACTGTGAATACTGGTAAATTCGGTAGGAGTAAATACTGTAGACTATAGCAGTCAATACCATAGAAATAAGAATATAGACCTATGGTCAATACTAATTTAAGGGACCATCGACCATTTTTCGCTTGTTCAGGGAGGGGTCCGACTAGTTTTGAGTAGAGTAGTATAAATCTCATAGTTTTCAAATATCAGGCTAATTATTGCAATTTAGAATTACTCTTCTAGCTCCTTTAGTAGTCCATGGTAGAATACCACTCGAGGAGAAGTTACATTAAAAGGACAGATACAGTATTAAAAAGAAATATGACGGCCTTGTGCCAAAGCTAGCACGACCTACAGACCGAGAACCAATGGAATAGTGAGAAGTAGTGAGAGAAATCACACGGGAGAAAGAAGGAAAGTGTGCTGAGTAAACAGAGATGGTGATTGGAGAGTGAAGAGAGAAGAAGTAAGCAGGTGAATGAAGAAAAAGAGAAGTAGGCCTAGTGGTGCCTCACTCGTTCACTGCTTGGGTCTCTGATACCGCTTTAATTCACTGCGGATAGAAACAGCTGGTTTTCACTTTCTTCCGCATGTTTGATTGCAAAGAATGGAGTAGGAGGTGGAGGAGGAAATGAAGAAGGAGAGGAAGTGAGGAAGAGGAAACTCATGCGAAGAGCGAACGAGTCTGTTCACTTTCGACAGGTAAGATGAAAGTACGCGAGCGATCGCGCACACGAGAAGACTATGTTCATAATATCTGCATGCCACAGCTGCATGGTACCTGTAAACCTATATACTATTACAGTACCTTATTGTACATATATATTTCTTCCACCTTGCAGTCAATAGCGATCAGCTGATGTGATCAAATCAAAATTTATTATTCAATCAATAACATAATACTGTAATTACAAAATCCTTTTAGTTAAACTTCATAAAAATACAGAATAATGTTATATCAGTAATTCATCTTTAGAAACCCCACTATAAAAAACTATGTGTTGAGGTATATGAGTCTGTTAATATGGTTTTTAATGCTATAAGATACCTAGTTGAAATATTTTTCAAAAATGAAGTTAGATGTGTTAGTGCATATTATGTAATTCAATAAAATTAATAAATGTGAGAAAATAGAAACCACCTAGAGTTATACAAAATAGCTACTTAATTAAAATATCATAATAATACAAGAAAATTATAAATGCAAACAAAAATATAGGCTAATAATTAATTGATATTAACTCTTACTAAATTTTCAAATTGCGTTATCTATCATCCAATTTATTAATTTTCTTTTGAACCGATAAATAATTCTTTCTACTTTTATATCTACAGGAATAATGTTATACATTCTTGGTGCTACGTAAATAAACGATATTTGTCCAAATGCCGTGTTCATTCTGGGAATAACAATATTTACATTTCTTAACCTAGTATGATAAATGTGATCTACAAATCTAAATTTTGTTCTGGTCTTTTCATCAAGTATGAGAGCGCCGCCTGAATAAAAAGTTGTCTAGCACTGAGTACTTTACTTTCTTTGAATAGTTCAAAAGTTCATAATCACTTTTATATCATCGTACTATTTATATGCTCATCTTTATCTATTTTTTACTTCTTTTTTAATTTTATTTTCTATTTATACTGTATTTATGCTTTACATTCTGTATGTAATTTTCAAATCAATTTTCCAAATTTTTTTAAGCTGTATTGCTATTTGAATAGTAAATTACTACTGTAGTTGCAATAGGCGTAAGTCTTGTGACAATTGCCAATAAAAAATCTATCTATCTATAATAATTTATACTGTATGTCCTTTTTCCAGTCTTCCACTGTTCTGGTATCTGGACTTTCAACTTGTTTGTGGTTGGAGTTGGAGAAAGCATTTAAATCCCCGTAAGGGTCTCCCCACCATTAAAAGCCATACGCTTATTATTTTAAAGGCTGATCAAATATATATTAAATTTAAATGTCGTGCTTCTGTCCTCTGTCGACGAAACTATCGCTGCATGTGGCAAAAAAACTGATTCAGATGCAATATTAATTTTTGTTACACTTGATAGAAAGTAACTTTCCATAGATTTGTCAGGTATGGAAAGTGCCTCTTTTCCGTACTAGATCGGAAAAATCAGCTGACAAAAAGGGCCTTATAGCCGTACAAGATAGGAAAAAACATATGGAGTGTGGCAAAAATTTTTCCGTTGACTCACATATATATATTATATGTATAGATATAGTCAACTCATTACATTACTCAATACCTATGACTCAATATCTGTCTCGAATATTATCCAGCTGATTGCACTAGGCTATCATTATTTTGGTTTATACTAGCTATTGTGCCCGTCCTTCGTACGGATTATGTTTAGAAATAAGACTAAATATGTTTCGGCTTTTTTGATAGCAACGATCATGAAGTTGTTAGCAGCTTAGGCCCCGTTCAGATGATACAGTTTTTTTGCTGTACGGTTTTTTAAATCCGTAATAAAAGTTGTTATTTTTTGTTTTTTGATGTCGGAAAATTTTTATTAATTTTTTTTTAGATTGTTTTGATTGTTATAAAGCTGTATGCAAAATTTCAAAATTATACATGGAGAGGTGTTCGAATAAAAAAATAATGAGTGAAAAAAACAAAATGGCAGTTGTGTGAGTAACTGGGGATTTTAGAAAAATATTATTTATTTTTTTACTCTTGTTAGTGGTCCAGAACACTGCCTAGAAGTGATGGTAGAGAGTTCCGAAACACCCTGTATACAGGGGTGCCCACCTCCCCTAAGCCTCATGACGCACCCCCCCTAAATTGAGCACCAGCCCCCCCCCCAAAAATGCGAAAAAATAAGCTTCTCCGTATTTTTTCTAAAACCTCTTATTTTTTGCCCCTCCCTCTTAGTTCTCACGTTTCGCGAAGCTTGAATAATAACATCCTGCACAAATCCTAAACATAACTACTCTAGCCAAGGGCGTACCCAGGATCATAACTAGGCGAGGGGGTGTTGGCGCGGTCGTTCATTTTACTACAGAAAAGGTGGATGAAACCAAAATTTTAAGAAATTATGCATTATTACAGTAGTGGGAGTAGGTATCAACTAAGTTGTTACAATTATTTGCTTGAAAAAAAATTATTCTAGTAACATGTCTTGTATTTACTTATACTATTATCATTTTTCTTAGATTTGAAGAAAACTATCTTGTCCAAAACTCTCGTTTGAATCCAGACCGGATTTTCCTCAAAGAATTTCCGATGGACGCTCATCAAACACAACCCAGTCCATCTGTCCTCTCTCCCATTGTACTTCTTTACCCTTCGAAGGGTACTAAAGGGATCGTTCAACAGTAGCCGTAGTAGATGGGAAGCCAATTAAAATGAGGAGTGCACGTCTTGTTGCACGGAAAAAGTGTCCTGCGACAGCTTGCTAGATTGAATGACAAAAAGTTACTTTTTACAGCTTACCATGGGCTCTTACTGTCACATATTAGGTATGCTATCTTAGTATGGGGTAATTCATCAAAACAAAATCTTGATAGGGTGTTTAAGATCCAAAAGAAAGCGGTTAGGTGTATAGAAAGAGTAAATAGATTAGATTCATGTAGGCCGTTGTTCAAGAGACTTGTCTCCTAACTGTACCCTGCTTATATGTGTATGAAGCTACTTTATATGTAAAAACGAATGATATTAACCAAAATCTTGACGTACATGATTATAATACAAGAAGCCGAGGAGATTATCACTTGGTGAGTCACAATAGTAGCTTATTCAAACAAAAACCTAGTTATATTGGTAGGAAATTCTACAATAAGCTACCGCAGTTTTTAAAGAGTCTTGAAAATATAGAAATATTTAAAAAACAATTGAAAAAATATTTAGTTGATAAAGCTTTTTATAGTGTACAAGAGTTCCTTTCACATCAAAATTAAGCCTCACCTCAACTAATTGATATAGTAATTAATTATGGTATCTGACTAATGTTAATCTAACTTGTCTTATACTCCTTAACTGGAGTCTCCAAGACGTAATCTACAAAAAAAAAAAAAAAAGTATTAGCCTCCTTCAAAAGTGCAGCCACTTCAGTATCATTTAATTTGTCACCTGTAATCCTTGTAATCCTTATTTTTCCACAGATTATACAACAAATCTAATTCTGCAGAGATAATACCTAACTCATAAAACTCCATGGAAGATGTGACATTTTTTCCAAATCTTTTGAATTACATTTTAGTATGTATGAAGAGTGAAGATGGGATAAGACAAAAGCAGCTGTATTGAGAATCTAAAATTCAATGATTGAGTTGAAGAGTCAAGACAAGGGATGATCAACGACCGTTTTCAGTACCGGTATTCAATTGCAGTCTCAGATGGCGGATTACTTCTTATGTATTTGCTTTTGAACAATCCGTGGAACTGTTTGAGGCAACTTAACTCAACTTGACTTTCTCCGCGATATCATGTGCTTTTTCAAATAATTCATCAGAAAAATGTTCAATTTCTTGTCAATACTTATTAATGACAACAAAGATTATACCAATATATTTCCTCACCATAATGAAATCTAGATTTTTACTTAGTAGAACGTTGACAATGGGTTTCAAAATTGCAGAGTACTTTGCAATCATGACTAAAGATGAGTCTATGAAGAAAATTGGTTTTTATATTGTATCGTATTTTTACAATATTATCATTACAATATTCATTTCTTAACATGAACCGTTCTTCTATAATAATTTATTGATTGTTGGAAAAAACACTTAGTAAACATCTCATTTGTTTGTGGTATTATTTTTCTGTCTTTCTATAGAATAATTGAGTACGATTGAATGATAATTTGGATTAACAATAGAATAGCGATAAAATTATCCTCATTTCAAGAATTATAATAATAAATTCCAACAACTAAATTTAATCAAGATTTTTTTCTGCTTCCAGGGGGGGTAGCTGCCCCTCCATGCCTCTTGCTGGGTACGCCCATGATTCTAGTTAATTCATATTTAATAGTATAATAATAATAATTATAAATCTATTGTCATTAGTTGACATTCGTAATATATTTTTTGGTGACTTCGTAATATATTTTTTGAATGTCGTCACGTTAAACACGGTTTCAATCAACTTTACCGATCCCCCCCAAACTTTTTTTGGAATCCCCCAAGAATTTCAATGACGCAGTCTGTGTCATAGCCCCCCCCCCCCCCCCTGTGGGCACCCCAGCTGTATAATAGGACAATGTTGTACAGAAAATGCATCTGCGAATAAGTAGATAAGGATAGCTAAGCATGGTAGACAAATTCATAATATTAGACAGATATTATTAATTAATGAAATTATTAAACTGTATTGTATCATGTAAATGATTGTTTGAAGAACAAATAAATTCAATTCTAAATTCATAATTGCACAGCCTCATTTAAAAAAATTAATATAACATCAAGTTGGCTTGACAATAATATTGCATTTTGATACTGTTTTAAAGTGGTATCTTTTAAGTCTGTGTACCGTATACACATACAGTAAGTATGATCTTTCTTGCACATCGTTTTTAATATGATCTTTAGGATAAGCTTCTTTCTATGTGGGTCTACTGCAGAGTGTAGGCTACAATAACTCAACAGCGTCAAGAAAAGTGAAATGGTCGTAGTTTATCAGTTGCGATTCTTAGCCAGCTTTCTCCAGCCGTCTGCTAGCAGATAGGAGGAAATAGCACTCATCAATGTTTAGCATCTAGCAGCAGCCATATTGTTATCCGACCGCAAGGCCTCACAGACTCCATGCATGCCAAGTAGCCTAACTAAAGCATTTAATGAGAAGGAAAGATGATCATAAAATAAATGAAAATAGGTACTGTAGAAGAATTTTAATTATTTATTTATTGGAAATACAAATGTTTGAGGGCACTAGGAAATATCCCATTTTTGCCCTCATGACACAATCATGATTATTACAACAACCACGTTAAATTAAAGATGTTTTTAGAAACGATCTATGAGTTGCACCTAACTTATCACAACACTAATACAATGAGAAAAAATTTAGAATGAATACTTATAGAAAACTTACTAAAATAAATATTCCAATAAAAATTAAAGTGAAAAAATATAATTAATAAAAATAAATATCAATAAAGGAAAAATATATAAAACTAGTGAGCCCAACGGGCTGGAGAACTCGCTTGCAAACAACTAATTTTGGAAAGGGAAACTCATTTGGGAAGCTTATCCTAGGGGAAGGTAGTAACGAAAAACGGCTGTTTAGATTTACATAAAATTCACAAGACATCTATCACTTGAAGTTCAAGTTCATCGTTGCTCTGATACAAAGATTTATTTTCCACAAAAATGACCTACCATGCTCATAGACCTATATATATCAGGGCAATGAAATTAATGTATCTATAGAGTAGATATATTTACCACATAAAAAACAGCTGTTATTCATCCATATTTTATCAGGGAAATGAAATTAGTATATCAGCTGATAGAGATTCTATAAAAAGCCTGATCGCATTTATTCACCTACAGCTGATAACTCAAAATATATTTTGAAATCTATTGCAAATTCCATATGGTGAAAACAACTATTTTCTATATATAGTAATATATAGATATATTAATGAAGGGCTGAGAACCTATCCTTTTGTTTCGCCTCTAAAAGGATAAAGGAGTCGGTTAATTTTATTGGTCAACGAACTTGACCTGTCTAAAGATACCAAGAGCTGTGTTTCAAATTTGAAGTTGATTGATAAAGGCGTTCGAAAGTTATCGTGGAACATACAAACACACAAACAAACACACAACGCCTCGAGCCTCAAGTCAAGAGGAAGAACTCGCTTCGCTCGTTCAATTACTAAAACTATATACACTAATACACTATGAAGTATAGATCATGAATTCTAAAAAAAATTACAGATAATAGCACTCTTCAGTTGTACAAAAGTTTTTAAACATATCGTAAAGCTAAAAAACGAATTTTAACGAATTCACTGCTCAACATACAAGTTGGTACAACATAGAAAGAAAGGGAAACACTTGCATCCTATCAGTCCTTCACTTACTTCAAGCTGGACCAGGACTGTTGATTTTAAAAAGTGAAATGCCCTAGCGAGCAGGCAAATCATACAATAAGAACTTTTTTCTCTTCAAAGGGGTACGTTATTTTTATGTAATAAAAGTACATTGATTACTTTTAATTTTTGTAGGAGTTTTTCTATTGTCTTAGTGTTCTATCAATACTAATACTTTTTAGTACGTCCAAACCAGTTTTTTAAACCGTATTATATTACAATCAATGCGAAACGGTCGCTTGTGCCTTTTTAGTATGTATTTTCTACTAATAGAAGTAGATGAATATGACAATGAAGAATGAAGAAAAGAGTCGCTCTCTCTTACTTGATGGCAAGCAAGGAAAATCTATAGTACCGTATTAATAGTATTAAATACAAAAAGAAAGAAAGAAGTATGAGGAGGAGGAGAAGAAGAATGAGAAAATAGAAATGAACAAATGAGTCTCTCTCTCATACTCAACGCATGCAATTCAGTAGATCCTCAATTAACTGAGCTATTGTAAGCCAAGAGTAGCACTGATAATCAAAAACTCGGATAACACGTACTCTGCCGAGGGACAATAGAGAAATTAATCAACACGTGACCAAAGATGTAAAAAATCATTATATTGAGCACATTCAAAAAAATTTTTTTTTTTTTTTAGGATGTAGCCTAAACATCCACACATAGGTCTGAGACCTGTGCGTGGGTTATGAGTTGGATGATGGTGATTGATGAGTTGGACCTACAGTTTTAGGTGGGTTCCGAACCACCTAAAATTAATGTATAATTACATTTTTCCAATCTATTGATGTTAATTAGTAGCCCAGTCAATAAAGGTCTAAAAACTCCTCATGTCGCAAGTAATTAGTGAAAAGCTGAAACTCTCCCAGATGTTGGAACACTACTAGGGAAGTATTTTCCCAAAAGTCCCCTGCGCCTTTTCCCCAACTCCCCTCAAAGTTGAAAGTTCAAAATGCAGGCTTTTACTTCCGCTCGAGCTCATATTTTAGTAACAGAAAGTCGTAGCAGCTTCATATTATACTCAAATTAGAGGTAATATACTTGAGGTAATTAGGTAGACTACCTTAAGTTAGGGAAAAGGTACTTGAATAAATTTTTTCAATGATTTTTTCACCAAACCTCTTGTTTTCCCGCAAACTACTGTTTTTTCGAGAAAAAATGTGAGCAATGTCAAGGTCAGAATTTTTTTATTTTTAATTCGTTAATAAGCAAAGAACTTGGAAAAATCTTCAAATAAAAGTTAAAGGATACTTCATTACCTTTTTTTGAGGATGAAGCCCACATAGGTATGAGACCTGTGCGTGGGTAATGAATTGGATGATGGTGATTGGACCTACAGTTTTAGGTGGGTTCCGAACCACTGGGGAGAAATTTTACAGCAGAGAATAGAGACTTTATTGCTGGCCAATCCAATCGGTCACCATTACAAAGAGCGCCCAGGAGTTTCGTAGCTTATCTCTGATTGAACAGATACCTGCTACGGCACTCGGCTATCACTTCACCTTTTCATTGATATACAATTTTCCATGATTCAATGAAATTCCCCTACTACGAACCATGTTGAATAAACTACGACGAAAGTGAAGATTGCACAGTCTGCGCGCCGCTCGGCTGTTATGTGTGCCTCTTGGCCGCGTCATATCAGGGCGGTTCCTCAATTTAATTTCTGCATTCTGCAATTAATTTTTATTCAATTTTGTTTTCAGTAGTTTTAACAAGCATTTTTTTAAATGATTTCATTTCAGTTGTGACTACTTTTCAAAGTTAGTTTTGGTTCGGGGGAGGGGGAAATTCCCCTAGCCTATCTAATGAAAGACCGGCCCTAAGGCTTGTTTCACACATACCCGGCAGTCAGGTACCCGGTGTCGTTTACCCGGCATAGTCACATTGTATTGAATGATTTAAAAAATCGGGTAAGTGTGATGCGCTTCATATGATTTAATGTCCCGACAGCTTGGTAAACAACGGCGGTTACCCGACTGGCGGGTACGAGTGAAACAAGCCTTAGGGCTGTTATTTGATCAATAGCTTCACTGATTCAATGATTCACTGAACGACTGAGAAACCCGGCATAGATGCAACATGTCACATTTAACTAATAATTTGTAAATGTACTTGGAAAAGCAGTATAGGCTTTTCCTTTACTGTACATAGAAAATGACGATTTGATTTTCCATTATAAATGGTCATACATCAGAAACTACTCAAGTCAAAAATGTAAAGTTGGTCTCAAATTGTAGTTTACATTTTTCTTTCACATAAATAATATCAAAATGAAAAAAATACTTTTTAAGTTCAGCTGAACCATTTATCAGTAGACAATCTAACTTTTTTTTAGTTTTTCGATTACAGCAAAAATATGTGTAAGTCAAGAAATGTATTGGATACGTTTTTGGTGACAATTCAATTCTCTAAAAGCTGCCATTAATCGATTCTTTCTAGCACGCATAGATCGTAATTCCTATTTCTGGAAAACTAGAAGATTTACTTCATCATTTCTGCTTTAAGTTCCAGCTCCATACTCCAGCTGCAATTATGAGCAATTTGAAAAATGTCGTGTTTCCGATTTCTGGCAAGTTTTTGATTTCGATTGACTGAAACTCTTAAACAGAATGGAATAAAAATCTAATACACTATCATGCATTTTTGTTAGTCTCATCACTCACTTCCGAGCTCACCAAATTTTATCAAAATCTGAGATAAAGAACGAAAACAGTGGAATGACCAGATTTTTGCTGAAGTCATTAAATAAAACAATTACAGTATTATTTTTATTCTAAATCTATGAGTTTTGGTTTATTATTTTAATTCTTTGTATCATATACCACGCTTGCAGGAAATAAGTCGATTAGCGCATGTTAAACGCTACTCGCATGTGCAATAAACAGAGATGTAGTTTGGTTAGTGAATGTTTTTTTAGTTGGTTGATGCCCACATGAGTCTTGAGACATGTGCGTAGATAATGAGGTGAATGATGGAAT
Organism: Conomelus anceps; assembly: GCA_948455865.1. Lineage (NCBI taxonomy): Eukaryota > Metazoa > Arthropoda > Insecta > Hemiptera > Delphacidae > Conomelus > Conomelus anceps. Next base: position 37,884,256 of record OX418220.1, on the reverse strand, counting down.
AAAATATTAAAGGCTGAACGTGATCCCACGGTAAGTAGAAGAAGATCTTCTTCTATCTACCGTGCGTGATTCCAACAAGAGACCGCAGGAACAGAAACCAACAGTCTAATCAGAGACAAGCGCTCCAACCGACTGCGCTACCACGGCCGCCAAACTTGCTTGTTTGTAACCTGTTTTACCTAATGTTCCATGTTTCTACCAGGGGCGGATCCAGAATTTTTGTAAGGGGGGGGCCCACCCTGGGATTTTTGTAAGAGGGGGGTATGGAATACCCTGCACAAAAAGGGGAACCGGGGTACTCGCCCGGAAATTGTTTTTAAATTTCAATTGCTTTGTAAGGGGGTTATGGAGAATCTCCCTAGGAAAAAAATTTAGAGAATGCCTAGAGATTACTTTCTTGAAGCACTTAAACTGAGAAAATTGCTGTTAGTTTTGTACAAAAATGATTGTATTATAGCAAAATTCATAGAAAATTATCATGATCTGACACGTGTTCAGACCTGAAATCTTATTGAAAGTAAGAAACAATAATACAGTAATTTTTCTATTCAAGGGGGTAGAGCCAGTAAGAAGGAATAAAACATATATATTTTTTTAATTTCCTCAGTGGTTTTCATCCTTACATGAACTGTTGGTACTATTGATCTCAATGACGATAACGAACTTGCATTTTATACCAGCACTTAACTTTTGTAAGTAGTATCAGACGCTTTCAAGGACCTGAGTTCTATTCTCAGTGAATAGAGAATATAAACTGCTATACAGAATACACTACATAGAGTATACAGAGCGAAACTGATTAGGCCTATGTATTCTCTGTTTGCTGAAGATGGTACTCGGGTCTTGAAACGCGTGCGATACTACTCACAAAAATGTAAGTACGTTTAAAGAAAGTTTATAATCGTAATTAACATCAATATCTTTTAGGTATATTATTTATCTATTTGAAATTAATAGTAGTCAAGCATAAAGTTTAAGTATATTTTAAAATATAATAAACATAAAACACCAGGATGCCACGTTAAAGTAAATTTCATCTAGCTCTCGTATCATTGTCAATGGGTGATCCGGACCTTCATTGTTTCAGTAAGAAAATTAGAGCCGGCTTACTTGAAACTATTCCCATTCCCCTATGTTTGATCATTTATCTTTCCTGGATTTCTTGTTCCATGACGAACTGCGTTGTTAAAGTTAATATTAACTTTTTATGTGAATTCAACGACTTGCAGTCAAATATTCATTAAGAATAAGTAGAATTTACTAAATTCTACTTGGAATTCACTAAATTCTACTTATTCTTAATGAATATTTGACTGCAAGTCGTTGAATTCACATAAAAAGCTAACATTTATCTTTCCCGAGTTGGGCCACCGTACAAATAGGGCACCGTACTTTAAAATTTCCCTAGAAACGGGTTTTGTGATGCCCCCCCCCTGTAACTTTTTGAAAAATGAAACAATTCCCCTGAAACCACATTTCAAGGGATTCTAGATATGAATTTATCTATTTTGAAAATTCAACCCACGTTATGTATCAAAGTAAATTTCATCAAGCTCTTACGTTATTGTCAAAGTGTGATCCGGGGCCCTAATTGTTTTAGTAAAACAATTAAATGCAGGTATTTATGCTCTGCTCTTTTTGATCCCTCACCTTTTCTGATTCTGGTACTGTACATACTATACTTGAAATTTTCTTTTAAAAGGAGAGTTTGGGGTTGCTCTATAGGCTATTATTAATTTTTTAAGTATCATTTAATTGAAGTCGGTTTCTTTTTTGTTAAAAAAATAATCCATCTAATACCACATTTTTATCGATTTCATACATCTTCTTTTGACAAATGCTGTCTCTAAAGGCTTCTTAAAATTTGAAAATTTATTTTTTCTCTGGAGGATCTATCCACCTGATTCCCTTATAGCTACGCCATTGTGATGTCACGTGAACAATAAACACATAAAAATCAATCGATTTTTAAAACGTGTTCAACATTGCAAAAAAAATTAAACCATTAGTACTCATTATACATTTACAGTTAGTTATACATATACACTACATCATACAACCTAGAACTATGCATAGTGAATCATTCAAATTAAAGTGATGTTAATATTCAAAACTTAAATTTTCTTCTAATAAATCCAGCCCTTGTAAGGGGACACCAAATGGAGAAACAGCCGAAATAATCATGTCTACTTTTTTTAAATAAATATGGCTAATGACAATATTTTTTTACAGTAGTCTTATTAATTTTGGATATCTACCATACATCACTATCACCAATACAAATTAGATTATTAAAAGGATGTTAAAGAAAAATAACGATTTTGAATCAGTTGGATTACTTAATAGATGTATAAAGTATATAAAGATGTATCATTTTTCACTAGCATTAACCATAAAATATATTTTCACACTACCTCAAGGGGGGGGGGGCGCGCGCCCCCCTGCTGGATCCGCCCTTGGTTTCTACATTAGGTAGGTAGCCAAGCCATAACATTCTACATTACATCTCACCCAATCTACCTAATTCTATCATGTTTCCACCTAACCTTCTGCTACATTTATCCCTTGTGTTTGCTTGTTGCAGGCGGGAATTCTAACAGTACTAGTGCTCCCGTTGAGGCTTTTGATAATCATGGGCTTACTGATTGGTGCCTGGCTCTTGGCATGTGTTGGATTGTACGGACTCACAGAGGACGAACTAAGAAGAAAGCCAATCACTGGATGGAGACTGTCAGTAACTGTCAAAAATGATTATTATTGCACTACTTAATTATTAATTAGTACGATAAAGTAAAAGCAAATTGAATGAAATTTTATTGCTTTGAAACCAAACGCTTTGAAATAAAACCAAGTGCTATTGCTGTGGGATTGCTATTGGGAGTGCTATTGCTATTGCTTTAAGAAAATTTGCATAATCATTTAATATTTCTGGAAGTTCACAAAAAATGAATAATAAATGTCATTTAGGAATCAGGATGTTTCTAAGGAGTTTTTTTAGTATCCAGTAGAAGATGGCATTGGGATACCATAAGTATTGTAATATTGTAAAGTACTATATTATAATTGCATAATTGAAATCTAATATCTAATCAACCATTGAAACCTGTCTATACTGGATACTATATACTTTGTCTGTATTCTTTAATGATAACTGTAGTTCATTCCACAAAGCTTAGTAGGTCTATTAGAACCTAATTCTGTTATGTACACTAAGCTCACAGCAAAACTCGTAATTAATTACTACTACTCGTAAGTAATTAGAATAGATTCTAATCATATTCTATTCTAATAACCTGGCAAAACTTTGCTACTTTATCAAGTGAGCTTTATAAGCAAAACAGTCCAAATAAAATGTTACACTGTGCATGCCAGCAGTATACAAGCATGCTAACTAGAATAGTGGTGGAGTAAAGCATACAAAAATCATAATAATGATGTCAATTTGCGTGAAAAGACTATCCAAAGTTAAAAATGCTAGTTTGAAAGTGCAGCACCATACAGTAAATTAATTTCTAACATTAGACCTAGGTGGTAACTGCGAAAATAAGAAAAATATTATTGTGATACTAGCTGCTTGCCTGATTCAATTGAATCTGCATTTCTAGAATGTGTAACAACCTATCTACAAATTCAATTGAATGATCTCTTTTCTCTTATACCTCTTCTTCTTCTTCTTCTTCTTCTTCTTCTTCTTCTTCTTCTTCTTCTTCTTCTTCTTCTTCTTCTTCTTCTTCTTCTTCTTCTCCTTCTCCTTCTCCTTCTCCTCCTCCTCCCCCTCCTACTCCTCCTCCTCCTCCTCCCACTCCTCCTTCAATCCCTTATTCTACAGGGTTAGAGTATCGTCGACGGATAACAGCAAGTAGCTGTTCATAATATACGATTCACGAGCTTAACTTACATGCAACAGAAACCTAACATTTTAGGATTTTTTTGTAATTTAAATTCTGAATACTGAATCATGTTTATTAAGAACGTATTTACAAATTCGAAGATACAAGAAAGAATTTAAGGATATATAAAATATCCTTCAATACTGGTGATACCACTACATGAACTGAGCAACTGATATCATCAATAATAATTCTTGAAATAATAGAATTACATCATAGTTTTTATATTTTGGTTTTTATAAATACTATCGTAATGCTAATAAATATTGTGCTCTCTTCACAAATAATTCGCAAATTTCCGTAATATTTCTCAAATAATAAACCTTTTTTGCCTTATTGTCTTCGATATAATATAGATGACTTGTCTATAATGGATCTGACTTTTCTTATACTCCAGACCCGGAGTCAAGTTGGTCATAGCTTACAGCTGGGCAAAAAAATATGATCTTAGAATAATCAACATCAATGAACATCACAATAATCCAATATTCTTATTAAGTGATAGCCGCGAGCCGTAGCAGGTATTTGTTCAATCAGAGAGATAATCTGCGTTCTCGTAGGTCCTGTTTGTAACGGTGACCGATTAGATTGGCCAGCAAAAAAGACACTGTTCTCTGCTGTTAAATCACTTCCCGGTGGTTCGGAACCCACCTAAAACTGTAGGTCCAGCTCAAGAATCCCATCATTCAATTCATTACCCACGCACAGGTCTTAGGCCTATGTGGGCTTCATCCTCAATATATACAGAATGTTCAACGAGTAACCCTTTATATAATACAGGAAAATCAAATTGTATAAGACTAGTCTTAGTCTCAAGTATCTTGATGCATTTTAGCTATCTAATTGAAAACTGCCAAACTAAACAATTGCCTTGACCCAATTACTTTACGATTACGGTGCAATAATAACATACGGTACTCTCACTTGCAATTAGATGCTTATTCTAAATTTATTTTTATTTATGATTCAAAGATTGGTTGGTGTGTAGTATTTTAGAAGGTTAGTAGTAAAGAAATGTATCTGGTAATTATAGATGATCCTAGTCAGCACCTTTCACTAAACGTTTTAATCGATTTCTGTCAAACGAATTGCTATTATGGCCAATTAACAGCCTTCTAATAATTGAGTCATTCAGAAGACACATAATGGCAAGGTTATTTCAGGTGCAGGCTTATATTTTCTCTCCCAAGGATTATTTAGGATGCCTGGATTGACGTCTTGATTATCATGAGTAATAACAAATGATAATCCAGAATATTGAGCAATTTATTTTATTTTTAAATATTTGAAAAAATCACTTTTTATATGATTTTATTATTTCTTTTCTATGATTGAATTTATATAGATTGATTAAATATATTAGACCTTCATTAGCTGTATGCTCACAATCTAATATGGAAATGTACTTTTAACTAGAATGAACTACCACTTACAAACTGTTAGTTGAGAGGCTTCTTTAGTAAGAATAACTAAAATGCACTTTGATAACTAAAATGCAATTTTGACTAAAATAAGTAGGTAAAGTAAACAACAGTGCAATAATTGATAAGTTTAGATCTGAACCTGTATCAGTTCCACTTATTGGAATGTAACATCAGGCTTTTCAACCCCAAGGTTAGTAGAGACCAGTCTTCTAACTTGTTTAAACCCAACACTATTTCTATAACAAATTTTTTTAGGATGAAACCTGTGCGTGGGTAATGAGTTGGATGATGATGATGATTGATGAACTGGACCCACAGTTTTAGGTGGGTTCCGAACCACCGGGAAGTGATTTTACAGCAGAGAACATGTATTTTTTGCTGGCCAATCTAATCGGTCACCCTTACAAAGAGTACCCAGGAGAATGCAGCTTATCTCTATCTGATTGAACAGAATTTCAACTTCGGTACCGAACCCAAATCTTTGCATACGCCACTAATAAAATTTATAGTCAACTCAAAAATCTATAATATCTATAACTTAATTATTTTTTATACAAAAAATTGGTTCATAGTTCGATTAAAACGAAGCTCTAAAGAAACAGTTTAGAAATATTGAATTTTGTGCAATATCGCAATATGTAATACAGTAGCACTTCCTATCCTCTTTGGTATCACTTTATTGATTATTATTGCTTTTCAATGATTATTGCATTTAATACCCACACAGCACAAGAATATCCCTGGCATATCCTGAGAATGTCCCATAGGGATGACAGGAATATCCTGAGGAGATCCCGTTGTGGGATATGAATATCCTCAGGATGTCCCTAGCACATGTGAATGTCCGCCAATATCCCTATCCTGGGGATATCCCTCTAGGATATCCTGGGGATATCTCTCTAGGATATTCTGGGGATATCTCTCTAGGATATTCTGGGGAAATCTCTCTAGGATATTCTGGGGATATCTGTCTAGGATATTCTGGAGATATCTCTCTAGGATATTCTGAGGATATCTCTCTAGGATATCCTAGGATATGCTAGGGTTGTCCTGAAGATATCATCTGGTCACACCTCCAGGATATACTAGTGATATCCCTTTAAGTATATTCTATCATATCCCAAGGATGACCTAAGAAAATCATGTGAGCACCCCATCAGGATATTCTAGCAATACACTTCTAGAATATCCAAGGGATATAGGACACGTTTCAAGAACTTTAATCGAAGTTTGAAGTTATTTAATATATATAGTGTTAATAAAGGTGATAGGAAATCCAAAAATGCAGTATATATGCAGGTGCAAGCCACAGATTAATGATTTATCTAGTGAAGTTGATTATAACTTTATAATAATGGCCGGTTTAGTTTGTCTTATTAAATTACTGAAATTATACAACATTTTATGTAGAAAATCAAATCAAGTGAATAAATGAAACTTTTATGTCTTCATTTACAAACATAATTTATTGCAGTAATTCGTTTCAAATCTTCCAGAAAAATTATTCATTTAATAAAATTTATAGAAAATTAAAATTTATTATTCCTTTAGAATAAAAAATATTTATTAATAAAAAATAATTGATCATCATCCGTAATAGGCGCTTCTGTTGCACCCGTCATCCCCAAATATCCTCGGTCGCAGGCCATTTGTTTTCTGGAAAAATAATAATAGATTGAAAAAACAATAATGTAACTGCCTATTAACATTGACACTTTAAAATTTGTAAACATATGTGAATAACAATCATAATAGTGCAATGTTAACAAATGTCTGTTTTAATTAATAGAAATCATATACAAATTTGAAAACAATAATATCTACCAAGCCAGTTCCAGAGACATGCGCATGCACAGAACACTGTTGCTAATAAAAGTTATCTAAAAAATCTTCTAAACAAGTTGCTCAGAATCCGGATACTGCAATGAAGCATTGTTGTCATAAATGCTGGCATGTACAAATGCATGTATAAATGCTGTATGATTTACGTTTTGCAGAAATCTCATTACCATCACATTACCAAAAAAAAAAGTTTATAAAAATTAATAGTTCTGATGTACTATATAATTATATATGAATGAATAATTCATATTGAATTAATGAGTATATATTGTCAGGTCACTATCAAAAATCTTTTAAAAATGCCAATAACAGCTGGTCATTGTTTTTAAGGAATCAAAGATCAACATGAGAAATTTGAGTTTAGAAAATGTTTACTGACAACAGTGTTTTGTGCATGCGCAGTCCTCTGGAACAGGTTTAATAAATATGACTTTATGCTGATATTATCCAGGTCTAATTTGTATTTACACAAACATAACTTTATGCTGATATTATCCAGGTCTAATTGAAAAACATTTAAAAACAATTATTTATGGAAATGAATATTTTTATATTATATAAATACAATCAAAAAAGCTATTTTATTCAATATAAACAGCTGAGTACCCGGAACCAAACATATGTAAGCACTTGAAAAATTCTCCACAAAACTACTTGTGTGCGCAGCTATGACCATGCTGATGTGTAGAAATTCCGTTAAACAACGATCGCCGCCACTCAAAAAGCACGCACCACTTTAAAGACAATTGAGCGTCCATGTGGTGTCTGGCCCAATGTGCCCTTTTGTTGCACCTTGCGAGGGCGAACCTCATTTTAAATTTAAAAGCCAGAAAACACAATTATTCATCAGCATGATGCAATGAACCAGATAAGTATAGTCTACTGATATAACTTTTAAGCCATATATTTACAGTTACAGTTCCCACATTTGAAACTTTTGTCTGTGATGTTTTTCATGACGAAATACTTAATGAACAATCTAATATTAAAACTGACACTGTATTTCACTTTTAAATAATGTTTTACTCACATATATTGGAGATGCTTGAGAAATGCATTTCACTTCTGAAAAGAAGCTTCGTCAGCCTGCCGCCAAGGGTCATGCTTTGTTGAGGTTAGGATGAGCGGCCATTCATCATCATCATCATCCTTGGCTCTACAATCCAAAGCGGATCTTGGCCTCCTCCAACAGTTGCCTCCATTCTACTCGGTCCATGGCAGTGCGCTTCCAATTTCTGATCCCAACAATTCTTGAATCCTGAGCGGCCATTATGTATTTGAAAATTGCGTTTGATTTGAATTGTGTTTGGTCGTTGAGTAATTTTGTTCTATCTTGTTAATGGTGTTTGAATATTTCATATTGTTCCAGTGTATTTAGTTTGTGGCTTTTTTGGAATGTGTGTAGGATTTCTAAGTCAGTTTGGATGTTATTGTGTGAGTGCCCAGTGTTGATTAAGTGATCTGCAAATGTTGAGTCAGAGTTGAATGATCTGCCTGTTTGTCCTATGTAGTACTTGGGGTGTTGCATTTGAGCTCCAAAACCTGCAATCCAATACAGGTTTGTCACACTCACATAGCTCAACAAAAAATCACACAAAATAGCTTACATCTTCCAAAAATCCGGATTTAACACAGCATTCAGAACAACAAACAACCTGAAACACCAGATCCAACAAAAACCAGCTCACCTAACAAACAGCACAATTCACAAATTCAACAAACCAGGCATTTATAAGCTCAAATGCAACACATGCCCCAAGTACTACATAAGACAAACAGGCAGATCATTCAACACAAGATATAAAGAGCACATCAAAGCACTACATTCCAACTCTGACTCAACATTTGCAGATCACTTAATCAACACTGGGCACTCACACAATAACATCCAAACTGACTTAGAAATCCTACACACATTCCAAAAAAGCCACAAACTAAATACACTGGAACAATATGAAATATTCAAACACCATAAACAAGATAGAACAAAACTTACTCAACGACCAAACACAATTCAAATCAAACGCAATTTTCAAATACATAATGGCCGCTCATCCTAACCTTAACAAACCCCTGGCGGCAGGCTGACGAAGCTTCTTTTCAGAAGTGAAATGCATTCCTCAAGCATCTCCAATATATGTGAGTAAAACATTATTTAAAAGTGAAATACAGTGACAGTTTTAATATTAGTTTGAAACTTTCTTTATTGTTTATGTGATCGAATTAAGTGAATTCAAGAGCAGAGTGAGTTTGCAATTATGAAGTGATCCATATAGAGTGGGATTATAATATTTCAATATTTTGTCTGTACTTTCAAGGTGGATCGAAATCACTATAACATCAACTACATATTTAAAGCATCAACTTACTTTGTTTCTCTATCCTTTCTCTCCTTAGCCTTTGATAGCCCTTTCTTTATGGTCATCTCCATCTCAGCGTTTGTTGCATTTTTAACTGTTACCCATACTGTGTCTAAAAGCCAAAATAAAAAAGAATAGTGAAAAATAAAATATAAATGTTCTATTGAAACAATAGAATGTTATCAAAATTAAAAATTGGTAATGATTTTGGTAATGATGACTTATGAACAGAGAAAAAAAATTTTATCACTCTCCACATGCATTCCAGTAATAATTTCAGTCATTTGAATGACACTAGTAGATACTCAGTGTTGAAAAAATATTTTTCCCTTTAGCGCCAAACCAGCTATTACTGCAAACTTCATTGCTTATTTAGATAAGGCTCAAAATCCAAATTTTTTATTCAGCCATTGAACATATAAATTTAATAGGTCATGTAAAAATCAATATCACAAAAATCAAGTTACAGGAGCATTTGCAACATTCAAAAATACCACAAGCATATAAAGCATAAAGTCGCAAGCATATATGCAAAGCACAAAATCACACAAGCAATAATACAATCCCAATTTTACAATCATATAAAAGCACAAATCATATCATACAAAAGCATAATCATAAGTCATGCCCAATAGTAGAGGCGAAGTGATTGGCTGGATTGGATATTAAGAGTAATTTGCAGAAGATTGTACAATATTTGTTTCATGTTCATGCCACATAATTTAGTGAACAATTTAATATCAAAACTGACACCGTATTTCAGATATTTATTTTTCACTCACCTTTATACTAGAGATACTGGAGGGTTGCATTTCACTTCTAAAGAGAAGCTTTGTCAGCAGCCTGACGTCATGGAAAACATCACAGATTATTTAGTGAATTCTTTCACCTGCAAATAAATTAAAACTGGAAATTATGAAATTCAAATGTTACTTCATAAAAATGAGATTTTATCGTAAATAGGAGTGTCACATAGGCTAAAGCACCAAACCATGTTGTTAATTAATTGAAGTGGTTCTAATCTGTGGAAATTTGATACTGGGGAAGTGATATGGGAGCCGTGTGGCGTGGCTTGTATCTGTTCAGATAAGATAAGCACCTCAAGCCCCCCTCACTCTAAGTGCCTGCATGGAACTTATTATTATATAGGCCACTGCACTGCTAATTATTAATACTGCTATGATAAGACTTTTATAATAATGACCAGATTTTAGAAAGGCTTGAGGTGAATCAACCTAATTGGCAGAATTCAAAAGAGTTAGCCTAGGCCAAACCCATGTTAGGTACGGAAATTCAATAATAAATTAGAGTAGGAAAATAGTTACTCAGTATTTACCTATAAGCTATCATCATAGAAAATTTTCGTAGGTTTCAATCAACTTCATAAATCACATAATAGGCTATTAGAAATTCCAACCTTACACATAGCCTAAATTGTATCTAGGCAAGAGATCTACATTGCATTCCATGTCTAGCTAAAATTAAACAAAGTAGAGGACAGTAATGTTTGCACTTACCTAGAAATGTTTCGGTTGTAGTCTCGTTGACGATTGAACAACAAATTAGGCTACAAGTTTTCTTGATAAAAATCTATAATAAATAATAATAAACAAACCAAAAACAATCAGCAAGCAGCGATTTGACGCCAGAGTCAGAAAACGATTTTTTCCACAAAATTAACGAACTCACTCAAGATGACAATATAACAAACGTAATTAATTCATTACTAACGAATTAATTTGCTTAGGCCTACTGTTACTGCACCTATATTCTCTTAAATAAAATAGTTTTATATTTACTCTGATTCATTTTTCTTCTGTATATTAAATAATATTAACTACATTGTATTTGTGATAATTACAATCACATCTAGCAGGATTATAAAGTTCAAGTTTGGCAATACTGCTAATATGTTAATGGGATATGCTGAGAATATCCCTGGGATATGACCGTTGAAATGATGAATGATACGTTATAGATTTCCTACGCATGTCCCTAGGATATGACCGTCACATGACAAATTAATGCAACATTTAATGTTTGGATTCTTATTTGACCAATTTCCTTATTAACAAGGTGAAATTAAGATTGTATGGTCATTTTCTACATTACTGTAAACCTTAAACGTTCATGTTAAGATTTTTCTTTTTCAATATCCTGAGGATATCCTAAAGATATCCCAAAATGCCATGTCCCTGTGGGATATTTGGGGATCAGTGTGGGATATCCTGAGGATATTCTGTGCTATGTGGGTAGCTGTCCTAAATTAGAGAGAGTCCTACAACATCTTTTGTCAGGTTAATCCTACACTTGATATTATTGTCAACTGATCGAAAAAATTAATACGGTTGGTAATTAATATGTCAAAAGTCAAAAGTCCTTGTTTGATGTAGATACATTTATTGAATTATAATCTTGTTAATCGTAATCATACAAGTACAAGTACAAGCATAGGTTACAAGTACAACACACAGTCTGTGTGTGTTGTGTCTCATATCTTGTGTTCATGGCTAACTTGAACCAGATGTTTTGTAAATCGTTATTTAGTAATTAGGTTATATATAATATGTGTGAATACAATACTGTTATTTGTTAACTTGTAAATAGTTGTATATAATTATAAATGAATATGTATAATACAATTCTTATTAATCATAATAAGTGTGGAGTATTTGAGTATGTATGTTTGATTGTAATGTTGGCAACTTTGAGGTGAAGCTCAATGGCGCAAATACATAACAATTCTCTGCCACGTTAACAATTACAAGTCCAATCTCTTGACTGGTCGTCTTTCTCTGCTGGAGCGCCTGGGCTGGAAACTGGAGTCAGCATGTATCTTAACACCTCCAGGTGTTGCCAATGGTAGACTCATCTTAGCTGTGTTGTGCCTGTCTTCTGCCTCATCATGATGCCTCATGGGAGATGGTTGGAAAGAGCACCTAGTCTCAAGGTCTGGATTCATCTCAGCAGTCTGTGGATGTTCTTGAATGGGCAGTGGGGTTACTGATCTGCCATACAGATGTTGTCTTGGTCGAAAGTCAGGAGTCTCCAATGTAGCAGTTGGAGGGTGGAAGGATGTGCCCTCAGACAAAGGGACCTCACATTGCCGCAGCTGGTTGATGTGTCGCTTGATAGTATATCCATCATCTAGTTCAACAATAGTACCATATCGCCATTTTCCAGATGCAGTATAGTTGCGAGCCTGTACTCTTGCTCCTAGTGGAAGATGACGGACAGCTTCAGGTGAAGGTTGAATAGCCAGATTAGTATCTGGTTCTGAAGGTTTGTAGATATCAAGTTTGGTGCGTAGGGGACGCCCCATGAAAAGTTCAGCTGGAGTCAATCCTGATTCTAGTGGTGTAGTGCGCAATTTGAGTAGAGCAGCATGTAGTTTCTCATGTTGTGAGCCTTTATCATATGACATTGACTTGAGTTTTTGTTTCAGAGTCTGGACGTAGCATTCTGCTAACCCGTTTGTGGCAGGATGACCAGGAGCAATAAACCGCTGTTTTATGCCATTTCTTTTGCAAAATCCTTTGAATTCACTTGATGTAAAGAGTGTAGCATTGTCACTGACAAGAATCTCTGGTAGACCATTGCGGGAAAACATTTCTCTTAACATCACAATTGTTGAACTTGTAGTTGGTGGACTGGCTGTCATAGCCATTTCAGGCCACTTTGATTTTGCATCAACCAAGACCAAATAGAAGTTGCCTCTATATGGACCTGCATAATCCATATGGACACGTTGCCAATTAGATTTTGGTACATCCCACACATGTAGTGGTGCTTTCACTGGATCAGTTTTGAAATCACAGCAGCCTTTGCAACTCTTGACAGTTGCCTCAATGTCTTGATCAATGTTTTTCCAGTAGCAGTGCCTGCGAGCTAATGCTTTCATTTTCACAATGCCTGTATGAGTATCATGAAGATCCTGTAATACTTGAGGTTGAAGCTTCTTTGGAATAACTACTCTCACCCCTCGGAAAATAATTCCATTTTGTAGACAAAATTCAGGATTCTGTATTTCACCGGTGAGTAGACTGGACTTCAGAGATGAGAGTTCTGGATCATTATCAGTTTCTTGTTGGATGATGGCCGATGTTATTGTATTTGTTGATATAGACTGTATATTTTGTACCAGGATTTGATCATCTTCTTCTTCACATGAAATGTCTGTCATAGCAGGTGAGCGTGACAAATAATCTGCATTTCCATGTAGTCCAGATTTTCTATGTTCAATACTGTAGTTGAAACCACTCAAAAAAGCAGCATACCGCATCAATCGACCAACTGTCATGGTTGGGAGGTTTTTTCCTGGATGAAAAATCATCTGCAATGGCTTGTTGTCGACTATCAAAGTAAATTTTCTTCCATATAGATACTGAAAGAAACGCTTGATGCACCAGTGGACAGCAGTAGCTTCCTTATCTAACTGTGAATAGTGTTTTTCAGAAGGTGTCAGAGTTCGTGAAATGAATGCAATGGGCCGTTCTTGACCATCTATAATATGAGAAAGAACACCAGCAAGGCCAACTGGACTGGCATCAGTAGCCAATGTCACTGGAAACTGTGGGTTGAATGGTACCAGAATTCGGTCACTTGTTATTTCTTGTTTGATGCATTTGAAGGATTTTTCACAATGTTTGTTCCAACAAAACTTTGTTCCCTTAGTTAAAAGTTGATTGATAGGTTGCATGATAGTTGATACATGTGGAATAAACTTCGAATAATACATGACAAGTCCACAAAACTTTTGATTTCATCTGTATTTGTGGGACGCTTTGCTTCTAAAATTGACTTTACCTTTTCTTCTGATTTCTTCAATCCATCTTCACATATTGTGTGTCCAAGATAATTGACCTGAGTCTTGAAAAATTGACATTTTGGAAGGTTGACATGGAGGCCTAAATCTTGAAGCCTTTGTAGACACTTAATAACTCGCATTTTACATTCATTTTTGGATGTACCTTGAATGATTATATCATCAAAATAGACAGCAGTCCCATCTAGGTCATGCAGTGCATTGTCCATTACTTTTTGGAATTCATTAGGAGCAACCTTGATCCCAAAGGGTAGTTTGTTCACAAAGTATGTTCCTAAGTGAGTAGATATGGCAAGAACTTTGCGACTTTCTTCATCAACTGCAAGGTGATGAAATGCTCTATGAATATCTAATGTACTGAAATATTTTCCCCCTCTAACTTTGTTGAAAATGTCTTCAATGCGTGGAATTGGATACCTTGCTTCTTTGATTTGAGGATTTACTGTTGGTTTGTAATCAAAACATAATCGAATCTCACCATTTGGTTTTGGCACAACAACAAGGGGTGAACCCCAATCAGAGTAATCAGTCTTGGTCAAGACGCCTTCATTTTCTAAATGTTTCAGTTCAGATTCAACCTTTTCTAACAAGGCATAAGGTACAGGTCGAGGTTTTAGAAAAACTGGGTTGATGTTATCTCCCATGTTAAGAGAAAATTTGTAATTGGGAATAGTTCCTATTTTATTTTTGAATACATCAGGATACATTTGAAGAATTTCTTCCTGGAATGAGTCTGTATTTGATGGAACATGGCAGATTTTATTAATTGAAATATCTAGATGGCGCATCCATGCCCTGCCTAAAATTGCAGGAGAGTTTGATTTGACTACATATAGTTTTTCTTTGGATCGTTTTCCTCGATATTCTACAGGAATAGTCAATTCGCCAAGTGGAGAGAAAACTTCCTTGGTATACGTTCGAAATTTTACATTTGTAGGTGATAATTTGTTAGATAGTTGAAGTTTATGCATTTCTTTTTCATTTATAATAGAGACTGGGCTACCTGAATCAGCCTCAAAATTACAAACATTTTTCCCAATTGTTATTGGAATTATGAATTTTTCAGTGTCAGGACCAGAAAGAAACTTGACATCAATAATGTTGGAAATGGTACCAGAGAAATCTTCTTCATTTTCATCAGAGAATTGTGAATCTTCATTGACATGTTTGATTGATGAATTTTGATTTTTTGTAAGAGTTTTGATGCAGACTTTAGAAACATGTCCATGTATGCCACAGGAAAAACATTTGAGTTGAGACTTATCACGACGACAATCTGAAGATTTGTGGTTAGCTTTCCCACATCGTAAGCATAAGTTGTCAATTCCGAGAAATTTGAAGTTTATTTTAGAACGTAAATTTGGTGACTTATTAGAAGAAATTCTTAGGTTAGGTTTGTTGTAACTAACCTTATTGACAATAGGCGTTGAATGGATTGATTCTTTTTCTGACAGTTCTAAACTACCAACTTTAGATGCTTCCAATGCAATAGCTTCATCAAGTAGATCATTAAATCTTGTATGGGTAGATTGTAGTAATTTTTCTTTAATCCAGCTATCCTTCAATCCCCTAATGAACTGGGCTCTAAGAAATGTATCAGCAATAGAAATTTTGTTACCACAGGCACAATCGGTAGTGAATTGACAGTCAGAAATATCTCTTCGTAAACTCGTTACATAATCGGCAATATTTTGTTGGTCATTTTGAAATTTAGAAAGAAAGTAATGTTGACATATTACAGGATTCTTCTTGGGGGCTAAATGTTTCTTCAACTGATCAATTAACTCATTGTAGTTGAATTCAGATGGCTGCTTGGGTGAGACTAATGCTGAAAGTGTACTGTATAACTCACTCCCAATTGAGTTCAAAAGCAATTGAACCTTCTTTACATCATCCGTTACATCTTTAAGTTTCAAATAATTGTCAAAGCGTTGCAAATATAGATTAAAATTTTCATTTTTGTTATCAAAATGTTCGAATGAAGCAACATGGAATTCCTTGTTGTGTTGAGTAGATAGGCCAGCCATGCTCTTGAGAAATCTCTCGAATTGATCAGCATCCATCGTTAAAAGTAATTGTTCAGGTCCTGCCTTATCCCATCCTCGTCGCCAATTTAATATGTCAAAAGTCAAAAGTCCTTGTTTGATGTAGATACATTTATTGAATTATAATCTTGTTAATCGTAATCGTACAAGTACAAGTACAAGCATAGGTTACAAGTACAACACACAGTCTGTGTGTGTTGTGTCTCATATCTTGTGTTCATGGCTAACTTGAACCAGATGTTTTGTAAATCGTTATTTAGTAATTAGGTTATATATAATATGTGTGAATACAATACTGTTATTTGTTAACTTGTAAATAGTTGTATATAATTATAAATGAATATGTATAATACAATTCTTATTAATCATAATAAGTGTGGAGTATTTGAGTATGTATGTTTGATTGTAATGTTGGCAACTTTGAGGTGAAGCTCAATGGCGCAAATACATAACAGTAATGTTGACTGAAAGACGTGTTGCTTACACAGTGGAGCAATACTCAATGGTGGTACTCAAGCTGCACCAATACGTGCTTGATTTTTAGATGCTGACTATTAGATGCTCCACTTTGCAAGCACCCTTAATAGTAGCGACCACTAAATAAGTAAGGTTAATAGGATTGCAGTGGTTAGTGGAGTTTACCTAAATACAGAAAAAATGTCAATCCCATTTGTTTACAAAAGATGGCGGACGTTGCCAACATACGTATTCTAGATCTAATTTACTAGGTTAGGTTAGAGCCGCCATGTTGTCAACAAATGAAATTGACATATTTTTCATGTCGTTGCTAATCAGGCAGCTGACATCATAGCTGAAATTAACCTAAAATCTACCTGATTAAGGCTAACAACACCTGCATGTGCCACTAATCGGTGATCGCATTCTTGCAGAAATTGTAAGCATGCTGGGAACTTTCTTTTGAAGATTGGATTCTTTGTGGTGGGATTTCGCGTAAAGGTGTTGGGTGAGCAGGCTGACGCGAAGGAAGCGCGCTTTCTGGCCGTAGCACCGCACTCCTCCTTCGTCGACATCGTGTGCTCCGTCTACTCGGGAGGCACCAGCTCCGTCACACGATCCGAGAACGCTCAAATGCCCTTTTTCGGAAGTAAATATTGTAAATAAAATATTACTCCTATCTAGATGCTCGCTTGACAATTCGATCCGTTCTTTTGTCGAATGGTAGCTGGATGTAGTTAGAACAAGATTTTGTTGTTCGTTTAATGCTAATTTTTTTGTTCTCTGTAATGTGCTTGTAAATTTGCCTTGCACAAAATTAATAGTTAAATGTATAGTTTATGCACTTTATGCACATAATTGTTTCTAATAAGAAGAGTTTTCCCGTGAAAATATGCTTTGTGTTTGGCCTACAAATTTGACATTTAGATGCACCCAGCTTCAGTAATAAATTTATTCATATTCTTTTAAATTCCAACGTACTGTACTACTAGTAATAATTTTATCTTCTACACCTTGGCACATTTTTAAACCAAGCTTGATGAATGCTGACATTTATTTTCTGATTTGTGTTTTTCTACAACTATAATCGTTTTTATTTGTTTTAAATGTTTCTGTGGCTAGATGTAATATTTTTAATGCATTTCTGTTTTTGATGATTTGTTACAATTTGTTTTTATGTTTTCTATGACAACGTTCATTTGATTTTCAATGTTTATGTGGCTAGCTGTAATAACCTTTCAATACATTCCTATGTTTTATGATTAGATAGACTTTTCAATTCATACCTGTGGTTAGTTGCAATTTGTGTTTAATTATTTTACGATCATGTTCATTTAATTTATTTACATGTTTGTGTGTGTGGCTAGCTGTAATAACCTTTCAACACATTCCTATGTTTTATGATTAGATAGACTTTTCAAAAAATACCTGTGTTTTTGATGGTTAGTTACAATTTGTTTTTATTTATTTTACGATCATGTTCATTTAATTTGTTTATATGTTTGTGTGTGGCTAGCTGTAATAATATGTTGAGTGGTTTTGATGTGACAACAGCAAGCTGCGCGAGATAATCACAGTTTTGGGCCGCGGTACGTACTATGCGGGGGGCATGCGGTACACAGTGAAGGGACGTCAGGCGTCGCGCGGCGAGGCGCCCATCCTGGTGATAGCGCCGCACTCCACCTTTCTAGACGCCGGCATTGTCTACGTGTGCGGCTTTCCTTCCATCATTGTGAGGCGCGAAAGTGGCCTCAATCCTTTTCTCGGCAGTATGCATCATTTTTTACACCAGCATGTACTTGGTGATGGACGGGTTATAATAGCACTGTACGGTAACAACATTTTTTATAGAGGGTTCATTGTGAAAGAGCTTTTCAAGTACCCTACACATCATTATTATGCAAATATCTATCTGATAATTTACATAAAATTGAGCGAAAAATATTTTACAATTATTGCAAAATATTGATGTTACATTATTGAAAATATTGATAATTAATGATACCAAACTTTGTAATATTATAGACTGACTGTTCTGATATCTTTTAAAAATTCTATGCCTTTTATAAGGGAGAACCTATAAATAAAAAATGAAAACGAGAATTTATCATTAGATCAGTTTTATCATAGGGATTTTGGGAGGAGGGTTTGAAAGTCGGTACATTTTCATTTAGTAATCCATGATGACTTGGACTTTGTGAACTTCTGCAATAGCGATAAACACTTAAGTTTAAAAAAAAAATGATTTTCAGCATCTCTGAAACATCCAATCTATTTATTTATCGTATGGTAACAAAGTCAGGTCAGGAGAGCCATATTGGCTTATCTGACCGCCGTATCTAATCCAATCATTCAATATGGAGCTAGAAATGAATCTGATAACCTCTGATTCTCATAGTGCATGAGAACTTTTTCTTTTTTGGTGGATCGCCACGAGAATGTCATTGGCCCCCATAAGAATTTATGTTGCTGATGCCATTCTCGTCGCGATCCAGCTATATGTATGTTCCAATTCATTTCTTGAACTTTATGTTACTTGGAATGAGTTGTAAATACATTGGCTTATTGTATAAGTTGCGCTTATTAATTTTGATAAAAATTTTAACCAATATATATGGCTTCTTATCAATGATAGAAATGTGTCTTTCAGTCAAATATTATTTCTATTCATTAAATTGAACTCGTACTGTTTATTTATCTTTTAAATTCGAATTGGAATATTTCATTTCATTTGGTTACTATAATAACATTTCTTACAAAATTTTTAATTGTTTATCTTGATGAATTATGCATTTTGAAAAAGATATCTACTCTTTTCAAACTAGTGTATTTCCAATTGATTTTATCCTCTAATTAATTGCTATATTATACCGTTCTCATCAGTAGTTTCTATTTTGAACAAATTTTCTATCTAATTACAGAGCTCATCAATTTCACACAGCCGGTGTATGTTTGGAGAGATGATCCAAATTCAAGGCAGAAAACGATACAAGAGATAATAGACAGAGCCAAGTCGGACGAAAATTGGTCACAGGTGATATTTGATTTACTACCTATACATCATATTTCTCTTAATACGTCTTATGTGTCATTATTTCCTCAACTATACATATATAGCATACTCATGAGAGTTTTAGATTCCATTTATATTGTTATGGGTTCTATGTCTAAAATAACGTTGGCAACACTTAAAATTTATCACTTGCACTTTATTAACACAAATAATCTACAACTCACACTGTTCAGTAATTTCTTACAGAAAAATAAGCAATTAAAAACAGATAAAACGATGTTGTTCAACTGATAATGAGTTTTCAATATTACCATACAAAAATCAATCACTAAATATCAAAAGGCCGATCTAAAATTAAATAATAACTATGATAAACTGTCAAATAATATTCACAAAGAAACGTTGAGGAAGAACAATTAACTTATGTAGCACAAGTCCGTAATACAGTAATGGGTAAAATAATTATCACTATAGAACTGTCAAAAGAATTATCACTACTGACAACGAAAGTTCATTAGATGGTTTGTAATAGCGCCAACGGGATTGCACTGTCTGTATTAACGGGAACTGTCACTACTGCCACTTATCACGACGAGTTTCAAACAAGACTGAACCAATTGACAAAAGTCTCCCTCTATTTATATAATTTTCCATAATTGAGATATCTCTCGATTTTTCTATCAACTTCTACCGATTTCTAAAATAAACAATGAAAGGCCTTCACACCTTCCACAATATTCGATAAGATTCCATTAATGTCTAATAAAACAACTAGAACATTCTACAAATTACCAATTAAAAACCATAAAAGTGTCAAAAGCAGAGTAATTAATTGCTTAGAAGTAAACATTCACATAGCAGACAACACCGAGAACCACTGTCCTTCTTTCTCTCTATTTTCATTCTCCTTACACTATGTTATAATATATTTACAAAATGTTTCATTAATTTTTCAATTATGATTCTCATTCAAATCTGGTAAAATTTTCTTTCTTTCTTACCAAGTAGGAAAAATTGCAATAAGTTCATTTGTTGAAATAATTGAGCATAGCTGGGCAAACTACTAGGCTTAACATTCATTTAGCGTAAGGCATCTTACCTCATTTTTGTGTCTAGTACGAGGTCAGGGGAATGATTGGCTTCCCTACATTGCCTAACCACCAGTACTTTTCACCTATATCAGCGTTACTACATATAGAAGAGGTGAATTAGCTTTACAACTAAACCTCCATTTTCTATGAGGTAATATTTAGTCTCAACTACCGGTAAAATTGAATGTTTTGTAGAATGACTACTACTAGTTTGAATTATTTAGTTATAGGTACAAATGAAATGATCTATACTCTCACTCGAAATGGTCATTGCATGATTAAAAATAGTCCATCATTAACATTAAATAAATATACATACAAGCTTTAATCATTTTTCAATTCAAATTATTCAACACAGTGAGTCGAAAATGCTGTACAACTAATTCTTATGGAATATTATATAAAACAATAATTAGAGATTTTTTTGGAAAAATCAATTATTTCCACGTAAAGGGATCACAAACATTTATTGAAGTTCTCTGAATATTAATAGAAGGACAGGACCAATTTATTAAGGCGCTCCTACAGTGAATAAGAAAGTTCAACAAGCTCATACAAATGTTCTGAATGAATATTGATGAAATATTATATCACTGCCTACGCTAGAATAGCGTGAGGAAAGAAGGGATGCACCTATTGAATTCAAACCATTTAACTTTTAGAATAATTGAGAGCTTCAATTGACAATATTACAATATATGGTAATTGTGCCATTTTGTATTACCTGCAGTATTAAATAATTAATTTTCGAATGGAAATTTCTCCAAGAATTCTCCATTTAAGTATAATGGCAATCAGACAGGTAACCAAACATACCTGGAGAATAAAGCAAGTTATCAGTTTGAATAAGATTTTCATTTTACCTCAAACCAAATACAGTAAAAAACAACAGGTTATCACTTCAAATAATAATCACATTCTCATTTCAACTCAAATCAGAAGAAATTTATAAAAACAGTTTTATTAATTTTGCAGGTGCTGATTTTTCCAGAAGGCACATGCACGAACAGATCTTGCTTGATCACTTTCAAGCCTGGCGCCTTTTACCCGGGAGTCCCAGTGCAGCCCGTGCTTCTGCGATATCCCAACAAATTGGATACAGTCACGTGGACTTGGGAAGGACCAGGAGCGTGAGTAATTTTCTAAATTTCAAGATTTCATAAATGATTTTTCATAACCATGATGTAATGATGAAAGAAGCAAGATAATACAAAGAAAATTATAAATAATATAAATAAACTGAGATGATTATTAAATTTAAAAGAAGAAAAGTAGTGATAGCAGAAAAATTCAGATCTAGTGAAGAAATAGTTATCATTACTATGGGGGGGGGGGGGGTTCTGTATCTTA
The DNA here is from genome assembly GCA_948455865.1 of Conomelus anceps. NCBI lineage: Eukaryota > Metazoa > Arthropoda > Insecta > Hemiptera > Delphacidae > Conomelus > Conomelus anceps. Next base: position 37,861,960 of record OX418220.1, on the reverse strand, counting down.
CATACACCAATAATAAAATAAAAGCAACATGGAGAGCAAATGAACAATTTGAATTTATTCCTTTATTCTCAAAGTTGAACCACCTTTTTAATCTACCTCCTGACCTGCCTTACAGGTCTGTACAAATTCACAACCTCGCTCACCGTATTTAACAGTCTCTGTAAAGCGGTTAGCAATAGAATTGTTCTGGACCTTGGAACATAGTCAGTGTTAGCTCTTCTAACATTAAATCTGGGCACCTGAAAGCCAATCATTGTAGTAGGTAGGGCGAATCAACACAGTTATTAATTTTTTTTTAAATCATTTATTCCTCATAGAAAAAAAACATTATTAAATACAATACAAGAAAATAAACATAAACACTGTCATATAAAAAAAACAACTTAAAATGTAGGAATTACTCCCCCAAAAGAGCAAGCTCGAGCTTAGGGAAGGGCCCACCTAATAATTAATTATTAATGCAAGGAAGAGCAACAAAAATCTATCACGCCTCTGCTTTAGTGAGTTTATATGAAATAAACTCCTTAATCAATCAGATGGAAAATTCAGAGGACAAGTTCTTCTGAATTTCATATGAATAGGAATCACTGTAGCTTATTCTGGACTCGTTTGATTCTTTGAATATCCTGGTCTATGTAAGGGCTCCAAATAACAGATCTATACTCGAGTACAATTCTAATCAAGGACCGATATAGAGTTATAACGAGATCAATATTTAGGAATTTCTTAATACAAAGCCCAGTCACCTGGTTGCTCTAACTATAATGGGTTAGGAATTAACATGTGCTGAAATTGAAAGAGAGCTACTAAATCCTTACATACAGTAACCCTCTCTAAGTAATTGTCATTAATCATATAAGAATGATCAATGGTAATTGACTATGAGAAGAAAACGAATGGAGAATAAGAACAAACAAGGAACTAGACATATAAGTAATCAGGAGAACATTGTTAGGTTCGTGAAATCGTAAAGATTGCGCTGGAGAGGGCACTTAGATTGAATGAGGGAAGTGAGATGAGGATGTTATGAGAGAGGAGCTTCATAGTAGGAGAAGGAAGGGAAGACCAAGGAACAGTTGGGAGGATGGAGAGTGAAGATGTAGGACAGAATTGTATGGAGAGGAGTTGTGAGAGAGGCCAAGGCTCACCAAGGGATGTAGCGCCCTTAGTAGGTAAATAAATGGGAATCGACTTTCTAGATAAGTCATACTTTATTGACATTTATTTCAAGTTTATTAGCCTGGCACCACAATTCAAATCTATTAACACCATCGTGAAGGCGAACATCATCAGAAAATAACAGTAAATATTAAGCTCCTGGAGAGGCAATTCATTAATAAACAATAAAAACCGGAGAGGTCTAAGGTTATAGTATCACAAGGTGTGTCAAAGGCTGTGGAACACCTGAGGTACAATAATAATAGTCTGGCCCCATTTTTTTAATGGAGACTAAGTTTTGCCTTTGACACAGATAACTCCTGGAAAAATCAACCAATAATGAACTGATCCCTAGGTGAGAGAATATTTTCTACAGCACACATTGATTAACACAATCAAAAGCCTTGGAAAAATCCATATAGACCACATTCACTTCCCCACCAGCATCCAGCACTATGGAGACAGACACTGAGAATTCAAATAGATATTTGTCATTACAGATCTATCAGAAAGGATAATAATTAAAGGAGATAGGAAGCCATGCTGACAGTTAAACAACACTGGATATGATAGTCATGTCAAAGTTATGTCTAGTATATGGATGTCCATTTATAGGTTGCCTAGTAGTTGGTTCTTCGTTTCAATATGCCTAAAATAAAACTACCTGTTTTACAACAAAAACTAAAAAGCTGAAACTGCTGTATCGGTTTGTAGGAACTATGAATGTTCAGCTAATACCATCAGTTTGTAGTTTGTTGTGAAACAGATCCCAGCAGATAACTGCAGACCCCAGCAGTTTTCTTGGTGGTTAAATAATATTGTGTGATGATGAAATACTTATTGGACAAACTTGATAGACATCAAACAAAGATAGACACTTTATTTAATAATACAGCAAGGTGCAAGTAACAATACATTCCTTTACAGGTGGAAATTGATGTGGCTTACACTGGTGCAGCCACAAAGTAATTGCGAAATTGAATTTTTGCCAGTCTATCATCCAAACGAAGATGAAAAAAAAGATCCGAAACTGTATGCACAAAATGTACGACGTTTGATGGCAAGGTAAGTCTGAGTTTAAGATTTTAAGATCAAATCTATTATCAATATCTGTCATAACCATAAATTGAAGTAGCCTACACAGTTATCTATGTTTGGATGATCATAACCAAGATATGATCATTTTGGAAGAAGGGTGGGTTATGAAAACCTGAAGGGGTCATCAAACCAGGCTACCTGATTCTGGGAATCAAGGTCTAAACGATTCGTTCAGCGACCCCAATACTTTCTGTTGAACAATACAATGGCTGCAGATAGCAATGGTAAACATTTCGATGGACCCTTTAGATTGTTTAAATGTCTTTTTCTAAGCAACGATGGAAATTTTCAGTTTTATGTTATTTTTTCTACTGAAAAAAAAAACTAATATGTTTAGTTTTTGTCCACTACTATGGTGTAAGCAGTTAGTTTACTTCTCTTAGGTCCCTTTTTTCTGAGGGAGACAGAGCCGGCTGACCAGCCATCCGATGATCAAGAAGCATTGAGTCAGATAGGGGCTTATCAGCCGTAGGCGACTAGTCTTAGCAACAGAAAAAGTCTTCCTCAAGTCTTTGCGACCAGGAGACATTTTTAGGCGCGCAAAGTCGTTCAAAACGGTCGGGGGGGGGGGGGGGGCATTGAGGAATATGGGAGCTATTAGCCGTAGGAGACTCTGCTCGCAAACAGCTGCAAAAAATAGACCCTTCACCCATTGTCCTCCAATCCTCCACTCCATAGATGAGAGCATGTTTCCGATATTTTCTGATGCCCTTCTATTTTTCAAGAGAAGGCTGAGAAGAACAAGCTCTGTACTTGTCAAAGCCTTATTATATGGCAGTAGAAGGAAAACAAAGTCTCTCTGGCTAATGGCGGCCTTACCAACTGCTACTCCTGAGGACATGGTTTCGATTCCTGTTCAGCCTGTCATACTTTACGTCATCATTCACCGATTTACCAATGCACAAATCTCAAACTTATGTGGTCAAAAAAAGAATCAACAATTTCATCAATGAGCCTTGACATACTTGCAGCTCCATTACGTCTTAACCCATTCCACAGAATGTGTTTAATTTCGCAGCTATCTAGTATCAAAGCCGCACTGTGCAAGCACATTTAGAGAATTATGACTACAGATTTATTCAGTTAGTGAAATATACTAACTGCAAATACACACAATATTGGAATTATTTTAGAAATTGCTAATTTTATTGTTCATGAATTAAGAAATGTCAAATATCCTTTTCAATACTATAAATTATGCTGGAGACCTCTGCTACAAAAATATTCAGTCATGACGCCTATCTGGCAATTAAGAGATCCGTGATTCAATTCACGGCGCTGACTGAATATATTTGTGTTCTGGAATTCATCGCTATTCATCCATAAGCTATTAATGCAGTTGTCAATACTAACAGTAGCGTAGGTTTTCATCATAGCTTACACTACCTTTAACAAGAAAATTAGAAATTAACGCCCCTCTATATAGTCAAGAGCTTAGATTTCCAGTATAATATACAATATAGTACGTATACCGTTACAAAAATGTTGTGGTTGAGATATTTAACAATATAGGTTCCATCACATTAGCTTACTGAAGTTGAATTTGTACTTAGGGCTCTTGACGTACCTTGCCTGGACTACACTTATGATGATTGTCAATTGGCAGCTAAAGCCAAAGCACTTGGATTGGAACAGAATTCTCAGCTTATTCAGACACACAAGTACAGAATTCGCTTAGGGTAAGTGAAAATATTCATTTTGAAATAAACTCTCTAAAGTTTACAAAAAATATCAATAATCCAACTGTTCAGATACCGTATATAAATAAAACGTATCTCATTCAACTTTTCTCTGAATGTTTTAGTTTTCAGTGTAAAGGCTACATAATATTCTAATCTTAAGATTAATCTTGATTAATTTATTATTCTTAATCTTATTGTCTCTTTTCTTATCATTATTTCAAACATCATGTACCGTGAATATTATGCAACAAAATATATGTGTTTTTAATGAAACAATGAATATTTTTATTGATAAACGTATTTTTATTTTCGTTAAGATAAAGAGTTTTATTGATTAAATGATAGTTTTATTGAAGACTCTCACCAGTAAATAAATATCAACAATTTTGCTGTTGTTTGTATTCCATTGTCAGACTGTATCTTAAGACTGTCATGAACTGAAAATGTGCTTAAATTGTGAATACCGTACAGTACAGTACTTACTTATTTTAAATATCAAATTTGCTTCTGTTTCGTATAGGTATTAATAAAAATATGTTGAAAAGGATGCAAAATTATCAATTTGATCTATCACAAAAAATTTGTAGGTACAGCAATTATTGCAATTTTTATGTTGACAGTGTTGACACCTCTAGACATCATGCTCGCAAATGCAAAATTCATAAAATTTTAGAAGTCAATGCAAATGTTTCTTGAACCGGGTTTAACCTTTTTATTTCATTACTGTCCAACTGTTTGTGTCTGGGTCCACACTATGTGTCCCATAGCGTAGGCTAGCCTTTAATTGCAAAATGGGGTTTTAATTCTTCTAGTACTGATAGAGTAATAAAAGTTATCAATATTTCAGGTTAACGAGGAGGAGTGTTGAAGAAAATCTAGTCGCTACAAATGAAAAAAGTTTGTCTGCAGAAGGTACAAAGTGGTTGAATCTGGATGAGTTTTCGAATTTATTGGAAGTACCATCACACGAGCCGGCAGTTAGAGAACTATTCAATGTATTTAAAAAGGTAATACTCCTATTTTAATAGAAAAATATTCAGTTCATGAGCTACGCTAAAAAGCATTTTGAGCTAAACTTTGAACAGAATTTTTATTTTGAGTTGAACCAAAAAAAATTTATTTTTACAAACTTTTTAAATCTTTTATTTTCATGTTTATTATAAAAGATAATGCATTTTACTTTGATGATTTTTTCTTTATTTTTGTTTTAGGGTGAAGGAGAAAGAATAAATTCAAGAGAATATCTTGCTATGGCACTTATTGTATCGAAATCATCATGTAAAGAAGATATGTTTCACCTAGCATTCCAGGTAAGTGACTGAAAGTATATTTAAACACTAAATCAAAAGAGAAATATAGTGAATAAACTTTTAATAGGAATGGAATTTATGCCTACGCCAATCCTGTATCTCGTTAGATATTTTTAACTCGAACTGTAGAATCTAAACGGTTCGTCCTGAGAGTAAAGTATCAAGTAAATCATTTAAAACCGAAGATACCAATAGAAAATTTTAATCATGTAATTTTAATCATGTAAATTTTAATCAACCTAATAAACTGAACATCTCTATTTTTTAACGATTTATTATTAAAGTATATCTATTCATTGCATCCCAAATTCTTCACTCAATGTTTGAAAGTTGGAATTTTGTAAAACATCTTCGATCTTCCGTACCTTCATATATTCAATATATTCTCTGTCCTTCAACTCCACCCTTAATGAAGTCAATTCATCTATCTATCTATCTGTCCTTGAGCTCAATGTAATAAGCTGAGATAAGCATATTGCAATACACCTTAGACCTAATCAAGGGCCAATTAGGGCAATATCAAGGTATACGAGTATTTTCTTTTCACTCTAAGGCTAGGTCCACACTAGCTACAAATGTCACGAGCAGTAAGCAGTAAAATGAAGCTTGAAAAATAGGCTCAGTAGAAACTGCAGTCGCTGGCCACGCTGAACTGTAAATGCCCGTGGCGCGTCTTCAAAGTCATGTCGCGGGCTGATAGGCTCTGGCCCATTCCACGGGCAGTAATTATCGCTCCCTCCGCGGCCACACCTGCGTTTTGTTTACCACTGCTGTTCACCTGTTGTGTTGATATTTGTTTACAATGGCGAACGTAGACAGTGAACGTATCATTTTAGAGGTTCAGAAACATGACTGCTTGTATGACAAGAAACATCAGGACTTTAAAATCAGAAACGCCAAAATAGATGCTTGGTTGAATGTTAACTTAAAAGGAGTTTTTGTAAAGATGGTTGGGAGGAGTTAAACGAAAAAGACAGAAGTAATAGGAAATTAAATGACGAAATAGGCAATCTGTATCAAAAAAATTCTCGGGATAGTCTTGTAGTTTTCTGTGTAGTATAACAAACTTTCCCAGGTTTTCGTTGGTTCATTATTGGGTGATTCCACCGCCTCCGAATAAGCTGAAGTCTCCGGCGACGCCACCTCACTAAGATTAACATAGTGTTACGGGTTCTATATCTAAAATAACGCTGGCAACACTGAAATTTATTACTTGCACTTTATTAACACAAATTATCCACAACTCTCACTGTTCAGTTATTTCTTACACAAGATAAACATTCAAAAACAGATAAATCTATATTGTTCACTGATAAAGAGTTTTCAATATTACTGTACAAAAATCAATCACTAAATGTCAAAAGGCCGATCTAATATTAAATAATAAGTGTCTAATAAACTGTTCAATAATTCAAGGAGAACGTCGAAAAAGAATTAAAACTACAGACAACGAAAGTTCATTAACACGGTTTCTAATAGCGCCAACAGGATTGCACTGTCTGTATTAATTCGATAAGATTCATAAATAAACAAATAAGAAGTTCTTGCATATTCCACAATATTCAATTTGGTCGATAAATTTCCATGAGGTTCTAATTAAATATTCTACCAAATTCTAAGTAAATATCATAAGTGTCAAACGAAGAGTAATTAATTGCTTTGACTAGAAGTCTTGTTGACACAAGCGATAACACTGTAAATCCTTATTTCCGTGTTCACAACACTAATGTTCTATTCGTCAATACGATCATTCCAAAACTGGAAAACAAAATTCGATTTCGCACAATGTACAGAAACTACTGCTAGTGTAGCTATGCTATTTTCACGAGGGGCGACAAATATCGCAAGCAGTAAGCTGTAATTACTGCTAGGGTGTGGCCATGATTTTTACTGCAGCTACTATGGCAGTATTTACTGCTTACATCTCGCCACATTTGCAGCTAGTGCAGCTAATAATGAAAGTGACTTTTAAAGATAAATAGAGAAACATTCGATGTGCATCCGCGCAATAAGCATAAATTTCATGTTTCTAGCATCACATTCAATTCATATTTCAGTTGTGTGGAGACAAGGATGAACATCTCAGCAAAGATGATTTCAAATTTGTTATGCGATTGTTCTGTCAAATGTCAAACGTTGAACTGGAGAGGTGGTTTAAAGCAATAGACACACAGGAATGTGGCAGAATATCTTACTGTAAGTAGTTACTGAGCTTCTTTCAACAAGTAAAATAGAAGTTTATGCAACGATTGTATTATGACTGCCATTAAGCAACTCACGAGTTGCTTCAAGGCAAAATACAATCTTTGCATACAATATTTCACCTCCGACTACCGATAAACTACGTTCAATTTAACTTACCAATCCATAAGATAACTTGCCCAACAGATAGCCTAACATGAACTACAATGCGTAATTGTTGACTATAGTTCCAATTTGAAATTCAGTTTGATTTTGAAATGTTTAAATCAGCTGATGTGGCTATTGCATATTCATTTTGAATAAATCGTGAGTTTTGATTGGTCGACTCCTATATTAAAAAGTGACAGTAGTGTTAAAATTCCTTCATTATGACACTAGTTTGATAAGACGTTGAATAGAATAAGCTATATTGGCATCATTTTCTGACCTTTATATCGTAGTCGTGGATAGAAATGTGAGTTAATTCATCAGTCAACATTATAAAATTGACTGGCTTTTCACTGCTATGCAATGTCATTAAGGCATTGTAATTGAACATGTGAAATATCGAAAGTCATCTCTTTCAATCTGAATGTATTCATGATATTAGTGTGAAATATTATGTGAAATTTAAATTAATAAATGAGTTGGCAAAACAATAATGAATCTGTGGGAACAAAATTCTTGAATACAACAGTGAACTATCCACAAGATGAAATAAAAATACTAGAGATAAAAACACAGTACTCACAAAATGCTTGTAACCATGAGATGTAAAATGTACTTGCACAAAAAAATGTCATTCTGGTTTACTGTTAACGACTGTGCAGTCAAAATAATTGAAAAATGGAATAAAATAATTTTTTATTAGGCGGAGTTAAAAGTGCATGTCAAGTTGCAGTCTTTTCTACCACTTTTCTGCACCCAATCTATAACAATTATGTTGATAATAATATTTTACTCGAGCATCTGACCATTTAGGACCGCTTGTGTCCATTATCGGTGCTAACTATATTGTCCAAATTGCTGGTTCTTATAGAGTTGTGATGATAGGTTGTTTTAAAAACAAATTCTAAGAGAGCTACTATAATTAAATTGAAATATTTTAATTTTACCTATTACTTTGATTGTACAGTCGTTAGTAGTAAAATGAAATGACTAGAGTAGGCTACTAGAAAACCGCACAGTTCATAATGGCTAGCAAATTAAAATAAAATTATGCCTGAAGATATCTTTGATAGTTTGATGGTTCGATTTGCATTTGATAATCTTAATTAATTATCACATCTTTATGTTATTTTTATAGTATCAAAAGCATTACAACAGAATTAATAATAATTAAACTTATCAATGCTCATGATAATGAATATTAGGTTTCTTATTCTTAATTTTGTTGAAATGATTTATTTTATTAATGTGTAATTTTCATTATTTATCCTCAAGTTTAGTTTAAATTATATTTTGTTTCAGATGATTTAGAAGATTACTCGTCCGGTAGACTCGGTGAAATCCTTGGCTGTAAAGTCAATCCTTTCTCGGAAAGATGTTCAAATCATAATAAAAGAGACTAGCATTAAAATTATTGTACAAATAAATAAGTTATATTTGAAAACCGTCCGATTTATACAGAAAGTGATCTTCTCAGTGTATATTATGCTAGTTGTAATTTAAATAGTTATCTATGTCTGTGTTATTAAACTTTTATTATACAGTAAATATAATATTAAAAATAGAGAATATAAAAATTTATTTTTACTTTCCTTACGGTTTTGAGTTCCGCTAAGCCAGCAAAACCTATTGGTTTGTACAGGTGCGTCAGTAATCAATCATATCTGTAATTGATTCCAAAAATGTGCCTATTCGAGTTGAAAATAATTTAAATCTAGGTAGTTGGACGGTAATATGATACATTTCAACATATTATTAATACCTCTTCTAACTTCTTTGATAAAAATTAAATTGAATTCATTTTTGAGAAAGAGCAACAAAATGGCTCTCCCAAATCCAGGTCCAATTAAATTCTAATTTAATTTGGAAAATTCTTACAAAAAATAACAAATAAGAGTCAAATAGAAGTAGACAGTTGAAATCAGATATTAAAACTTTATCAGTATGCCAAATCCTTTCCCATACCATGATTTGACTAATATAAAGTGGCGTCTAAAAGAGATTAAAGAGGTACCATAATATAATATTATCGTATTCTTTCTATTAGAAACTGCAATGGCTGTATTGTCGATAAAATTAAAAAAAAGGAATTCATGTTTAAATTTTTCATATTAATTTAATATTGTACATAAATTGAAAAGGTTTATTAATTTTAAAATAATTGTAAAAGTGAAGGAAAAAAGTTTGTATGATTGACTTCTATGTATGGTATGATAAGTATTTGAAAAGAAAATGTATAAAAGTTCTATTTTCAGTATTCCACTTTACCACGTCATCTAGTCTCTAGTAGAACAGGAAATCAGAATAAATTTGATACTTCAGAAAATTGACAATATTGTAATTATTCAAAGTGGGTTCTGCTTATGCAAAATTATAAGAGATAATCAAGTAGGCTATAGTAATTTATTAATCTCTCATCTATACAGTATTTTTCATTAAAATTTTAAAATGTAGTTTAAGGCAATCTTCTTTAGAATAAATTTCAGCTAGTAAATTTTTTCATTCAATGGAGATTGGAAGCATACATACGGTAGCTAAAGAAGCCATAAATACAGAAACAGGAAGGAGACATTATGTTAAGTATAATATTGTTAAAGTTTTTACACATTTTAAACGCTTTTCTGAGCTATGAAAAAGTTTGTTCAACCTTCCACAAAATTTCACTCATGCTTTAAAATTAAAAGATCAATTGCCTAAATGAGATTCTACAAGAAATTGTTATTTAATAGAATAGGATGGTGGCTGTCTTTACTTTACCTTTTGATGGCGGAGTTAGGCAGGACGGTATAGTAATACTATACCGTCCTGGGAGTTAGGGCATTTAACGTTTGATCAAAAGAGAATCATGCTCAATATTGGTCAGATGAGATTGAGAAATGAACTACCAATGTTTAAAAATTGTTCCAAAGGATTAATGATCATGCAAACTTGTACAAACAATCGGAAAAGTAGCTTAGCTGATTTAGTTATCTAGAAAACAGATCATTTGAAGATACGACTACACAATTTTTTAATCTGTAGAGCAAAACCTCTCAATTGCAATCTTTATTTAATAAATCAATCTCTTCTTTAAATTGTTGTAAAATATCTTTTATTACTATGTTACTGTTGCGAAGAAATAAAGTATTTGATAATAATTCTTGGTTCTTCATTTTGTAGCAAACTAAATTCTGGTTACTTTCCAGATTTAAATTATAATACAGGCTTATTAATAAGATTGTGGTATGCATTTCAAAATGCATATAAGATGAAATGTATAAATAATCTATAAATAACGTTGTAATCCAATATAAATTACAAGATATATGTCATTAGTTTGTTTTCAAAGGTTTCGGCGGGCCGCTTAGCGCAGTTGGTTGGGGCGTCGCAACTTCAGCTTGCTGTCGTTTAAGTGGTCGTGGGTTCGAATCCCGCTCCACCGTCAGGCATTTATATGTGTAATCATTCACCTCATTACCCACACACAAGTCTCGGACTCATGTGGTCATCATCAGCAATAAAAAAAAATTATTACACTACAATAGGTAGGAGTTGTCTATCGACTGTTATTGATCCTAACATTAACAATTCATGAGATGGATCTTGGATTTATAAACTCATGATCCATACAATAAGAATTAATTTTAAAAGATTCCAATAGTTAGTATTTATGACACGATAGTCTGAAAATTTCAGATTTTTGTAGCGAATGAAACACATTTGTATGAAAACACAGAAATTCCTGTTCTGTTTTCTGTTTTTACCAATTTGCGACCAAACTAAGCATTGTGCGGGATAAACTATTTTCAACTTTCTTACAGCATACTAAATTTCTGAAAAATTGATACCAGTCTCATCATTCTAGTTCATATCTTGCACAAGTTCTCACTTTTCAAAATACTGGGAAATTAAAAAAAAAAGAAGATAATTAATTAGAGGTTTTGACACATTTTGAAGTTTATTTCTTGTGGATATCGAATTGAAGTTCCGACTCGGGGAAATTAAGTTCTCTGGAGTTTAAAACTAATTTAAAACCCTTTTTTCTCAAGTAGTTTTTGTGATAGCTGATACTTTGATATAGTTGATACTATGTTTGTACAATAGCTTTTGTAATATTGCGTGTACCTTATGGTTTATCAGATTAATCAGAACTTTTTCATAGCTTGCATAGATGATTTTCTAAAATATTTGGCAATATATTAGATACCGGTACATCAATATTTATTAATGATTTGATTATTTATGATACATCTGAGAAGAAACATAATGAAATTATTCAAACTGTTTTAGAAAGAGCACGATAATCCAATGTAACTTTTAAACCAAATAAATGTAAATTTAAATTGAAGCAGGTCAATTACATGGGTTATTCGATCTCAGATCAAGAATTTCAAATAGATTACTGAAAAATAAATGCTATCAAAAGCATGAAAAAGCCAACTAATGTGAAAAGTCAACATTCTCGGGTATGATAACATACCGTATATTTCTAAATTTATCCCAAATTTTGCAACGGCTACTCAAAATAGATAGGCTACTATTTGGTAAAAAAATTATAATAACTTTATTAGTAGATGCATTCAAAGATGGTCTAGGTTGTGTATTGCTTCAAAATAATTTACTAATTGATTATGCATCTAAAATGCAACAAAATTATGCTGTAATTGAAAAAGAAGCATAAGCAATTCTTTAGCGATTTCATCAATATATATTTGGTAAGCATAATATCTATTAATTATAAGCGTATGGCTTTTAGTGGTGGGGAGACCCTTACGGGTAGTTTCACCTCGCCGTTTGAGCCATGTTGTAAGGAACATGGAGGACCTAAAATTTTGGGTGGGTTCCGAACCACTGGGTAACAGATAATAATGCTTATAACATCAAGTCATAGAAGCACGTTCACCCATTCAAACGTAGTTTCGAACGGTCGTGACTGAACATCACGATCGCATGTATCTATTGAAAGTGATCTTGAACCTCTAGGGTATTTTTAAAAAACCACTAGTCTCGGTCTCCTAGAACGCGGATTTGGACTAAATGGACTGGACAGCAGACAGGGCCGCATACGCTACAATATATAAAATTTATTCGTTTCATGTGTGTTTACTTATACTTACCCAGTGCCAGTTGATTGATGGTGTATATTGTCCAGTGCTAGTTGAGTGACAGTGTAATATAAGCATTGTGTTTGTGCATATCATGATCAGACTGTGCTTTGTAAGTGTTTAACAATTTTAGACATTTCTTTCTACTTCATTGAACAGTTTATTGGATAGTTGTTTATTTAATTTTCCAGCCTTTCCAGTAATAGCATTTATTTCTATTTGAAACTATCTATAATCTATTTACTATTTATTTATCTATTTACTATCTGTTTATTTATTGAATTTCGCAATCAAAGTTACAATTGAACTTCAAACAGTGATCACTTTTCAAACGAATTAATTTTATTAATGTTTAATGCCACTAGTTAGCATGCCATGCCACATTCCAACATACCTATATTTTAGTAGTGTTAATTGAATATCTATGGTTTGTTCTAGAGATGAGGCGTATTTACTGGAACAGGTATTTTTACTGAGTATTTGAACGTACGGACTAACACCTAGTATTCGAAGAACAAAATACTAGGTTTCAGATATCTGTGAGTATTTATAGAAGTAAACTACGCGACTTCAGTAAGATCAGTGACTTCAAGTCCTCACTCCAATTTACGGTGTGGGAGTGGAACTTTGTAATTTGCAGTTGCACAGTAGCTAATAGCTCATCTCTTATTATGGAAATATTCAACTACTCACTCACTCTTCTCTCTCTCTCTCTCTCTCTCTCTATTCACTATACTCGATTATAAGCGCATGCTTATCTCGCTACAGCTGCAGCACATTTCAGAGCAACTCAATAATTAGATTCGTGCTGTATTTAACGCGAGTAATAAAGATTCATACTGTATTTAACGCGATAAACAGTAGTAGTACCAGTACGGTAGTTCTACGTGTACTATTACTCTGGCGAACTGGCTAATATAAAATACTACCTAGTATTTTGGAATAGGTATTAGAACGTACTAGTACTAGGAATACAAAGAATCAGAAAAACCTAGTATGGCCCATCTCTAGTTAGTTTTATATAATATCTATATCTACAGAACGTGCGGTCAATGCTATACTACTTTATAGAGTTACTAGAACTCCCCGGGTGCAGTAGGTCTTTTTTATTGTTTCGGCCACTTGAACAGAATTTTGAACTTTTCTCAGCTTTGAAATTCAATATTCTATGAAGGGTGTTATCGAAATTTCTTGTCAATTCTTCAATCTGGAGGTCAAAATGATCAATAGATACACTGAAAACTGAAACACCTGTTTTCACTTTTTATTATCTGAGGCAGGCCCGTGCTGGCCCGCCGGGACACCGGGACGTATCCCGGTGCGCCCTCCAGCCTGGAAATTTTTGGCGCCCTCCTGTTCTGAAACTGACAAGTTTTACGACGAGGCTTATCGTCGATATAGCCGAGCGGCCGGGTTGAGTGTTGCGACTGTTGGGTGTAGGCTACTACTATTGAATGAACTTGATTCTTCCAGTACTCGCGCGGGGCGCCCTCGGCTAGGATCTGGCCTATTTCGACCCAAAATTATTCAAATCCCAAGAATCTCTTCCTCTTAAAGCATTGAAGGTAATAGAATTATAACCAGATTGAGATCGTCTTCAACAAACGAAAACTGTTAAAATGCACTCAGAAGCTGATATTTTGAACTCCATAGATCCAGACACTGTCAGAGGCGCACACAGACTTTGGTGGGGGGGCTTACCCGTCCTACCAGGTAAAATTATTTTAGGGGAAGGGGGTAAAATTGGGATTTTTCTGAGCTTTTTTTTACAAGATTGTTGCCCGATAAAGTTCCTTGAGGGGGTTCATTCCTTGACTTTTTAAAGTGTATTAGCTATGGGGAAACAAAATGTGTCATTTGTACAGAGTGGTTCAAGATTCTGCCAGACTGCATAAGCATCTTCTTATGAAGATAAAAAAAATCAAATCAATGAAGGTCCGGAAACGCTTTGTTACAGAAATAAAGAGGGTGAAAGATTGCAGCTATTCAATCATAAATTCAGAAAACTCTAAGCCTTCATACAGGTGGTGTGAATTAAATTGAATTAAAATAATATTGGCTAAATGTGCTACAAGACATAATATTATACATTTTATGATGCCCACACCATTCTGAGACTTTTGCGTGGGTAATAAAAAATAAAGTGAACGTGAAACGCCAGTCTGAACGCAAATCGAGATTACCTAATCTTTGAATTGGTGGGATATTTTACAAACATTTACAAAATGATCATGAAAACACGTTTTTTTATTGTCAGCTTAATGGCTAAACTAATTTAATTGGCAATGAACCAAATCTTTTTCAAATTCTCCTTCAAAACTTGTGAAATCGTTTTTTTTTTTTTTAATTAAATGTGAATGTACCCAATAGTTAATAACCAGGGCTTTTGCGGAGCTCCAGCTCTCTAAATCGATAATAGAATCATTTATTTTAAACCAGATTTGAACTAGCTGGAAATTATTATTATTTTTTTAATTTAGGCTAAGTTTTTGACTTTTGTAGCTATGGTTTTCAAGTTTTCGTCAAAAATCGTTTAAAAGACCTTATTTTTAAAAACCTGAATCTTATTATTTTGTATATTAAGTAATATTATATGTGCATTACAAACCATGGTCAAATGCGTAAAAATGCACCTATTCAAGTGTAATTTTCAACAATTTCCCCGGGGAGGACCCCCGGACCACCGTTTGTCTGGGGAGTATTCCATACCCCCAGACCCCGGTACATAGGTCACAGCTCCGGTACTTCTCAATTATTTAGAAATTGAGCCCTGTTGAGAACGACAAAGCTTAGTCGAGTTTTATTGAATCAAAGTACACGGATTTTGCACAGATGCTTCCCACTTGCTATTCTTGTGTGTTTTGATCCAATTTAAATTCTGATTTTATGAACTCTGGGTGCTCTATTCGCAATCAATAACCAAGTTCATACGGTACCTTTCAATTTGAAAACGCCTTCGTTTGGCTTTTTTGCGTATTTCATAGAATAACTCAATAATCACGGTGGTTTTATATGATTTTTCAGTCAATTTCACAATGAATGTATTCAATTCACCATCTAAATGAGGGCTCTAGAAGCATAACGTTTCTGAATGAGTACTAATTTATTGATTTATTACTGAGAAAGATAGCTTCATTCTTCTGCTATCTGTATTTCTGTAATGAAGCGTTTTCGAAGGAATAAGTTTTTGCTATCTGGCAGATTCCTTACGGAATTTTTTCGCCAACACCTGTATACCTTTTTTAGGAAAGTGATAGGCTCGAGCTGTGGCAGGTATCTGTTCAGTCAGATAAGATGAGCTATAAATTCCTGGGCCCTCTTTGTAAGGATGACCGATTGGATCAGCTACCATGAAATAATCTGTTCTCTGCTATAAAATCACTTGCTGATGATTCGGAACTCACCTAAAACTGTAGGTCCAACTCATCAATCATCATCATCCAAATCATAACCCATGCACAGTCTCAGAACTATCTGTGCTGCACCCTCCAAAAGTTACAATATTACTGTAACGTTAAATTTATTACAGGTTCAGGAGGATCTATAGAGGCTAGATATCTAGTATTACATTACATGATTGTCAGATCGATATGAGTGAAGCGAATTATTTTTGTTACCGAGCCACTAGTCTTATTCAATTCTGCCAGGCTACAAACTCTATTTCCACCTATGGTACCTCTTAATAGTGTAACGGTATATTGTTATAACCGCTATCCTATTTAAACAAGTGTAAAATGTACAGCCTGGAATCCATATTACACAGTCAATTCGCTTGAAAATTATCAACATTTTGATAAGTATTTCAGGGCCTGAAGGTAGGGCTTGAGCCCCAAAGCCCCCCACGTCAAGCCACTAGCTATGAACTTTATTCTACTTAAAAAGTGGTAATACCTACTGTGAACTTTCTTGAAAATTATCAACAATTTCTTAAGGACCTCGGGTTCTAGTTCTAGGAGGGGAGGGCACCCCAAGCCCTCCCCCCGGCGCCACTGGATACCGTTATCGATTATATTTGCCACTCCAGCGCCGAATTAAAAAGACTACTTCAGGTTTGTTTGTAAATTCAATCAAAGAACATTACATTTGTGAACATATTTTCATTTTTGTTACTTTCCTCATGTGCAATTAACACTTTATGATTATTATATTCCAGAACCCCCCCCCCCCCAAATAGTTAGTCCTCCCCCTGCATTGAGCTGGCGCCCTCTGGCCATGCTCGTCCACCGCCCTAACAAGGGGTCCAGCACGGGCCTGATCTGAGGGATAATAAATCCAATTTGACAATTTCTAGATGACAACTTTCACCGTCTTTGTAACAAGTGTAACTACTGAAGTAGACATTTCAATTCATTCAATTTCTTTATTGTAAGAAATTGTACATTACAATATATAGCAGCCGTCAGATTTCATTTTAAAAAACATCACATTTTATATTATTATGAGCTCCTTTTTATTAGGTATACATTTATGAGAGCAATACAGTATAGGGCTAGTGGGTAGGATAAATTAATATACTGGTAGGCTACTGTTATCTCAAAAAAATAAAAATAGAGAGTCAATCTTACAACTAATATAATGAACGACAAAAACTCTTACCTTTCTTTGTCCAAAGTTGGAAATCTGAAGAACGACAGATTCTTGTGTGTAGTGGAGTGATTATTACAAGTATAGCATTTACTACCATTCGCCTTCGTAGCCATGTTGCAAATCCACAACCAAGCAGTAAAAAAACTAAATTTATTCACAAAAACTGCATTATGCACAATATATTACAAATATTTTCAAATATGTATCTACATTTTTACACTGCATACTACAGTGTAATCACGAAAGGTTAGAATGAAACCTGTCGCTTGATAATAGAATAATCCGGTTGCGCGCGAAAATGACGGGACGATGAGTCGAGACGGTGATTCAGAAAATGTAGGTAAGAGGGTAGGAGGGGAGTGTGCAACACTGGCGCCGACAGCATGCGCCTCGTAGCGGCCGCCGTGCCAAGCTTGTTTTTTCGTCAACAAAATCGGCTGAATATTCTCCATTAGGATTGCGCTTCTTAAAGTATCTGTATTCATTGGTATAGTTGTGAGTCGAGTAATAATTTTGCTTTTAAATTCTGAGAATCGGCAAGACATATTTATAATGATGTCAACTAAAATTATAACAATTTATTGTCACATAGGCAGCCTACGATAGGAAATAGAAAACAACATTTGAATGCACTGCAATTTCATCAGCATTAGAAATATATTTAAACGTGGTAAAAGCTATACAGTTTGATTATTTTACGGTTAATTGAATTATTCGTCATTGGCAATCCTTTGAGGAAAGCTTCATAAACTAAAAATGCCCTTGATTGGATATTAGATATCAAAAGACAGATAATATCAAGGATATATCACGTATATTTGAAATATGGATAATATCATAAAACATACGTGGAAATACAGGTACGAGGACATGAAGTACAACTACTAGAGCTCTACTAAGAGAAGGCTACCAACCTCCAACACCTCAGACGGTCGACAGACCGCTTGTCTGCGCAAAATGTGCAAGTCATGAACAATTAAAAGATTGAAAGTATTACAAATTGTTCATATTATATCATAACTGTTATGGATTGTTCTATTTTTTGTCCTCAATAAAGACACTATTCTATTCTCCTCAATAAAGACACTATTCTATTCTATTAATAATGATGTTAGACTTTATTAAAATTTAAATCAGTCATTATTAGTCGACTGTATCAAAACCGTTTACCTGACTGTCTGGGATTGAATGTAAAAGGATTTATTTGTTTTATTATAATCATCATTCACTCCCTATTAGCATTACTCATAGCAGGAAAGGTTTATCAGATTGAAATAAATTATGAATGAATAATTATATTAGAATATAATTGTACATCAAAAGCCAAACTTTTGATATTTTGTCATTAAGAAACCAACAAGGACTTGCGAAAATCAAGCCATTGCCATCTGTAGAATATCTTCCAACCGGTAGTTTGTAAATTCTTAAAACTTGGTATATAGGCCCCTCTTAGTCTAAGACAGAGCCCTATTGATTTTGAAGTTTGGGTGTCGAATAATATAAAAATAAATATGATGAAAAATAGTTAGAAACTATAGTCTCGAAACTAGTTTAGGCCAGCTAGATTCGATTTGTAAAATTCAATGCAGCTGGTCTAAATTGAGTTGACAATCAATATATGAATTATTCGTTGAATTTTCATTCCAATTTCTTCAAATCATAGCTAGCTCATCTTTTTTTGAGGATGAAGCCCACATAGGTCTGAGACCTGTGCGTGGGTAATGAATTGGATGATGGTGATTGATGAGTTGGACCTACAGTTTTTGCATTAACACCCAACGTGTGTTCACAATATGCAACAAAACACTTTAACTTACTGTTATACAACAACTTTGTTTTAAAACCTTGTTTATCAAACTTTATTGTGCAACATTGATACATAGTTTAAACCAGTGGTCCCCAAAGTGGCCCATATGGACCGACAGAAATTTAATTCAATTTAATCCTAAGTCTAAAATATATATTTTCGTTCCAAGATGGCTTAATGGATTTTCTAAAATTGCGTTCAAACTTCCCCATTTGCATTGAAACCATAATCAGGTAAAACATTCGAATGAACAATCGTTACATAGTGAAATTAGTTCCAATTGGTTTAATGAAATTTTATCATCTTATACATATGAGATTTTCATATTCTCATGGTGATGGGAAATTACAGAAATGCGTTTTCACTCACAGAGGCTGGGTCAAATCCCAAATGGGAAGTCAAGTGAAATAGGATTTTTCTAATTCTAAAAAAAAGTTTTTAGCAACAAAAAATAAGTAATTGAAGTTTGCACCTATTGCATTGATTGAGTTCATGGAGCTTTACCGGTGTACCAGAAACTAAGGCGTCTGATTTTCATAGACGTCTATGAATTTGAATAGACCAATTAGACGCCTCAGTTTCCTGTGCATTGGTAACCGCTAAGGTCCCATGAACTCAACAAATTGTACTAGCACCGGCCTAAAATTCATACAACATAAATCCTATTGTTATAGGTCAGTATAAAAAAAAACAGTATTTTACGATAGAGAACTTGATTTGAACACATCGTATTAGAAAATATCTTAAATTATATTGTTTACAAAAGTTTCAATTATATACTAAGATATTATGATGCTTTTTACTAATTTATTACTTTTTACTAGTTTATTTCACCCTAAAGCCTTATTATACAGAGCCACTGCAGTCGCGGTCGCGTGCCACAATATTTAGGCTAAATTATTTCAGCTGAGCGGAACACCGAGCTCAACAATGTCCAAGTACACAAAGGCAAACAAATGTTTGGAGTCATCAGCTGACTTCAATGGAATTTGTAGACTGAACTTTTCGGGAAATCCGAAGATTCTTTCTTATAAAGCAATAATTGTAAAATGTAAGGCTTTTTAACCAGATGAACTAAGGATGAGATGATTTCAATGATAAAGTTTACTAACGTAGACATAGTATTCATAAAGACATTCATAAAGAACATTGAGTCTAAATAGCAATGTTTTGTGTTTACGGTAATGACATTTAAATATCTTAATATCTTATACTCTAAAAACTTATCAATCTAATATAATTATAATAATATTATACCTAGATAGTCCAATTTTCGTAATAATACACTTGTGTCCACAGCATTTTTATGAACAGTTCAGCCAAGTTCATTGTTAATTTCATTCTCAAATGAAATTTTGAAGCTCCTCTGTTTCACCATCTTCATCACTGGGCACTGGAACTATGAGGTTATTCATTGGCATTAGGTCGTATTTGAAAACGAACCGAGAGAACCGCTTGCAAAGGTGAGTTTCGTTCTGCAAACATTGACAAGAAAAATAAAACATATAAGAAAATATTCAAACACAAAATCACTTTCACCATAAAAAATATACCGCTAGTATAAGGTGCAAATTATGCACTAATATGATGAATTTTATAGCATATTCTTCCAAAGCTAACTCAGTCTAATTCAATTCACATCTTTACAATAAGAGATGTGTGTGTGTGTGTGTGTGTGTGTGTCAGTCTTACGGATTTCACAAAAACGGCAACAATTTGGAACACTAAATTTGGCACATAGCTTCCTCTAAACTCGATTCAGTGCAACTCGAAGCTCATTTTCTATTTTCAAAATTAATGTTCAGAATTTTTGAAAATGGGTTACATGAAGGAAACTCATAGCAGCTGATACATGATACGTCACTGTGATGATGATATAGATGATACGCCGATATGTCACAAGCCAAAGGAACAGATTAGATCTGAATCACTATTGCAGCTGCTAATTACACAGCGTTTGTAATTCTGATACAAGTTTCCAAACGGCACAACTCCTATATATAGCAGATTTTCAAAAACGTTTTTTCAATTTCAATCGGAGCTTTTACTACATCTAGCCCTGATCCTCTGATAGATAGTGTAAACGCAACTCAAGACTTTGTTGCCACAGCCACATATATTATGAAAACACACACATATTCTACAGCTTCGACAGTCACGTCATTCTCAATTAAGCAGTTAGCCTCGATCTATTTCTATTTAATTGAAATTGAGAATAACGTGCCTGTTGAAACTTTACTAACCGGTTGTAACTATAGTATCTCATAATAAATATGGTTGTGAGAAAATCGAGTCTTATTCATGTAACTCTATTGATTTATATTAGCTTTTGTTTTCTTTTGTTTCAGCATTTCATCAATATTGATCCCGCACATAGCCTATTATGTATTTTTACTTAAAGATGTTCTATTTCTTTTTATGTAAAAGCAGTTCATTTTAAAACATGTCAAACTCATTTGAACTACATTGAATATTTAATTGAATTGAAAGTTGGGGAGGAGAGGGTGGCACCATGGATGCCACTTTATAGAATTATCTACAACTTGTATCTCAAAATATTTCTCTCAGAACGCATATTTTATAAGTTCTGTATATTTCATATACATAAAAACTGAATTATTGGGACATAGGGATTTTGTTTTTTATTTTTACATTTTTTATAGGTGATTCATGAAAGGAGTAAAGATGAATGCCCCAGTACTTTCAGGATTCAAAATTATGTGGCTTGTAGAGCTTTAGGTCCATGAATGTGAGCTGTAGTCACCGGAAGAAGGATTGCGGATGTTTTTAGTGGGCCATTGATGATACAGACATGAAACTGGTGTCATTATCTTTATTTTCGCTAGCAGAATAATTATATAAATGGTGATAAATACAAAAATGAAGTGCACCAAGAAAAAATCAAGATGGCGGCCAAAATATTCGAATCCCGCTCCTCCGTCTGGCATCCAAGTGTAATCATTCACCTCATTACCCACGCACAAGTCTCGGACTCATGTGGGCATCAGCAATAAAAATAATAGGCCTATAAATAAATTACTAAAATCTTTATACTTTAGCATTATAAACGTGAGCAGTATAAATATACAGCAAAATATAATGGATCCAATACATAGGATTATAAAATTATGTTTGGGTATCATTAATGAGCTCAGGAGGGACTTGAAATCAAGATGACTGTCGAAAAATAATACAAATAAAAATCCTTGAGCTTGAGCGGTAACAACGGATGTGGTATCAAAATGCAAGTAATCCAGTTTATAGGATGATAGAATAAATTATCACCAAGCACCATACACATATCAAATTAAAATGGCGGCCAAAATTTTGATATTTTTCAAGAGTATTTTTCAAAATTAGGCTCAATACATTGAAATAGGCTTGCCATATCATAACTATAGTCCGTGCAAATCTTAGATTGCAGTACAATCTATGGCAATGCTATTTTAAAAGGGAATATAAGCGCGTGGTTGCCATTTTTAGTTCACATTTTGTCACTCATAATATGAGTGACAAAATATGAGCGGTCACGTTTGCTAAAACAGCATATTATTGACCGCTTGAATAGGCTTGCTAGTTACAAATTACTAATAAGGAAAACACAAAAAATTGCAATTTAAAAAAACATGGCTGATTCTGCTAGACTATAATTATTCCTAGCTCATCGTATAATCATACAAAATATTCAAGATCTAATACAATTATCAATCTGAAAATTGCTAAAAAGCGTGAATAATTACCTCAAAGTCATCATAGATAACCCGATGATGGAAGAATGCATGTGAGAATATTCTATAGACTCTGCGACACACTGAACCAAGCTTTGTCACCGAAGAGTCTTTGATGCTGACTCTGCAATAGAGTGGAATGAATTAATAAGCAAAACTGTATTTCAACAGTTGGACTGAGAGTGATCCACAGGACTGACATTAACGTTAGAAATAGTTTAGCAAACGAGCACGAATGTAGCAATAATTTATAAGGATTTTGTAAACCATAAACCGTTTCAATAAAATGGAATAATTATTTTTTAATCAATATGTGCTGATAGACCAATGCAACATTTCCATTAACGATTCAAATATGCACATCAGAAGTTTTTACAATAACTTTTTGTTCTTCTTCTTCTTTTTCTTCTTCTTCTTCTTTTTCTTCTTCTTCTTCTTTTTCTTTTTCTTCTTCTTCTTCTTAAAGGCTGTGCCACACTAGGCTACTTAATAGGAGCTACTTAGTCGCTACTAAAGCCTGTCACACTCATTTTTGGTAGCAGTTAGCGAGTAGCAATTCTATTTCTGCCTCAAGTACTTCTTGGTTTGTGTTTGTGATTGGTAGAAAATGTCGTCTGTAGGTATAAGACGTGATGAATTGCTCCGTTTGATATTGGTGTGTGTTAAAGACGTGTTGAAGATTTAATGAACAATATACAGAACAAAAAGGGTTCCTGGGTTCGGGAATGGATACGGAGAAGGGATAAGCTGGGTGCTTCAGCAACACTAATGAAAGAACTTTCAACTGAAGACCCCAAGTCATACTATGGTACATAATGAGATTGTTTGTATTCAAGTTTGATGAGTTTCTGCAATAAGTAACACCTCTGATACAAAAACAAGATGCAAAACTCAAGGAAGCAATTTCATGTCGCACCAGACTACACCTAACCTTAAGATATATTGCTACTGGTTTGAAATCCCTTCAGTACTTGTTCAGAATGCCAAACAATACAATTTCATCATTTCTGCCTGAAGTTCTTAAATCAATGTACTGGAAATCAATACTGGAACCATTTGTACAGGTAAGTTTATCTCTTTAGAACCGGGGGGACCGAGCCATACTCGGTGATATTTTATTAGTTTTCGAGGGTTAAAACCTCAATAGATAAATTAGATTAGGATCACTTATTTTAGAGTCACTCATTAGAGAAATGCCAACTAAATAACGTCAACACAGAGCACTTGGTGCAACTAGCCGCTAAAAATACTTTGTCAGACGTTGACAGGTTGCTACTTGCTAGCTGCTAGTTCGTCACTGGACTCATTTTCAGAGGCGTCCTTCTTGGTCATCGATATCGGTTTTTTGGTTAGACGAATTGTGGTTTTTGTAGAACGTGATCAAAAAGTTTGTGTGATTTAAAATTTAGTTGTTCGTTGTCCAACATTCGAAAACGTTCGGCCTACAGAGTAAGTAAAATGCTACTTATTCTTCATAAAAATTTGACTGCAAGTCGTTGAATTCACTTAAAAAGTTAATATTAACAACGCAGTTCGTCATGGAACAAGAAATCCAGGAAGTTATATATGTCTCTGCTCTCTAGCAATATTAGCATGTTGGGATAATATATCAATAGAAGGGCAGGATTTGATGTTGTGTCCTATATGACCGAACAATTACTACAAACCTCTTCTATTTTCTTGCAGTGCTTCATTACATGCTCGAAGCTTCGGCATTTATGACACCTTTGTACTGGAATGTAATCGTTATCCTAACAAGATGTCATATCTAAAAATATATTATTTTTATTTATAAAAATTTTCCCAATTTCTAGTTTACATTCGATGAACCAGTGCACAACGTCTTTGTTTCTTAGCCCTAATTTAAATAAAGGTTTACATCCTTTCACAAACTTTTTTCTATTTCTTTTCTTTTTATTTTTTAAATGTGAATGTCTTTTTCTGTCTACTTTTCATTTCAGGAGCTTGAAAGAATAGATGACAATAACAATTGAAATGGAATAAAATAGTTTAAACAAGTACATTATTCTCACTTCTGTACCTTCAATATCGTCATTGAAATACAGTAGAGGCCCGGAATTTTGAGCACCGATTAACCGCGCTACTGCGATGCAGTATAACGCGGCGGAATCGTGTGCTTTTGCTAACTTAAACAATAGAGCATTTATTACAGTGCATTTCCAATAATTAAAATCATAAATACAGAGGAAAAATCATTAAATCATTAAACCATAAAAAAGTTAAATGAAACCATATTCAAGGTTGTCTCACACACAGCGCAGTGTGATAAAATATGTAAATAAAGACATATTCAGGGTTTACGAAGTGCAACTTCACCACCAATGGTGACTTTTTCACGTTTTTAGCCACCATTTGTCCATTTTACCTTGGCAGAGTCAGTGTTATCCGAGTTTTTGATTATCCGAGCTACCCTCGGTCTACATTAACAGTACTACTGTATTTTCCACACGTTTACCTGCTTGGAAAATATTTGTTGCTGTTCAGCAAGCAAGCAGCTCCGTCCAGAGTGTGTCTTGTGTAATCGATAGCTGGACATTCTTTCGGCGTTTTATGTGCTGCGCACAAAAATATCCATTGCTCAGTTGCTGTCATTTGCTTACAAATGCCCGGATGACACTCACCCTGAAGCTGAACCGCCAGGCCGTTCAACTCCATACAGAATTGCCTAGAAAAAACAAGAAAGGAGCACTTAAATGTATGAAGGACAAAATTCTTTTATCGTTAGAATTAATAGGCGGGCCGCTTAGCGCAGTTGGTTGGGGCGTCACAACTTCAGCTTGCTATCGTTTAGTGGTCGTGGGTTCGAATCCCGCTCCACCGTCAGGCATTTATGTGTAATCATTCATTTCATTACCCACGCACAAGTCTCGGACTCATGTGGGCATCATCAGCAATAAAAAAATATTAAAAATATTCAGTATTAACATGAATACTTCACCATGATGTGAATGTTATTAGAAATTATGATTTCTGTCTGTATTAAAGATAAAATTTCCAAGACCTTTATTTTCGAATAGTAGTCAATAAGAAGAATCAATGCTATGTTCATTTTTATCTGTCAAATCTATGTTCCATTAACCTAATTCGGCCCAAGTAACGGCTACATTCAGAGAATATTCAGGGCCTAACTACAGCTATGGCTGCCAACATCATGGGAACGAGGCAACGGACAAGGCCGGAATACACTACACTTTATGCCCCGATTAATTCCGATTAGAGTAATTTTAAAGTAAATTATTTCATGCTTCGTAAGATAAGTAAATTTTCAAACACATTAACCTAGAGAAACGGTTCCCAAAAAAATGAAACCGTGGTTTTGTTTGAGAGTGATTTCTCAGATCAAGCAAGACAGAAGACAGAGTTATACGCCAAGATGGAATAAAGATGGATTATAAAATATTGGCAAGATGGAATAAAGATTTGTAGGCCAATTGGAAAAAAGCAAAATTATCAACTTAGTCACTAGATAGTTTCAAAGTATACTAAATTGAAACAAAACGAACAATCCACAACATTATAATTGACAAAAATGTTCAATACTTATTTCTTCTCAGTAATAATCTATTTTTCAGTAATTATGTAATAATAGATTGTGCTGTTATTGAAAATGAGAAATGCTGCAATACCTCAAATGCTCATATTTCCAGACACCAACGTCTTGTGACTCGGGTGGTGTGAGAATTTCGTCTATGTTGGATGGGTCTCGTCTAATTTGTTGCTGAATGTACTGCTGCACTGCCAGCGTACTATCCATCTCCTCAAACGGCTCATCTGGCCAACGGTAGAAATCCTAGAACATCATTTAACATTTAGCATGTCAAAATCTGTTATGTGCCTCAAAGGCTTTTCCTTTTTTGGAGGATGAAGCCCACATAGGTCTGACACCAGTGGGTGGGTAATGAATTGAATGATAAAGATTGCTGGGTTAGGCCTACACTTTTAGATGGGTTCCGAACCACCGTTGTGATTTTACAGCAGAGAGCAAAAAATAGACCTACTCTAAGGCCGGCCGCACTTCCGGCAAGACGCAATGGAGCTAATTTTCTATATATTCAAATGGGTCAGCCGCACATTGGATAAACATTTTCGCGCGGCGTTGGCCAACGCCTTCCAAAGGTTGGAGCAAGTGCAGGATGCCTATCCAAAACTCTTGTTCCTGCTCTAGGCCCTGGGCGCAATTTGCGCAAACACTTTGCTATTTTCCGTCAGCATTTACCTTCAACCCTATCACAGCGGAAGCAGAGATTGGTTGTTTGGGATGTTTGTTTTGTGTTACTGCTCCAGGCTACCACACACTGAAGGATCGATGCGTTAAATTTCGCAAACATTTCTAAAGCAAAGGCAGGTCAGCTACGATTTTTTTTTCAATTCCCATCATGAGGAAAACTGAAAACATGTATGAAAGTATATAGAAAATGTAAATTTACTTTTTGGAGGTTATGGTTACCGGTATCTATTTGTCAAGTTTAGTAGATAAGAGGTTCTCTCTAATAAACTTGCCTATTTATTACAGAAATTATAAACATATTTTTCATGATACGACAAGAACAGAACTTCAGATGTAATTATACGTAATTACCTACACTCCAACAACCAAAGAAGCGAGTTTAGGTTCAGCTATTTTTTGCATAGGTTAGGGAAACTATTTCACATTTCTTTTTTTAATTTTTAACTACAATCTCTTTTCTAAATATAAACATGACAGAAAATGGCTCAACAACCCAAAGTGATCAAAGTGAACGTAAAATTTATAATTGTGGCATTTGTAAAAATACTGTAAAAAACGAACAAAAAGCGATAAAACGAAAAACGAACAAAATGCGACTATGATCAGTGGTATCACATACGCTGTGCTAAGGTCACAGAGACTCAATATGAAGCTCTACAATCAGACAACTATATTTTTACCTGGATATGTAAAAAGTGCAAAGATATTAAACTAAACACAAATCCTTCTACCCATAACACGAATCCTGATGAAAAAATCTCACAACTTAACAAAATAATAGAACTTTTGATGTGTGATATAGACGATTTAAAAACTCAGCTCGGCCAAGAAAAAAATGAAAAAAACACACTTTCTGACAGACTTGCCATTAAAATGGAAGTTATCTATAAAATGGAACTAACTATCCAAGATCTAATAAAAAGTTTCAATCCAACTCAACATGAATCTGAAACACATAAAAACCTCAATGATCGTATCAATCCAACCATTCTCTCGATGGAAAACACTCCCAAAGATTCAAAAAACGAAAAAGAATCAAATAAAATTGAGAAATCACAGATCACACCAGAAATTCCTGTTAAGAATACACTTGAACCTAAACCTGACACCCTGCTAATTGGAGACTCAACTCTTCGAGCTGCTGCAAGCATGATAACCGAAAATTACGGGCTCAATGTTGAAACAAAAATTTTCCCTGGAGGAAAAATCCAAGATATTAGTAGATTTTTAGCGAACTATGACACACTACCCAATAAAATTGTAGTCAATATTGGCTCCAACAATTTAGTAAATTACAAAACACCTAATCACATTATGCGACCCCTTTGGTATACAATAGAAGCTGGCATGAAAAAACACAAAAACACAAAGTGGTTCATAAATGGTGTAATGTACAGAAAAGACACCAGGGACATTTATGTCACAGAAACAAACGACGCATTCAAATTCATGTGCACACAACTTGGAGCTATTTTCATTGACACATCGCCAGTTTGTGGAACTGACTGCTATAGACCTGACGGTATTCACCCCAACAAAAAGGGAGCTCAAAATTTGACTGATAGAATCATGGATTCGGCTAAACTAGGAGAAAACATAAACACACATTCACAAGCACATGTTTCATATCCTTGTAACATTTCAACTGAATCTAAACCATCAAAGACCACACCCACAACTGCTGGACAGACTTTACAAATTCTGAACATTGGGACAAATAGCTCAAAAAACTGCCTTGTTCATCCCAGCGGACCTACTCAATACATAGACTAATACCAAAACAAAAATCAAAACTAAATAGATCAGCCATACAACCTGAAAAAATAATGAATAAAGAACTAAAATTATTTTTCTTAAACATACAACGAGGCCTTCAAAAAAAAATAGACCAACTAACTATAGAACTAGACAAAATAAAGCCTCACATTTTAATGATAGCAGAACATGGACTTGACAAAAACAAACTGGAAACTACTGCCATACCTGGATATACATTACACTCAGATTTCTCAAGAAAACAACACATGTGGGGAGGAACGGCTATATACGCATCAAATACTCTGGAATGTATTTTAAAGAATATAGACACAGAGAGCTTCTCAAAAGAATTGACTTGCGAAATAGCTGCTCTAAAATTACAAAATAAATCTCAACAGCTTACAATAATAAATATTTATAGGCCAACATCAGGTAACATTCTGGAATTTTTTGAACTTATAGACGGATTCCTAGGTTCCTTCACCGCAAGGAACAGCAACACAATAATAATGGGAGATTTAAACATTAACTCTCTACAAATTTCGCCGAATCTAAAAAAACTAAGTGACATTCTAACTCAGCATAACCTAAAAATTATTCAACTCCCACCAACCCGGCTAACAAATAGCAGCGAAACCAGCATAGACTATTGTATTACAAACATAAACGATCCAAAAATTCAAATAATAGACAACGTTATATCCGACCATAAAGGGATAGAATGCACTTTAAAAGCAACAATTAACTATCAGCAGGATATTACTATAAATTATAGACAATTGACAGCAGAAAATATGGATCTGATCAGAAATGAACTTAGAAAAGAAGACTGGATAGAACTTATAAGTTTGGAAACTGTAAATGAAAAATACATCAACTTTATCAAAACCGTACAATATCACTTAAATTGCATCTGTCCCATCAAAACAAAGAAACGCAGAAATAAAAAGACACAATTTTTTGAAATAACAAAAAGAATTAGAGATTTAAGAAAACAAATGCTTGATGCTAATAATATATACAAAATGACCGGAAATCAAGAACATAAATCTAAAGTAGCATATATAAAAGAACTGTATGACAAAGAGGTTAGAGCAGAAAAAAGGAAACATATAGCAAATAAAATTGAAACATCAAACAATATAATTAAAGAAACATGGAAGATTATAAATGAGGAAAGAAAGAAAAATAAGTGTATTGATGATGAAAAACTCGTTCTGAATATAAATAATAAATTGGAAACAAACCCTCACACCTTGGCGGAATTTTTCAACAATTATTTTTTAAATATAGGTCAGGCTGATACTCATCAGACATCAAACAAAAAAAATACTAATCAAAATATAGTTCAAGAAAGTGAGGCAATACTGGAAAAATTTGAATTTATAACAAAAGAAACACTAAATGAGATTTTTTTAAAGACTAAACATAAATACTCATCTGGAATTGATGGAATTCCAGGTAAATTATTAAATCATTGCCGTAAAGAAATTATCTACCCAATTCAACATATAATAAATGCTTCTATATCTGAGTCATCAATTCCGCATGACATGAAAACATCCCTGGTGTACCCAAAATATAAAAAAAATGACAAAACTAACATAGAAAATTACAGACCAATAGCAAACCTACCAACTCCATCAAAATATTTAGAGAAAGCAATATATTTACAAATACTAAACTATCTTAAACAACATAATAAGTTACATATTCACCAACATGGATTCAGAAATGATAAATCAATAGACACAGCTTTCGCAGACTTAATCCTTTTTATAACACAAAACTGGGAACAAGAAAATAAAGTGTCGGCAGTCTTTCTGGACCTCAGGAAGGCTTTTGACAGTCTTGACTGGACCATACTAATCACTGAAATTGAAAGGATAGGAATAAGAGGTCAAGCAAAGAAATGGATAGAAAACTACCTAACAAACAGACACCAAATTGTAGAATTAAAACATGAACACCAAGGCAAAAAGGTTGTAACTAGGTCCTTGGCCAAACCAATGAAAAGCGGAGTACCACAGGGATCAGTACTAGGACCACTTTTATTCCTCATATACATAAACAGTTTACCTAAAAAGCTTCCAACGTTTTCCAAATGTATACTTTTTGCAGATGATACTACCCTAATAATAAATGGGAAAAGTCAGAATGAATTACAGACTAACTATGACGCAACCATAACTTCAACAAAAACGGCCTTAAAGAACCTCAAACTAAATATAAACAGTTCAAAAAGCACACTGATAAACTTCCAAATAAAACCCTCTAGAACCACAGAGAACCCATTAAATATAACAGACCTAGAAGTATCATCTACAGCAAGATTTTTAGGAATTACGATTGACTCAAACCTCACATGGCATAACCACATAGACAACTTATCAAGTAAATTGTCCACATCACTCTATGGTATCAAAAGAATAAAACAAATTGCAGGAAAAAGAACAGCACTGATAGCATACCACTCTCTCTTTGCATCACACATAGGGTTTGGAATTATTGCATGGGGAGCAGCACCACACACCTATTTAGAACAAATTCTGATATTACAGAAAAAAGCGATAAGAATAATAAATGATCTAACATATAATTCACACTGCAAACAACATTTTAAACAAGACCGTATCCTAACAATTATATCATTATATATTTTCAAAACAATTATGTATGTAACCAAATTCAAATCAAATTATAAATGCAGAAATAATATTCATATACACAACACAAGAGCAAACAATAATTTCGACTTACCATACAATAGACTACAAAAATCACAGAAACACCCAAACTACATGGGATGTAAATTTTACAACCTGCTTCCAAACAACCTCAAAAACATCCAAAACAAATCTGAGCAAACATTTAAACAAGCCGTTAAAAATTATTTATTAAATAACCCCT
Organism: Conomelus anceps; assembly: GCA_948455865.1. Taxonomy (NCBI): domain Eukaryota; kingdom Metazoa; phylum Arthropoda; class Insecta; order Hemiptera; family Delphacidae; genus Conomelus; species Conomelus anceps. The sequence goes on along the minus strand of OX418220.1, from coordinate 37,830,240 downwards.
TATACTCAATAAAAGAATACATTGAACTGACAGAAAAAAAACCCTTCTTTATATGAACCTTGATTCTTAAACCTCAAACTTCTTGTTATGTCAAAAAAAAACCTAAAACGAACTTAACCTCATCCTTGAGGTACGGTAGTATCTTGACGTACCCCTAGTCTTGAAGACTGTGGTGGTGAAGTGAAAGTGAAAGTGAAAAGTGAAAGGTTTATTATTTCATCTACTTAATACATAGGATAACGTATTGGTGGTATTGGGGGAAAGTTACGCCATACAAAAGTTTATTTTATTATGGCTCAAAAATTGCAGATGAAATTTTACAATCATTTTAAGTGCAAGTATAGGAAAAAACTAGATGAAATTAATGTCGAACATGAAAATGTAGAATGAAGCAAATTCTTAGCACCTAAAATTTCAAAATATTTATTTTAACAAATAAATATGACATGGATGAACTTTCCTGAAGTAGACAGCAGTTTCCAACTTGTGAACTAATTTAAAAATGACGCCTTAAAATTGAATGAAGTTATTCAACTTTCTCTGAAAATGGAGTAAAATAACACCTGGGTTCTAGATTACATTAACCCCATATGTTGATCTATGCTGTTTCATGATTAGGCTATTATTATCATATGTTCTCTATATTATTATGTTTCCACTTTCGATTTCTGTAACTATCATTTGTGAAGAATAAAGCATAGTTAGCAAACCTATTCATTACACCCCGTGGGTGATGTTTTTCATGATACGTTATTAAAGGCACCTAGTTCAAGATTGGACCAACCTCAGATCTCCTGACGCGGCATAATGATTGAAAATCGTTGATTCCAGAACGAAGAATCTGATAACCTATGTTCTAATTCCTGCATATTGTCTGAAAACACTCATCTCTTTGCCCAAGATTGAAGCCATGACAGAATTTTATAAGATTTTGACAAATCGGCAATATTTTTAAGGTTAGGTAGTTCACATCTGCAACACAATAATTATTGTCTCAGAAAATGCCGTAGAGTGAATATATAATTACCTTAGCTTTTGTACCAGGACGATTCCTTCTCAAAATTGTCGCCCCATCAGCCATTTTCGACTTAGAATTTAGAATTATTGTAATTAATTAGGAAACAGGAGCGTCAAAATGAAAATGGCAAACACCTTAGTAATTCGTACCACCTAGCAATTCGTAGCTTCTTCGCTGTTCCCCATTAAAATGAACTATTACTAATAATAACACAAAGCAATTACAAGCATTGACATTTTTATGATAGCGAGACTGCGAGAGTTGGCAACGATATATTGATACTATCGAAGTATCGATACTATCTTTCGATTCATTGATATTCAAATATCGATATTTTTTATATCGATATTTTGCTGTAGCCGATGGGACGGTTTCACATGCTACAATCGCGCGGATGTAGTTAGAGCAAATTAATAATTATTAGTAGCCAGAACAATAATTGTGACGGGCAACAGCCGCAAAATGGCTCTTCACACGAGCGACAGGCACCCAACAACCCTCAAAAAAACAATTATGAATCACAGATCTCAGATCTGTCGCAGACTTTTTTCCTAATACAAATACAAAAAATAAAAATTTCAGATATAAAGTCCCATGCTACTGTACCCAGTGCCCTGAATCTGAAGTAACTTGGAATTTTCTCCTATCACTAAAATTAACACTTTTAGGCTAATACATTTCTTTCATTGGTTTTCATTGTTTAATAGTACGAAAGGACTTTTAAATTGGAAAAAATTTCTACTAATTTGGCAGGAAAGTGCTTTAAACTTAGAATTTAAAAATGTAAATTATTCATATACTACAGTTGGTATTATGTTTAATTTAATTTTTTTAATTTTAATTTCTGTTGCCTATTATGTTTTGTTAGAACGATCTCTCGAATGAATCAGGAATTAACTTTCTATGAAATTGATTTGTAGAGCCTCTATTTAGGAGGTGAATTGAATAAATTTTATGAGAAATGAACTGAAAATCACGTAAAGCATTATAACTAACGTGATTATTGAGTTAATCTATGAAATACGCAAAAGAATGCGTTTTTATGTTTAAGGGTATGAACTTGATTATTGATTGCGAATAACCCACCCTGAGTTCATAAAATCAGAATTTACATTGGATCAAAACACAAGAATAGAAAGTATAGAAAGCATCCCTGCAAAATCAATGTGAATTGAATTCATACCACCTACATATGAAGAACTTGGAGATTTCTGAATAAATGATGAGAATAGCTGTAATTTTCTGACCTCTTTATTTCTGTAACAAAGCAAACTTTATTTCTGTTGACACTGTTCTCTGCTGTAAAATCACTTCCCGGTGGTTCGGAACCCACCTAAAACTGTAGGTCTAATTCATCAATCACAATCATCAAACGCATTACCCACGCACAGGTCTCAGACCTATGTGGGCTTCATCTTCAAAAAAAAGCGTTATTCATATGTATTATCTTGCTGTGCAGAGCTGACCTTTTTGAGTCGCGGCGGACGCGTTTCGAACTATGTTGTTCTTCTTCGGCGCTTGGTTGCAGACTGACTAGTTTTCTGGTATGTAAGGTCTGGTGGTTGTAGGAAGGTATAGTGGGAGGAGTGGATGTGGTGGGGGAAGTGAATAGTTCTACTGCAGTTCACGAGAAATGGATAACCACAACAATAATTTTGAAGCCAGCACAGCATCTCTCATCCATTGGTACAGACAGACAAAATTGAAGGTATGTAAGGTACGGTATCCCAACATATTTCCTTCAACCATAAATGTCTCAAATTCAAAATCATACCCAAGTACACTCAAATCAAAATCAACAATCCTACAATACCTGCCAAAATCACACAAAACCAAGCCCAACTCAATAGAACAGCTTTCAAATTACATCTTCAACTTTCTAAACACCTCACTTTCATAGAGCATGAAGAAATCCTACAGTTCACCAATTCATTCATAAAGACCCAAATTTCCTTGATTAAAAAACGTCATAACCTCAAATTCGAAGCTCTTTTTCAAAACCAAAACAAACACCTCAATGTCAATTCACAGCCTTTTCACCCTCGCACTATCAACACAACAAACATTCAATTCACTCAACAAGAAATGAATCTGCTTGACAAAGGTCTCAAACACAATTTGAATATAAATATGAGTTCCTGGATTTCTTGTTCCATGACGAACTGCATTGTTAATATTAACTTTTCATATGAAATTTAACGACATGCAGTCAAATATTTGACTGCATGTCGTTAAATTTCATATGAAAAGTTAATATAAATATGAGGTCCAAAAACATCCTACAAAAAATTATAATAGACACAGAAAGCGCTGTCACTAACACAGCACCTGAACATCATGAGTACATAAGATATGCCACCAAGCTTAATATCAACAAAGCCCTAAACTACAATAGATCTTATAACAACCAAGAAGCCAAACAATGAAATCTATACTGAAAAAACAAAAAGACCATAACATCACCATAACCAAAGCTTTTTTTTTTTTTTTTTTTTTTTGTAGATTACGTCTTGGAGACTCCAGTTAAGGAGTATAAGACAAGTCAGATCAACAATATTATACACTAGATACCATAATTACTTCAATTAGTTGAGGTGAGGCTTAATTTTCATGTGAAAGGAACTCTTGTACACTATAAAAAGCTTTATCAACTAAATATTTCTTCAATTGATTTTTAAATATTTCTATATTTTCAAGACTCTTCAAAAACTGCGGTAGCTTGTTGTAGAATTTCCTACCAATATAACTAGGTTTTTGTTTGAATAGGCTACTATTGTGACTCACCAAGTGATAATCTCCTCGGCTTCTTGTATTATAATCATGTACATCAAGATTTTGGTTAATATCATTCGTTTTTACATATAGAGTAGCTTCATACACATATAAGCAGGGTACAGTTAGGAGACCAAGTCTCTTGAACAACGGCCTACATGAATCTAATCTATTTACTCTTTCTATACACCTAACCGCTTTCTTTTGGATCTTAAACACCCTATCAAGATTTTGTTTTGATGAATTACCCCATACTAAGATAGCATACCTAATATGTGACAGTAAGAGCCCATGGTAAGCTGTAAAAAGTAACTTTTTGTCATTCAATCTAGCGAGCTGTCGCAGGACAAATACCCCAGATGAAATTTTACTACATATTTTCTCAATGTATGGAGTCCAGGTCAATCGTCTATCCAACGTAACTCCTAGAAATGCAATTTCTTCTTCCTGGTCTAATTGATTATCGTTTACAAACACGTTTATAGCCCTATCTTCATTTAAATTATGTTTGTTTTTGAATTGAAGGTATTGGCATTTTTTACTATTTATAGTTAATTTCAACTGGTTTAAAAATTGGACAATGGACTGCACACCTATATGGGCACTTATTTCTAAATTATCTAGAATGGAATTGCTGAAAATGAGTGATGTATCATCAGCAAATAAGAGGGCTCTACCACTAATTAATTCTTTAGGTAAACGGTTGACATATAACAAAAAAAGCAATGGACCTAGTATTGACCCCTGAGGCACTCCAGCTTGCACCTCTAATTTATTAGATTTATTCTTTACTATACTATTACCAACTACTGTAGTTAGTTCTACACATTGTTTTCTCCCAATAAGATATGATTCAAACCATTTCAGTTCAACCCCATTTACACCTACATTTTGCAGTATTTCCAATAAAGTTCTATGATTAACACAATCAAATGCCTTTGACAGATCTAAGAAGATTGCAGTAGCTTTATCACCTGAATCCAATATATCTATTAGTTTTTCAACTAGAGAAACTATGACAAAGGCAACTGTACTGTTATCATAGAAACACCTAACCTTAACGAAAAAGTCCAGAACTTCATTCATGAAAACCATATCATTGAACTCACACATGATCCCACCACGAAATTTCATTCATCAATAAAACAAGCCATCAACAACACTAAACTCATCCTCACTCCTGCACAAAAATATCATTCAAAACAAATTAAACCCTCTGCTCCTATACTAAGAGCTCTACCTAAAATCCACAAACCCAACATGCCCATCAGACCATTAGTCAATCATACACCTGCTCCAGCTCACAAAATAGCTAAACACCTTGATACAATCATTAGAAAAAACATAACATTCAACCATCACTCATCCATCAAAAAAAATTTACACTTAGTTCAAAAAATAAAAGATATACACATTCCACACAACTCAACACTCGCCTCATTTGACATAAAACATCTCTACACAATCATACCTATTGATGAAACACTCCTCTACCTCAAAAACATGCTAATTGACAACAACACACCTCCTGCTCACATTAATGAAATTATGTCACTCACCAACACCATCACAAAACAAAACTATTTCACCCACAATAATAAATTCTATACACAACCCACAGGTCTCCCAATGGGATCTCCCATCCTAGCCGAAATCTTCATCCACAACATTGAAAAAACCCACATCCTCATTAACAATCCACATTCAGAAAAAATCATTTATTGGCACAGATATGTGTAGATGACATCATTGTACTGTACAAAGGTAACACCAGACAAGTTCACACATTTCTCACCTACATCAACAAAATCCACCCCAATCTCACATTCACCTTGGAAACTGAAATTCATAATTCTCTCAACTTTCTTGACCTCACAATCACCAAAACAAATCATCACCATACATTCAAAATTTACAGGAAACCTACCTCCACAGACATGATAATTCATAATCACTCCAACCATCCAACCCAACACAAACATGCAGCTCTCAACTTCATGATTCACAGACTCATCAACATACCCATGAACTCCACTGACTACCAAACTGAACTCAATAACATCAAATACATAGCCTCAAAAAACGGATACAACCCATCCATCATTGACAAAAAACTCCATAGAATCATTCACAAACAACAAAAATCCACACAACCCCTACCAGACTCCAAATACATCATAATTATTAACATACATCAATCATACAACACAAACAATAGCAAATACCTTCAGAAAGCTCAACTACACAGTCGCATTCAAAACCAACAACACCTTAAGAAAACTCACCACCAACTACACCATAGGCGTAACGAGGGGGGGGGTTTGGGGGTCGTAACCCCCCCCCCATTGCTTGGAAGAAATTTAAAAAAATTGTTAAAAAACAATTAGAAAAAGTAAAAATTAGAAAGATTATTTATTTAATTTGAAGCTAATGTAAAGGAACCTGTAGCTGACACCTCCTTAGTGAGTCAATTCATGAATATTATTTATTAACTTTGGAACTATTGTCTGGATTAATAAAAAAATTCAGAATCTATTTTTTTATCTATTTTTTCTTTATAATTATGTTTTTGAAGAATATATAGAACTGTCATTAGTTCATAGCAGTAGTATTTTAGTTCTATTTTATAATATATTGTTATTGTCTTTTCTTATTTACTGTACAATTTCTGATGTTGAGAGACAAACCATTCCTCCACACAGGCTATAGCCTAATGAGGAATACACTTAAAATTTTTATTGTATTTCATGTTTTTAATATTTTTATTCAAGTAAAGTACTTGAATTTGAAAAAAAAATTATTCAAGTCATTTAAATTGAAATTAGAATAAATTTCGATACAAATTTAATTTTGATTTGATTTTAAAATCACTTGACATCTATACCAGTTGACACCCCTATTTTTGTCACCTCCAGCAGTTGACATCCATATCAGGTAAGGAATGAGCTAATTTTATTTCATATATATCGAATGGTAATCATACGTATAAAACATATACTAGCCAACACATACTGGAGATATAATAATAATAATAATAATAATAATATTTATTCAGCAAGTATTATATACAATAATTTGAAATAAAATTTCAGACATGGTCCCCAGTGGCTGACATACCATGTCAGCTACTTGTGTATGAGTTGAAAAATATACTTAATACGTTGACATCCCCCCCCCCCCCCCCCAATTAACATAAAATATGAAAATCATCCCCTAATAGGTGAACTCAGGGTATAATCAACATATATTCAAGCTCTAACATTCTAAGCATTAGTTAATTTTAAATAATGATTATTTTGAAAGTACTTTGAGATTTTCAAACACTCTTCGATATTTCCTAAAGAATTCCACCTAGAAAAAAAGGATTCTTGTCTGACAGCTTATCCTCAAAGTATTATTCCCCATCAAAAATGATGCCTAGCACATGATTGAATGGTACCACAAAATACCAGTTCAATTCTCAATGGTTTGAATTTCAAAACTACCCACTATGACCTTAATACTAAGAAAAAAATATGGAGATTTGACAGCTGTGCGGGGCGGGGGGGGGGGATTGTCAGCTTCTGGTACCTTTACCCTACATGATTTTTGTATAATATATATTATATGTTAGTTCGAAGTTACTGACAATTGAATAAACTGACAAATTTACTTAAACAGTATCATGTGCAAAATGCGTACCTGCGTTTTGCCGTGACAGCCCGGGTGTCGCTCCCGGCCGGCTAGCGTCAGTCGGCGTGATGGCAGGGTAAGGTACGGGGACTTGACTTCGATTACGTGATTTAGACTGTCCGTGTCCTTTTGTCAGTGGTTGAAATAGACGATTCCGCGGACAATTAATTCGCCCTGATCGTCGCGTCTCGACTGGAGAGGAGGCCGTTCAGCCGGGAATCTAGACCCTGCCGCTCCCTAGGGGGCAAGCGTCCGTTTCCCCTGCCGGAACGAGGAAATAGGATTTTGGGGACGGGAAAGGAAGGGCCGAAACAATAATATCCCTGCCCCTGAGGAGGAGGGAGAGAGGAGGCCGTTCAGCCGGGAATCTAGACCCTGCCGCCTCCCTAGGGGGGCAAGCGTCCGTTTCCCCTGCCGGAACGAGGAAATAGGATTTTGGGGACGGGAAAGGAAGGGCCGAAACAATAATATCCCTGCCCCTGAGGAGGAGGGAGAGAGGAGGCCGTTCAGCCGGGAATCTAGACCCTGCCGCCTCCCTAGGGGGGCAAGCGTCCGTTTCCCCTGCCGGAACGAGGAAATAGGATTTTGGGGACGGGAAAGGAAGGGCCGAAACAATAATATCCCTGCCCCTGAGGAGGAGGGAGAGAGGAGGCCGTTCAGCCGGGAATCTAGACCCTGCCGCCTCCCTAGGGGGGCAAGCGTCCGTTTCCCCTGCCGGAACGAGGAAATAGGATTTTGGGGGGTAGTAAAGGAAGGGTTTCCTGTTAGAACAACCGCGTCCCTGCCACTTTCCAAAGGGGGCCGGGACCGTTTCCCTAACAGTGAAGGATGGCCGGGGAGGGACGTGCCCCGCTCTTCTCGAGCTGGCCTGAACTCCCCTGCCGGGATTTGAGGTAACGGGTCGGATGCCCAGGTACACCCCTGCCAATTTCCAAGAAGGGGCAGGAATAGTTTTGGGCCCACGCCCCGGGGTTAGAAGGATACGAGTTAACGACGGCTATGAACTGGTACACCCCTGCCAATTTCCACGAAGGGGCAGGAATAGCTTAGTCTTAGCCATCGGGGATAGAAGGATACGACTTAACGACGGCTATGAACTGGTACACCCCTGCCAATTTCCAAATAGGGGCCGGAATAGTTTAGTCTTAGCCGCCGAGGTTAGGGAAAAGAGGAGCTGTGGAGCTGGGTAAGTAGCGGTGGAAACATGAGGAGAAATAGGATTTTGGGTTAGTAAAGGAAAGGTTTCCTGTTAGAACAACCGCGTCCCTGCCACTTTCCAAAGGGGGCCGGGACCGTTCCCCTAACAGTGAAGGATGGCCGGGGAGGGACGTGCCCCGCTCTTCTCGAGCTGGCCTGAACTCCCCTGCCGGGATTTGAGGTAACGGGTCGGATGCCCAGGTACACCCCTGCCAATTTCCACGAAGGGGCAGGAATAGTTTTGGGCCCACGTCCCGGGGTTAATAGGTGTATAGGTTGTCGACCGGTTCGGACAGGTACAGCCCACGCGACATAGCCGCGGGTGGGAGATTTCTTAGTCCTTGCCGGCCGGGGTAAGAAGGATACGACTTGACGACGGCTATGAACAGGTACACCCCTGCCAATTTCCAAAAAGGGGCCGGAATAGTTTAGTCTTAGCCGCCGGGGTTAGGGAGAAGAGGAGCTGTGGAGCTGGGTAAATAGCGGTGGAGGTATGAAGGTATGGTATGGAAAGGTGACAGGCAGAAGCAGGAAGGCCTCTGCCCCTACGGGTATGTGAGAGGGTATTCGGGATAAGGATAAGAGTAAAGGTAGAATTTTGTACTACGTACCGTTCCGCACTGCTCGTGGAGAACCGCGTGTACTCGCTGTGAGCAACGCCCGTGAATCGCGTCCGCGTTCACTAAACACCCCTACGGGGTAGTAGTCTAAGTAGATAGCTTTCTACTATACGAGACGACCTCGGCCAAGCACCAACTGCTCCAACTCTAGGAACTGGCTGCTATGACACCTGAGGCTCTACTCTTCGACTTCTCGTCGACTAGCTGGTCTTCCCCGAAAAATAATGGGGGAAACCAGTGGGGGAAGGTGGAGAGAAGGGTATGCGCACCCAGTACACTCCACCGGTCAAATTTGTTATCTCCGTTACTGGCTGTAGAGAGATAACCGAGCGTCAATTAGCTCCCTTTTCCACGTCGCGAACTTGCTTCGTGACACACTCGTCCTACCCGAGGTGGGGGGGGGAGGAGGAAAAAGAAAGAAAAGGAAAAAGCCGAAGTCTTTCGACCCCTGCCTAAGATGAAAGGAACAAGAAGGAAAAGGAATGAGCCGAAGTCTATCGACCCCTGCCCTAGGAAGAAGAATTATAAAAAGGGGGGGGGGAAAGGAAAGTGAAGGCCGAAATATAAATACCTCTGCCCCAAGGAAGGAATAATAGGATAGGGTAGGGTAGGACATACTAGGGGCCGTGGCCTGTACCACTGCCCGAGGGTGTTATCCGTGGGACAACACCCCTCAATCGTGAGTCTTCACCCACACACGGCGCCCATCGGGCAGCCTTATTCGCACCCTCGGCCGTCCGGCCCGGTGCCTAGTTTTTAGGCTCATAAATGGCACATAGCGTCCAGGATCCGTCCGGGATCGGGCCTCGACCTGGCCTAAATACGCGTCAAGGAATCCCAAGCGTTTTGTAGGCATGGCGTGAAAATCAGGATTTTAATGTGCACCTTAACAAGAATGAACAAATAATAACTGGGACTAAGGTCAATCGTTGGTAGTCCAAGTAAATTGAAAAACAACTTGATAAGAGTTGTTTACTGTTGGTGGTTCAAGTAAATTGAAAAACAACTCGATAAGAGTTGTTTATTGTCAGGAAGGTAAGGCGATAAGTTTCCGAAATTAACTTTCAATAAGGTTCTACCTCCTTATCTTATCATCGATGTACCTTCTTAGTAAACAACCCTTGTGATGGAAAGTTTCGACTTTTAATAACTTTTAATCTAAATCGAATTATTATTATTATCCCATAATTTATTCATTCTTCGATGATGAAATAACAATGAATAACTCACACATTTGTTACCCAACATCCCGATTTATTCATTAATTTTGAATAAAATCTTTTTTTTTGTAGCATCAGATACCTTCTTTCAGCTAACAAACCGTAGTCGCTCCTTAGAGCTATTTTTGAATAAATTACTAACTCGTAATCTTATTCCATTCAACAAATACATCGTGTATTCGTTACAGCACAACTTGAATTATTTATCCAACGTAGATAATTCAATTCCCATTCATAGGGGTGCTCATCGGCTGATAAGCGTAACAGCTTACTTCGCCTCGCTAATTAGATTAATCTTTTCTAATTAGTCCATCTCCACGCTGTTATCATAATAAATACCTCACGTATTTATTTTACAGCGTTTTCGAATCATTTATTCCAACATAAATAATTCATCATCCATATCTATGGATATTTGCCAGCTAATAAACGCTAGTAGTTTATTTAGCTTTACGAAATTAATTACTACCTCGTAATTAAATTTCTACCGACGTTAGGGAACTAACAAATACTTTGTGTCATTCACTATACAACGTCTCGAATTATTTATTCCATCATAAATAACTCTTCTTCGTTCGGACGTGTTTATCTGACATCTCATACCATGTCTTTATATCATTTTTTTTTTACACCTCTGAACTTCCCTGGGCGCCAACTCAAGGTAATCAGTTAAGATTAGGCTTGAGTACGTTACAAAGGGCAGTCGCCCTCTACTCCTCTCTCCTCGTCTTCCAGCGAGGGGGAAAGTACTTTCACGTCTTTCGAATTCCGCGCAATTTGACGCGACTGCTTCTCTTCCGCCTTGATTTGTTCGAATTGTCGCGCAAGTCGCAACAAATCGTCGACATTATGTACGTCAGACAGGTGTACATACAATTTGTACCGAGGTAGAAGGTTTCGGTACAGTCGTTGTACCTGGTTTTCTTCAGTAAAACCGCCCCTTCTCCTCATCAGAGTTACTAACTCTTCTGTGAACTCGTCCACAAGTTCACCCTCTCTCTGTTTTCGAGCGAGGATCTGGTTATCAAGATCCTCCTCATACGTTGAGGGGTAATATCTCAATTTAAAATCGGCGATGAAATCGTTCCAACTTTTCCATCGTTCCCTCCGATTCCTCATCCAGAGAGTCGGCTTCCCTGCCAGCATTTCGGGTAGGGCGACTAGCAACTGTTTGCCAGTAAACCCATATGCTAACTCTAATTCTCCCAGCCTCTCTATAAAGCTAGGGGCATCCCCGTGCCCATCAAAGGAGAGCTCCCAGCTTCTCACTTTATCACATACCATTCCTGGATCCATCCAGGAGCCGGTATTCGTCGTAGTACGGTATTGTGTACGACTGATTCGTTCTGACGTGTTAGCCTGCTCATCTAACACGACGTTTTCCGCACCCTCGTGACTGGCAGCGTACCTACTGGTTCCTGCCCCGCCACACGCGGTGCTCGGGTTGGCTGCCTTCATCGTCATCTTACGATGGTGTTCGACGACCACTTTCCTCAACTCGGCCACCGTGCCCTGCGTAGGTAACCCGTAGCTGGCTGAGAGGTTCACTAAATCCTCCTTCAGCAATCGGTAAACCCACGACACTCTCGGGTCGGTCGACTCCTCTGCCGAAACTGCCTGACCCAGGTCGCTTTCGGAATCACCGTGCTCACTCATTCTAACCACTTTTTTGTCTACTTTACGCGACACTTTTTTGTCAAATTTTCCCGACACTTTTTTGTCTAATTTTCCCGACACTTTTTTGTCCCTGTTACGTGCCCCACGCGTGGGCGTCAGTTTATCATGTGCAAAATGCGTACCTGCGTTTTGCCGTGACAGCCCGGGTGTCGCTCCCGGCCGGCTAGCGTCAGTCGGCGTGATGGCAGGGTAAGGTACGGGGACTTGACTTCGATTACGTGATTTAGACTGTCCGTGTCCTTTTGTCAGTGGTTGAAATAGACGATTCCGCGGACAATTAATTCGCCCTGATCGTCGCGTCTCGACTGGAGAGGAGGCCGTTCAGCCGGGAATCTAGACCCTGCCGCTCCCTAGGGGGCAAGCGTCCGTTTCCCCTGCCGGAACGAGGAAATAGGATTTTGGGGACGGGAAAGGAAGGGCCGAAACAATAATATCCCTGCCCCTGAGGAGGAGGGAGAGAGGAGGCCGTTCAGCCGGGAATCTAGACCCTGCCGCCTCCCTAGGGGGGCAAGCGTCCGTTTCCCCTGCCGGAACGAGGAAATAGGATTTTGGGGACGGGAAAGGAAGGGCCGAAACAATAATATCCCTGCCCCTGAGGAGGAGGGAGAGAGGAGGCCGTTCAGCCGGGAATCTAGACCCTGCCGCCTCCCTAGGGGGGCAAGCGTCCGTTTCCCCTGCCGGAACGAGGAAATAGGATTTTGGGGACGGGAAAGGAAGGGCCGAAACAATAATATCCCTGCCCCTGAGGAGGAGGGAGAGAGGAGGCCGTTCAGCCGGGAATCTAGACCCTGCCGCCTCCCTAGGGGGGCAAGCGTCCGTTTCCCCTGCCGGAACGAGGAAATAGGATTTTGGGGGGTAGTAAAGGAAGGGTTTCCTGTTAGAACAACCGCGTCCCTGCCACTTTCCAAAGGGGGCCGGGACCGTTTCCCTAACAGTGAAGGATGGCCGGGGAGGGACGTGCCCCGCTCTTCTCGAGCTGGCCTGAACTCCCCTGCCGGGATTTGAGGTAACGGGTCGGATGCCCAGGTACACCCCTGCCAATTTCCAAGAAGGGGCAGGAATAGTTTTGGGCCCACGCCCCGGGGTTAGAAGGATACGAGTTAACGACGGCTATGAACTGGTACACCCCTGCCAATTTCCACGAAGGGGCAGGAATAGCTTAGTCTTAGCCATCGGGGATAGAAGGATACGACTTAACGACGGCTATGAACTGGTACACCCCTGCCAATTTCCAAATAGGGGCCGGAATAGTTTAGTCTTAGCCGCCGAGGTTAGGGAAAAGAGGAGCTGTGGAGCTGGGTAAGTAGCGGTGGAAACATGAGGAGAAATAGGATTTTGGGTTAGTAAAGGAAAGGTTTCCTGTTAGAACAACCGCGTCCCTGCCACTTTCCAAAGGGGGCCGGGACCGTTCCCCTAACAGTGAAGGATGGCCGGGGAGGGACGTGCCCCGCTCTTCTCGAGCTGGCCTGAACTCCCCTGCCGGGATTTGAGGTAACGGGTCGGATGCCCAGGTACACCCCTGCCAATTTCCACGAAGGGGCAGGAATAGTTTTGGGCCCACGTCCCGGGGTTAATAGGTGTATAGGTTGTCGACCGGTTCGGACAGGTACAGCCCACGCGACATAGCCGCGGGTGGGAGATTTCTTAGTCCTTGCCGGCCGGGGTAAGAAGGATACGACTTGACGACGGCTATGAACAGGTACACCCCTGCCAATTTCCAAAAAGGGGCCGGAATAGTTTAGTCTTAGCCGCCGGGGTTAGGGAGAAGAGGAGCTGTGGAGCTGGGTAAATAGCGGTGGAGGTATGAAGGTATGGTATGGAAAGGTGACAGGCAGAAGCAGGAAGGCCTCTGCCCCTACGGGTATGTGAGAGGGTATTCGGGATAAGGATAAGAGTAAAGGTAGAATTTTGTACTACGTACCGTTCCGCACTGCTCGTGGAGAACCGCGTGTACTCGCTGTGAGCAACGCCCGTGAATCGCGTCCGCGTTCACTAAACACCCCTACGGGGTAGTAGTCTAAGTAGATAGCTTTCTACTATACGAGACGACCTCGGCCAAGCACCAACTGCTCCAACTCTAGGAACTGGCTGCTATGACACCTGAGGCTCTACTCTTCGACTTCTCGTCGACTAGCTGGTCTTCCCCGAAAAATAATGGGGGAAACCAGTGGGGGAAGGTGGAGAGAAGGGTATGCGCACCCAGTACACTCCACCGGTCAAATTTGTTATCTCCGTTACTGGCTGTAGAGAGATAACCGAGCGTCAATTAGCTCCCTTTTCCACGTCGCGAACTTGCTTCGTGACAACAGAATTTATTAATTTCGAATTCCTTTAAGTGCTATTAGTTTACACTGAAGACTTCCGCAATGGCGGATATTGACAACAGTATTGAATAGCTGATGGAAATCGATGAATGCTACTGTGGTGACTGATATTTCTGTACAGTAGCATTCATCGATTTCCATCAGCTATTCAATACTGTTGTCAATATCCGCCATTGCGGAAGTCTTCAGTGTAAACTAATAGCACTTAAAGGAATTCGAAATTAATATATTATATCTATATTCTGAGATTTTTTGATGAGAGTAAAATGTAAGAGTGGTTGACCGGTGGGGGGGGGGTAAACCCCCCCCCCCCATAAGTCAACTCTAGTTACGCCACTGAACTACACCACCACCATCACCAACATTCATAATCATTCTGGCACTTACAAACTGACATTCAACGAATGTGACAGCTTCTATATTGGACAAACTGGCAGATCTTTCACAACCAGATTCAAAGAACACATAAAAGCCCTCACCCAACCACAGACAAAATCAAATTATGCTGAACATCTACTCACAAAAAATCATTCATTCACCAACATTGATCAAAACCTCCACATCCTTCACATTGCCCCCAAAAGTCAAAAACTCAATACTCTTGAACAATTCGAAATTTACAAACATTCCATTTCACATCCTCAATTCATACTCAATGACCAACTTAATTTCAAATCTCATACCCTCTTCAACATTATCACAAATCCCTCCTAAAAACACCTCCACTTCCCCCACCACATCCACTCCTCCCACTACCTTCCTACAACCACCAGACCTTACATACCAGAAAACTAGTCAGTCTGCAACCAAGCGCCGAAGAAGAACAACATAGTTCGAAACGCGTCCGCCGCGACTCAAAAAGGTCAGTTCTGCACAGCAAGATAATACATATGAATAGTTCTACTGCAGTTCACGAAAAATGGATAACCACAACAATAAAGAAAAGCGTTTCCGGACCTGCATTCAGGTGAATTTGAGAGTCAGGCTGTTTTGCTGTCAGGCAGTCATTTTGAAGTCTTGAAACACTGTATAAAAAATACACATGATGGACACATTTTGCTTCCCCATAGCTAATACTCTTCAAAAAGTCAAGAGAAGAAAGGTCTGAAAAATCCCAATTTTAACCCCCCCCCCTTTACCACTAAAATTTCACATGATAGGACGGGTAAGCCCTCCCAAACCCAAAGTTTGGGTGCGCCCCTGTACACCACACCACTCAGCTCAGAGCCCTACCAAAAACAAATAAAAATCTGTGATGTTTTCCATACAAATAAGAAATTGAAGAAATCTCAATATGGTATATTGAAGATTTTTTAAATTTTGAACCCACCTCTAGCCCCATGTTAGGTTTATCGAATTTTTGTCATGAACTTTAAACCCACTCTCAAATCGTCTTAATTTTATTGACTCAAAACCACCCGCACCCAAATCAGATACTCCAATAATTGGGGATAAATTGGGCCTCCTAAAAACGATGGGGGGCATTTTTTGAAAAAAAGCCTTGTACATTCGTCGTTTGGCCTAGGAATAATGAACATTTATGAAAATTTCATTACAATCGGTGAAGGCGTTTGACCATAATCAAGTAACATACAGACGATGAGCAGATGAGCGAGTTAAAACTGAGATCTCACTACTTTCGGTCAATTATTTGTGTGTCTTCTGTTAGGTTATTCTTTTTTTCTCAACTTCATTACGTATTTTCTTATTATATTTACTGCATATTAAATATACAGAATATACTCCTATATTTATATTATTTAAAGCACACTATAGGAACTGCATAAAGGTCTGAATGTCAAACGTAATACGTCAGTGACGTAGCCAAGATTTTGAAATGGGGGGGGGTCTGGGGTTACTTTCCTGGAAAGTTTTGAAAAATAGAGGCCCTAGAACAGTCTTTTTTAGCTCTCCTGGCATTGAAAATAACACCAACATCAGTGCTTTGTCTTATTTTACGTTTAATTTAATGAAAATTATATAAAATTTAGGACCGGAAGGGGGGGGTCCGCACGTCACTGAATACGTTACAGTACTCTGCGACACTGAAGAAACATTCTTACATCTAGAATGTAAAAATAATTGTTATCAGTGACTTGTAGCAATATTTCTAAGGTATACCGTACCGTAACAAAGTTGACAATGAGAAGGTACCGTATCTCATTAGTCAACAAAGGTGATAATTAGATTTCGACTGTGTCTCTTAGGAAAAAAGCAGAGCAGTCTTGCAGTGCACAAAAATGAAGAAGCAATTTTGACTGCAGAAGAGAGAGAATGATCGTCAGTAGGATTCTGTGAGTACAAATCAAATATGAATTTATGTGTATTCATCATAAATAAATTGACCGATACAAAACGAAGGTGCCAAGACTATTATAGTATTTCGGGTTTTCATTGTGACTATGGAGAAATTTCTTATGCCTTCATGGTTGTGAAAATATCAAGAATGAATTTGGGTGTATTCATTATTAACAAACCGATATGACGTAGGTGCCAAGACTATAGTTCTTTGGTTGTTTTCATGATAAATGTAATTGTGGCAATAGAAAATTTTATTCATTATTACTGCGAAATACACCAAAAAGGCTAATCAAATAACTTGATAAACTAACAGACAATGAGTAGGTATTTACAATAAGAGCCAAAGTTGAAATAGATTTATAATACTTTAGCCTATTTTATTTTATGGAATCTCTGGAAATGTAGAATGGCAGCTGATGCCTATATTTTGAATTTCTAGTACATTATCTATATTTATACTTGGCTGCTTATAGTTTTATATGTTTGTAAGGAATTATTTTGACATTTTCTTCTGTGTTTTGAACAATAATGGCGTGATATATTTATTGAAAGATTTTCATAACTTCCCACACAGCACAAGAATATCCCTGGCATATCCTGAGAATGTCCCATAGGGATGACAGGAATATCCTGAGGAGATCCCGTTGTGGGATATGAATATCCTCAGGATGTCCCTAGCACATGTGAATGTCCGCCAATATCCCTATCCTGGGGATATCCCTCTAGGATATTCTGGGGATATCTCTCTAGGATATTCTGGGGATATCTCTCTAGGATATTCTGGGGAAATCTCTCTAGGATATTCTGGGGATATCTGTCTAGGATATTCTGGAGATATCTCTCTAGGATATTCTGGGGAAATCACTCTAGGATATTCTGAGGATATCTCTCTAGGATATCCTGGGATATGCTAGGGTTGTCCTGAAGATATCATCTGGTCACACCTCCAGGATATACTAGTGATATCCCTTTAAGTATATTCTATCATATCCCAAGGATGACCTAAGAAAATCATGTGAGCACCCCATCAGGATATTCTAGCAATACACTTCTAGAATATCCAAGGGAAATGGGACACGTTTCAAGAACTTTAATCGAAGTTTGAAGTTATTTAATATATATAGTGTTAATAAAGGTGATAGGAAATCCAAAAATGCAGCATATATGCAGGTGCAAGCCACAGATTAATGATTTATCTAGTGAAGTTGATTATAACTTTATAATAATGGCCGGTTTAGTTTGTCTTATTAAATTACTGAAATTATACAACATTTTATGTAGAAAATCAAATCAAGTGAATAAATGAAACTTTTATGTCTTGATTTACAAAAATAATTTATTGCAATAATTCGTTTCAAATCTTCCAGAAAAATTATTCATTTAATAAAATTTATTATTCCTTTAGAATAAAAAATATTCATTAATAAAAAATAATTGATCATCATCCGTAATGGGCGCTTCTGTTGCACCCGTCATCCCCAAATATCCTCGGTCGCAGGCCATTTGTTTTCTGGAAAAATAATAATAGATTGAAAAAACAATAATGTAACTGCCTATTAACATTGACACTTTAAAATTTGTAAACATATGTGAATAACAATCATAATAGTGCAGTGTTAACAAAGGTCTGTTTTAATTAATAGAAATCATATACAAATTTGAAAACAATAATATCTACCAAGCCAGTTCCAGAGACATGCGCATGCACAGAACACTGTTGCTAATAAAAGTTATCTAAAAAATCTTCTAAACAAGTTGCTCAGAATCCGGATACTGCAATGAAGCATTGTTGTCATAAATGCTGGCATGTACAAATGCATGTATAAATGCTGCATGATTTACGTTTTGCAGAAATCTCATTACCATCACATTACAAAAACAAAAAACGATTATAAAAATTAATAGTTCTGATGTACTATATAATTATATATGAATGAATAATTCATATTGAATTAATGAGTATATATTGTCAGGTCACTATCAAAAATCTTTTAAAAATGCCAATAACAGCTGGTCATTGTTTTTAAGGAATCAAAGATCAACATGAGAAATTTGAGTTTAGAAAATGTTCACTGACAACAGTGTTTTGTGCATGCGCAGTCCTCTGGAACAGGTTTAATAAATATGACTTTATGCTGATATTATCCAGGTCTAATTTGTATTTACACAAACATAACTTTATGCTGATATTATCCAGGTCTAATTGAAAAACATTTAAAAACAATTATTTTTGGAAATGAATATTTTTTATATTATATAAATACAATCAAAAAAGCTATTTTATTCAATATAAACAGCTGAGTACCCGGAACCAAACATATGTAAGCACTTGAACAATTCTCCACAAAACTACTTGTGTGCGCAGCTATGACCATGCTGATGTGTAGAAATTCCGTTAAACAACGATCGCCGCCACTCAAAAGGCACGCACCACTTTAAAGACAATTGAGCGTCCATGTGGTGTCTGGCCCAATGTGCCCTTTTGTTGCACCTTGCGAGGGCGAACCCCATTTTAAATTTAAAAGCCAGAAAACACAATTATTCATCAGCATGATGCAATGAACCAGATAAGTATAGTCTACTGATATAACTTTTAAGCCATATATTTACAGTTACATTTCCCACATTTGAAACTTTTGTCTGTGATGTTTTTCATGACGAAATACTTAATGAACAATCTAATATTAAAACTGACACTGTATTTCACTTTTAAATAATGTTTTACTCACATATATTGGAGATGCTTGAGAAATGCATTTCACTTCTGAAAAGAAGCTTCGTCAGCCTGCCGCCAGGGGTCATGCTTTGTTGAGGTTAGGATGAGCGGCCATTATGTATTTGAAAATTGCGTTTGATTTTAATTGTGTTTGGTTGTTGAGTAAGTTTGTTCTATCTTGTTTATGGTGTTTGAATATTTCATATTGTTCCAGTGTATTTAGTTTGTGGCTTTTTTGGAATGAGTGTAGGATTTCTAAGTCAGTTTGGATGTTATTGTGTGAGTGCCCAGTGTTGATTAAGTGATCTGCAAATGTTGAGTCAGAGTTGGAATGTAGTGCTTTGATGTGCTCTTTATATCTTATGTTGAATGATCTGCCTGTTTGTCCTATGTAGTACTTGGGGTGTTGCATTTGAGCTCCAAAACCTGCAAACCAATACAGATTTGTCACACTCACATAGCTCAACAAAAAATCACACAAAATAGCTTAAATCTTCCAAAAATCCGGATTTAACACAGCATTCAGAACAACAAACAACCTGAAACACCAGATCCAACAAAAACCAGCTCACCTAACAAACAGCACAATTCACAAATTCAACAAACCAGGCATATATAAGCTCAAATGCAACACATGCCCCAAGTACTACATAGGACAAACAGGCAGATCATTCGACACAAGATATAAAGAGCACATCAAAGCACTACATTCCAACTCTGACTCAACATTTGCAGATCACTCAATCAACACTGGGCACTCACACAATAACATCCAAACTGACTTAGAAATCCTACACACATTCCAAAAAAGCCACAAACTAAATACACTGGAACAATATGAAATATTCAAACACCATAAACAAGATAGAACAAACTTACTCAACGACCAAACACAATTAAAATCAAACGCAATTTTCAAATACATAATGGCCGCTCATCCTAACCTTAACAAAGCATGACCCCTGGCGGCAGGCTGACGAAGCTTCTTTTCAGAAGTGAAATGCATTCCTCAAGCATCTCCAATATATGTGAGTAAAACATTATTTAAAAGTGAAATACAGTGACAGTTCTAATATTAGATTGAAACGTTCTTTATTGTTTATGTGATCGAATTAAGTGAATTCAAGAGCAGAGTGAGTTTGCAATTATGAAGTGATCCATATAGAGTGGGATTATAATATTTCAATATTTTGTCTGCACTTTCAAGGTGGATCAAAATCACTATAATATCAACTACATATTTAAAGCATCAACTTACTCTGTTTCTCTATCCTTTCTCTCCTTAGCCTTTGATAGCCCTTTCTTTATGGTCATCTCCATCTCAGCGTTTGTTGCATTTTTAACTGTTACCCATACTGTGTCTAAAAGCCAAAATAAAAAAGAATAGTAAAAAATAAAATAAAAATGTTCTATTGAAACAATAGAATGTTATCAAAATTTAAAATTGGTAATGATGACTTATGAACAGAGTAAAAAAATTTATCACTCCACATGCATTCCAGTAATAATTTCAGTCATTTGAATGACACTAGTAGATACTCAGTGTTGAAAAAATATTTTTCCCTTTAGCGCCAAACCAGCTATTACTGCAAACTTCATTGCTTATTTAGTTAAGGCTCAAAATCCAAATCTTTTATTCAGCCATTGAACATATAAATTGAATAAGTCATGTAAAAATCAATATCACAAAAATCAAGTTACAGGAGCATTTGCAACATTCAAAAATACCACAAGCATATAAAGCATAAAGTCGCAAGCATACAAAGCACAAAATCACACAAGCAATAATACAATCCCAATTTTACAATCATATAAAAGCACAAATCATATCATACAAAAGCATAATCATAAGTCATGCCCAATAGTAGAGGCGAAGTGATTGGCTGGATGTGAAGGGATTGGATATTGAGAGTAATTGGCAGAAGATTGTACAATATTTGTTTCATGTTCATGCCACATAATTTAGTGAACAATTTAATATCAAAACTGACACCGTATTTCAGATATATATTTTTCACTCACCTTTATACTAGAGATACTGGAGGGTTGCATTTCACTTCTAAAGAGAAGCTTTGTCAGCAGCCTGACGTCATGGAAAACATCACAGATTATTTAGTGAATTCTTTCACCTGCAAATAAATTAAAACTGGAAATTATGAAATTCAAATGTTACTTCATAAAAATGAGATTTTATCGTAAATAGGAGTGTCGTCACATAGGCTAAAGCACCAAACCATATTGTTAATTAATTGAAGTGGTTCTAATCTGTGGAAATTTGATACTGGGGAAGTGATATGGGAGCCGTGTGGCGTGGCTTGTATCTGTTCAGATAAGATAAGCACCTCAAGCCCCCCTCACTCTAAGTGCCTGCATGGAACTTATTATTATATAGGCCACTGCACTGCTAATTATTAATACTGCTATGAGAAGACTTTTATAATAATGACCAGATTTTAGAAAGGCTTGAGGTGAATCAACCTAATTGGCAGAATTCAAAAGAGTTAGCCTACGCCAAACCCATGTTAGGTACGGTAATTCAATAATAAATTAGAGTAGGAAAATAGCTACTCAGTATTTACCTATAAGCTATCATCATAGAAAATTTTCGTAGGTTTCAATCAACTTCATAAATCACATAATAGGCTATTAGAAATTCCAACCTTACACATAGCCTAAATTGTATCTAGGCAAGAGATCTACATTGCATTCCATGTCTAGCTAAAATTAAACAAAGTAGAGGACAGTAATGTTTGCACTTACCTAGAAATGTTTCGGTTGTAGTCTCGTTGACGATTGAACAACAAATTAGGCTACAAGTTTTCTTGATAAAAATCTATGATAAATAATAAACAAACCAAAAACAATCAGCAAGCAGCGATTTGACGCCAGAGTCAGAAAACGATTTTTCCACAAAATTAACGAACTCACTCAAGGATGACAATATAACAAACGTAATTAATTCATTACTAACGAATTAATTTGCTTAGGCCTACTGTTACTGCACCTATATTCTCTTAAATAAAATAGTTTTATATTTACTCTGATTCATTTTTCTTCTGTATATTAAATAATATTAACTACATTGTATTTGTGATAATTACAATCACATCTAGCAGGATTATAAAGTTCAAGTTTGGCAATACTGCTGATATGTTAATGGGATATGCTGAGAATATCCCTGGGATATGACCGTTGAAATGATGAATGATACGTTAAGAATCTCCTACGCATGTCCCTAGGATATGACCGTCACATGATAAATTAATGCAACATTTAATGTTTGAATTCTTATTTGACCAATTTCCTTATTAACAAGGTGAAATTAAGATTGTATGGTCATTTTCTACATTACTGTAAACCTTAAACGTTCATGTTGAGATTTTTCTTTTTCAATATCCTGAGGATATCCTAAAGATATCCCAAAATGCCATGTCCCTGTGGGATATTTGGGGATCAGTGTGGGATATCCTGAGGATATTCTGTGCTATGTGGGTTTTAGCTTCTATAAGCGACCATTTCCGAAAACAAAATTGACCGAAAATAAATTATCTTCATGCTTGGAAAATTAAGTAGAAGAAAATAATTGAAATTCATTAGATAAACTGAAGCCAAAGATAATAAATTCAAAGACCAATGATTAAATTTTTAGTAGTCTAATATTCTAAGTTTGATTGAAATAAATATTATTCATTTTGGAACAAGCAAGTGGGAAAATTTATTCAACTATTTCAAGTCTATTTTAATTCCTGGATTTCTTGTTCCATGTCGAACTGCGTTGTTAATATTAACTTTTCAAGTGAATTCAACGACTTGCAGTCAAATTTTTATTAAAATAAGTAGTATTTCACTTATTTCTGTAGGCCGAACGTTTTCGAGTTGTTAAAACCTTGAAGGTGGGTTTTAACAACTCGAAAACGTTCGGCCTACAGAAGTAAGTGAAATACTATCTATTTTAATATTTTAGTTTTAAAATAATAGTGATGAAAGATTCAATGTATAAATCCTGTTAGAGTTTCAGAAGTGGCCTTACTAGCGGGAATTGTTTCTTGCTTAACTCTTGATGAGAAATTTATTGAGATCTCATCCCGACATAGAAGACAACTTACTTATCCGTATGGCAGCGCTATAGGGGTGAGTAACAGTTAACAAATATTATTTGATCAGAGATCCCCTGAAAGGATTGGTTGTATTAATAGAGTAACCTCATTCTAGGAGGAAAGGAGTATAGGAGGAAAGAAAAGGCTTAAGAAAAAAGTTAATTAATCTAATGTGTGGTATGAAAATTTCAAATGTAGTAAGTTTGTGAGATGAAAAGACTTTTTACTATGGTAAATGAGACAAGTTGAGTATAATACTAATAACATCTGAAATCTTGTGAGACATTATGAATTATAAAATATGAAAGAGACTACGCTTTATGTGCGCTCTGTAATGCACATGTTTCCTAATGTTCTTCTGCATTTAATCTTGCTAAATTTATATTCATTATTCAATTTTTTTTTAAATCTTATTCGTCGAATAATTAATCATCCACACATTAATGTTAGTAATATTCACTAAACCTAACCTACCCCTAATTGTTTCAGTTGTACCTAGCATTTGTCGTTCCTGTAGATCTACAGGAGCAGGATATACTATTCTCTTACAACTTTGAAGCCAACTATAACTTACCAACTTCTTTAGAACAATACGCGTTCCAGTCGCTAAAATCTTTGCGAAGTTTCAGCAGACATATGGCATTCAAATATTTAGAGTCACATCTGGACAGGTTAGTTGGCATTTCAATACATACGTCATAATATCCAACCTTACTTCTCTATTCTCTTTGCACACTGGATGGTGGCTGTATACCGGTGTTTATAAAATAATATCGGAGTTTTAACGCTTTTTAGTATTTATTTTGCTTTTAAGGCCTCATTGGACCACTGAAGTCAATCATTTCGGGTACAATGAAGTTCAACGTATCAAGTACTGAGTTGTGCTAGTAAAGCGGTACACCATCTTGCTGCCAAATGACGTTCTGTGGTTCACCTTCTTCCAATTGAGGAAATTGCCAAAGCTCTATATTCTAGAGTCTTTAATGTACCAGAAACTTCTCGGCCACGTGGTACTTGAGAAATGGTAGTTAGTTTAATTTCCAAAGACTGTCAATTTTGGACTGGAAATTCTGGATTTAAAAAAAAATGCCAACAATGGGCATATCCTAGGGAGTATTTTGTAAACTTTCCTCAGTGAGTCTGCAGGTTCGCTTCGCTTACCTTGACTCAGTGATGAGAGGGAAAATTTACACAAAATGTTAGAATTATTTTGGAAGCTTTACATGGCAGGTACTCATATAGGTGTCTTAAATGAACTTGGATACCAGGATACCAAACTTTTTAGACCACGTGTAGTTCTTGAGAAAAGTGGTCAACTAATTCTCCTAAAACCGTTTATGTTGAGCCCAGACGCTTAAAGACACTGAATATCGAAAAATAATGTTTTTTTGGTAGTTAGTATTTTAGAGAATAGACTAGAATCCTTTACCAGTGTGGGTTTATGGGCTCAATGGACCATGTATACCAAATTCCAAAACCCCGAGGATCTTGAAATATAGTTTTTACAATCGTAAATTTTGGGCATATATGGGGAAACCTTTATAATATTTTCTTAGTAGGCTATATGTCTTAGTATAGCTAACATATTTAGATTTTTTTGTCCACGTAGAACTCTAAATAAAATTAATTTTTCAAAATGTTATTTTGTGCATATATTGGGGAAATTCTCGGAAAATCTATTACACACGTCTAGATCAACTACACCAAATTTCATGTGTTTCGTCCAGGCAGTACTCGAGAAAAGCTTAAAAATAATAGCTGTTTACAAAACTGTCAAGTTAGGGCGAATTTCTGTGAAATTTTTTAAACCAATTTTTAGCATGCATCTAGGGCCTCAACAGAACTTTTTGGTCAAGTGGTTCTCGAGAAACGGTGATGAATTTCGCTTTTACATTTGTATAGTTTATTATTTCGTAGAATCTGCAGGGGCGTCTCTCAAAAGCTACTTGCCTGGGTGTAGATTTTTCCTTGAGCCGGCCCTGCCACTCATTAATCATCAATAAATTGAATAGCTTCACTGAATGTAAGAAATAATTTATTCAACTTGAATTTTCCAGACAACGGGTAAATGGAAAACAATGTATCCTGAAAATGATATGCGAAGTATCACAAAGTGAACTAAGGCATAACGGATTGCTCGGAAATCTTATTCATATTCTATTTACGTGAGTGAATCAAATAAAATAAAATTGAGATTTCTATGGAATAATTAGATTTTGATGTGATGTTTCCAGTAGAATTATCTGTACAGAAGTCTCAAAGTCAGGAGATCAGTTTTCAGACATAACTTTTGACAATGGAGCTTAGTATTGTAAATATTGAATATACTATTAATATTGTGTTATAGTTTCTATATTCAATTGTAATCAAAATACTTGAAATGCAGCCTGTTTGTATCCAAGTTGAATCTGAAATATTCTAACTGTGTGCCTATAGTTCTTGAGTCCAAACATGAAGTCAAATTCAGTTTGTATAAGCCTGACTGCATCTTAATCTTAGACTATGTACTTCTTTCAATAGAAATTATCGAGCACCTGAAAGGGTCTTTATTCCGTTGTCGTCCGTCTGTACCCTTGCGCTTGAAAGGAAGACTCTGGACACTTGAAACTTTGTATATGGCTTACTCATAGTCCAAGTGAGATTGATTTTGGAGAATGAGAGTCGAATATAAAAACATTATGATGTAAAACAGATTCCCACTATAGGCTCTAAATTAGTAGAGGGTAGTGAAAATCAAAACATGGGCAACTGTTGTTTACATTTGAAAATCAAAATATTAGCAATTACGAAGGCTGAGCCCAAAATTATCAACTTTATTTTTTTATTGTGCAAGCGTTGACGTTTTTATTTTCGATTATGTTGAAATCTTTTCTTAAATTATTTTAAATTGCCAATTGAAAAAAAACAGAAAGAAAATATTTATGCATGATATATTTATGAGATCTGTTGAACAAGAAAAAGAAACAATACCCTTTTACAAGACATAATAATGCTTCCCAATTCACAAAAAATGTACATTGACAGTTCTTGTAAAAGTTTTGCTTCTTCTTCTTGTTCAACAGATATCATATAATGATGTTTATATAGGAACCGAAGCAGCTGAATGGCAAGGGTATTAGAGTTTAGTAAATGCACCTTCGTTGAATGGTGCATATGCATATCAGCACAGTTGATAATAAAAATAATTATTATTTAAATGGTCGGGTCCTTAGATACTCCGTTGTATAGGTTTAATGTATTTTGCGTATGGCCATTTAAAACTCCCTGAGAATTTGTTAAATTTTTTCTTGCTCATGAAGCCCTCATGTGAGTCTGAGAGTTGTGGGTGATAATGACGTGATAATAGTAAAGTTATGAATAGTGAACCTACAGTTTTAGACTTGCTATATTCTAATAACTCCAAATAATTCTTGGATTTCTTGCTCTATATAACGATCTGCGTTGTTAATGTTAACTTTTTATTGTAAATTCAACGACTTGCGGTCAATTTTAATTGTGAATAAATAATGAAGTGAGTAGAAATATTATTTGTTCACAATTAAAATTGACTGCAAGTCGATGAATTTACAATAAAAAGTTAATATCCAAATAATTATAATAAATATCATATTAATTTGTATTTTAATTTACATTGCAGTCCATCCACAACAAGCCATGAACAAAGTCTTAGTAGAGAGTTCACTTTGGCTGAAGAGAATGGGAAATTTTTTTCTAATTGTTCCGATGCTTACTCAGAATGCAAGCATAGTTTACTGGACTTGATAACATCCTGACGGTCCCGAATGGTAATATCACTTTAAACATTTCATTTCGCTTTTATCACATTTAACTTTAAATATTCTATATTTTATTATTACTAATCCATTTCATGCCAAATTAGTTAATAATTTGATAAATTCATCAAACCTCAAGTTATGGCAGATTGGACCGGGTTAAATAACACCATTCCACAGAATCTGTTTGGTTTACTCGTGAAGAAAGAGTGCCAATACTTGTTAATGAGCGCTTTCACAGTTTATTTGTAGACAGCTATAATAATGTCAAGCACGTGTATACACTTATATAGCAAGAGTCTAGATTGCTCTACGCGAACGCTCTATTGCAATAAATAAATAAATATATATATATATATCGTACTATTTTCGTCAGCCAACTTACACTTAACTATACAGTATCTTCTTCTGATGTCATATAATTTTTTTAAAAGGAGAAATAATTTGAAATGGCTCAATTATTACAGTTGAAAAAGAGCAAGGAAACACTAATTACAGAGCAAACTCCAATTGCCTTAGCCATTCCACTGATTCATCGCCAACACCATGAACTCCAGCCATGCCGCCAGGAAAAGAGCGCAAGGGACACTCATGAACAATATGGCCCATTGATTAAACTGCAGCCCCACAATCACAAGATTGATCACTAGTCTGACGCCATTTTGTTCGCCAATAATTATAATTATTGCATCTTCCTGCACCAGTACGAAAACGGTTGATCAGGGACCATTCTCTCCGAGGAAGGCTCATGCCACAGACTATCATCATTGGGTCTCTCAGAAGAAAATTGCCCTGCCCATTGAAGTTTTCCCATGATGCACTCCACCCTTTATCAATCGTAAACTCCTCAGTAATCAACTGGTAGGCTGTTTGCAGATGTAAGTAATTAGTCCTTCGACAAGGACGTTTGGAAAGCAACACAATTAGAAATTATAAATAAAATAAGAGATTTTAAAATTAATAGGATACTCTATATCTCATTATGGCTCTTCAATAACCAGCCATACGATAAATAATAATAAACTGTTAATATAATAAATAACAATATACGGTAATTGAATCAATCATTGCAAAAATTACCCCAAGTCCATATTTCCTAGTTTTGAGTAAACTAAAATAAACTTTCCACAAGCCATATTAACCTTTTCTATTTACACACCCAATGCCTTCAAACTTGGATGAATTAAAAAAAATTTCATTTGTGGACAGAGGTCCTTTTTGCAATCATTAACTGAATTGGGTTATATGGATGAATTGGGGTAGCAGCATAATGACAGCACACTTTTCATTAGAAACATTTCGTTCATTTAATGTACTATTACTGAAACTATTTTACATAATTATATTTTTCTCTATAATCAATAATAATAATAATAATAATCGATCTATTTCTGTTTCAGTGAGAATACTTTGTTTATCATGGATAGATCTCTGAAAGCATACAATTCAACTTTCCTAATATCATCGGATTAATTTTGGCTTAAGATCTTGGCAACATTTCTTACACATCATCATCATCAAACAACTTTACAAATCATCATCATCACAACTCTTGACTGGATTATTTACATAAATCTGGACGAAACAGCAGCCATGGCCAAGGGACGGTGTGCGTGAGAGCTTGCGTGCGTGCGAGAGCTACAAGCAAATTCAAAAGTGCAGCAGAGTTCGATTGTTATTCAATCGAAAATAAACAAATAAAATATGGCATAATAATATAAAATGACTTATTTCATCAATGTCAGCCTCCGTATTATTGACAATCATTTAAATTCGATACACGTTTGAAAATAGGCTAATTATCATTAAAAACCTACATCACAGAGTTCAATTACAACACCGAAGATGGAAGTCAAAAATAAGGTGTTCTGATTTTTCATGGAAGTCATCGAGATTTTCTTCAACTCAATCATATATTATATAGAAAGGAAGAATATTTTGATCAGACTGGATGGTGAAAATAATATTATTGATTCCCATACATGTAAATGAAAAGTTTTAACATCATTTTATTCAGATTATAATCGATAAATGAATCGAACATCTTTGAGGCCAGCCACAAATAGACTGCAAGTTTCACTATGTCGCCATTTAGTCACTTAAAATAGTCATAAACTTCTTCAAAACTGTGTTATGATATGTAATTTGAAATATTTATAATTGAATATTATAAGTTCTCGTTCCTTGCTCACAGGCTGTGCTTATGTGGGAACCTTCTTCAGCGTTACCATGTGAATATTTTATAATTTGTATTTCCTTTCTCATGAAAAGATAAATTTAATTTCAATTGCGTTCATTGTTGTAAAGTACAGAAATAAATAATGATCAGCAAAAGTGATATCCAATCAAATTCATTGAATGAGTTGATGGATTGCAACACACCCTCGCCGCCATATGCGGATTATCATTTACTTCTGCCCTTCAGAGAAACGAACACGATAGCTGCATAGTAAAAGCTGCGGTCTATTTGCTCCAGGCTTGAATCTTTGGTTTACTCTGAAACGATGTGTCTGTAGTAAGTAGCAGATATAGTCAGAAAAAGAACATACGTTAAAAAAGCGTAGAATACCGGTGAGAGTATTAAATTTTATAACAAAGCGAAAGTTGTTGGGAAGTTTAATTTTATTTTGAATATTTCTTCATTTTCAGACTCATTCATTCTTAACAAAAGGTGTCTTCTATTCTTTTGGAAGCTACACAAACCCTACTCTTCATTTCCAAGAGGAAAGCTATCTCGATTTTCAGTCCCAAACAATTACGCAAAATGTTTGCTAAGAGCAGTATTTGAAAAAATAATTTTACGAAAGTGATTGTGGTGCAAGGAAGTATAACTCTTCTATCGGGCCAGAAAATGAAACCACAAGTCAGGAAATGGAAGTATTTAAAAAAAAATCTAAGTATAAATTAGCAAAATCATGTTATTTTCGCTATTTGTTCAAATTAAAAGTGGAAAACATTGATATCTCATCCAAAACTCTCAAAACTATTGAGTTTAACTGAGAATTGATCCATGAACTATCGCGTTATGACAAGAGCTAATTCTGCAATCTAGGAATTTTCAACCTTTACACAGTTGTCATTCAAAATTTGCTATACCTACTTTGGATTCGCAATCATTATCAATAATTATTGAACTAACAAGCACATTATTCTACCTTTTAAAAAGTACAATAAATTATATTTATCTATTTTTTCTGCTCCATCAAGCTCTAACCCCGGGTTAATTCTGCTGATAAGACTATTTTTATAATACCTACAACAAGAGGCAGTGTCCATCAATCTCAATCCCTACAATAGAGAGATCAGTTTTGCCTTCAAATCTGATTAAATGCTCAGTTTTCTACGAGTTTTTAATTGATTATCTTTTTATTGTATTCCCAACATTCGGAGATTTTTTATAATGAATTATTTGTTTATTTGGTTATTACTAAATAAGCTACAATCTTGATTGTTAATGAAGAATTATTTTTGCTTGACAAAAAGAATAGAATATAGATGAGATGAGAATAGCAATGAGAAAATTTAAAATAACAATCTATTAGAACACTGCTAATCCACCCACATAATAGAAATACAGCAGCTCAACTGCTGAATATCTGAGAGTTGAGTTAGTTATGAAATGAAAATTTTCACATTATAGTGCAAACTATATCGTAGTTATTAGAATAATACAACCCACATATGAATTTTGTGAACACATGCATTATAAAAGCAATAGTTAAGTCTTAAGCAAAACATGTTCTGTTATAAATGAACAAATCACTTGAAATCTAGAGTATAGAGTTTTGTCATTCCAAGAATGTTCTCTTAATGATTTGTATATTATTAGTTCATTTTATAAATGATGAGATCTTAAAAGTTCAATTAATTCATCATTCTCATTATTTTCCTGAAAATTTAGAAAAAATAAACAGTGAATGGAATAGAATTTAAGAAGAGTATGAAGTTTTTTATAGAGATTAGACACAGTTTGGTTCAATTCTCTTCTTTTCAATTGTTTCTTATAGGAACTGTATTAGGAGGCAAAAAATAACTTTTGAGTGAAATGTAACAAACCGTCAGAAATACCGAAGACTAAGATGTAATTGAACATTTTTTTAGAAATAAATCCACTTATTACAAAAAGTTTGAAAAAATAAATGCAATAATTACTTTTTGAAATAGTACGAAAACTACAGGCAATTTATTATAACACTAAGATGTATGTCATACAATAAATATTATTAAAACAAGGGAGCGTCATAAATTCGTTTTCAAATCAATATTATCACGAACTTTCATATCACACCTAGAGGAATGTGATTCATGTTTTATGTAATAAAGTTCATATTTTTCACTTCAGTTGTTTTGAGAAGCTATTTTTTTAGCGCTACTTGTTTTCTATTTACAAATTTCGGTTTTTCAAATAACTATTTGCCAAATTTATTATGATTTTAATTACTTCAAAGTATCTTCAAACCATGAAATGATTATTTTGAAATTCAAGAAAACGTTTGGAAGGCCGAAGACTAGTTATGCCAATGGCAATAGATTTTACGTGTAAATAGATTTACTACTAAGATATAAAAAAGCTCTTTTATTAGGGAGTATAAATAATAGATTTCATATACCTTCTATTCTGTTAATGGGCATTTTCCTAAGAGAAATAGTGACTGTATACTGATTTGTTTTCACGGATCCTGACAATGAACTAGATAGTTACAATGATTACAAAATGGTTTGACCATTATAACAGCCTCTTAGTAACCACATTGAAAATTAACAATTTTTTTAATCCGTGGAATTAATACAATGAAATAGAATTTATACTATCAACTAGTTCAATACATCACACAAACATTTTTTTAGTAGATTAAAACAAAAAATATATACAGAGTATTACACTGTACAGTATAAAATCCATTACACCCCATTTCAATATCGCTATAAAAAGTCATTTTACCACTCATATTCACAATAAGAACACAGTTCGTTTAGGCAACAGCACAATACAATTTTGTTCAACGTCAACATCATCATCATCATCATCAGTCATTAAACTACTAAGATAGCAAACTATATAAAGTAAATATGCTTAGTACTCTACATACTTAGTAAATAGTTTCATTAATTGAGCACCATGGAAGGACTATATAATTGAATTGGCAAAGACTCTCTGAGCAACCATCTATTCGATTAGACACTCACAGTGAACTAGACTATCAAGTATAAAACTTATTAAATGAATTAATAATTACATTATTTCCAAGTTTAATCAAGTGCGGATGT
The DNA here is from genome assembly GCA_948455865.1 of Conomelus anceps. Taxonomy (NCBI): domain Eukaryota; kingdom Metazoa; phylum Arthropoda; class Insecta; order Hemiptera; family Delphacidae; genus Conomelus; species Conomelus anceps. The sequence continues at coordinate 37,797,585 of OX418220.1, read as the reverse complement.
TCATCAACATTGATCGTAATGAGTAGAAGAAATTTGATCGTTAATAAAGATATTTCAAGGGTTTTGACTGAAAGATTCTTAAAAAATGGAAAATAAGTTGGTCCATTACAAAAATGATCTGAGAAAAAAGAAATATTATGAGAAGAATAAGTCAATTTCTATTTGAAATTTAGTGTGTTTTAAATATAACCAGCAAAATTATTCCCATAACGGAATATTTATGCAACGAGAACAACAATAAATACAGATGGCACTTATTCAGTAAAAAAACAGTGATGTTTTTTGGATGTAATACAGTTTTAAATAGTCCATATTTTTTCGCAAATACAAAGTGTTTCAACATTACTTTTCAAGTACAATAAACAGAGACATGAGTCTTCTCATCACATACTGTAGTTTCTCTCAAAAGTGTAAGTGACTTTCAAGGAGAACCAACAACATAAATATAAAATTAATAAAATCATCCGAATGTTTTTAATGATGAACTTGCCTCTAAATTAAAATCTTAATTCGTTTTTTTTTTAATCAAGCCTTTCAATTATTGTTTTCAACAGTAATTATTTGTCCAATCATTACTAATACACGGTAATTTCAAAGAGTCTCTTACAATATTTGAAATTGAAGTAAAATTGGAAAGCAGCATGCTAATTTCAATGCAGTATTTCTGCAAATTCAAACTACTATTAAAAAATCTGCTGCAATTTTAGAATTGAATACAAAATAATATGATACGGTGTTTTCATCTTAAGTCAGATACGAGGTTGTCTATGGAATACCAAAGAAATCTTCATTTCTCAATTCTTGTTTTCAGAAATTTCTTTCTCATCAAAAGAAACAACGCTGAAGCATAATAGTGAATCATAATTTTAATAAAACCTATCTATATCAAGAATTTCATGGTATTTTCATTCAATTTATTAAAATTTCTCAGCAGCATGAAATACTTCTTTCATATTCTTATTGACCGGGTTTCCATTTCAATTAACAGAATATTTCAAGCTCTTGAAACAGAAAAATGATAATATTGGAATTTCAGTTCATGAAAAACTTTTAATTAAAATTGAAATAATTATAAACTAATCACTCCTGTTAAGACTTGCATAAAGCTATGCAGCATTATGAGTTGACCTTCAAACTATTGATGGCATCTTATCCAATAGATTTTAAATTAGAAAATTGAAATTTAGGGTCCAACTACATGAGCAATTATTATTACGGATTACTCAGGAAACTTATTGGTTTGAATTTGGAATGAAATTACAGAGAGTTAGGGGGTTTCCTGATCAGTTCAATAGAACTGACCTATAAATATTCCTGACCTAGTTCAATAGAATTGAGATCTTCAATGAAATAACACTGTCATAAATTAACTAAAGAAGACTCAGTTATAGATTTACATTTAATTTCATTTTAATGGCTATAATCCATTAGATCTTAATAACATACAATATTTGACTAAATCGACACTACTTTTAGAACCCACAAAACTGCTAAAGTATGGATTTTTATGAAATTTTCTCTCAATTCATTTTAATAACTCATCAATCTTTTATTGCAGATCATTTAATTTCTCTTTTTCAACCATAATAATAAGCTATATTAAGCAAGCTTTATAAGAATCACAAACTCATACAAAAATGATGGTATGTAAATATTGCAACCAATCTATTGCCGAAAATCCTTGAGTTAAGAGTTGGCATAGAAGTAAAAGTTGATAGTTATTGACTGATCACTGTCTATTTACATGATAGATATTCACAACTATTATTATTCTTATATGAGCAACTATTATTTACAAAATTTTCAAGTATATTTACAAACGTTAGATACATTATATAAAAATCTTTCTTTTTTAATATCACTACAAATTATTATTACAGTTTGTTTCATATCCAATAAATTGTTAATTTGACATTATTACACTATTTTAAACATGAAAATCAAACTGATACCGACTATAAAAGGAAACAATGCATTGCAATGTCAACAACTAGATGGAAGTAGGAGAGTAAGTTGTGTGGTCAACACACTTTATATAACCAAAATACAATTTACAATTGAAAAAAAAAATGTACTGAAAAAAATCTATATTTCACTTTGTTTCCATAGGGCACAACAACCGATCTGTTATTGTTAAAAACAAGTTATGTGTTTTATTATTATGACACCTATTTGTTAATTATCCATGATAAATATTTATTTCTCGGAACTATAGAAAAATTTATCGACTCCATTAAGGCAAATATTGCATTATTATTAGTTTAGTAATTTAGAATGGTTCAAATAGTATGAAATTAATATTCAATATTTTTAACATCAGGTTTTGATAACAGTTATCATACTTGTTTTTGATTGTAATTTAGAATAGTTCAAATAGTTTGAATTCAATATTTTTTAATGATTAGGTTTTGACAACAGTTTACATTACAGAAAACGCTATTATTAGACTATGTTTGACTAACTCCACACTACTTTTAATTTCAGTAATAAGCTGTTTTTTTACTTGTGAACTAAAGTTTACAATATAGTAGCTCATCATGCTTATTATCATGGATTGTTTTTCAAGTGTAAAATAATGAAATTATATTGCAATAATGTATTACTGGCTTTCATTTCAATAGTTGATGCCTATCCAAACGAAAACACTTGAGATAGAGCAATCTGAATCCTTTTTTGGCTAGTCTAGACTCATGTTTTCAAGAGCTGAAGTGTAGCTGGGTGCTCTAAAAGAGCTCTAGAGTGCTATTTGACAATAAGTGTCATTGTTTGAATGGGCCTTGAATATGTCAATAAATGTGACCAATTAGAACTGTAAATATTAAATCTAGGGTTTTGTAACAAAACAGAATTTAAAAAAAATGTTTTTGAAGTATAATATTTCATATAATGTTGGATATCTTTAGTCCATTTCCACCCATTAATGAGAAATATTATATAAATATTCAATGCAAAATATATTGCAAAATCAACCTTCAAAGTTGAACGCATTATTGTCTGATTACTATTGCAATATTTTATAATAAAAATTTATGATTTGACTTGAAGGGACATATCAAAATAACATAAATTTCCTTTATAGGCGCTAACAAAAATATATGAAATGAATATATTTGGATAATATAAAAGAGTATTCAAACATGAGACAAAACACATAGGATACATAAAAAATATTACATAACATTTTACTGGAGTTGAAATAATTACAGTCAAGTGTTCATGTCTTTTAAATAATATTTTATGCAGCAAACTTGAAACTAATTATTTTCAATTGCTATCAATTTAAATATTTGAGGAACATAGAATAAATAATAGAACAATTTCGTTGATATACGTAATCAAGGTGGTGAAGTCATTTGAACTGATATATTATTCGTAATCGCTATTGAAATATCTGGAAACTTGCGAAATGGTAAATTACAGAATACTCAAATTTATTTACTCATTCAATGTGTAGAAGTAATATTTCTACGTGATATTTCAAAGTGTTATTGATTTTAGGTAATCGAAAAAACAAATGATTTTCAGGAAACAGTTGTTTCAATAATCTATTCATTCAAGGCAACAAATAATAAGAATACATAGATAAACTGACTTCATTTGCACTTTACAATTGCATAAACGTTCAGTGAGCGAACTACCACTTCATCAATAAACGTAGGTGCCAAGTAAATGAAATAATAAGTAGATCTGTTAAATTGAAGTAAATATAGAATCAAATATTAAAACAAATTTTAGTATAGCGTGTATACCAAACTTTCATCTACATCTATTCATCAATGTTCCCAAATTTTCAGCCACAATTGGAATACTCTACTCCACCACCTTTGAAAAACCATGAACTAACATAAATTACATGAAACAATAATACAGACATTTTACTGGTGGTAGTCATGTGTCCACATTGAAATTTATATTAATTATATAATTTAATAAAATTTCTTTTAAATTGATTTTAAATTCAATATTAGTCTACAACAAAATGTAACATTGAAAACTGTTATTGTATTTGGATACTACAAATACATTTCAGAATACAGCAACTTCACATCAATGTGCTGAAGAAATACCAACAAATATAATAGAAATCCAATTATTCGAATCACTTTGAGAGAAAAGTTAGCCAAAAAAGTCAATAATGACCATACTTTTATCATTTATATAAAATCCAACTGATGTAATAACTTAAATGATTAACAACTTGCAAAGGGTTGAATTTTTATTTTATAAATAGAAAAAAATGCATACCCAAAATAAGCTCCTTTTCAAAATAGTACACTCTTTTTTCTAAAAAAATCTAATCATTCAAATTGTTTATTACCCGAATACCATCTGATTCGGATAACTGGAGTTCCACTGTATTTTCAATCGTTATTAAATTTAGATACTCCATAAGACATCAACAAGTTTCAGTATATTTTCAATTATCTACTCATTTAAAGTGGTTATACTCTCCACAAACTTCCAATTTTCTAGCCATGGACCACAACCTACCCCCTCTACCCTTCCCCCAGAAACTCTTTCGTACTCGAGGTCAGCCAACTCGAGTATCAGCTCTACTTTCATCGTTTCAAAGTGTTTGATGGGGAGAAATGATGACAAACGAAATCGAAATGAACGATACGAAGAAGACACTGGCGACAAGGAAGAATTCGATTGAACCAATACTATAGACGCGGCGGCGGTTTCGAGTTGAGCTGCTGCTGTTCGATTAGCAATTGGAAAAGGTCTGCAGGCGGCGGCAGCAGGCGCCGTTATGCTCGTCTCAGGTTTTCACCAAAGGTATCCGGCCTTCAGGTAACAGGTGCACGCCCTCAACGCTGAATATCGACATTTCTGAAATACAAGTGGAAATAGAAATTATTTTATCATGCAAAAGGCGTATGGCATCAAGTCATATTAAAAAAGAACGATTTCTTTATTGACAAAAATTAACAACATTTTAATCACAATATAACTGTTTTATTTGGCACCATCAGCCATGCTTAACTTGTTCACTAATGACGAGTTCTATACAAATGAAAATTGCTTAGAATTAACAGAAATTACTCAATGTTACACTTGAATGTAGGTCACAACAAAGTTGCACTCAAACTCTCAACCAATCTTATAAAATATAAATAATTAGGGAAGAACAACCAGGTAAAAGTATGCAATAATAATAATAATAATAATAATAATTTGATTTTATAGTAGCTTAAAATACATATATATTTCTTTTGACCAATTCCCCTATAACTTTCAATGTAGTGAGGATTAGTATTTGTCTCAAAAGTGTGCTAGACTTTATGTTATCAGCTTTATTATCGCTTACCCGCTGGTTTGGAACCCACCCTAAATTGTAGACCCCCATGACTTGACTTTAACGGTGAGGTGGAACTACCTATGGTAAGGTAAGGGTCTACCCACCAATAAAAGCCATACACTTGTTATTATAGAGAGATGATAATTTTGTTGTCCATGAAGTTTGGCTAACAATAGACTTATGTCTACTGACTAGCACAAATTAATTATAGAGATTTGCATAGATAAGTGAGCGGCCACTGATCTCCTCTCAAAGAGGTATATGGACAGTAGTTTGAGATTAATATTTTGATATGAATTAAATAATGATATAGAACTTTGAAATGCTCTCTGAACTCAGAATTAATTAGGCTCAATAAAGGTTTTGTAGTAGTGTGTGCTTAGCATTAAATGAGAGAGGTTGTGTATCGACTGTGCTCCGGTTGTCGGCAGATAAGAGCTTTTGAGTAAAATGAATCGTTGCGCTAAATGTTTAAAATCGGTGAATTGCAACTCAAAAGATAAAATAAGATGTGTTCAGTCTACTTTCATGCACGTGTGTGAAATGGACTGAGACCAGAGTATTGAGTGTGAAATGGACGTGATGAAATAGATCTAAGTATCCTTTCATCATCTGCTGGTGGAATTTGGAACTGTGAAAAATGTGTGAAAGGTGATTGTGCTCTATAAGCTCTTGAATAATCCGATTGATGTTCCAAATTTTATTCAATATGGAAGTTTTTTGTTCCATTAAAATAGACCAACATTCGAGTTTGAACATGCTCTTTGCAATAGATGGAGAGAAAAAAATGCACAGTTGTTGTTTCCTCCAAATAATATTACATTTTGTAGTGACAGCTGTCAGCTGTCACTCAAGTTAGTTTATCATATGTTATGTTAAGATTATGTATCCAAGATAAAAAAAGTTGTTTTGAGTTTGTGGCTCTGAAGCATTGACGCATTTCTTCATGGTGTCAGAAGAATGAGACCCAAAAAGAGAAACCAATCAAGAAAAACTGGAGATTTAGAAGTTGAGAGAAGAGAGCAAGAAGAGTTTCAAGGATCGATAGCTCAATTTCAAGTTGCCACCCCAGAGGGTTTCAATTTTCAATTTTAAGGATGGTCCAGATGGATCACAAGATTTGAACGGTTCAGAAGTGCTTCAAACTTGTCAGGTAAGTCTGAACGATGCCAGGTAGATATGCTTTTATATAGTCTTGGCGAAGAAGGAGAAGATTTATTGAAATCTTTCATACTGACTGAGGAGGAAGCACATTGTTATGAGATAGTTAAAGGGAAATTTGAGGCATATTTTGATTTTAAAAAGAATGTAGTGTATGAAAGAGCAAAATTTTTTTTAAACGGAGACAGTCAACAGGAGAGCCAGTGGATTCATTTGTGAATGATTTACACAAGTTGGCTGAAGGATGCAATTTTGGGGATTTACGAGAGGAATTCATTAGAGATATGATTGTCATTGGGGTTTTGGACAACAATGTGTCAGAAATATTGCAGTTAGATGACTCTTTGACATTGGAAAGAGCAATAAGCAGGGTTAGGCAGGCGGAAAGTATTAAGAAACAGCAAGCAGTTGTGCGGGACCATGATTTGAAGGATGTCAATGTGGTAGCAAACAGTCAGAAGGCCAAGACAACTAGTCAGTCCCTTAGATTTACAAATACTAAGAATTGGAAATGTTACAAATGTGGATTTTAACATGATCAGAATGTGAAGTGTCCAGCTGCAGCAAGTCATTGTTTTAAATGCAATGTAATTTGTCACTTTGGTCGTGTATGTAAGCAAGGACAAAGGCCAAATGTTAGGGAAGTAGAGACTGATAACCAAACACCTACAGAATCCTACTTAGGAGAGCTGACAATAGATCAACTTCAATTCCATGATCCATGGACGGGCTCGGCTATAACTGGCAAGCATCAGGCAAATTTCAAGCTGGATACAGGGGCAGATGTATCTGTCATTGGATCATTCCTATGTAAATCTTTAGGACTGAAGGTGACTCTTCTTACTTTGACTCTTCATGGAGCCAACAGAAGTGCGTTGCAGCTTGAGGGGGTAGCCACAGCCAAAATAAATATAAAAGGAAAGTCAATAATAGAAGATTTGTATGTTTTATCTGACCAACGTATTCCACTACTTAGTAGAAGGGCTATTTCAACTTTAAAATTACTTCAGCCATGTGTTGAGTCTAAAGAGCAAAATGACATTGTTAAAAATTTTGCAGAAGTTTTATCAAGAAATCCAGTTGAAAAATTTGTGGAAAATACAGATATTTTGGATCAAGAAATTTTTTGTAATAGTTTCATTGAGGCATTTCCTTGTACAGATAAACGGTTAGAAGAGATTAAGAATGAAAAACTACAGGATCCTGAGTGTAAAATGATAAAATAATGCATTGCCACTGGTATTTGGGGCAGAAATTCAAAATTTTTTAAATATAGATCTGAACTTAATGTTACAAACGAATATCTTTTAAAAGGGAATAGACTGATGATTCCCAGATCCCTGAGAATTGAGTTGTTGAACAAACTGCATGATGGTCACATGGGTGTTACCAGGTGCAGGATGTGAGCCCCAAGAATCAATATAGTGGCCTGGCATTTCTGATGATATTAACAATTTAGTTGCAAATTGTAGCAAATGTTTAGAGCAAAGAGCTAACAACAGTGAGCCCCTTCACTACACACCCTTACCAAAAGGACCATGGCAGGAAATCGGAGCTAAATGTTTAGGAAAGAGGTACTTGATACTACAGGACTACTTTTCAAGGTTTATTGAAATACAAAAATTAACTTCGGAGAGTGTTGTTCAACGTATGGCAAATGTTTTTGCTTGCCACGGTATACCTTGTGTGGTTCACACTGATGGAGGTACACAATTTACTTCTGACATTTGCAGAAAGTTCTCTGAGCATTACAGTTTTGAACACAGAACATCAAGTCCAAAGTTTGCACAATCAAATGGGGAAGCTGAAAAAGCAGTGGATATAGCAAAAAGGATCTTGACCAAATGTGAAGATCCAAACATTGGGCTCCTCTCATACAGAAGCACTCCATTAGAAAGTGGTTCAAGTCCAGCTGAGTTGATGTATGGAAGGAAAATCCGTACAACAATTCCGTCTTTGTCTACCTTCCAACCTACATCTCAAGAGAAAATCGATGTTTTCAGAAGTAAAGACCTTCACAGAAAAAACTATAATAAAATATACTATGACAATAGAAATGGGATTAGGACATTGCCTGAATTAGCGCAGGGGGAGAAGGTTTGGGTTCCTGATATGAAGAGATATGGAGTGGTGGAAGAAAAAATTGCCGGATAAATCTTACAACATCAGGTCAAACGGTGGAGTGCTGAGAAGGAACCGAAGACACTTACTTTCTGCGGAAAGAAGGATGTAGTGACAGCTGTCAGCTGTCACTCAAGTTAGTTTATCATATGTTATGTTGAGATTATGTATCCAAGATAAATAAAGTTGTTTTAAGTTTGTGGCTCTGAAGCATTGACACATTTCTTCACATTTATATAATGGGTTGAATCAGATTCGTGATCCATTGCGAAAATTCTGTGTTAAATGTGTACAAGCTCTTCAAATTCAACTATTTCTATTGTTTTGCAGAATATACTATAATATCTCCTATTTTTCTAGTCATATATTTTATGTTTTCATATTTTTACTCTCTCTTATTCATTTATTTTCTTTATAAGTGTATTCTCTAACGTTTCAGTACTTTTTCATTAAGTTTGGCATATGGTGAAAGAATCTTTTTGTTTTTTCTTATATATCTTAAATTGTATGGACCAGTCTTTGAGGTCAACGAGGATTATTTTGTCGCTAAGCTATAAGCCTCTATTGGTTGTGAGAGTGTATGTATTCAATAAATAAATGGTCTGCTCCGGCGAACAACGCTTTGTTCAGACACAAGTAGTACATGACACAGTCCATGTGTGTTCATTATGTCAGGCGCCAGCTCCGTTTCAAGCGTCTTGAATGACCAAGCATCAATGTAAAACTATTAAAATAATTGCATATGCAAAATGTGTTCACTAAATAATTGAAATTGCTTGAGAAGTTGCCAACAAGCATAAAACATTTTAAGAGGTTTTGATAATTGACTAACCATCAGGAAGATCATACAATTTCTTAGGTAATGATGAGAAATACCGATGACGAAGAGCATCTTCAGCGCCTATCCTCTTGTCAGGATTCAACTATTGAAGAAAAAACAAAGATTAACGTGATGCAAGACTAGTAGCAACTAAAACAGACACATTGCAAAGGATTCGCTCAGAAAATACCAAGCACCTCAATTGAAAAAATTATAATAGTATAAGACAAATTTCAAAGTTTTACTGTACTAAATCATACATGAAATCATATAAGATTCTTATAATAAATCAATTTTAAATTCAAATTTATTTATTTAAATATAAATACAATTTTTTGATAATCAGGGGAAAAAATTGAATATACTTTCCGCATGGACGTGTCCGTGAGCGGGGAGGAGTCACCGTAGCATACATACGAAAACAAGATTATCTAAATAAAAACCTACATATAAACTACTTCGAACAAGCAGTATTAATCTAATTGGCATCACCTGTATTGTAATACTGTAATAATGAATATATTTAGACCTATACTAACACAAGTAAGAATTGATTATTTAAATGAAATTATTTTATCCGGCTATTGTACAATTATTACTATTCAGTTATATTTTTGTTAATTATTGTTGAAAATAATATGTTTAAAACCAACTTGTGCTTTACAATGTTGAATGACTTGGTGAACTTCATTTTGGTTGTTTTTAGAATTCATCATCTTTAATGATATTGTTAGTAGGCCTATTCCAATTAAATTACAGGTATTTTTAATGTTGGTTTTCCATGTTTGTGTTCTTTGTTTATTGTCAGATCTAATATAGAAAAATATTAAGTTGATTGAGTATTAAGTTATTTTTTGTTCGGAATTTCCGGCTGACGATCTAGGACCAAGCCGTAGTAGTGTGTGTTTTCATTTCTTTTGTTTTTGTCCATGTAATGACGATTATTGAATAAAACACGATTATATCTATATCTATCTATTTAAATAATAAATATAATAATATTAATATTTTAACTTAATAATATATATTTTGAATGTGTTGTAATAATAGAGCCTGAGAGGATGTGATAAGTGTTTAGTCACACAGAAACAGCTCAAAAATTGATTTTACAGAGCTCATAATATAATATAATATCAAAAAACCAGGCACCTGTTGCATAAAAATGTACAAACAAATTTAATTGAATATTTGCAGATACTGAAAAATCGTATAGGTATAATTAATTGTAAATTGTAATTTGAATTTGTAAATTATGATGCAATGGCTTCAGTTGTTATTCTAGATTTTTTTCCAGTAACTTTTATGATTCCAATGACATTCAAGTTGTGTAATTCTAGTAATGTAAGAGGAACTACCAGAATATATAACTGGACTACATGAATATATTAATGAGATTTATTCTCTGAATTATTTAATTGAAGTTTTCAAGTTGAGTATCCATCCACTCAATGTAACCTATTCCAACAAAAACTCAATACAATCAATTCAGGAAACGATGAACCGGCGTCGATTACCTGTAGAAGAGCCGTCGCCATACTTTCTCCTTCGATGATATCATAGAGGCGAGGAAATGAAAGACCTAGTTTCTGACCCCGGTAGAAGTTCATCTTATGAGGCTTGTAGCCTGGAAGATGCGTTACACCATCCCAGTCTTCTTCCAACGGTGTACCTAGAATCTGAAAAAAGTCTAATTTGAATATCGTTAACAAATTGGAAAAAAATATTATTCATACTACAAACTAAGTCTTGAAGACTCAAGAGACCACAGCTGGTGACAACCACATTAGTCACGGTTATGAGTCCGCCCATACAGTTTTGGGCAACAGTGACAGCGAGAAGGTGACGCGACTGTGCTCCTTGAAGGATTAAAAAACACATGGTGAAGAACGTGAGCGCACATGCTACGGCGAAAGCGTCCAACCACATTCCGCCACTCCAGTTCCGTTCAGATGTGGGTGGGCGTGACTTATGCGATCATGTTCATCTGAATACAGTCATGTCATTCTCAATCTAAATAAAATTAAAATAAAGAGCAGCTGACCATACAACCTTCATGTACGATACTATTGGCTACAGAAATTAACTAAAAATTCTAAGTTTCAACGCAAAGTTGAAAGTCAAAGTAGCGATGGTTATAGTGTGTTAAGATAAAAGTTTTACCTTATTTGACATTGGACTTTTCATATAATTTGGAAACCATATTTTTTTAAGGCAGTCATTTAATGACAAAGCTCCCAAACGCATTCTTTACCAACCAATGTCCCTGATATAATTGGGGGTCACATAGGTATAATTATCATACATTTACATTACATTAAATACATACAATATTGAAGTTTTAGTTCTGTTGAGGTTGATAACAGCGTAACTGCTGGAACTTTGGTCTCTCATCATTAGTATTATCATTATTAGATATAAGTGAGATTCTACAGTCAAGGCTTATTCATATCAATACTATGATGGTCATAAAGTGAAGAAGTTAAGCTAATTGAAGTAAAGGGTAAGGCCACAGTAGTTTAAATTTTCATAGCAATGGTTTCAGTCAATTCAAATTTAACATCTACCAAACATAAAAAAGTATTTTCTCTACATAATATTTTTACCAGTACAAGCACTGTATTACAATCTATTACAGAACGTGATCTACGTCTAGATCAGACATAGGCAAACCTTTAAAGGAGAGTGCCAGATGAAATGAGAAATTATGTGGACGGGCCAAAAAAATTGATCAATACTAATTTTTATGAGAAAACTTATTTTTTTTTTAATATTTCAAATATTAATTTAAATTTTCAGGCTCAGTTATGATTATCTTCAATAATTAGAATGTGGAAGGAAGACTCTTGTTTGACTTACAAAGGGAGGCTATGATCCAACTGAGAAGATTAGCTTCTAAGGCAATCTGGTTAAACTCATTTTTATCAAAGTAAATAGGGGTCCGCGGCCGGGGGTACTCCCCCGCAGAATTTTTGACAAGTTCAAGCAAGTTAAAGCTCATATGTTCATAGAAGGTCCAAACTCATTCAATACTTGTAGAGCTTGCTTGATTGAAAGAAAATTATTTTTGAAGATATTATCTTTCATTTATAATTATTGTCAATATGATGGCCAATTTCAATGAAAAGTATAATATTTCAATAAAAGTATAAGTACTGTGATTCTTCAAGTTTTCAGACGACGAACATGTTCAAGTTCATGATATAAGGTCTGGTTCATTAGTTATTCAAGTTCAAAAGTTTCAAATACATAAAATAATAACCTTAAAAAGTAATTTTCAATAACTATAAATTAATTTAGACAGATTATAAAACTTGAAGCACGAGATTTTCTTGGCAAAGGCCGGAGGTTCAACTAACGGAATCAATTAAACCGACAAAACGATAGAAATCTTTTGAACAAAGCTCGCTCTAAGCGCCATATCCCCCTAACTTAGGCATCCCAGCCGTTATCTACTTTATGTTACTGACCCAGTGGTTCGGAACCCAACTTAAACTCTAGATCAACCATGTTTCCCATAAAATATCGAGGTAAAACTACCTGTAAGTTCTCTCCACCATACAGTTATCATAATTATTATAGCATTTACTCTTTTCCAACGTCATTCAACAGCGCTATTCATAATGTTTAGATTTTATCAATGAATAATATTTTCAAATGTGATATCGCTTTAATGTAATAAAGTAATATGCTGTGTTGAAATGGACTTGAATGATATGCACTTGATAATATTCTTTCATGGGGAAAAAGAGGTTATGCAGCAAATGAACATTTTTTCGAATTTCAACAAATGTTTGAGTCACTATCAACCTGGAGACTGAGGGTTGGAGTCAGGAAAGACATCCAGCTGTAAAAAACAATGCTTATTTTGCATAGGATTCACTCCTCACCATAACGGCGGAAGTTCAGGGAAAAAATTAATTCTTTGCTCACTCAGCCCTAGTTTCTATATCTTAAATTCTTTTATCTGTTTTGGACTATTCATAATCTTAATCATCATCATCATCATCATCATCATAAACTTCATCATTTCCAGGGTTTGAATTATTTTTTTTATATTCTTAATATTGCTGTTTGTTGCGTATTTACTATTTTATTGCATTCTAGTTTTACTTTTATTTTTTCTGAAGTAGGTTATTATTTCTAATAGGGCTTTTCTTTTCAATTTATCTTTCTATTTCTATCTTTATAATATCTTTAGAGGTTACATGTAGGTTGTTTTCTTTCATGCTGTGTTAAGGAGGCAGTTGTGGGTGTTAACCTGTTGCCTCCAAAGAGATTGTATTGAATAAATAATCCACTTTACATGGGATGAGGTGAAGAATGATGATAGTATTCAAGTAGGTCCAATTAAATGTTCTTTCGAAGATGAAAAAAATTAGTTACCTTGAATATTTTCTCTAGCTGATCGTAGGTTTCTCTGACGCCGGGGAATGTGGGCACGCCGGTGATCATTTCGACGAAGATGCAGCCGACGCCCCACATGTCCAGCGAGGTGGAGTAGTCGGTGGAGCCGAGCAGGACGTCGGGCGGCCGGTACCACAGGGTCACCACCTCGTGGCTATACGTATGCGAAGGAACTGATTTGGCACGTGCTAATCCTAACAACACCACATTTATTAATAGTACTTTACAACTTCCAAAATACACTACTCATTTGCCATGTCATAACCTATACATTTTTTTTTTTTGTAAATATTTGCTTTTATATTTCCATTGTTTGTTTTTGTTTTAAATTGAAATGGATGATTGTGACGGAGAACTACCGTACTAATGCTACTCCTACTGGCGAACAACTATTTTTGTTACACTTGATAGAAAGTAGCTACTTTCCATAGATTTGTCACGTATGGAAAGGGCCTCTTTTCCGCACTAGATCGGAAAAATCAGCTGACAAATAGGGCCTTATAGCCGTACAAGATAGGAAAAAACATATGTAGTGCGGAAATTTTTTTCCCATTGACTCACATATATATATTATATGTATAGATATAGTCAACTCATTACATTACTTAATACCGTCATGTCTCGAATATTATCCAGCTGATTGCACTAGGATATAATTATTTTGGTTTATGGGAATTAGTCCATCAAATTCTGAATCTAAATAAAGCAACTGATTCAATTGTCTTGCATACTTTTGAATGTCTCGCATATTATCCAGCTGATTGAAGCATGCCTTTCTATCAAGTGTAACAAAAAATATCGTACATTACACGGCTGGAAACTTTTGCCGGTTCTCGCATATTCACGTTTCTGCACTCGGCTTTCGCCTCGTGCATAAACTATCATATGCTCGCCCGGCAAAACGTTTCTTTCCAGCCTAGTAACGTAATATACTATTTCACTTATTCCAGTGGTTTTTTCTCCCTCTTGTGCCACATTTGATAAATATTTGTCATTGTCAAGTACTGGCATATTCTAGTTATTAAGTTACTGAATTTCGAAGTGTTCTTATTTTGATGTGCATATTCTTATACATATATTATATTCTGTTGTATTATGGTGTGGAAATAAATTTGAATTGAATTGGAAAAAAGTATTCAAGTGTGGACCAATTTTTATCCAAACATAACCGTTTTATATAAGTAAATCTTTCAAATAATCATTATTTAATGTAACTTGCTTTAAATCGAATCAAATTATTTTATGGAGCCATTAAGACAATGCATGAATCTGTCAAGTCAACAAGGTTTATTACAAGGTACAATCACTAAAATATAATAGAAAAGATTAATCAAGTCGAATATCAGCTACAGTAGATCAACAAAAGTATACAAAGTAAAAGAGTAATACAAAAGTAGAATTCTTAAATTAAATATTATTTTATTTGGAACCTAGACTCTTACAGAGAAGACTGTGAGAGAAGATTCTAGCTTTTTACTTATAAATTGAAATTTATAAGTAAAAAGCTAGAATTTATTTAATATCCGATCTTACACATTATCTGTTTGATTTCAAAGAAAGTAGTGCGTCTAATTTTTCGACAATTATTACCATTAATCACATGTTCTTATTAAGAGATTATCTGAACAGAATTATTGAAAAATAGACGAACAACTTTCTTTGAACCCAAACAAATTACGTGTAAGATTGAAAATTATATAAATTGAGAAATTCAAACACGAAAATACGATGAACCATGATCTGATATAAATTTGAATGAGAGATGTAATATTTAAAAATAAAAGGTACCTATAGTAACTGTGTAGCATGTTTTGTTTGAAGGTGAGTGATAAATTTGAACAGTGAATGTAATCCATTAAAACTGTAAGTACGTTCTCACTCTAAAACAGTTATACATGAAGAGTCTAATTCAGCATGTGGATAGAAGTAAAATGCAACTAATAGTCCGTGTAACCCCATATAATCGTAGACATTTGTCTGTAAGCCGACAAAGAATTGACCTAAATGTTTGTAGATATCAATAAAACACGGTAAATAGAAGAAGATTCAAGGTAGATGCAATACAATTACAAAGTAAACATAATTTTACACTCCGTTCCCATGAGAATTATATATATAAATATATAATATATATATTATAATATATATAAATAATATATATATATATATATATATATATATATAATAATATAAGTTGTAAAAGACATAATATGAAGGAATTTGATGGCTGGATAATCAATTCTAAGGAACTTGCATAATAACTTCATAAACTTTCATTTTATATATTTATTTTCGTGTTTATTATACCTTTGTTTGTTTGAATTATTTATAAGCGCAACTCATATCCGCGAACAGATATTTCTTTGCGGATATGTTGTTTTTCCAATAAATGTAATTTATTACAAACTTTATGAACTGTATTGTATTTGTCTTGGAATAAAATTGATTGATTGATTAAAATTGAGTTGGGTTCATATTTGAAGAAACAATGAGAACCAGTTGAAATTTCAGTCTATTACAGGCGAACGCTCGCTAACAGCCTTACAGAAATAATTTTTTTTATCATACACTGATATCATGTAAATAATTCAAAATCAAATAAAAGTGATGATTACCGAAGTCGGCCAGCTTGAGCTCGCCAATTTCGCTGATGAGTAGATTTTGGGGCTTGACGTCGCGATGGAGGACACGACGCTGGTGGCAGTAGGCGAGGCCACGCAGCAGCTGAAATAGGAACAGGCGCACGTTGCTGTAGTTCAGGCCGCCACCGTGCCTCTCCATGTACTGCGACAAATCCGTGTGCTGCAACACACAAACACAAGATACAATTGATGAACACATTCCCAGTAATGTTAAAATTACCTTATATATGAACATTCTACAGAGAAAAATATTAATTAGGTGAGGTGCTGTCATTGCTGGTACATCTTATCTAGGTGAGGAAGCGCCCTTCTATTTATTGTTAGAAAGATGATAATATAGAGGATGCCAAGATAAATGTGCCCTAATCAAATAATGTAGTTGCTGCTTTTTTAATTATGAGAAACATTATCATTCATTTTGTCATTAGTACATCTCATTTAGGATACGCAAAATAAGTAGATGCCTGGCACTATCCTCTAATCTCAGAGGAGCACTATCCTCAGTAACCATTATTTCTTGTACAAGTTACTATTTCATTCCTTTGAAATTGAATCACTTGTGAACATCCATCATGTTTTCACTCGTGAACATCCATCATAGCATCAAGTTTTGGGGCAGTGGAAAGATTACTCTAATCTCAGTTTTTAGAAAGCAAAAAAAGGCACTCAGAATTATTGACAATCTCAAGCCGAGGGAATCATGCAAGAATGCATTCAGAAAGAACAAGGTGCTCACAGTTCCAGCATTGTATTTCCTAGAATTAGCCATATTAATGAAGAAAAATGAACCAATGTTGAATGAAAATAATCAAATACGGCATGAGTACAGACAAGGCATCAGCAAGCACAACTTCAATACCCCCGCCACAGAACTACCACTTTGGAGAAGGGACCACTCTATAGCGGACTTAAAATATACAATGCTCTACCCGCGGAAATTAAAATGATCAGACAGTTCAAAAATTCATTGAAGGGACAATTGATTGGCGCGCTGCACCCTACAACATGGAAGAGTGTGTTCAGTTGTTTTCTGAGAAATAGAAGACAAAAACCTAATGCTACCTGCCTACCTAACTTGCCTAATCATTGTTATGGACAATTTTTGCGAAATAGCCATGTATGTTCTGAAAATGTTGAATTTTATAGAACTACTGAATATGTTTACTTTTAAAATATGGCATGTCAAATGCTACCGAACTTTGCTTGAATGTCTAGTGCTGTTTGATGCAAATAAAAATTAAATTAGATGAAATCCATAAAGCTCATCATCGTCTTAAAACTCTAGCTTGCGCACAGGCCAAATGAAAATATTTATTTGTTAATTATGAACAGTCTCAATCGATTTTTCATTCAGTTTTTTCAATGTTACAAAGACGTTTTGTAACTTTTGAAAATATTTTTACTGTAATACAAAAATAATTTAGATTGATATTGTGGAACTCCATAAAGAAAATAAAAACTGTTAATATTTGTCGTTTCCACTTATTTAATTGAGCACTGTTTCTATTTTTTCTTCTTTTTTTCAACAGTACCATACTGAATAATAATATTCTGGCATCTTGGCAATACAAATGGAAATATCGATAATCGATTATCGATTTACTGTAACTTGACTATATACAATTTGCAATTTATAAGATAATAGAAATTAAAACTAAAACTGAAAGAACCCAAATAGAATATAAAATAATAACATTATTCAATTTCCCTCTCCATAGTATTGTAAGTCATGGTCGTACTGTATACAAAATTCTCCTAGCTTGACAAATTTGGACTAAATAATATAAAATATGCCTATATACCTAGTTAATCTAATTCTATCAATCTACCCACCCCTCTCTATTGTCAATTTCCTACATAATCCATTTCATCATTATATTTTATATTCTATTTTATATTCTATTTTGGTTTCTTTCAGATTTAGTTTTAATTTTTATCATTTTATAAATATTATAAATTGCAAACTGTATATAGTGGAGTCGATCCATCGATTATCGATATTTTCACAAGATACCAGATTATTATTTATTATTTAGTACTGTACTGTTGAAAAAGTGACCATTGCGACCACGAAACCGGTAGAGTGCTCAATTGAATAAGTGGAATTCACAAATTTTAAACGTTTTCATTTTCAATAATAATTCATTCATTTAAAAGATGATAATATGATACAGGCAAGATACATAGTGGAGACCACGATGAATATGGCTGTGACCAATCTAATAATTGCTTTATTAGAATGTTATACAATATAATCATTCATTCTATCACTAGTACATATCATTCATTTGTAACAGAATAAGCACAGATGCATGCATCATTCATTCATAATAAACTAGTTCATTGATGATTAATAAAAGGCATCGATACATGAGTTTGAATAAGATGAATGTGGCCTACCCCAAAATAGTTGTTTTACTTGGGTTTTTAACAACGCCTTTTTATTCCATCAAGTAAGTTTTTTGAAGAAATTCTCTTTATTTATTTTTTTATTAATTAGCTATACATCTTTGTCCATTTCGGTAAAAATGAATTAATCATCTATTAGCTTGATATAAGGATAGGAATATACTCACAACATATTCAAATACAAATGTGAGCGTTTCCCTTGTATGAACAATGTCATGAAGCGTAACAATGTTGCAGTGCTTGAGCTCCTTTAGAAGCGAAGCCTCTCGTATCGCCGTGAATGGAGCTCCCTCTTCCTCTTGCAGTCTAATCTCCTTTAAGGCCACCACTTGGCTTGTCAGGCTACACAACAAATATTAATGTAGTTATTCATTATTTCATCAAATACAACATTCTCTAAATAGTTATATGTAATGTATTTACATAATATACAAGTTACACTTTGCACAATTTCTGTTGTCTATAGACAGACTACTATACTAGTTACATTCATAGTATGCAACAACCTGTGCGTGGGTAATGAATTGGGTGATGGTGATTGATAAGTTGGACCTACAGTTTTAAGTGGGTTCCGAACCACCGGGGAAGTGATTTTAAAGCAGAGAAGAGTCTTTTTTGCTGGCCAATCCAATCGGTCACCCTTAAAAAGAGCGCCTAGGAGTTTCGTAGCAAATATCTGTTCAATCAGAGATAAGCTGCGAAACTCCTGGGCGCTCTTTGAAAGGGTGACCGATTGGATTGGCCAGCGAAAAAGACTGTTCTCTGCTGTAAAATCACTTCCCCGGTGGTTCGGAACCCATCTAAAACTGTAAGTTCAACTCATCAATCACTATCACCCAATTCATTACCCACGCACAGGTCTCAGATCTATGTGGGCTTCATCCTCTGGAAAAAAACTTGAGAAAGCTTTACAGCTACAAGAAGTATGAAATGTTGCGAAATGTTCTAATTAAATCTGAAATAACGTTTGGTAAGAGTTTCAATATTGTTCATCAAATACATTATACACGTCCATACTAGTTTAATTACTGATTATGACTGTCAACAATATAAGTGATAAAGGATCATATAGGTCACAGATATGCAAATAATGTATACATAATTCAACAATAAATAAGATTTTCAACAATTTTACAAGTACCTAGATCTTGGATACTACAATACTTGAATCTATGAATTGAGTACGCAACATAGGTTAATATTGCACTTCTATAATACTTGAAAATATAAGTTATGTAATATTTCATATAAAATGAGTAGAGAATTCAAATTTTTTAAATAGTTGACCAAACAGACTTTTTGAAATAAAATTTCATCTACTGAAACATTGACAAATCAAAAAATTTAAACAAAAGTTTGATAAGGCACTCACTTGCTATAACCCTTGAAGACAGTCGCATAAGAGCCTTCCCCAAGCTGTTCTAGCTTGATGTAAGCTTCTGACTTCCCGAAAGGTGAATCTCCCTGGGAAATAAGTAACTCAAATTTATTCAAATTATCAAATCAATTTCACCAGCAGTTGTACAATTTTATCGTGTCTACTTGATTTTCAGAAACGATATTTATGTATTTTCCAATTAGTCATGTGATATTGATAATCATTTCCGTAGACACCGAAGCGATTGATACTCTCAATTCGTTGGGTGCTTTAGAGCAAATAGAAACACAGGCCCCGGTGTTGTGGCACAGAATGTCTTTTTTCAAGAACAGAAATGAGTTAGACCTCATTTTGTTTCTATCTTTGCTCACTAGAATTAAGAGCCTTAGGTGAGGAAGTGAACTGGTCTCAGATGGGTATTTGTCAAGGCAATTTAATTAGATGGCATAGAGTGGTGTAGTCTATAAAACATTTGGTAGTGATATATTATAGAGAGCGCAGATAATAAATTGTTTTTATAAATTTTTATTTAATTTTCTGTTGACTTTATTTTTATTTTTTCTAATTAATTTTAAGTTATATTTTAATATAAACTTTAGAACTTTTTATTGTACAGTAAATTTTACATAAGATGGTAACTCCCACACAAGTTACCCTCGGGAGTACCTAATTTCACAGTTTTGATTTATTGTAACAATGTATTGTATATGTAAATAGCATTTTGATACTTGTACTTTTGTATTGATTTTTTATATTTTACGTGAAATAAAGAAAATTGGGCAGCGTAATTAACACCCTGCGTCACGCCGCCTTCAAAGGGCATAATATAAATAATAGTAAATTAATTAGCTGCAATGAGCATAGCGGAGGTGAAATTTTCCACGGTTAATCGACATTAACCTGCGAATACCAAATTGAGCACGTACGTACAACACACTTACAGCTTTTCTCGTTAACGTGTGTAGGTTTGTGTGCATTCGAGTGTTGTAAATTGTAATTATCGTGAACAGAATTGACCTGATTCGAGAGTAACCCCAAGTGAGAGGTTGCAGGCTTTCTCTGGGGAAAGGGGGGGGGGGTTGGCAACGGGACGGGGTTCAGTTCAGAGTAGCACGAAACCAGGATAACAGCAGACTAGGTCTTCGGTTGGAGGAGTAAGTAGAGGAGGAGGAGGAGGAGGAGGAGGAAGAAGAGGAGGTTTAGTGAGGCAGGATAAACCTTAGCCGCCAGGACTGAGTCTAATTGTTGTATTCTCACGGGAGGACTCACTCCTTTGAGATTAGATAGCACAAGGTAGAAGGGATATAGAGAGTGAGAGCGATTATACAGTTGGATTGGAGAGAGATGAAGAGTGAGGTATAGTGATATGGATATACAGTGTTGATAAGGAGAGTCGAATTCAAGCTAGAGCCAATGAGAAAGAGCACAGGGTTTCAATTATTATAGCACATAACGACTTTAATCGATAAGCCAATCTTCAGCTTAACCCTGCTCTAATGTAGTAGAGTACATGTTGGAAATTTCTGCATAATGCATTTTTTCCTAGTTGAAAATAACCAATATCGCATGTGTCTAAGCGGTATTATCAATGTAGAAGTGTACCGCACCTGATCTGAAGGTTACTAAATGAAACATGTACGGCATTACAAACGATACGTTAAACAGTACTGTTATGTACCGTGCATACGATAAAAGATGGAAAACATATCCAGAGGAATCTATTATTAGATATTTGATATATTTTGCTGGAATAATCGTAGAAGCCAGAGTTTCTAACATAATTTATGGAAGCATTAAATATTTGCTTGTACCAGAATAGCACAATAAAAGTAATATGTTGGCAAAAGCTCAAGATACATTTTCCAACCTTATATTGATGTAAAATAAAAACATATTGGAGAATGTTATGAGAACTATAGATTAACACAGTAACACACTAAAAAATCAGAAAAAGAAACAAACTATAAAGTAGGAACTGCTGGGCATGACTGTTAATCGGAAAATCAACCCGAAATTCATAGGTAAGATATTAAATTATGCGTGATTAGCGCAATTCATCACAATTGGTAATGCTTTTATTTCAGATCCTTGAATACTCCGTTGTGTCGGTTGATTACATCCAGTTTAAGCTCGTTATGAATTACTAAATTAAGTTGTAGTAAGAAACTGGAATTAAATAAAGTTGAATAAGAATATCTCGATTGTACACTTGTCGTACTTATTCTTCAGGAATTGTAGGACTTGAATACTTGAAAATGCTAAATAAAATGAACATTGACGGCCGGTTGCACGAAAGCCAATTAAATTTAATCCCCGTAGAATGACGTCATTCAACGGAAATTAAACTTAATGAAGAGAATTTAGTTTTTTCATGTATGCAGTAACTCTTTTCAGTCTTTTCTTCGATTTGTATCTTCTCCCTATAATAATTTGTACCGTGAGTTGATATTATGTCAATTGAGACAAGAAAGCAGCCTTTTACCTTGTAGTTACATGCCTGTATGCTTTCATTTGGTTTGTATAAAATAAATTCAATAAATATTCTTTTCTTTGTTTTGATGCTCATTGCATTGTCCTCAGTTGGCCATCGAAGCATAGCTATTGCGTGCAGATTAAAGAGAATCGCTGACAACATGAGTACCCTACATTGATTTCATTCATTAACTTGTCTCCGCTCTTCTGAATAATATTATTGACCGAAGGTAGTGAGGTCTCAGTTTTAACTCGACCGCAAGGTTTTCGTCTGTCTGTCTGTTACATAATTACGGCCAAACTCCTGGACCGATTGTCATGACATTTTGCATGAATGTTCCTAATTCCTAGGCCGAGCAATGTATTATAAGGTATTTTCAAAAAATGCCCCCTCGTCTTTTTAGGTGGCCCAATTTACCACCGATTATTGGAGTGTCTGATTTGGGTGCGGGGTGATTTTAAATTAAAATTATGATGATTCAAGAGGGGGTTTAATTCCAGACAAAAATTTGATAAGCCCAACAGTGGTTGTTAGACAGGGGGGTTTTAAAAACCGTATAAAACTTCAATTTCGAATTTTCTTGTTATGGCAGGGCTTTTTGAGCTGAGTTGAATGGTGTACACACAATTTTGGACAAATTGAGCAATTGGGGTTGGGGGTGGAAAAAATTGACTATTTCAGAATGCATTTTGTGGAAAATTTAAGTTTTTCATTGGAAGTGGAAGATAACTTTAAGAAGAAATTTGGCATCGAATGAATTTCAGAGGGGGGGGGGGGGGGTGTGTGAGAAATTTAAAAATACTGAGATAATTGGGAAATTTATTTTTTATCAGGTAGAGCATAAAACGTCTGCAGACTTCTATTCGAAAAATAAAAACTTAAAAAACACTAAGTGGAAATTATAACTCACGTTATGGCGTGACGGCCGTTTCACTCTGTTGTCAAGAGCATCGTCAGACGACCCACAGTACACTCATTTAAGGTATGAGGTTTTGGTATGAGGTATGAGGAAAAAACTCATACCTTAAATCAGTGTACTGTGGGTCGTCTGACGATGCTCTTGACAACAGAGTGAAACGGCCGTCACGCCATAATGTGAGTCATAATTTCCACTTAAATGAGTTTTTTAAGTTTTTATTATATTAGTGGAAACAAGATGGATCTTCAACATCATAATTTGGAAAATAATCTAGGGCCGGTAAATATATAAGAGATAAGGGATAATTTTTAGGGGGCGTCAAAAATTTGGACTTAACACATATTGAGTTTGGCAGTTTCTATCATCAATGAAAGATTAAGCAATAAAAATTGAGCCCAAAGTGCTCTTAAACTTTTTCGAAAATATCCCCTTTTTAGTGAAGAGTGTTGGGCGAGTGAGGTCTACTGTTACAGAACTACTAGTTAGCAAGTTATAACATTATTATAAGTACTAGATAATATTGTTGAAACTGACTCCAAAAGCCGAAAATCGTTTGGTCCTCCGCCTATGCTGTTGTTGGTCCTTGTTTAGGAACACCTCTGATTTAGGTCTGGGCGGCTTCTTCGGCCTCAGGATGACTCTGGTCTCCTCGCAGATGTCTTCATCAAGCAACTTCGAGTCGCTCGACACCGACAGCTGTCTTTTTACACGGTCGTGTGTGCCTCCCCAGTCTGAAAAGCACACAGAAATAAATCGATTAATACCATAAATAAATCAAAATCATAAACTGAGCAGTAATCCATAAATGGATAATTCACGCTGAAAACTAAACTACAACGAGGTAACCGATTATAAAAATGCTGCATTCAGAAATGAAAAAGTACGAGCTTATTGAATAAGAAATAAAAAAGTACATAGTAAGCTTATTTTTTACAACTGAAATTGTCTTAATTTCTAATACCATTGAAAAGAAAGCCAGGTTAGTGAATGTTGATGAGGTTGAATATTGACCGCCTAACAACAGAAGCGTGAGCTCTGATAAATGAATGCGTCTGTTCCCCAGCGCTTTAAAGGAAGTTCCAAGATTATTGAAGCATGGTATTCCTCAGTCTAAGTGAGATCGCTATTGATTTTGGAGATTGGGGGTCGAATATAAAAATAATTATGATGTAAAACAGATCGCCATTATAGGATCGGCATAGTTTTGGAATGATGTACCACGTTCCAAAACTAAGAGTACAACCTACTCGTATTAAGCACCCTTTAAAACTCCGAAAAATCAATTCAGAAGCGATTAAAAAACAGCATTCCACGTCACGTCGCGACAAACTTTATACCACCGGTAGCCTGTCTCATTCCAATAGTACGTATTCATTTTGAATATTCATTTTTATATAGTCCCCTAGTTCAATTCAATAAATAATTCTTTCTATGAAAAATGACAACTACAATCTTCCGCCATTTTATATAAGATTATCTTTGAAAATTGTTGATGATATCATTATTTATGTCCCAAAAAAAACTTTAAATTGATGATGTTGAAGATCCATCTTGTTTCCACTAATATGTAATATAAGCTTGAAAAAAAAAACACTTTTAAATGGAAATTAACTCACGTTATGGCGTGACGGCCGTTTCGCTCTGTTGTCTAGAGCATCGTCAGACGACCCACAGTACACTGACGTAAGGTCAGGTTAGGTTAGGTTAGGTGACCTTAGTCAGTTAGGCTGACCTTAAGTCAGTGTACTGTGGGTCGTCTGACGATGCTCTAGACAACAGAGCGAAATGGCCGTCACGCCATAACGTGAGTTAATTTCCATTTAAAAGTGTTTTTTTTTTCAATTTTATATTTAAATTGATGTATCACACTATGGGTGTATTCATTAAAATCAGCTATTCAATGCTGTTGTCAATATCCGCCATTGCGGTATGAATTAATAGCACTTTGAGGAATTCGAAGCTAATAAATTCTGTTTCATTAAAATCGTTTGAGAAACAACACCCAGACCACTCCCTAAGAAGGGGTTGAAATTTATTTGTGCGTCATATTAGTTGACATTCCTGGAATTTGGAAAATTTCATCTCTGACAGAATCTTATTTATTGAGGGGTTTCGACCTTCATGGATCACTTGGTATAACGGCAACTTATTATGCAGTTCAAACAAATATTCTTTAAAAATGTTAATATTCATGCTAGAAAAAAATCTCAAGTTCCTACGTATTGACGACAATGAGCAGAGTACGATAGGATTTTTTAAAAATAAAAAATCCGAAATTTTTGCTAGCTGAGTTAAAAACGGAGATGATCTTGACTACAAACGCAGGATTCTTGTAGAATCGGCTACAGGCCGGCTACATCGCAGCAAAGACAATGTAACATTACATTATATTGTCTTTGATCGCAGCTACAAGGCAGCGAAGTGTAGCTCGTGGGAACTGCACAATGTGATCCTGTGCTCTACTAGAATCGCGCAACACTTGATAATTGCTCTGGCTACAATCGCGCGATTGTAGCACGTGTGAACCCGGCCTTATGAGAGCCGTTGAAGAAGAAAAAGTAGAAACAAAACTCTTTTTCAAGAACTGCCGATGCGCTTTTTTGTGAATCGGGAAGCATATGATGTTTATAGAAATGAAAGTAGTTAAATGGTGCATATCAGCACTACTGATGATAATAATAATAATAATAATAATAATAATAATAATAATTACTATTCCGTGTAAATTCGTTGCATTGGGTTCTATAGTTGTTCTTACT
The DNA here is from genome assembly GCA_948455865.1 of Conomelus anceps. Lineage (NCBI taxonomy): Eukaryota > Metazoa > Arthropoda > Insecta > Hemiptera > Delphacidae > Conomelus > Conomelus anceps. Next base: position 37,771,197 of record OX418220.1, on the reverse strand, counting down.
TCATAAGCGCTCTCAAATAGTAGTATAGTATATACATTATCAGGAAAACAAGGACAGAACTAGTTATCAATTATTCTATTGATTTATTCAATGAACGCAAAGTTATTATATAAGTCAGACTTCTTGATTGATGAAACCTACGAATTGAATGGAACAAACAATGAATGTACAATTAGCAAAGGACGACTTATCGACAGTCCAAAGTCCAACTAATGTTCAAGCGCAAATCAACGGTTGGAGAGAGATTAATACGTTGGATAAAACTTTCAACACTTGAGTGCTCATTGGGCATTCTTGAGGGATGGAATAGCGAAGAATTAAGGGTGGACTTTCCACCAAACCACCCCTCAATACAACTACTACCTTGGGCAGTTCTGACAACCGAGCCGAGCACAACCAACAACTCCACGCCATGTAATTGGCTTACACGATAAGAATGGTAATCATTGCAATAATTATCATTCCCCAACAGTCGTGTGTCCCCTTTGGACTTTTACTTTTCCCCTTCTTAACCACTTCTCCCCTCACCCAAAACGGCAGTTCAAATTATCCCATGTTCGATTTATTAGGCAGTCGATCAGCCTCCTCTTCTGTATCCTTTGTCGGTCTCTTCCTCTTCTGTAGGTGCATTCCACTTAGAGGTCTTCAACCTTTCTCACTCTCTCTCTCTCTCTCTCTCTCTCTCTCTCTCTCTCTCTCTCTCACACACACTCTCGCCCAATCCACCCTTACAATTTCACCTAATGTTGCAAATTTATAGCTACATAAGGGAAGAGGAAAGAATAACACAATTGCAACCTTCGTCATGCTGCAAGTACTACCACCCTCAACTTCCGCCTCCAGCCGCTCTTTTCTCCCCACCCTACTTCTCTTCTAATTTCACTTTGTAACAAGGAAGCCGTTGTCCAATTTTGAATATAGAGAGCCCCCAAACCTAGCAGGACGGTCGCATCCCATTGTCGTATCGAGGGGTGTATCAGAATTAAATACACTACCTTTCTTTTCCTCTCATTCGGGGGTTGTTTCTGTCTACTATAGTGAAGTTTATGAAAGGGAGTTCTTTGCTGATAAAGCATTATGAAATTGAACACTTGTATTTTAATTTGTTAATTTTAGGTAATAAGCCCATTGAAAGGGCTCCATTATCTGGTGGAAAAGACATCCCAATGTTGATGTACGGCTTGAGGAAATTGAACACAAAGTAATTGATATTATAATTATTACATTGAAAAGATTCAACCGGTTGCTGCTTAGCCCAATTATCAACTTTACTTTTATAGTACAGGCATTGACGTTTCCATTTTTGATTGTGATACAATATTTTCCTCCTTTTTTTTCCTTCTCCTCCTCCTTCACCTTCTCCTTCTCTTCCTCCTTCATTTTCTCCTCCTACTTGTTCTCCTTATCCTCCTTCTCCTCCTTCCCCTTTTCCACCTTCTCCTCCTTCTCTTTCTTCTCCTTCCCTTCTTCTTCTCCTCCTTCCCCTTTACCACCTTCTCCTTCTCTTTCTTCTCCTCCTTCACCTTCACCATATTTTAAATTGTCGAACTAAAAAACAGAAAATACTGAGGCATGATAATATTATGAGATCTGTTGAACAAGAAGAAGAAACAAAACTAAGGATTGGGGAATTAAATTTCATAGTTAGTTACCACTACACATAAGAGTTTGCCTAACATTAAATACAAACTTAACATTATGGATTTTTTTAATAAAAAATTTAACTTATAACAACAATGATCATTTTAGTAGGAGACGATGAGCCGATTTAAAATAGTGTCATTCTTACAAATACCAATTGAATTAATACCTATTAAATGAGTTGATGTACCTATACAAATTGTAAATTGTTTGTTCTCGGCAATAAATCGATTTTTATTTCGATAGACTCCGATAAAACGCTTAATTATTTCGATATATGTGACGATTAAATTTTGACGGACAATTACTAAGTGTACAGTGTAACATTTCAAATTGGAATTCAAGGATAATGATCATTCCTGATAAATTTAAATGCCTAAAATAGCAAACTATAATAGCTAGATTTATATCTCACATGACATGATCATTTTGGATAACAGAACACCAAAGCCTCTGATTGGCTGAACTAGAATGCTACGATTGGTAGAAAGTAATGGGATTGGCTGTCGGCTGGACACTCCCACTTGACAGGGTCTCAGCCAATGGCCAATCAGAAGGGACATGGGTTCTGTTGCTTAATAGCATCTTCACTTTTAGTGTATAGCTGTAGCTGTTTTTTATTTCAGTCTCAGTTTGATTCAAATTGAAATTGTGTAATTACTGAAACAATGAATGATCTTTTATAATAAATGTGGCTGTTACAACGTAATATGAGACTCATTATGTGGAAATATTAAACAGCACAGCATCACTATCACCAATACTAAAAACATTATCTTCCTCTCTCATTTTTAACAGACTCCCAACAAGGATGAGGTTCTCAATTCGGCCTGGTTTTTTGTTCTTTTTTTTAATGTTAGTACATCAACTACATAAGCCCTATGAAACCGATTTCAATATTTTTTAATGAAAGAGCATCGTTCAGCGGTGGTACCATCCAAATTTTGCAAGAATCGGCCCAATATCAAGCATATTGGAGCAGTCATCGATGTCTTCATTTGAATGTTGTCCCAAAAGGCCAGTTTCACACACACCGGCAGTCGGATAACCGGTGCCGTTTAACATTGTATCATATGGAGCGCTTCACACTTGCCCGATTTTTTAAATCATATGATGAAATGTAATTAGGCCGGGCAAACGACATCGGTTACGCATTAAGCATCTGAATTTCTTTCTCTGGAAAATATTTTATAGTATCAGAAAAACATTTCATTCGTACATTTCAAATCATAAAACCGCAATTTTCACCTACATGAAAATGTTTCCTGTATCACACTTATCACTGATAATAGAATAATATTGAAATTTTTTGCATAAAACGTAGAGAGAAACGTTTAAGATGCAGTGTATCAAGATAGGAATAAAGTATAAAAACAAACAGATAGAAACATAAAAGTTAGGTTAGCGAAGCGCTGAACGCTGTTCTTCGGTTGTCTGCGGTGGTTGAGCTTCTTTCTATACAGTATTGCGAGAACAAGTTTGAGAACCAATTCGGTGCACGTATATAAATGTTCGTTCACCTGCAGCGCTACGAATTTTGTTTAGTATTGCTATTTGCACTCTCAATCCTTCCTGATTGAGCGCAACGTAAACAGTCGATTTCAATTTATCAGATTCTCTTTCAACTCTTCTTCCACAGAACGGTTGTGTATGTTTATTGTTTGAATGAGCTCTTCGATTCTCACCGAACTTCTCTACATCTACCTATGCTATTTAGATCACGGGAAAATCGAGGGGTTTAAAGCAGAAGATATCAGCTCACAATGAAAATAACTGTATGTCACTTATAAGAGGTAAAGAGCTTCATTTTTAATCCAGAATGTTTTTTTCATTCTGGTACATGGCTACATGGCTTCAAAATTTTTCTGGATTCGGGTCTGATAAAGGCTACGTGTTTCATTAGATCATGTGACTAAAGAGATGTAAACTGATCCGAATGAATCAAGATAAACAGATCAACGGACTAAAAATATTGATGAAAATAGAAAAGTGAACTGAGCTAATAATAATATGTGAAAGGATATCACTGATTGCATCTTTCAATAACAGAAATGTTTTCATTAAAGCTATCCGAAACAGAAATTTTGAAGCAATGACAGATAGGAATAAATATAGATCTTCCAACTCCTCAGATTGAGCTATTTAAAATAGAGCATTTTTCACCAAAGAACAAGGATTTGACAGTGAAGTGTGTCAAAGAATGAAAATATAAATTTCTAGGAGTTGGGTAACACATTTCTTAAAACCCAATGAATTTATAAAAAAATTAAATCTGGAATACCTATCATTTGATGCACATGTAGATTCCATATTTCTTTATTCTTCAGCTATTATTTGTTACATTATTCTATAACTACAGTATTTCATGTCAAAATTCTGTTGTACAATGTAAATTCATTTCAAAGTACTGTACTTGAAAATAGACATTGACTTCTTACTGTCAAGTCGTCCATCATTCAATAAAACCGTTTGGAAAGCAACCCAACTGATATTTTTTTATAATATTCATTGATATAAATGATTCACTTAAAAAATATACAACAATCATAATCAATACAGACTTCAACACTATTCTGGCCAATAGCACTAACAAACTAAGATTATAGAAACTTATAGAACTTCTAATATCTGGATAGATTTAAAAGTAATAATGATTGGTCCGAGCTGCGGAGTAGCCAACTGAATTTGAGAGGGTAAATCGTAATATAGCTTTAGAATACGGGGAAAGTGCAAAGGTGATGGGGGAAATTCATTGAGAACAAGAAGACAGAGGCGGGGCTTTTGATCCAAATTTAGGCTTGGTAATTTTCAATTTGACGATACTTCTTTGGACGAACCATGGAGGGTTCGCCTCGGTGAAGGGTTAGGTTAGGATAGAACCCCTTCCCTAGCGACGTTCGAGTTGACCTGTCCGAAACAACCCCTGCTAATCGGCCTCAATTCTAATTATGTAAGCCATTGCAGTCATTGAGCCCGCTGAATGGCCGTGGCTGGGCCGTTGGCTTTGTCTAAGGAGCCAGTTCTTTCCCTGCAAGTGAAACTGAGCAACGCAGCTCTCTCTGCTCCAATACACTCCACTCCACGTCTTTTGTTTCATCGTCATTAATGCTCCATAATCCTACTCGGACGAAGCTGAAAGCCTTCTCATCAAATCGAATAATAAATTTAAGTTTCGGAATTGTTTCCTGAACAACCAAGCACAGCGACTTTGTACAGTATTGAATGACTATCAGTGATATCTGACGGTAATTTAGTAACAATGTATTACAATATTAATTAATGGTATGTTTATTTATGAACGACTAAATTAGAAAGTTTCTGCTAAGATATTCATTTATGTATATTAGAATATAATAGGGCCCGTAGTGTAAAGAAGCAACAGGCCAGGCCTAAAACTGTCACACTCACAAGATTTAAAACTTAAACTTAATCAAATTTTTCAATTTATGTTATGTTATGCTCTATGGGATATTCATATTAAATCTATTTGTAAAAAAATAAGATATATTTATTTTTCTTTTAAATTTTACCAAGTTCAAAAAATACTAAAACGGAATCAACTCAAAATGTTGTATTATGCTTTGGCTCAGTCTTTATTACAATATGGCATAACTGTATGGGGGGGGGGGGGCTGTTATAACAATCATTTGAATGAATTATTTGTCTGTCAAAAATTAATAATAAAAAGTATTTTGAATAAACCTAGATTATATCCCACAAACTTGATTTTCAGCGAATTTGATGTGATGACAATACGACAATTATATGTAAAAAATGTAATTAGCTATATAATAAAAAATAGACATCACTTCCCAATTGCTCCAAATACTTTATTGAATCGCTACAGTTTAAGACCTACAGCCAACATGTACACAATATATAATACTAATATTGAAACAATTAGGAGACAGCTGATATATTTAAGTACCAAAATCATAAACCAAATACCGGAGCATTTGGTTTTGAATCCGAAAATCACTAGGAAAGTTAAACTGGAAATAAAAAATTGGGTCTCGAGTAATTACTTCTTCAATATTTGATCTGTTTAAATGGTTTATTTTTATTTTATTCATTTATTATTATAATTTTTTTTTTTTAATTGTTGTTAGCCTGTTATCTTCCGGAGCGTGTTTCAGTGTTGTTCGATATGGGTGCTTTTGAACAGTGGACTCGCTTGCTTTTTTCCTTCCTTCTGACTTTCTCCCTTACTCATACCAATTTATTTCTCCTTTTTCAAACTCCTCTTCCTTTTTCATCTACTATTTCACTTATCCTAATACATGGCTTTGCCATAGTTGGATAAGTATCGCTTTCCTGCACACCCCACAATGAAGCCCCACCTATATTTGTAATTGTATGTTATTGTTATTTTTGCTATTGTTTTTTTTTTTGTAATTTGTGTATGTTTTTGGTGTGTTAAATAAAATTGAAAATTGAAAAAAAAATGTTCTACTAGGAATCCTATATCCTATATCACTAAAACTTCACTGGTTAAGTCTCAATTATATCGGACTTGTTCACTAGCTAACAGGCCAGAAAGTAGCAAGTAGAGTCCGGCTTTCCACTTTTTCGTGGATAGCTAGTAAACATAATTAAACTGAGCGAGTTTACAATCAGATTGTAAGTCACTTGTAAACTTGCTGAATGTTATCGCCGTTTCAGCGTTTCAAGCTGAAACCCACACGTTTCTGGGTTGTTTTTGATTGGATAAAGTTGTGACCTCAACTCCACCTACTTCGAATAGTACCTACCTCCTATTAGTATTTCGACTATTTTCAACATTTAGATAATGAAACGCATACAGAACTGAATACATCAATTTACACATTGATCTATTCCAATATCAACACAATATTCCGGTGGAGAGATAAGATGAGAATTCCCTATTGTTGGATGCTGGCGGATAGCAGTAGTAGTAAAGAGAATAATTAAACATTCCATTTATGCAGAGCTTCATGCGGGCTGAAATTTCGGTCTCTTCAGCATTTCAAAAGTCTGTAAATACTCGCCCACGAACAGTATAGAGCCCTTGTAAAGTGGGGGGGGGGGAATGAGGTGAATAAGGGGGCAGCTTCCCCGGTGCAGATCAAACAGACTTTGTAATTAGGAGACATAATTGCGAGTAGACCTCCCATGTTCAGGCTCGTACACTGAACTTCAACAATGTACAAAGATTGCTTGCTTTTGGTATTTGAAAGAGAGAATAGAATTGAATGAATTATTTTATTTATTTCCAGGAGCGGGGGTTAAGTTAGGGCGCAGTTGTCCTCTTTCAATTTAGCATCTTATAAATTTAGTGGAGAAGAGGACTCTATGTCCTAACTTTGCCTGTTCGTGTCATACATCATACAGAACAACAATTCCCCATTATCTATACTCTATATCATTTCATAGACAATTTCATTATACATTAGCATTAAATTATCAAAAAATATTGCGATAATAATTTTTTTTTAAATTGTTCATATATGATAACGTGTAAATGGTTAATTATAACCTATTATAATTATTTCAGGAAGATAACTTCCTGAAATTTGGCAGAAACCTTCCTTACAGGCAGAGAGTATTTACTTCTATTCTCTCTGCTTACAGCATTCTGAAAAAAGGATAAAAAGTCATCGTGTGACTCATGATATTCAAGGTCAAATAACTTATTTCCCATGCATCCCACATCATTATACCAATAACCTATACATATTGTTGGAATAATTGGAAGATAAATAAATACTGTAAGGTTTGGTTACTTGCATTTTTATCACATGATTGGCCGTTCTGAAGATATAGCACGGTGAAGGGGAGCGTCCCACTATGCTAAGATCACATGACCATGAAGCGTCCATTGAAATTATATTCCAGAATAGCGATTAGAAGAATAATTAATTGAGCTTTTCAACTTCAGTTTTACTTTGATAAAACCCCAAAGAAGTTATTCCCAAAATTTCAAAGTCCAGGGGGCCCACGAACCTACCTAGCCCCCTCAGATTTGAAAGTAAATGATTTTCACTATAAAAATGCAAATAACCAAACTTGTAGAGAATTTATTTATATGCCAATTACATAATAAATTCTACTGATGTGCGATACACAGGAAACAAGTTATTTGCAAAAAACTGAGTTTTATGACCTTGAATATCTTGAGTAGCGCACACGATTAGGTCGTTCACATTTTACCCCGTTTTTAGAATTCTATAAGAAAGGTCTCTGCCAAATTTCAGGATGTATGAAATTAGCTTTCGTTCAGAGGACAAACCCTTAAATGCCTTAATTCATTGTAAATTTACATGAATCTATGTCTGTACATGTATCCCCCAGACAATTCCAAGTTATCACCTATAAAATAGCCTACACATTTTAAAAATAGATAAGAAACATACAATATTTAGCAGCTACAGCCATACAAATACTATTGGCTAACAGAAACTGAGTCCCTTCTGAAGGGCCATTGGCTGAAACCCTGTAAAGTGGATGTTCCAGCTGACAGCTGGACAGCTGACAGCTTCAATTATGCATTGAAGCTAGGACAAGTACAGATCCAACATTTTTGGAATATGTTAGTACATACAAAAAAATCCTAACAAAAATCATTCTGTTGGCTAAAAGGACGGCGAATGAAGTTTTTATTGCTCAAGCAAATAATATTAACAAGGGTACTTGGACGGTTGTAAAAAGGAGAATTAGGAAAGTTGAATAGGCCAGATATGGAAATCGAACATTTGAATGGTAACAGGGTGGTCTCAAATCCTAAAGGTCCACATGATTCCAGCTTCCAGATTCCAGCTCTCTACTACTTGGAAGCAGTTTTGTTTGTTATTAAAAGTAGGCATAAATTTGAATCAAACCGAGCCCAACATTCATATGGTACTCGACATGAAGCCTCCTTACTGTACTATCCGGTTCACAGAACAACTTTGTATGAAAGAGGACCACTATACTGGAATGCAATTGTTTAATCAACTCCCCACATCATTAAAAAATTTAGACATGAATAATGTGTCTAGAACTCTGACCCAAAAGCTTATAGACGGATGTCCCTACACAATAGGTGATTGCAATATTGCAAAGCAATAGAAGCAAGGCAGCAAACACAAAATAGGACAAAAACATGACGTGTTGCATGCTGCAAGAGCTCTGCTCACTTAAGCAGCTTAATGCAACAAAGAAATAATAATAATAACAGCCAATCCGATTAACTTCCACCAATCGTAAGCAGTCTAGTTCAACCAAAATTATCATGTCAGGTGAGATAATATATACCTAGGGCTGACTAATGTTTTATTAATTTATTCGAGTTGGACCCCAAATTTCCGTTTTAGCCAGTTTTCAGTTCAATATAGCTAGCGTAGAAAAGCGTAGACTATTTCAGTTAGCATCTGCCTATGTACCATTTGCATTCAACATCACTTTGACCATTAATAATAGGCCTTAGGCCGTTCTATGAGCGCAGTATGACATTGCGGTGATTTAATTATGTACATTCGTTTATAGTAATGGCCGATTAGTTTGACCGCATACAGCTTATCTACCACATATGCCATTCATGTCAAGTTGAATTACGTGACATGACTAATGCTATCGATCCCATAAGGCCTATGGGCTTAAATGTCGATTGTCTAGCTTCGTAGGGACCTCGGGAGGATGGCTGTCAACTGACTAATATGATTATGATATGATCATATTGGATTGGTTTCAAAAACAGGGCCTTTCAATCATATTAGCCACTTTGATAGTTGATGATGGCGACCAATTATCGAATTACTGACGCAAAAAGAAGGGCTCCACTGGTTGGTTAGAACTTTTTCATGCTTGTCAACATCAGACTACATCACATTCACAGACAAATTGTCCAAATCATTGTGGACCGATTAAAGATTGGATTAATTTGAGTTTGGATGAGATAGGGAATTGAGTAACTGCCGAATCCAGTATCTCGTTTTTATAGTCAAATCAGATTCATTGATACACTAAATACACGTTTTTTCATACATAATAAAACCAATGTCACTTCAAAGATACATTGCAAAAAATCAATCGCTATGTATGAGAATATGAGGCAAAGAAATTAATTTCTTTGATTTATTAATTACTTTTTTGGGGCTTGACTCATAAAGTTGAACTTGTGTGCTAGCCGCTAGTTCTTTCAGTACTTGCTTGTGTTTTTATTATATATTTTTTAATAATAGATGTGGTTGTGACAACCATATTCATTCTTCTATATACATAAGCGTTTTAGTATAAATTTTATACTATTGTATTCTATATAAAACATCAAAAAAGAAAATAATTTATACAGGTGTGAAAGTTATGTTTTGAAAAGAATCTTTATAGTTTCAAATTCGCCTTTAACAAACGAAATTGAATCAGATTTAATGAGAATAATATCGGTATGAAATTCTTCTAAATGTATACAATGATAATCTGTAAACTCGAACTTCATAGTAACATCACACTCAGCCAACATCAGTTCAGGTTGAGTGAATCTGTAATAAATACTGCGTTTCTTACTAACATTCCAAAGTTCTAGACACTTCCTTTTATAGCACTTACGCGCCTTACCCCTGGTTGCAAAAATGTCCTATCATTATGATGGTCATATCATTCGTAACACTATCTTTTATACCAGGCAGTAATTCATCACATCATTCAGTATAAAAGTGAATCAGTTTTTGGAATAAAAGTGCACAATTATATTTCCATCAACAAAGATGGTGGCTTGATAATGAGTGTGAAATCAGCAGAGAATTTCAAATTTAGAGATTAGAAGCATTTAGGCCAGTGGTTCCCAAACTTTTTTGCCTCATGGACCCCTTGCCATGATTTTTGGTTTTAGGTGGACCCCCTGCATATATGTCATTAATTTTTTTCAAGCTATAAGTTGAAATGTGTTTTCAAAGCTGATGGAGTAGGTCTACTACTGCTCACAGTAACCAATTCAAATTGTGGTGAAGAAAACATTAAAAAGCACATAGACTTAGTAAATTTTTGTAATATAGTCTAATTTGAATTGAAATAATCAAATAGTATGACATATTGTTTTTGATTATAGTGAAATAGTATTAATGGAACCCAAGAAGTATAACTGCCGGTATTTTATTATCAACATTATGTCCTTTGTATTGCAACATTCGCATTTATTAAAATCAGCAAGGCTGCTCAATGTGGGCAAACACAACACTCATTGTTAATGAAATGTGATATAGAGAGAAATGAGGAGAGGAGGTGGAAAATAACAATGAATATAATTCACCTTTTTTAGAACATTGCATCAAATTTGTGACAAAAGGGCGATACAGATACAGTAATCAGTAGTGTGGCAAAAATCTTTTAATGGGGGGGCTTATTGGAGATTTGGGGTCCCCGGGGGGTCTTAGGGGTATGGAATACCCCCTAGGGTGAGGGGAGACCGGGATCCTCCCCCGGAAAAATTTTAATAAGTAGTCCCTCTAACGTCGTATCCCAAGAGATTCTACTCATGTCTAGAAAAGCATTAATCCATTTATTTTAGTCCACATTATGAGAATTTTTTTGAATTTTCGATGCTGAGAGCTTGATTTGAGACTCAAAATCAGTATTTTTATACGAGTATTAGATGAAGTTTATAAATTGGGTAAATTGAAAGCTCAAATTCGATAAATCACTGCTTTTATGAATCATTTGCCTAAGAAATTGAACCCACTTTTCGTTTATTGTTAGTTAATTGATTAGTTTTGAACAAATTTTAACGTATAAAATCTAAAGAAATACTACTTTTGTAGAGCCAATTTAACAAGTTATAGTGGTTTCAAATTATTATTACAATCAGGGCCACCCAGAGACATTTTAGTGGCCCGGGAAAGAGTTGAGGCTGGAGGCTCCCTTAAACCTTCACCCTAAACACCAATTTTCAATTAATGACTGGATTTCCGAAATAGCATTGCTCAAGTTTTTAAGCTATGCCTAGTTGCCTTCTATACTCAAAAAAAACCTGTGCAACTAATTTGAATTTTTTCTTTAAAGATAAATAGATTTAAAGACTAATTTAAAGACAAAATTCGAATGTAACCCAACTGATAACCATTCGTCGAAAAAGCTGTGGAAGCTAGGGAAAAGGGTACTGAGTGGCACCAGAGGGAGCAATAAACTTCTCTTCTATTTTTGTGTAATTTTTTGAACTATTCACTAATATTGGAGTACCGGTGTGTAAAATTATAAAAATTATTATGACTTTGAATGGAACTTGGTTCAACTCAAGGTTAGTGTACAGGTTAGTATATACCTGTATACTAACCTTGGGTTCAACTAGCAAAGACCGAATGAATTAATAACACATCCAATTCAAAACTTTAACTTATAGTAATTTTGTAATTACATAAATAGATGGTGACAGAACCTCAAGGCATTGGGGATTCTGAAAAAAATTGTTCTCAAGTTCTTGAAAGTGCAACTTTTAGTTTTTTTTATGGCTATCAACCCTCATATTATTTGTTGATTGATTCATGGCATGACAAATTTCACGATCACAATAAAACTCTTTGGGGTATCAGATCTGTACAGTAACAGAAATGAGCATTTGAAGCCCATCTGCAAAAATATTAAGAGACCTTTTCTCCTTTCAAGCCTGCTGTGTCAACTTCATTCTGTGGTCTGGGGAACTTCAGTGGTCTGGGGAAATTCAAACCCATGTTTGGGGGCTCCAAAAATACTGGGACCCACCAGCATCGTCTTTGAAGGCCCAAAGCCTATAATAATATTGCTGAAAATAGCTTGAAATATTAAGTACGGTACCTGACTTGTTTAGTGACCTACCAGTAAATGTTAATAGTTCTAAAATATAATAGAAGATAATTGAAGGATATGGCGCTTGTTTTTCTCATAATAATACAACTAAAAACAGAAATATATATCTGATAAACCTGAGCTGTTTAGTCACCTACCAGCGAAGGCTTATAATTTTCAAATATAAGAAAATGTTTTCATAGAAAGCGCTATTATTTCAAATGCTTGCTTGCATGTACATATAACAGTATTATACAAGTACATAAGTAGCCTACTGGTACTCTGATGTTTCTCATTACGAAAAACTTGATGAACAATCTAATATCAAAAATGACACTGTATTCCTATTTAAATTATGATTTTTACTCAAGTATACTTGAGATATTAGATGGATGCATTTCACTTCTAGGCTGATGAAGATTCTGTTTAGAAGTGAAATGAATACCTCCAGTATGTCCAGTATAAGTGAGTAAAAATCCTAACTTACTTAGAAATACAGGGTCAGTTTTGATATTAGATTATACATAGCATATACCACTCCCCGATCCAAAGACATTCGCTATTGTGGACCCCCATTAACATATCACGGACCCCCAATTTTATTTTTCACTGACATGGACCCCCAGGAAGGTCCCCGTGGACCCCAGGGGGTCCACATGGACCACTTTGGGAACCACTGATTTAGGCCTAACTGTACATAAACAAATTCAAATCTCAAATAAAATTCCAATTTTCACTGTTCAAACTAAATTATAATACTTCCATACAAAATTACATGATTTATAACTTGAAGAAAAATTTGAAATGTCACGCCTACATGTATACTCCTAATAAATTATCAAACCTCTTTATGCTTAAAAACTATTAGAAGAATATCTCCTTTTACGATTCTTCGAAATGCCTTCCTTTTTTCTTATCTTCTTTCACAATCCTTCAATCTACAATATGATGCTTCAATTTTTCGAGCAACCCAAATTAATTCTTACAAGTAATTTATATTATGCAGCCATTTTGGGAAACCAGTGCAACAGTGCGCATGCGCATGAATGATTGGAGTACTTTTTTACATTTATAGCAGGTATGTGCTCCACAATTCAAGATGTATAGATCATATGAATGCTAGCAAGTTTATAGGTATTATCATATGCTTTCAAATAGTAGTTTGGTATAAAAGTGTTACGAATGATAGGACCATCATAATCATAGGAAGTTTGTGCAAACGGGGGTTAGACTAGCATTATAAAGTGAGTTCATTAGGTTATCAAAAAGTTAAAAAGGGTTTAACTGAGATGCATAGCCTATCAAATAGATCAAGACAAAAAAAATGCCAACTTGTAATATAGTCTAAAATGCAACATCTACGTTAAAAGTCAACATATATTAGGGTATAGTTGAATTCTATTACCCCTACAAGAGGCAGCAAAAGAAGATAATCACGATGAATGTAATGCATTACGGTGCATACGATATCTTTATTCATGAACTGTTTTACAAAGTTATAAGCACTTAGAATGTACGATGGAAATATGGAAGACGGCGTACCACAAATCTCCACAGAATCAGTGTAAGAAGCAATGTGATAGGTGAGTAATAGAGCACCTACATTTACATAAAGGGCACAACAAAAGCTCTAATGTATGGAAATATGGAGCGAAGTGTTCCAGTAGACTTTATAAATCATCCAGCAGTATGAAAAGCTGGAATGGAGAGAAAAGGAAAATGGAAACATGAAAAGGAGTGAGAGAATACACGATAGCTTACGAGGAATTCCGGATTTAAAATTGAATATTCTCCTTGAATTGTATTCATTCTCCAGTTCCATACTATACGTATAGCTTGTACTGTGTATAGCAGCATACGTGTACTCTATATAGCTCTTTTCTTTTCTATTCTTTTCTATATCATTTGAATGTCAATTACTGTCCCTCCTGCTTAGACTTGCGCCCCAAACCCATTCGCTCTCCTTCTATCTTACAAAACTAGGGTCTATTAAAAATACACAGCATTCTTTTGCGAGAAAATTCAATTTTGTGCTCAGAGCCAGCTGGATACGAGTTGGAACTACAGAATCAGCTCTGCAGATTTTCTGCAAATTTTCATACGAACAGTTCCGCTCCAATTGAGCTTTGTGTTTCGAAATGCTTTGTGCTTCAAAATAATAAAGGAGAAAAAGTCAATGTATGTTATAATCGGAGCAGCAAATAAAATATTGGATTGAGGAAACTAATAACTTAAACTGGGTGGGAAAAATTTATCAGTCATTGAAGAGAACTAAAAATGTATTTTATTTTTTTATTCATTTCCTGTTCCGTAGAATTTAGCTCGGACACGAACTCATCTTTCAGGTTTCTACTTAAAAATGAGTGTATGAAATATGAGTTGCCTACAATAAGACAAAAATATAATAGAACTTGTATGATCAATATCAAAAATAAAATCATTTGAGTTTAAAAAGAAACACAAATAGAAACTGAATTGAAAAGAAATTAGATTTAAATGATAGAAGTAGATAATAGATTAAAGAGTTGAAATAATATAGTCAAATACTGTGTTGGGTAACAATAAGCATATTATGTAACAATATGTATACATATAATATAATATACAAAATGACCGACCCTTTTGAGGTGATAGAAGATTTCCTCAAATAAGCCTAAATTTGTGGTTATCCTAACGTTCTCATGTATTACGTGGCCGAAAATTTGAAATTTCATTGGCAATTTCCCCTTTCCCCTTCGCCCCTTTGTATTATTATATAAAAGTAAGTTATTGCATTATAGTTTTGTCAATGCCACTATTTCTATAAGAATATACAGTTCTTTCCATCACATGATTTTCTCATATTCTTGCCCTATATATTTTCTATTATGTTAATCTCTTTGAAATAGGTACCTGCACCCAGGACGGTACAGTTCTATATTACTATACCGTC